>OY720627.1:29998304-31198304 GCA_963170105.1 Cantharis lateralis
AGATCAGCAATTTATTGCCAATCTAACTATCTGTTGGTTTAAGAAATTGAAATTTTATTCTTCACACACTTTATTTAACTAGTATAATTTTAAATATTTTATAATTTTCTCACTAGTTAATAATTTTGAAGTTTAAAAAATATTTCCTACAAATACTTGAGTACCGAGGAATATTTCCTCATAACCGCCCCCCCCCCCAACCTGGGTGGTTATAAATTTTATTGCCTGCTTAATACTGCTACTTACTGCTTTATACTGACGGTAAGGCATGATAGTATTAGTCAGTGGTCAGTGGTAGTATTATGTAGTATAAGCAGTAACTGACCGTATTATATAAGCAATAATCATGCAGTAAAGAGCAGTGTTAGATAATATTAACAGTATGTGACAGTATCAATAATAGTATCAGTAAGTGGCAGTGTTAGACACTTATTAGAACCTTAATAAATTTCTGATTTTTAAGATTCTGCCTAATACTTCCGATACTGCAATTTGCTGTCTATATTGTCATATATACTGCCCAATACTTTTTCATTCGTCCGTTAATCATGCATTATTATAAAATATACCAAAACTAATTATTCTAACAATGTTCTTTTTAAAGAAAATGTTAAAAATTTAAATTTTTAATTTGTAAGAAATAAGATTGCGAAGAAAACTATATAGAAGTATCAACTATATCGAATAACTTGCTGTTACCAGAAAGTGCAAGATTCGGTTTATTTTATGCCGGTAACCCTGACTATAAAACTTAATAGCTTTTCCAAGATTTCTATTTTGAGTCAAATTAAACCACATCACATTGATCGAAAATAGGAAAATTATCAAAAGGAGTCAAATTGAAACAGCTTCATCAAATGATACATTTAAAAATGTTTTATCAAAATTTATTTGCATATAATATCTCTGACATGATAACACTAATAATTACAAATTGGATATCAAGGACCTAATGACCAGTTCACTGTTAAATTATAGAGTATAGATATCTCTATATACACTTTAAAAAAATTAATCGAGGTAAACGAATGTTTTATTAAAATTGTTAAACTAGATGTAAACGCAATATAATATAAACGACCTATATGTAGGCTGAAAAGAATATTCTGACAAAACTACATTTTTATTTAAAATTAGATCATGTAACTCAATCATTTTTGTTTGGTTACGGAGTTTGAAATGCACTGCTAAAAGTTGGTAACAAATTTTTACAACATTGTGTAACAGTGTAAATTTGTTTAAATTTCCATTTGGTTTTTAATAAAGTAGTATTTTTCATAATAAATACTACGCGAGAATTTTTTTTAAATTGTAGTAGAACAGATTTTGTGACTGGCATTAGGAATTACAACAATTTTGAAAACTTTTCTCGAGTCAAGCATATTTATACTTTGTTTTATCCAAGCAGTGGGTACGTGTTTTCAAGTTTCTTTCACCTTTAAGTTAAAAAAGATGAGTTTAAAGTGCGAAAGCAATTTTACATCTGCGTGGTGCAAGAGGTTAATTTAAAATTAAAATTTCTGAATATTTTTAATAAAATTATTTTTTTTTGTTTATAAAAATATATTAAAACAAGCTTCGTGCCATCAAAATCCTATTTATTTTTTTATATTACTGTCGGCTAAATTTCTAACAAGTTTTCTCTTTTTTCAGGTAAGTGGTTTTAAATTTCCCAACTCCCACGGAAGCTCTATCTGGTTATTTCGGTAAGTTATCAGAATTTTCAACAAAACTTGATTAAACGTATTATTTACAAATATTTGTCAAATGTATTTCAAAGAATTCCATATCAGATAAATAATTTAGTAACGATCATCCAGTAGCAATTCATTTTAATCTCGTTTCGTCTACTTCGTGTTCAAATAATTCAAAAATGACTAACGGTAAGTAATAATATTACTTGGATAATTCAATTTAAAACTGCACTCGTGTAAAATTTATTTTAAACTTTAACTGTAATACTTTTAAATTACCTATATAGCACGTCCTTTCAAGAAAGTACCTACCAGTTTACTGGAAATCAAATTTAATTTCCAGCGCATCGCTTTAGGTAATTCTAAAATTACAGAAAATTTAAGTAATAACTTCACGACACAAGTAAACTAACAATTTCAAAATTAATTCAAATTAGTATTCTTTTACGCAACCCCTGTAACAGTGAGGAGAGAACTTATCCTGAAGCCTTATTGAAATTTGCGTCAATCATTCTTGTGCATTGAATGTTAATTAATAAACTTTTCATGCTGAGTACTTTGAATAAAACAAGGTCAACACCTGATTTTAAAATTTATGCCGTAAATAACTGATTAATTGAAAAACAACTTCCTTCTGCCTTATAATTTAATTACTCATTTAATATCACAACAACATTTTCCTTGTTTAATCGAGCGAATGTCAATAAAAGCCAGCGGTATTGCAATAATAAAATTTTCTTTATCATCTCACCTCAATAAATCTATCTAGCCTTTAAATAATTATAAATTTGAAGTTATCTATCCGTACTTTTCGAATATCTAACAACGCCGAATGGAATCGAGTTTACTGTTGTTTATTTAAAGAAAATTTTGCATTCGAGAAAATTATCCTAAAATAATATTAATATTGTGATTTCATCATGCTAATAATTTTGTACACATCCCTCATTAATAAAGTAAGAAATTCAATTCTTCTGGAGTGCTTTCAAATCGTCTGGACCAGGAAGGGCGCAAGGGCGGATAATGGAAAAGTGGCAACAGTTGCAAAATCGTCAGCTCCATATTTTTTAGATTGAACATTTCTCCTTCTATTTATTATTTTTCTATAATATATTTCAAAGTTTTTTTAGGAACAAAACAATATTGTAAATTTTTTTTAAATTTATAAGAAAACTATGATTTAAAAAACAGCACTGCTCGGGTTTCTATTTGTAGGATTGGATGTTCCTCCGAACCCTTTCACCTTTATGTCACTCAAGGTGCAATTTCGTGACCAGAATAAAAATTTTAGTAAATGATTAAACAAATTCAATAAACTTACGATTTTGAAAATGTCAGCTTTGAATGATACCCCAGAGACAATGTCCTTTGGCTTCGCACTGTTGCATATTGTGAATATAATAATTCAAACTTTTTCTTTTGTCTGAAAAGTCGAGCATAATTTTGATAAATTGAGAAGAATAACAATGGGATCTTGTCCATTAGAAACAAATTAGTAATTTTGTTAGTATCAATAGTTTAGTCGCTGTATCAAATGCATTGCCATGTTAGGTAATCAAGGTACGTCACATGTAGACGTACATTCGGTCTCTATTTGCGTTAACAATTCCTCGGTCATATATCATTGTACATTGCCTCATTTATTGTTAAAGGGGCACTTGCAATATGATTTCGTTAGGTAATTCATTTACTGCTAATCCAATTGTAAAATTTTTATTATAACTCGCACTGGCGCTACTTTTGAATTCTAATTTTCAAATTTGTATGTTAATTAAAAAATATGGCACGACTGCTTCAGGATAATATGTATTTTTTTAAATAGAACCATGTCTGTTTGAGAGCGTTAGAGTGAGAGTAATCTAGTTGGTGCATAATTTAAAATACATTTAGTTTTTATCGATGAAGTTACAAATTAATTACTATTGCTATTTATTTATCACTGCAATTTAAAATTAATGGGAAATATCGATATTGAAATTATGTTATTGTGTGATAGAATTTACTAAATCATCGACAATTTTAATATGAAATAATGGAATATTTATCCCAGTCTTCATAAGTTTAATGTATTACTGATCAATATGTATAGAAACATTCCATTTGGAACTGAAACAATATTATTGATACCAGAGGGACAAATTATAACTAACTAATTTGAATTAGCCGCTTTAATTTTAGTTTTATGCATTTCCACCAGTTATGCATGATAAGCAAGTCCTCGGATATTTTTATCCTTAATCTTAATCAAAATTATTAGGACTAACACTGGTTTAACTCCGTTCTGTTGACAGTCCGTGCAATATCCGACTACTTCAAGCCCACATTTAACTTAACCACATGCTACTTTAATTCTCAAACCGGTCAACCACCTATTCAATCGACCCCCCCCCCCCACCTAAAGGATACACAGAACCACCGACGGTTGACACACGCTCGAATGATTGCTTTATATTTATAAATTAATAAATATTATATAAATAGAACTGATATTTCCAGAACAGCATGTAGAAGACGGCGGTGCCCGACAACCCAATGGTTGTGATGGTTTAGTGAAAGCGCGATTACATACATACATGGGTTCCTCACGAATGGAATAGAACAGTCCAAAGAAATGCTAGCAATTCTAAGGGCATTATCACTTTAAACTTTAGAGGAAGACCATCCAACAACCGAAGTTTGTGTGGTTAATTTGCTACTTGGTGGTTTACCGACCAACCATTCCAACTCATATATTAGAAGAAGGCTATATTCAAATAATCCACACAAAGGTGTTGGTAAAACATATTAATCAAATTCTGCCTCCCAGATATTGGATTATCTTCTTCTCTTTTTCTTCTTAACTTAGAACTTCGTTCTGATATCCCAATTAATGTAGCAAGTTTACACTTGGCACTCATATTAAAACTTTTCTAAATGTATAGCCCATATAGTATAGTCCCGATCAAGAGTAGACGAAAAGAGGTTGTTCGGCCGCAACGAATGCGACGGACGGATATCCGATAATTTGAATCCGTAATTTTGAATATAAATCTTATGTTTAGAGTTAAATTTGGAGAATTTAATGACAAGTGGTTTGATTAATATTTTGGATTTGAGAAATAAGTTGAACAGTTTGGGTATTAAAATTTGATTTAAACAGAAGCTGAGTGATTGAAAATAGGAAAAGACGATATTGGATTTAGGATATAAAATAATAATAAATTGGAATTTGAAAATAAAACGGTGAGATTATTGAATTTTATTTATTGAAAGTTGTTACATTACAACGTACATGAAGCATTTACAAGGCACCGCATTAAGAGAAGCTTATCGTTCCACTGAAATTTAAACTTCCATTTTTGTATGCGCTATAACGTAATATTTAAAATTAAAAATTATATTAACAGAGCAAATCAAATTGAAGATTTGTATTTTTAAAATTGTTTAATTAGAAGTTAACATAAAAATATAATTTGATAAGAGTCTCATAGCTCAAGTAGATGCAGTATGCGGGTTCGTGAAGATGGTAAATTTATTTTTAAATTCACAACCCCAATACATCGCAATATATTAAATAAATATTCAAATTCAACTTTTCAAGTTGAAAATTAATCATCTCCAAAATGCCCGTTGGCTCAGCATTGAAAGCCAATTTATTAGCCATAACTTACAGCAGTCAAATGAATAAAATGTGGAACTTCAAAAAATACTTCGCTTGCAATTTTTGAATACTTCTTATATCTTCATCGGAAACTGAGATATTCTTTTTTTAAGGCCATATTGTGTTAATATAGGCTGTCAATGCAGTCGCTTACATTTACTTCGTAAAAGCAATTCCATGTAATTAACACTACACCTAATGTATTCTAACCTAAAATTTAAAAAAATTATATATTTTTATCAATACCTGAAACTTTATTCACACTATGAAAAATTTATGTATACATATATATACCACAATGTTCCTATAATTAGCAAATAGCTTTATAGTGTAGTTTGATTATCGATTGTTGATAAATACGTAATTTATTAAAAGTACATCAATGTCTCGCATGTCAAATAAGCCAAAATAAATTTCAAATTACGATTATATCTAGACCCAATTTTAATCAAATTATTTAAATATAAAACCGAAAATTTCGCTGGGTTCAAGCGTTTTGACACACAACCTCATGTAGACGTTGATTAGGATGTAATAAAAAAATTTATTAGGAAGTGTACTCTATGCTTATTAATCTCACCTTACGCTTCCAATTATTAATAGTGACGTTATTGTTCTGTTCGTTTCAAGTGCTTCAAACAATGTCTACCTATACTAACTGTAAACATTTACATTCATACTTGAATTATAACCTAAATATATACCAGGTACGGCATATACATCAACTTGAAATGAATTATGAACATCTACGTCATTTGAGAGTGATGTTTGCGTTCGCTTACCTTGTACAAGGATCATTAGTCATTTAAATTGTCACGATATGTTTACCAATACGACTTCAAGTATATAATTTAAGTCTTAGCATAGTTAAATATTTGCTTTTATTATTGAGTTATCATTAAAACGCGTATAAATATTGCAAAAACCACATAGTAAAAGTAAAACCTGCATACTTCAATTTGCCGTATATTTTTTGTTGCCAGCTTTTCCGCTTACTGCAATATTAATAACACCGAATCTTAATTAGATTGCATAGCTAACTTCAGCTAACAATAGCTTCCTTTAGCAAATGAGGTTAAATCCGATCATTTTTTTAAGAAATAATAAAAATGTTCATTTATGTTAGAACTATAAGTTAATATATGCACCGTAAATATGAAACACATTGTTTTGATGAATGGATTTAATAGAATAGAGCAGAATAGATAGAGAAGTATAAATTTAAATCGCATAGCACAGGTAGATTCAATGTTGCATGTTGATAATGCATATTGGTGCATAACCAAGCATGAAGGAAATAATTGTATGTCGTGTCAAGTCGCAGAGCACCAGCAAATTACGTGTCCAATTGACGCCCAGGTAACCAGGCTCAACATTAAAGAAAATTTAAACGGCCAATAAAGCAAAAACACATATTATTTTGTTCTCTCCACTGGGACAAGACAGTAAATCTAAGGCTGACATACCATAAATTATTATTAATCATAACTTTTAATTTCTCACCAAAGCATACAGAAGAGTGCGAAATAAAAGTACAACTTGAAACCATATTTACAACGTAAAAGCAACTTAAGAGATTTTAAAACAATACAAAGTTGCATTTAGTATTGCAGACTATTTCAGAATAAGAAGTTTTTACATATTTAACTTTTAATTGGAAACAAAATCAAAATAACAAGCATTCGTAAAAAAATCACTCTTGTATTAGCTGCATTTCTTGCAATTAAAACGGTGAAGTATTTTCTTAACATATTTAGAAACAACTTTTAAGATGAAGTAACAAAAGGTAAAAACGAAATATAGAAAGTAATTAAGATGTTTCTTACTTTTTTTGATAGAAACTTAGAAATAACAATTTTACAACATTTGTTTTATTATTGTTCTTTCAATTTGGTTATTATAAATTTGGAAAAACTGATTTTAAAATGAATAGAACAAAAATGTAAGTACTACCCGAGCCAAGTAAGTGGTATAATTTTTTTTACGTTAATTAGCTATATCTATGTATCTAGCAGTATCTAATAAGATTTAACTTTAAATATTTAATATAATATATTAATAAAATGTATATTATGGTGTGTTCCTTTGGGTAAATATTTGTAAATTGAATCAGAAATGCTTCAGTTGCATAATATACTACATCATAAATGGATATAAACTTGTAATTCGCAGTGACTTAATGACTGTAGCTCTGTGAATCTCTAAAATTATTTAAGCTACAGACAAAAGCAAATGTTTAGTTGTGAGCACATAATTTTTGGCATTGAAAGAAGTTAATAATAACTTAGAAATTCAATTATTGGCCTGATGAAGCAACGTCGATCAAACGGAAGCAGAAAGAAAAGCCTTTAAATTATTTTATTTCTACATTAGAGACACGTTCCTGTAACTTAATAACTCAGTGATCACGGCAGTTATAACTAAACCAACGTAAATATTGGTCTTCCTGAACGTGTGGAACAATAAAGCTGACGTGCGTTTAGAACGGTAATTGTATTGACACTTTCCTGCCGTTTACTTCTACATTGTTTTGTTTCCGCTTATAGCTCATTCGATCATTAATATATTTAGATTATTAATGCTAGACTACAGTCTTATATTTAAATGCTAATATTCGTGAAATTCCAATACCATAACTTAAAATTAATTTCAAATTCGCACAATTAATTAAACTGTAATTGGGAATTGGTTACGATCCGTTTCCGGTCTAATGCTTCTCTAATCCGCAAGTATTTTAACTCTACACCTTACCCATGATCGACCTTTTATTAATAATCAATTATGCGATTCATTAGAGTTTCCGTTTACTCGTCATAAACTATCATGCACTACACAATTTTAATTAATGTACGCAATTCTTTTATTCCAAAATATCCGATAACGCAAAATCTAAATTCTATAAATTGAAAAGAAAAATAATTTGAATTAAATTGTAAATTCGCAGTTTAAGACTTTTTTGCATTAACAATAATTGTTGGGAAAACGTATAACTACTATATTAAGCGGTATTAAGGGATTAAATTTTAAGTGCTAATTCGCATTTGGATTTATATCAAGGAATGTTTGTGCAGCATGGTGGTTAAATCGTAAAACTGAGGGAGCCATGTGAGCTTTATTATCAAACAGATAAATTATTCGTTTTCTTTTTTTAAATTATTTTTAAATAGAGGTAATTTATAATACCACCCGAATGTTATTTTTGTTACCTAATGTACAAAACAATACAATTTTAAACTATTTCCAGTTTTACCAGTCTGGCTTTACTATTTAATATGTTTTCAAATTAAAGCTGATATCTAGTAATTTGAGTCACAGCTTTTTCGTAATATGTTTCTGGCTGCATTACGCATTGCATAACCGCAAAAATTAGGGGAAGAACAGAAGATAAATTTGTATTTTTAAAATTTTTAGTATTTTCCCGAAACAGCAACAATGTATTTATCTTTAAATCTTGCAAATAAAATTTAATTCGACGTAAAAATTGAGTTGAGCAAGAAAAATTTAATATTTTACGAGCATGTAAATTATACAATGTTGTCAAAGTTATTAGAGTAAATTGTTACTGTTAGATAGTATAGCTGTATAGTTAACAGCCGATTTACTCATAAATGACTTTAATTGCGGCAATTTTGACGGAAGCACTAATCCGACACCATGTACCGAATACATTATCTAGGGTGGATTGTAATCTAATGAACAAATATTTATTTTAAAAATAAATACTTAATTAGTATACCTAAAACGTATTTTAAAAATATATATATTTTCCGGCAGTTGGGCCTCACTAATTTGGGTGGAAAGTAAAAGTGAATGTATTTTTTATCAATGCGATTAAAAATGCTAATATTTGGAAAATTGTATTTGGGTAAAATAAGATTATAACTTTAAATTCACAATCTTTAAATCTTATTTGGGTTAGTTACAATTCAAAACATAAACTTGTACTTTTAAAAGTTAAGCTTAAAAGCTCCTAACATCTCGGAGTAAAGGTTTCGAGGTTGTTTTTCTTTATTTCTTATCCGACTTTAATTTTGTGTAACGTAAAAGAAAACACCTTTTCATTTTTAATAGCTTTAACACTAAATCAAAAAAGAAACCTGGGATTAGATACATAATGCGATATCATTAATTATTCTCAAATTTTTTGAGTTGAAATAATAAATCACTAAAAGTTTTAACGGTTATTATATCTTCATTTACCACACTTGGAATAATATTAATTAATTCAGTGTAGGGTAAGACTTTTTAACTAAATTAGTGCGAAATCACGTACAAAGTTTCTAATTATTGTTGAAGTATAAGATATGTCGGTTTATCAATGCAGAGTTAAATAACATCACCTTCGGGTAATCTCCAACCTGAAAGGTAATTTCAATTTAATCTTAGCACAGATAAACCGGCTTTTATTTTATTAATCATTCAAATTATTCAATTATGTTTTAAGATTGTTAAAGTAAGCAAAAAAATATATATTCATATTAAAGTATCGTTAGAACCCCCATTAATCACGTAATCGATCAGATCCAAAATGCATTCCACTACAGGAATTTTTTGAAAATTCAAGTTGTATGTATTTTTCATTGTTAGTTTATTTTATATTTATTATTCTTTCCTTGTTCTTCGTTCTAATCAATTATGCATTACTACTTTTCCATAGCGGTAAGCGTCCTTTTAAGATTCAGAAGTTTCGCATTCGCTCAAAAAAATTGTAGGAAATACTGGAATCGATTATTTATTATTTATACACTATTTAATTAGTTAAATTGCCACTAAACTCGATACTTCGATTTGTTTAATTTGTATAATAAATAATTTAATAACTAGAAGTAGATCATTAAGCTGAACAAAGGTCAATCGTAATAATTAAGTCATATCGACTGCAAAGTCACTAAATTTATGTGACTGACAGAAAACCCCTCTTGAAAATTTTAGACGTTAAATAATCTTACCTAATACCCACAGTTTCAAAACTCGAATCGACTATCTTGGATAGCTGCACCTGCAGTTAATACTCTTACCACCCGGTCGGTCACTAACTAAATGATTTAAACTAAATTAAATATTAAGGCAGCAAACTTTAAAAATCACCGCTCCAAACAAAAGTCACTAAAGTAGGAATAACAAAATCAAATTAAAGAATATTATCTACATATTGGCATGTTTTATTATATGAGCCAAACCCTAGACTAGAACATTATATCAAAAAATTAATAAAAAAAAAGAATTCCCTAAATTAAAATTATTTATATCTAATTCTATCACTATCGATTCCATCGATCTAATTTATCACTATATTTAAAGTTATCCCGGGAAAACTTGTTTATAAAGTGCAGTTTACATTATACGATTTATTTTATTATTTATCTCAGGAGAAGCCATAAAACGCAGTTTACACTGTGATTTCTTTCTTAAAATTATAAAAAATATCTTGTAAACCGTATTTTATGCTTTCACCTATGATCAATCATAATAGAAATCATATATAATAATATAATGAAAACTTCACTTAAGAAGAAAACTTGACCAGGTATTCTAAAATCTCTACCCAGCCCTCTAGACAATTTAATTTTACAGTTAATGTAGAAATTTCAAGTAATCGGTTAGCATTTGTTGAATTTCTATCATTAGCTCTTGATTTGTTCTTTATTCCTTACACCCAGTGTTATTCTTAATATTTTCCTCTCAAAGTTTCTTGCTCCTTCTTTGACATGCAGAGTACCTCTGTGGCATAAGTCACCACTGGCCTTATCAAGTTTCTGTAGATAAGCTTCGTTCTTTTGCTTATGTTTCCTTTAATATCTTCTTGTTACCATAATACGCTCTATACCCGGCACGAACTCTTTCGTTAGTTTCTTCTTCTCTATTATTGCCAATGTTCAGTTGGACTCCCAAGTATGTGAACTTATGGACCTCTTCGAAAATGTATTTGTCCAGATATTTCTTTATTATGCTTGCTGTAATTCATACATTTTGTCTTTTGCTTGTGGATCTTCAGTCCCATCTCTGCCGCTTTATCAACCAAGGGTACAAAAATTTCCTCCATTACTTCTCTTTTTTCGTAATGTATTCAAAATGTCTATTGTAATTTTACAAATATTGTAATTTTTGCATGAATAAGAACTTAAATTTTAAGTTAACAAGTCCTGCTGTTTTATGAAGAAGTATACCTGTCTGTCAGATATGATTGCATTAACTGGAAGTACGGATATGGTAAACATTTCTTGATCTTATGTAGGACTCCGTCATGCGAGACCCTGTCAAACGTCTGTGAAATATCCAAGAAGACGGCAGAGCAATATTTTTTTGATTCCAGATCGGTTCTTATCCTGCTTGATATTCTATCCAATTGTTCGACTGTCGAGTGTTTCTGCCTGAAGCTGAATTGATGATCTGGTAGGATTCCATTTTTTTTCAGTAATGAGTATAGTGCTTTCAGTAGAAGTTTTTCGTATACCTTGGATAAGAGCAGAAGTAGACTGATAGATCTGTACGATGTAACATTATTACAATCTTTTTTAGGTTTTGGGATCATAATCATTTGTGAGACTTTCCATTGAATGCGGAAGTAGCCGAATCTTGATACGGCGTTAAACAAGATAATCAACATTCTGAGTTCACATTCTGGTAGTTCTTGCAGCACCCTGCCCGTAATCAGATCGAATCCTGGTGCCTTTGTTGGTGAGATTTCATGTTGGATCAATCTGTGTACCGCCCTCTTTTTAAATCTAGCAATAGGTTGTTCCAATCGACTACGTGCATTGAGAAATTGATAAATTGGTTCTTCTTCGTCGATGTCATACTTCCGTGGCAAGGGTGTGAATACTTTTTGAGGTGTTCACTTCTTGCCCATTGGTCATTTTTGATTTTGATAGGTGGGATATGTGTTTGTGGTTTTGTAATTATTTTGGTAGCCTTCCATGAGGTGTAATCTGTGTCTTGAGTGGGGGAAAGTTTTTGCAGGTAGTCTTGCATTTCCTTGTTTTTTAGTTCGTTTAGGATACTCTTCAACTCTCTGGTAGCACGATTATATATGGTTTTGTCTGCAGGGTGTAGTGTTGTTTGCCACTTCTTCCGTATTCTTCGTTTGTTGATAATGAGTTCCTTGACAAACATAGGGCACTTGTTTTTTTTGGGAGCCCTCCTTCATTACGGGTGTCGAGTTCAATGCGGCTTTTTGAATAACTTTGGTAAGATGATCCACCATACAGTCGATGTCTCTCTCCTTTTTTATGGAGATTTGTTGATTAAGGGCCTGGGTAATGAAGTACCTAAAATAATCCCAACCAGTTTTACTACTATAGAGTGTAGTCGGTTTGTTCCTTTTATTGAATTGGGTCGTCAGGGTGACAATAATGGGAGTATGGTCTGACGATAGATCTAAAGAGGATTTGATGGAAAGATAACCTGGGGCGATGCCCCTTATCACACAGAAGTCAAGAAGGTCTGCGATCTTGTTTCGGTCCGTCGGCCAGTAAGTTGGTTGATTGGTCGATAGTTGGAGAATGTTTCGAGCTTCCATCGTGTGGTACAGATGTCTGCCTCTTGGATTTGTTAGTCTGGAGCCCCACCTTTGATGTTTCGCATTTAAGTCTCCACCTACAATGAAACGATGACTAAGAGTGTTAAAAAATGCTTCAAAGTTTTCCTTCTGGATGTTTATATTTGGTGGACAATAAATTTCTGAAATCGTAAGATGCTGGTTGCTTGTAGGTAGTCTCTGGAGAATGATTTAAGTTGATGGTGGCTAATTGAGCTTTTTATTATTATCGCTGTTCCCCCCCCCCCCCCAGCCCTCTCGCCGGGATGGTTAGTGTGGTACACGTTATAGTTGCGAATTTAGAAGTAACTTTGATTAGTACAGTGGAATTCCGAAATTATAAATATGTCGATGTTGTCATTAATTAGCGTTCCAGACAGCTATACGGAGTGCTCGTTCCATTAATTTAGTTTAGAGAATAATTATTGGTATTAATTAAATAAAAATTTATTTATATTATATAAAATTTTGAGTGCAAGATACATTAACTAAAATACACTGCAATAGACACGTTTTCGCCCCATTTACCCCCTCCAAGAACTTTGAGAGCCGGCCTTGTCTGCAATAAAACAAAAATTACTATTAAACTAGAAAAATTCATTTAATTTATATATTTGGATTTGGAAAAAGAAAGCAGTGCGGTAAAATTCTAGTTTGAAATTAAATTAGTAAGATCTTCCTCAGTCGTAATCTGTTTTCGTTTTCAACAGCTTCGACTTAATGAAGTGTGTCAGTCAGCGCATTAGATCAAGCCAGCGTTATTTAATATTATATTAAATCAGTTCTTTTTACTATTTTCAAAGTAAAACATATCTTCCAACAAATAAAAATTTAGGAATTAGGTATCGATTGGTTATCAAACATCAGTTAATTAAAGAATAAAGTTCCCCAAGTTTGAAAGTCATGATATAACAATTTTCTCAGATTAATCTTTACAAAAATAACCTTTCCTATTAGGGGTGGTTAGTAAACGTGATTATTTGCTGACTCTGCAATCAAAATTTAACGGTGAAGTAAATCTAGGTTAGTTGATAGATAGCTTATTATAGGAAGCAGATATTGAGCAATCCATTTCTGCAACGATAACATCGCTTATCTTTACCAAGTGTTCTTATGATTTAGTTGTTGCTGGCTATGACGGGATCTGCAACAAATAGAATACAAGGATGAGCACAACAAATTAACTACAATGCATCTTACAAATGCATACCTATTTGTTGTAATGGAACTTTGTTTTATTTATCAAATCAAACTATTGCTACTAGGTATTTTTTATTATCATCACATAAAACTTGGCCATAAAATAGAACACTAAAGATAACACTTTTGATTTATACATATACGAGGTCACACCAAATAATTGGTAGTGTATAAAATTTGGTGTTCCAATTTCTAATAAAAATACAGGAAACAAGTTGTAGCCTGGTGGTTAATCTGTATTTAATCTTATACTCGCAAAGCATTACACTTCCATGTTCTTACCCTTTTTTGTCTTAAGAATACACTTTGCTATTACACAGAATACGTTGTACCCAATTAAGTTAATACAAACTTTCCCAATTAATATTTAACTGAACGTTACGTAATTATTATTTTCTTTATGTATTTTTCGTTATATCGTACTAGGTATGTATTTAGATCGTCGTTGTCTTATTTGACATAATTTTACATACCTAACTAGAAGTTAAATAACGATATTCTTGTTTGATATTTACATTTTCAAATCAAACAGTCATATTATAACAAATTTTGCTTTGATTCCACGTTAGCTCGTTTATTAAGACGCATTTTTCTTGTTACTACGTTTTATATACTTTATATTGACGCATAAATAATTTTTTGAACGTAACTTTATATAATAACAGTTTCATAAAATAGCATTTTAAAAGTCTTACGATAAGCAAACATTCCTAGTGGAACTTTCAAGCTTTAACAGCACGCATAATCTCTAAATTGGTTATAATCCGTTTATAATGAAAATTTAAATTGGTATATACGTTTCTGTTCTTTTTTTAATAAATGATGTATGTCTTTCTTTTAGCAAAAAACCAATATTGAACCATAAGCTGCTGCATTAGTTACAACTTTCCTTTTTTATATTCTTCAGTTACTTAATTTTAAACTCGAAAATTTTATCGAAAATCTGAATAATTAATTTATATGCTATGTACTACATACAAGGAAATTGAAATCTTTGAGAGAAAAGTTATTTTCATCTTAGATTGATAAATAGCCAAATATGAACCATTTGAAGATATAGCCCATTATAATGTGTGGTACTATGTCACGTTCAAAATATTACAGTTAAAATTGAGACAAATCATAACAATCTTGATATTATATTATCAATCTTAATAATATATTCTATATATTAATCTTTTATAGGTATATAAAGTACAAAAGCTATATGTATCTAATCTCCGTAAACCAATTATTTTTCTAATAAATAATTTTAATTGATTCAAATTATTGATTTTTTCTGTTAATGGATAAGTAACTTTTTACATAGTATTCGCTTATCTACAAATTAGATCATAACTCTTTTTCGTCTAAAATCATCAGATTTTGGGTTATTAATTAAATAGAAAAAGAAATGTTAAACAAATATTTCAAATTATTATTATTATTTGTTATACACTTGTAAGGAATATTCTTTGGAAATTTTTGAAATTTTTTAATTTGCACATTTTTAAAATTCTTTTTGAAGTCATTGAAGAAAACTTAATTATTTACTTTATTTTCGGAACATCCATCCCCTTTTCCCCCTCTTTAACTTAATTACTTGTGATGTTGAATAATTAAAAGCAATAATTTGTCAATTTTAAAAATTTATAATTTTATCGAAAAGTTAAACAAAATTTTATCTTACAAATACACAGCTAAATAAATTTTATGTAGCATTTTAAATTTCAAATTTTGATGTTTTTGATCATCATCCGTTTACATCGGTTTACCAATAAATCAATTCCGTCTTATTGCAATTTTGGTCTTATTTAAATTTTAGTAATTCTTTCAACCACCTAGATAAAGTTGCAATTTTGATGGCAATTAATACAAATTTTATAAATCAATTGTATCGTGGTTTTAAATTTTACGAAAAATTAATCGTTCGTGCACTTAAATAGTTCTCACCCATAATAAATTAGAAGTTTTCATTTGTTTGTTGTTGTTTCCATTTACCATTTCACCTTTTGTGAGAATCTGGGGTCCATACGTTGCCTTACTCGTTCCTGCTATTGCTGACGATTATCTTTGGTCGTGAATAAATTGTGGTTTTTCTTTCTGTTGAAAAATATTGGCACAAGCACTCTTACTCTGAATTTGTAATCTTCAGGTAAGCTAAATCTTTTAATTGTATTTGTCAATTACAATTAAAATTAAAATTATTTAAACTTTTGACTCTGGGCTTTTAAATTTTCGGACTTGACGAGTTCGACGGCTTTACCCAGAGTGAATTATTTCACCAATTTTTCTCCCTCCTTGATTTTTGAAATTTTGAAAACTTTTATTCTCCCACTTAATTTTGGTGGGAATGCAAATTCGTCGCACTATTTTTGTTGTTTTATGACACTTTTATTTTTACACAAATTAATAATTGATTGAATTCTCATCGACTTCATTGATGATTATTGGCATTTGTATTTTCATTCAAAGATCTTGGACCAAAAATATCTTTTACACTCATAATTATTGAAAACTCAACTCAAAATTTCCTTAGCTGTGCTTTTCAACTTTGAACAATCATTTAATCTAAAAAATATGAAACCGAATTATTCATCACCACGGATGTTCAGTTAAAAGAAAAATCTCACATGCTTAAAACAAATTATCTACTGGAATGTTTTTAAATTAAGTTTTGTTTTTAAAATATTAATTACAACTTAAGATGCTTATGCAAAATGAAACAAGACAATATATCAAAAATTCCGAGTGCGAATAACAAATTTTAAGGAATCTCCTGCATACATCAATAAACTACTGCTGATTTACCCTATTTATCACCGATTAACAATAAAAATAATAAACACGGTAACTTACTATAGATTTAATTAGCACAGGTTATTGGCGCTAGATTCAACCCATACCCCTAATAATTTTAATTAAAATTTGTTATTACCTTGTTAGTTTTTTCTATCGTTTTTTAAAAAGAGAAAAATAATTTCGTATCTTTTTAAAATTTTTATCTTGAATAACGCGAGTATAATAATAGTATATTATATAACGGGGTGTGTAATGGCTTATTAATCGCAAAGTGGATAATATGTAATGAGACAATGGTCGAGCTGAGCTCAATTGGACTTTTTACATTACCTGAAACATTTTCACATCTGGATATGTTGTTTGGAGTTAAATTATGACAGCTGACGTACTTTGCTTTGTCCGGTTTTACTGTTTCCATTTAATTTGTAAAATTGCTTTGTAATCCTCTTAATAATTAAAAATTTGATTAGTTTTATGATTAAAATTTAATGAAGAACATTGTGAGCTTAAATAGTTCACCTTCGGTGTCAGTTAAGGACAGGTATATTGTTATCATAGCTCCGGGCGGTACAGCACTATGACAGCTGGTGGTTCATCAACTGTACGGCAAGAATTTAATTTTAATGCTGTAACTGAGGTTTTCTGCTAAACATTTTGTCAGCATAAAAATAATATTTAACTAATTTCAAAAAATTTCATTATGCAATCCGTTCTGTACGTATTTATAGCCTCCCGATACCTACACCTGCTGTAGAACATTTCTTACCTTGTTTGTTAAGAAACCATTATGTATCGTAAATATTGGTTGATATAGTAGATTGTTGCTACATCTAAAATTAATCTGCTGGTTCAATTTACAAACTGCATTTCAAATTGATTTAACTAACTCGATAAATTTCTTTCTGGATGGTATATCAAAATAAATTGCCATGAAGATAGGATGCTAGCTTTATTACTTATCGGCAATTCAATTTGCATGCTAGTAAAATAAATATCATAAATTTTATAATTAAATTATCGTCTGTATAAAGAATAGAGCAAAGATAAATTTGAATTTTTATTTATTAACACACAATTATTTTTCCAATGCTATGCAGTATTTCGGTATTGGAGAAGGAAAACCAATATTTGGTGAAACATAATATAAAATAAATATCCTCGTTTTGTTCAAGTTGGTTTTGTAATTAAAAAATATTTTATATAATATAAAATGGCAATTTTTTTTGTCTAAAGAAAGTTTATGATATTAGAAACGCAATGCATGCTTGAACACAAATGAGCTCAATATGGTGCAACTACGACCAACTACTACGTGAATTACATTTATATCTTTGCATCTGCAGGTATAATTTGAAACATCGATTTTCCATTTTATACTTTAACAGCAACGGTAGTAGTAATCTGAAGTGGTTCTGAAGGAAGAGGCAAGTAACCTAGAAAACTTGAGGGTATATTTTATACTCATTGTGTTATTAAATTGTAAGAATAGATTACTCGTACATTTTAAGTATGCAATTATTCTCCAAAATTCCAAATTGCCCATTCGTTATAATATTCTAAATTGCTTTACTATTGTAATATTAAAAATTCTTTCAATTGAAATGTTCATATTTAACAAAAATTATGAAACCGTAATTTAATTTGTATATTACTGGAATTTGTTATAAACTTTTTTAAATTAATTCAACGACAAATTATACTGACTGGGCAGGTATTTGCTATTTTATTTATTAATCAAAAAGAATAAAAGTATTTTGCAAAAATTCTTTCTTTGCGGTTGCAATTATTCGTAATTCTTTGAGATATAAATTCTTCTATTAAACAAAGACTGCCTAAAGATGGATTTTATTTTTTAAAGTAAAATTGGAGAATTTAAAACTAAAACAAATAAAGCATCCATAAATGCATGTTAAAAGGGTTGCTTATCGGGCTGTTTGGTTTTCGATTCAGTGTGATCGCTGGTTCAGTTAAAAAGCTAATATTTTGATGAAGGGCCTCCGAAGAACGTGGACAAACCGAAAATTTGATTCTGGTCATTTAACAGTTTCAATACTTCTTCTACTTCAGGTGCCGTCTCCGCTACAGAGTTTGGCAATCATCATTGCTATTTTTATATTTGGAACAGCCTGTTCTAAATAGTTGGGTTGATGCACACTTATAATATTATCTCATATTTCCCAGCCAAGTTGTCCGTCTTCGGCCAACACTTCTCTTCCCCTGCATAATCACCTGCAGTAGTTGATATTTCTATCCTCTCATCACGTGGCTCAGGTATTCAAGCTTCCGTCTTTTGATGGTCATGAGAATTCCCAGTTCTTTCGCCATTCTTCTAATGATCTTCACATTCGTCATCCTCCCTAAGCATTATTCGATATACCCACATTTCAAAGGTTTTGATTTTATTAATGCTGACTTACGGTGTAGACTTGTATAATAAAGAAACCCGTATATCTTCTGATTTATCTAATTACTAGAAGAATAACAACTCTTCGGACCTGATAGTCCAAGCGTCACTAAGTTTTCAGTTATCTTTATAACTTTTCTATTGTTGAGCCGTTACTATGAGATCTGGAAGTTATGGAATAACCCCCATAGGTAATGATTGAATAGCTCTTCAGTTTTGGAGCCTAAATAAAAAGTAAAAGGTGCAAATCAGGGTATTCCACACCGCCGGATTTACACCTTTTTTTGTATTTTTAACTACGAGGCAGCTTGGCTTCAATCCTCGGAATAGCTGAATTTACCACCGACTGCAGGTAAAATGTACCTAAAATTTAATACACATTACCCCAAATCAAATGAAACCACATCTAATCCAATTCAAGCTAAACTTAAACTAATTAATTGATTGCTTCAATGACTTTTAAGAACCTAACGAAGAGAATTTGCCGGAAAAATCTAGTATACAACCAAAGGGAAATCTAGGAAAGTCTAGAGAAATCCTGTGGATTTATATTAGAAACTGATGAGTATTTCTCTTGCGTTTCGGGATAGAAGTTCCAAATGAAATCTTTAAAAATACTTTTGTGTTCGGCTAGTTCTATAGGGTTTTCCAATAAGAGGTGTTATTTTGAATAGCCCGCTATTTTGGTAGATGTCACATTTGAAGATGTCATTTTTTGATATTTGACAAGTAGAAACTACGCCATTAATAAAAATGGAACGATACACGCTTCAACAACGCATTGAAATTATTAAAATTAAAAACGAAACCATTGATCTTTTACGAGAAAAGTTTCCGGACCGTGTTATCTCTCGAAGAGGTGATCACAATTGGCCACCAAGATCTTGTGATTTAACACCTTGCGACTTCTTCCTTTGGGGCCACGTGAAAGATAAGGTCTACGCCAACAGCCCGGCGTCGATTCAAGACCTCAAAGATAGAATTCGTGAGGCTATCGACGACATAGGGCAGCCACTTTGCGATTTGGTTATAGAAAATTTCATGAAAAGGATAAGTCCTGTAAGCGTGGTCATGGTGGCCTGTTGGCTGATGTTGTTTTTCATTAACGGCATACCTTCCTCTTTATAATGAAATAAAAATTCGATAAATTTTCTCAAAAAAATCCATTTTTCTTTGAATATCAAAATAACACCTCTTATTGGAAAACCCTATACCAGGACAAAGATCCGCTGTACAAATTAAGTAAATTCAGGATAGATGTGTCCAGTGCGATTAAAGGACTAACCTTAACCTAACCCAACCCAATTTAACCCCAGTTTAAAAACGTCAAACGCAACCTAACCGATAAGTAACCCTAACCTAGCCTGATTCTATCAGCTTTTTGGGTCTTTGGATTTTTCGTTGATTTCTTAATTTACCGTTTGCATTGAAGCTTTTTTGAAGTGTTTAATTTAATTTTGATCATATTATGACATTAATCTGGTTTTTGCAATGAAAATAAGTGAACGGTGAAACAACAATTTAAATCGCAGTGTATGTGAAATTTCCAGAAACTGAATTTCTAGGGGGCAAATAAATCAACCAAATTTGTAATTTTCAATTTATGTTACTGAAAAGTGTCATTAATATAAATATATTTTAACAACTTACCTGCCAACTTAAACAGAACCAAGTAAGTGTCAATTTTATTGTTTCATAATTGAACAACACATTGTCGTGATATTTTATGGACTTAAGTTTTGAATTGTTTGAAAAAATTTGTTTGATAAATCTTGAAATTTTACTTTATATTATTTGAGAATCTTTAAATTTCCGTGAATTGATAGTGGCGACAACTAGCAGACGAGAAGTTAGTTAAAAAGACAAATGATGAATTTGACTATTTAAAAAGTGAATTACAACGGAATAAAGAAAAATTTTATAGAAGATTTAGAAATGATTTAAAAGAAGATAAATACCAAATTTAATATTAATTGGATGCGGAATTTTTTAATAAATATTGAAAATGGAATAATTAAAATAACTAAAACTATATATTATGATACCCCTACACATTTATTAGCAGATCAACGGTCCCTTTAATATGCACCTTCCATTAGTTAGTTGCCAATCTAAAAAAAATGAGAATGGCTAATAAATGCGGCCTTCAGGCCGCACAACCTGGAAAATCTATAGGTATAGTATGATTGATTTAATAGTACACATTTAAACCCAAGCATTTGTTAACATACTACAGTTTTCAAAAATTATTTACTTGTTGTCAAACACAATCGGTGTTTCAATTCTCTGCTTTTTTAATTTTCGTTCTTTCTTCTCAGATTAGTAAATCATTGGGCGTATTCAGTAACTCTCGTCTGGTCAGCAGTTCAAATTTAGATATAACTAATGTAAACTCAGAGCGCAATTTAAGAAAAGAGTCCTTAGCTATCTCTAGAGTAACCTATGCTATATTAGTTATATCAGAAGTGAAATTCTCAACTACCATAGTTTCAATTTTCAATTCAAGAAATACAGCTATAACAATAGAAAAGACGAAATATTATCAGAATTAAAGTATTCTTCCATACTGAAAATTAAATACCTAGTTTTACTATCAAAAAGAAAGCGTTCTAGAATTCCTGTCTACGTAAAGAATTCGGCATCTCTAACACGCACACACACACACACCTACACACACATATTATACGACCTGTCCGCTACATATTCAAAATTAATTTAAATTGTTTTGACGATTTAATTACATATGAATATAACAAACTTTGCGGTAAAATACCACTTTTCTTCACTAGTTGTATAAATACGTATTTTTTATTATAGTTAATAAGCTAACAAAATTTACCTGTTTCATCTAACCAATAATATATAAGTTCAATTTATAAGCTGATAGGCTTTATAAAAAGGTTTTTCTCTGTAACCGCTATATTAATAATTTATTTAAGGTTATAGGTAAATTTTAGTGTAAAGTCAAATTAGTTTCCAACATGGCTATTAAATGACTAAATATTTAATGAAAATCTATTAACTTCCAAATGTAAGTTTAAATTGAAATTAGCAAATGCGCTTTTAGTTGAAACTACTTTTCCCGTTCAACTTTTAAATGGAAATTTCACTAGTTGATGGCAGGAAAATGAATGGAGTTATTTAAATTATAATTAACTTGAAATATTAATAATAAAACCGTGGTAATATTATCGTAAAATTAACCAATTTTTTTTATAAGTTACTTAAAAATATCAAAAAGTTGAAATTTTCTCTTCTCGTATACAGTAAACCATATTGTAGATGTAGAAGTGACGTTACATGATTGGGTCAATTTTATATTCTTAAATTAGCTTTTCGAAAGTGAAAACTTGATGACATTATTGACGAAGACAAAGTAATCTATTTTTAACGATTGTTATTGAAGCAGGTGCGGTACTTTTAATGTGGTATCGTGAAATCAGTTATAGATAATTCACGAGCAATATATGAGGTCCAGTTAATGAAGTTGCAGCTTATAGCTTTAATCGCGTTATCGTTCCAGTAGAAATAAATGTCATCTTCCAGTTTGTTTATTTCTTTTTTATGGGAAAACGTATTGGCTTTATTTATTTAGTATCTTAATAACTGCCGTTCTAGAGATTTGGGAGTAGGTTTTTGACCATTTTAATCTCTTACTAGACTTCCAGTAATATCAGTAATATACTTAGAAGGTTTCTTTATCCTTTAATAGTTTATCGTTTCTACTTTTTTTGTAATATTTTATCTTTCTTCTGTCTCTTTGATGCACGCTAAAATTTGTTGTCGAGACAGCTCACCAGTTGACGCTGATAATTTGACTCGAAGCATTGTGTTCTCTATTTCGCTGTCGACGTAAGTAAACCAAATGTTATCATTGATATTGTACATATCTAACCGATCGATTAATTGAAATTTCACTAGTGAACAAGTGTAAATTTTTTGGGTTACTTCCCATTCCGTTAAATTAAACTTCCTTGGCTTATACCTAACTTGTTGCGTCCGGCTATACATTAAAATACCATACTGCGTTTACAAAACACGGCTAACCAAGACAAAACCGCTATATAACTTCGCGGCTGATCTGTCTGATTACTAAGCGGTCAACGCGGTTTTAAACATTACGTTATAATTCAATAAATCCGAATTGTCTAAGTGGGATCAAATTTAATTATCATCGAAAATTATCTTTATAGCACTAACAATAATAAAAAATGATCTCCAATGAAAATACATAATACATTTATGTAGCTTGATTAAATTTATACACAGACATCTTTTAAATTTTTATGTTTATATTCAAAATTGCAATATAGCTTAGATAGACTTAACTTGATAACAATTTTATTGATATAAAATAAAGAAAACATAACGTACATATACAAACGCGCTATTTTGTTGGGAATAAAATAGAGAATTTTCAATTTAAGTTCCATGGTAAAACAGTATCATATATAGCTTGTTCGGCGCTCGGTTAAATGATTCGACAAAAATGAACACTGAAAACAGAAATCACTAAACGGCAATATTTTATTTCAACAAATTAAAACAATCCCGTTTATCAGAAGAGTAAACTCTAAGTTTAAATATCACGCGCTCGGTCGAATCGCGTTAAACCGAGGGTAAGTCAAACAATGTAATAATAAATAATACTTGATCGAAACATGGTGATGACGGTAGATTGAATTTATTAAAAATGAAACATGCAAGGGTTACACAGGATTTTATTCATTTTATTAGCTTTAACAAATGTTTATTTTTATTTAAGCTTTAATATTTCGTTACACAATTAACGCAAAGAATAGAATAATAAAGTAAATAATAAAGCAATACAAAAGATTAATATTCAAATCTTCAAATCGATATGGCACCAATTTAAAAAGTAACAAATTGTAACTTCCAACTTACGAAATATAAAGAGATGTCTTTAGTTCAAAATAAAATGTGAATATAAATTTGATGATAAAATCTTCAATCATTCAAGTACATTGAAGTGATAACTCAAATCCTTGTTTACAGTCTGTGATGGCTGCATACAAAGAATTGATTTGCGACATGTTTATTATGGTTATTATTATTATTCTATATTTAATTTAGTAAAGACGACCATAAATATCAAAGAGTCTTGAATGTATGACAAACATAAAAATTCCTCGTTAACGACGCTACCGACGACGTGGCCATACAGCATATAAAACAAACAAAAGAATACTATTAATTACATCTAATTAATTTTCAACTTAAATTCGGCTGTAATTAACCGAATACAATCTAAAATAAATTTATTAAATCATGCTAGCACGGTTTCAAGGGAACTGCAGCCGGCTCCGTTCACTAAACTGCTCTCCTGCATTTGTTTACGTCGAACACACGTACCGTCAACAGAATGAGATTTTCAAAATTTAAATGTGAAGTAACCAGTGGACCTAAATAATTTTTCAACAACTTTTGGTTTGTGTACAAAAAAAAATAAAGGTATAAAAGTTTAATAACAAAATGTCCTGCAGTTTCCAGACAAACAAGCTTTTCACTACAAAATTAATATTATTATAAATTATTGATTATAAAATGTTTACCTGCTTTCTCATGAATGTCGAAGTTGCAAACCTGACACTTGTAAACGATCGGCATAGCTGGCAATCCTTGGCTCGTGAATTCTTCCGGATAGGAATATCCCCAAAAGTTGGAATAAGATTTAAGTAAAACTTAAGTTTTAGGTGGATGTGAAGCAAACGGACATAAGGATTGTTATATTTCAAACAAAAAAAAACTCAGTATTATATTTTTATTACCAACCCTTCTGAGCAGCCAAGGCTCGTTAAAATACCTATTAAGAATTTTAAAACAGAAGATATTGATTTTTGATCGCGAATTCTATCAAATGATAAATTAGTTGTTCCACAATATAATTATATCCTAACGTAAATGAGGTTACCGCAAAGGCAGCACTCTTAGCCAAGAATATAATATATGCAAATGGTTGGCCACCATCTGAACCACAAGGTTTCACTTCACTGCCTTTGGTTTCAAGATTACTCCTAAGAGATTTCTCAGAAAATTAGAAAACCTTAAGAAATTCTGGAAAATCTTAGTAAATCTTGACGTAGTAGTCAAATCTCACCGTAGGCGGCGATAAGAAATAGGAAATTTTAATTTTCACATTATCGAGATGATTTTTTTCAATTTCTGGGTTACTGGGAATACTAAGAGGTATTTCATATATTTCACCCATATCTCCCGGTGCGTACTGCCACGACATTCATAATTTATTATTAAATGGCATGTATTTTTCCTAATTCCGTTTTCCTTATCAATTATAAATAAAATAAATAAACTGATAAATAGAATAACTCACAATTAAGATTTCAAGGAAAAATACACGACAATATATGTATTATAAATGTATAATATGGTTTGATAAAGTGACAAAGTCATATTAATGCGATGAACGACATAGTTAGTCACACATACCGTCGGTTTCTAAAACCGGGGGGTCTGGGGGGTATGGAATTTTGATTCCTCTGATTAAAAAATATTATTCAGATTTGGCAATAATAATAATGATTCAATATTCTGCTATGGAAGGTATACTATGTACCAGTATTACTTATACAGGCAGTGTCGGATCCAGAATTTTTGGGATTTTTTAGAAGTTTTAACATAAAATGCTATTATAAAACCACTCTTATCGACATGAAACTTTGGTATAAATCCGGAGATCGAGCATTATGAAATACTCTTCAGTGCATTGATTGCTTCTTAATTTGAAGGGTACTTTATACATACACCCCAGACCCCCCGATTTCAAGAGTCAAAGATATACGTGACTGATTATTAATCCTATTAAATGGGATTATTAAATAGGATTTCACCCAATTGAAGGAGGAGAATAAATATGGAACGTGGAGAAAAATTTGTAAATTACTTTTATGAATGCTGCACAAGTATTCGTCAATACTTTACTAAACAGCTTACTGGTCTAAATCAACTAGACCTATTGACATCTAAAGTATTCAACCCACACGGCAAGCTGAGCAATTTCAAAGCGTTAAAAATGGAAATCTACTGGTCGGATGTACATCGAGTAATTTATTATGAACAACTATAAACTCATAACTATTACTGACCATAACTTTCTAGCATTCGCGAGCTCAGTTCTACAATATCATAAAATAATAATTTTTAAAACCACGTCTGATTGGTTGGAAAAACTACTTTGGAAAAACGGTAATTTATCTACTTATTATAGTGCTATCTATGTACGTCAGCGATAACAAATAAGTGGCACGCGTGGAAAACTTGGTACGTGCGAGATTTTCGACGGGCACGCTGCAATTGAATGCATCCTTAAAAGTTTTTCTTTTTTATAATACTCTATAAAACTTTTTTAAGAACTGCTTTTATTTAAATGTACGAAAGGAAAATTTCAACCCTCAAGTTGTAGTTGGTAGGTAAATTTTATTTAAAGTTGAAGGTATATCAAAATGGAAAGTTAATTTTATTAATTTGTATGTACCCTGCTGATAACTTTTAAATTAAATGTTTTTCAGAAATTCGTTATATAAAATTAATAAATAATAGAAAACTGCAATAAAACATAGTTGTTACTGTATTATTAATTTAGTAACAATAGCAGCAAGTAGTAATATAGTAAGAAATCAAAGAATCCCGGCAACATTCACTTAGCCCCCCGAAAGAAGAAATAATTAAAAAAGCATTAATCGTATGATTATTATATACTACCTCAGGCTTAGTAGACCAAGGATTCAAGTGTGTGTTCTACGATCTACTTTATTGAAAAGGAAGCTTTCATTCTTTCAAAACAAACGCATAAATAGATCCCCCAGTATGTACGGAAAGATATTGAATATCCTTCAGTACCCTAGTTTGTATGAAATATTCTTTACAATGTAAAGATTAAAATTGCACTTTTTATATACACTTTATTTTTTCAATAACATGATTTTTAATCATCGTATTTCAATATTTTCAGCATTTTTTTAGTTACATCTTGTCTTGATTACTCTACTAAGATTTGTACTTGATCTGTTTCTTCATGTGGGTTTTCATCACAGTACATCCCTGGAGTGCATGAAGTTTTTTCTTTCGAAATTTTTTTATATGCATGAACCGAATTTTACGTACTAGTTGGTAGCAATTGATTAAAAATTTTGTTAAATTTTAATGGCAATCAATTTAAATTTAATTTAGTTCTTTTGAGCTATCTAAATAATTACGGTATCCTTTGCTGAAAGCTCAAATAATATTGAATTTTAGTGGTGTTTAATTAACTTGTTCAATTCAATTTTTTTTATTTTATTACATTATTTAAATAATGTAAAATTTATGAAATCTATAATAATTGATAATTGAATAGATATTGTTTTATTAGAAGGAAATGTTTGACCTTTCGTAGCGAGATGATCTAATCCCCTTGACGCTCAGATGCCCGGCCTACCAGCATACATGCTGGTATTCGAAGGCGACTTGCATCCAAAATTGAGCTCCTGAGTACTTTAGGTAATTCATGTCCAATCACAGAAGCAATAAGTATAGGCCGATTGTCAATATGCTGTAAAGCTTTACCTATATTTTAAAAACACTTTGTATATCTAAAAATTAGATCTTGATCTAAATATATTCCTCATAAATTACAGAATAATAACTGGTTTGATCCAATACATTAATAAACTTCGTTCTGTATTTTGGTTCGAAAGGTAAGCATAGGCGTGACGTAAAGTTTGCTTCGTATAAAACCGAATTGTCGGGTGCTATTGGCGTACATATCGAGTCGAGAGATTAACACAACAGCTATAAGCCAATCCATCTGAAGTTTGTCCTTGCCAGGCCAACAAAACATACCCGAATAGACGTGAAACAAAATCTACCTTTGTATAAAATTTGAAGACTAAGTTAATTAGAGTAGCCAAAATCTTGTAGAATCCTTAATTTTGCCCCCTTTTATAAAGAGGCTTTTATAAAGCTCACCTAGTTTTAGAAAGCAGATTGCTTAGCTCTGTCAGCTGTAAACTAATTATCTCCTATCTAAAATTAAATATTATATAAACAAGCAAACAATTTTTAATTGAATTTTAACGCACATTTAATGGTTTTAAAGTATTGTGGGGGTGAGTTTAAATAATTAAATGAAGTCGCTTTTCGGTAATTTTATTTAAATTTTGTATTTAATTTTTAGTGTCGGAGTGAACAAAATACAGCCGCGTATTAGCGTTAATTCTTTTGGTTTTACACAAAACTGAGAAATGAGCAGCAATCGTAAGTGAAGCTCTGCGCTTTATTTGAGTTTGTGATCCCGGATTAGAGTCCCTTACGCGACCTTAACTTCAAGTTCCTATTTTAACTTTCATTCACTACAATACATGCATAATGAAAGAAGTTGTGAAGTGTGTCTAGGTGAATTGTGAGCTGAATTTTTTGCACAATAACTAATTCTTCTCCTTTCAGAATGTGTAAAACACACATAATGATGAATAAATGTGTTTAAAAAAAAGCGTTTCCAAAAAATGTTTAGAATATGTTTATTTTCTATATTTTCTCGTGTTTATAAAGTTTCCTACTAACAATGCGTGCCAAATTGAGTTATATCCGCTCGAAATGCTACAAAATCAAGAGCTTTATGTTAGGATCTGATTGACTGCACAAAAAATGTGTTCATGTCTGTGAAGGAGTTTAATGTCGATAAACATTAGTGTTATGCATGGTTTTTATTATTTCTTGTAAACTTCTTTTCATCGCTGAGCTTTTATCGATACCGGAAATTGATAAATGGTTGCACAATTTGCAGTTAGGAAGTCGTCTGCCGGATATATTAATGTTTGTTTGATTGATCTTTTTACTAAAAACGTTTTGTCATTCATAAGTCTTTTCGATATGGGCCGTTTTGATTAATGGGTTCATTAAACAACTTGCTATCCCACTTCCTTCGAGTGCCGACTTTCATTAAATTCATATTACCGGTACCTTTTATGTTTTCAAACTTGATTTGTACTTCCTCGCGCGCCCACGTTGAGTGCCGTTGTTAGCATTTTTTTTATGTTGTTTTACTAAACGATGTGAGCTTCCTCTGTAGAAAATCAACTTTTGCAAAAGTTCATCCTCGAAATGAGGTTACTGAAATTAATTATATTTGGAACAATAAGTACAAATATATCTTTTTCGTAATATTAACTCGAAAACCATCACGCTATGCTATCGTTCATAAGGGAAATATAACTTAAAAGGTTGCTACTTAATGTTACATGCATTATTATATCATGGAAATTTAAGTAGCAGTTCGAATAAATGTCACGCAATTATAAATGTTAATAACATTACATTTGTTTGACATCTATTAAATTATAATACATCAATAACACTAAATAATAATTTACGATTTATTTGAAATTTAGTTATTACCCAATTTTATTTACTCTAATAACAACTTATATCCCATGTTCCTCGCTAAACACATAACGTAACAAAGGAATTGGTTTCGAAATTTTTTTCGCAACAATGTGCTTCTAAAAATAGGGTACATTTGATTCGAATCGATTTTACATCAAGGGAAGAAAGCGATACACTGAATGAAAAGTTGCTAAATATCCAAGTGCTTATTATAAGCGAAGAACCACTAAATTATATGCTTTCTACTTTATTAAAATAAAGTCTATTGATGTGGTTCAGTTAATAACGTAATCGTGTTTTTCCGCGATACATAAATGGATTTAAAATACGCGTGAAAAACCATTAAACTAATGTAGGTAAATCCAAAGGCTTATTAATTTATTCCCTTTCATTTCAGACAGCTCCCCGCCGAACAGAATCCCGAGTAGCAAATAAGTGACTTTTTTGCGTTAGGTAATATTTGGTGGAAGATCCCAAAAAATTTATCGGTGAAGACAGAGAATAAGAAACTTTATCGTTTAAATTGTTGAAAATGTTTTTTAAATTACACATCAAACATACCATACGACTTTTATGACTTTTTGATATCCGAAAACTATTTGTCCATATTTTCTGGTCTAGCATTAAATTCACATTATTAAAATAAGTTTGCTTTTAAATTTTAAATATAATTAGGAAAAAAATTTCGGCGTAACACTTAATCGATTTATATTAACAATGATTTCAATTCCGCACAAAGAACTTCTTGTTAAGCAGAGATCAAGGGGAACCGCTCACGGAAATCATATGTATGCAGATTACCAAAGTCGAATCTCTTATGCAGATTTCAAAATGATTCGAAATATCATTTATATCTTATAATCTTCTTTATTCGTTACCCACATCTACGTTCTTCTAGTTAAATTGTTTTATTAATTTAACATTTTTTTAACCGCAAGCTTGGAGAGTTTTGGAGCGAAAATTCAAGATTCTACAACTCGAGTCTGGTAAAATTGATAAAATTAAAACATTCAAAATTGTCATAAAATCGTATTTTAAGTTCAGATTTTTATGATGCTACTTTTATTGCTGATAGGTTGTTACATGTTAGGTATTTGAAATTGCAATTCGCAATAAAATGAATGCATGTACTTTCTATAAAACTGCAAATAATATTTTACATTCGAAAGTTTTAAATTGTTACATTACATAATATTAAATTTATAATTGCCACTCGTTCTTGAAAAAAATATATATTATATAGGTATAACCATTTTGGAATAGATGGAATTATTTTCAAGAACTTTTAGACATTAAAAGTTAATGATTTTAATCTTTTCATCGCAAATTAATTTATCATTCAAAATCGACAGCCACGTGTTTAATAAACATGTTACAATAATTGACTTGTTTATAGCACATTGCGTGACTGCCTTAATTGGTTAGATAATGTTAATACAATTGAATAAGTAATATTAACAACTCTATTATTACTGGTGAACACCTCGTAAGTTATAAAACCGCACTTTTATGATACTCTTGTGCCATTCTTGTCATAAATCCATTATTAAATAGAAAAACCCGGATAACTTAAATTGAGCAAGAAATTTAAAGGGAATGATAAATAGGATTTTGTCTTCACTTTATGATGGAATTATACATTTAATGCATGGCTAATTATTGCCATTATATATTATTGTGCAATGCAACAATTTAAATTTATCACTTAAGCTGAACTGACACCAGAAGCTATAAACTAAGCGGAGATTTCAGTTTTATTTTAATTTTTTGCTTCCATATAAACAGTCAACTAACTCAATCAAATTGTTTAGCATGTTTTAAATTTATTTGAGCTTATTCTTAATTTTGAACTTATTTTATTTTTATGCTTTTTTCGTTATTTTTTCACTTCTTTCAATTAACTTCCATTGTTTTTTGTGTCCACTTTGAACTTTCCTCGGGTAGGTAATTCTTTTTTCCTTCTTTCCGCTCGAATTGTTTCCTAGTCGTTCAAAATACTATGCAATCAATTTTAGATTGTGTTATTAAATATTTTTATTCATTTATCATTTTCTTTTATTTTTGTACATTCTTTTGTATGTGTTATATTTTGCTTAATTACATGGTTTTTATAAGTTTAAATTCAACAACATAAAAACAGTAGAAGTGGCAAATGAGAATGTCCAATACTTTTTTTAGAATTTTTTTAAATATAAAGATTTTTGATTTTTAGTTCTCTGAATCTTATTTACTTCTACGTGTATTTATTATTTTTATTATTGTTGGAAAATTGTCATCTCGAACCTTTCACACACAGACCCCTAACCAAAACTATCCCAAGTGAAAAACAAAAATTATTATTTTACATGTAAAAAATGATTAATTTTCATTTGTTGTACTTTTGAAAATTTACATCTTACCTCGGCTGAACTCAATCGAAATAATCTAAATCGCATGAGACTCTTAATTTTAAATTATTGCAAAATAACGAAAAAATAGATTTTCACTCTACGAAATTCTCTTATTTAAAAATTTTAATGCGCCTAATTTTTATTCCACCCTTACTTTCTTGAAAACGGTTGTCCCTACAATTATGTCTAATTGTGCCTTTTTGAGGCGAGCGATTACTATTAACTATTAGAACCAAAAACGAATCATGTAACCGTAAGATTACTGCTATTATTATTATTATTAATTTTTAGTACTAAGAGAATTGAAGATGTATTCTATAAATAACAAATTACAACTGGATCATAGCAGTTTATTCGGCAAGACCTCGAATAGAACCGTGGTTTCTCATTCCCTAGCTTGCACGTCTTCCAATACCCAAGAAGGGTTTTTATAAATGGTGTTTTCGAAGCGGTCACCCAACTAAGAACGAACCGTGAGTTGTATTGTATTGCGGCTTACCGACAGAGCGATATGTTCATGTCTATTTCCATTTATTCAATTAATTGATCTCTAAAAGCAACTTACATACATAATACATAAATAGGATTGTTATCCTATACGTAAAAGCACTGAGGGGATGCTACTTCAGTGTGGATTGCTCCGAAGGAATTTTTTTATTACCACAAAAATATCTCGTTACAATCCAAAAAATTCCTGAATTGCAATCCTCCAACATCCTCTGCTGGAGGAAACTAGGGTAATATCATTTAAACAAACATATTATCTGGGAAAACTGTTTTACACAACTATGTATGTTGGAAGTAATTTTATTGAAAGTTTTGGATAGCTGTTTTCTTTGCCATTTGAAAGAAGTTCAACTAAAAAGACCTGCAAGGGTTGGAGAATCGTGACAACACTGTGATAATATGTTGTACTGTGAATATTTTATCTTACAAAAAAAAATGTGTCTTCATTCTAGTGAAAATTAATTATTACAATCATGCAATGAACAGAATTTCAGGAAGTTACAGAAATACAATAAAAATAAAATTTTGGGATTTCTCTCACAACACAAAAACTTTCCATAAATATTTGATAATTTCTAAACGTTAAAATAAAATTGCAAAGTACTTGAAATTATTTTACAAAGCAGAAAATCAGCCATCAGAGTCAATAAAAATTTAAAGTTAACCAAGCCGAAAACCTTTTTAAAAGATACGATTTTACATCATGTTTTTTTATCTATCAATTAAGAAAGTCTTCATAAACGTGATATTTTTTAACGCAAATTTTGATGTCACGTCTAGAAGTAATTAATTTTCAAGTATCTCAAGTAAACGTAAAAAATCAGCTGCGGCAGAAGTTAATTAATTCATCGGCCGTGTTATCTTTTCTTTCAACATCTTTCAGCATTTTTGGCTCTCTTTTCATGTCTGTTAACTAATTAAATTTAATTTTTATTTATGCTTAATGTATTTAATTAAAAATAAGTCAAATGAAGTACTCAATTTTTACTTTATTATTAAATTTGGTAGAAATGAAACTTGTTAATTAACGAAACATATTTTTTTGTTTACTACAGCTGTCCCTCGATAATCCGACACTTTTTAATCCGACGTACTCGGTAGTCCGACGCGCTGCCGGCAGCAACATGCATCTCCCTCCCTCCACATATTGTATATTTTACTTAAATTTCTTTCCGTATTTCTTTTAAAAACTTACATGTACTGTCATTTTGTATCCTGGTATTAATAAATTACATGTACCTTTACTGTTTTTTCCTTTTTCTTTTAACTTCATTGTGTTCAAACGCATTAAGAATATAACATCTTTGATAATATGACATTTTTGGTAATCCGACATTTTCGGTAATCCGACACTCTCTCGGTCCCTTAACTGTCGGATTATCGAGGGACAGCTGTATTTATTTTTGTAAATTAAAAGAAGTATACTTTGTTTTCTGTTCATACTTATATGTCAAAATATCAATAATATCACACATAGAATATCCTATATCTTATATGCTACCACACTTAGGCTGATGAAATCCTGTCGTTAAAATGCGCAAATCGAAAATGTCGCAATGTAAATTTACTAATTTGAAAAAAATTTAGACTGTGGAATTCATTTTTACTAAATGCTATCCATTCATAATATCATCTAAAATATCTCGTTAAATTTAATATCCTTATTAAAGTTAGATGGTTTTATGGCTTGGAAAACTTTATAAAAAATATGTTTTAATGTTCTTTGTTCCAGCGATTAAAAATTACGGATTCTAATTGATGCTTTGATATTTTCAAGTTTTATTAATGGAAGTAAAATGAAGTAAAATAAAAATTTTAATTGAAAAAGTTTCTGTTTTTAAATATTTACATATTTTAATGCTTGTTAATTTTCGAAAAGCGTGTTGTACATACTTCGCAGTACGTGGAGTTTGCGATGGGACCAAGCATGGCATAGTAGGTAACAAAGGTCAAGTTCGTAAACTTAATTTGTATCTTGGTCACACATGTAGCTGGAGAAAAATCACGAAGATAGTTATGTTCACTTATTCGATTATTTCTCATGTGCCAGCACGTATTCAATACATCCTCATCAGACGTTCCCTTCGAAAATGTTCTACTTCACTAACACTCTCTGTAAATCAGTCTTGTTGGCATACCTGCGGTATAAATTCGCTCTAGTGATTCATTGCCCCACTAGAAGGTGCCCAAGAGCGTGCTGTTTCTCTGGTCTGCTGCTTTACGCGATGCCTATCACGCAGAAATGAATCTCGAACTCCAACGTCTCCAAAATCGTCCAAGTTTACGTTGTATTATAAACTTGGTTAGTTTATAGCCTCAGAGAATATCTGACATGTGCGAAATAAACTCAGTGCGGTTGCACATATATCACAACAAGTCAGAACATTTAGATTGGATTTTCCGATTTAACGGACTAGAGGTGTCAGTTTATGCTGATTGATTTTTCAAGTGATAAATGTCTTATTCATAAACGTAATTATTTTAGTAGATTTCTTCGTAAGCTTTTCCGCGCATTTTTTTTAAACATAATATCAGTGATTAATTTAACCATTTTTAACATAATTAACATTTTAACCATTTAACCGTTTAATAGCAATTATAGTTTTGAATGAAATTATTTGTAGCGCTGAATAGTTTCTCTCCCTAAAAGCGTATATTGTATTTCATGTGGTGGCCGTTCAAATGTTTTCTTTTAAAGTTTACTTTGATTTTGCCAGTTTGTGCCTCTTTTAAGCCTAGTTCACGGTAGTTGTGAATTGAAACATAAAGTTGTTTGCAGAATATCGTACGTAAAGCAGCATAAAGCAACCGGATTTGGGCTATACACATGTGTATTGCGTGGTGCATACTTAACTAATCTAAAATCCTTTTTAAATAAATTTGCTACCTCTTACGAAATGCAAGCAAAAAGTTAAGACATAATAACATAAGTACTACGTTGTTTGTTTTAGTAAAAACTACAATTTAAATACTAAAAATTATATATACACATTCAAAGTAAGTGCTTCCTCGGCTAACGCCTCACACAAGTAATCTTACATTTCAATACGTGTTTCTTACAAAATTTTATGTTCTATCAAATTTTTTTTAAATCGATGATTTTTATTTGAATTAACACACACTACATAAACCGTCGTCGCCGGCACTAAAGTAAAACAACTGGTATTGTTTTCACAATAAAGTGAATTTTTAATTTTTTTTACTGAATTAGTTTCATATTAAGTAATTATAACTTTCACATTACATTACCTTTATTATAAAACCATATATTTATAACGACGCGGGGGCAGTACTAAAGCACTTTTGTGCCGCCCATCTGCTTTCATTGAGTAATTTTTATTTAATAAAGGAAGAAAAGATTTTGAGCAGCCTATACAGTTTGAACTTCTTTCTTCTATTTCTAACTTAAAAGAACTAATTTTTGAACTCGGAGTTAGGAGCTCTGAGTATGAAGTACTCCAAGCATTGACAACTAAATACCCCGTGCATAAAAAGCAAATTGGCACGGGAGAGTATTCCATACCCCCAGACCCTACGCCTTTTAAGTATTGTGGTTCAGTTTCAAAATAGCAGCTTGAAATAAATTTTTTATTTATTGGCATAATTGTACCAAGTTTTACAATTGGCACTCATGCTTCTTTGATTATTTAAACAATAATATAGTAGGGTGTTAGTTGACACTGCACTGCTGATAACTTGACTTTGTCATTCAATAAATAAACCTAAAGATTTACTTTTTAATGAACTCAATAATTTTACTTTACCTCCAGCAACGGGTGGCTTATAGAAATACTTTAGTGACGCCCTCCATCTATTATTGTTTAATGGAATTTTTAGCTGGTAAATTGGGATCGCACTCAATGTATTTTAAATATATTATATTTATGCTAATTCCATACTAATACTTATTTTAAAAATTGGGTTGAAAATTAAGAAGTCACATAAGTTACACTGATGAGAGTGTAGCACGGAGGGTCTAGAGAGTATAAAAAAATATTCGAGCGGTTATACCATAATAGCTTTTAATTTTTAAATTAATACAGAACATTTTAAAAAATAAAAAACTTTTATAAAAATATATCTAGTAGATAATACTTATATTTTTTGAGTTTCAGAAAATTGAAATTGTTTCAATTCCAAATTTAAAAATAATTCAAAATTATTTCTGAGATCATAAGATTTTTAACTAATTTAAATTTTTTTTTTTTTATAGCCAAAAAATTAATTTTTGGCATTATAAGATAATCTAAATTTTTAAATTAATAGACAACATTTTGAAAAATATGAAATGTTGATATTCTATAATTTTTTGCAGTTCAAATTCAAATTTTTTTAATTTTAAGGATTTAAATTTTTTTTTTTTTTAATTTAGCTCTACGTATGAAAACTTATTTTGGAGAATATAAGAATAAATTTAGATAATTCATATATAATAATTAAAAATTAAACGTTAAACAGGTTAATAAAACGAATTAAATAGGAATTCAATTGCAAGTTTTCGAGTATTGAAAAAGAAAAAATAAATAAATAAATAAACATACTGTTTGACAAAGAGTACGTCAGTACTCGAAAGCTTGAAATTGAATTCCTATTTAATTCGTTTTATTAACCTGTTTAACGTTTAATTTTTAATTATTATATATTTTCACAGGTTACGATATTTAATCAATTGATACTTCATGTAATATCATTAATATGCTTTATTACTTATGCATATTATATTTGAATTTTCGTGAAATGAAAATCGATTTTTTAAACTGTAATTTTCAAATAAATTAAAAAATTAAACATGAAAAATTATGTGGTTATAGTAAAAATAATAGAATTTTAACTGAAAAGTGAAGAATACAATACATATGTACATAGAAAATTATTATTTAAAAAACAATGAAAAGACAATTATTTAACACTTTGGCAGGGTAGGACCAAGAATGTTTGAAGAAGAAGTCCCACCCTATTATTTAATTTTCTATTATTTAATATTTTGTTTAATACTAGCTTTAAGAATTTGGCATTTTAAAGCACGTATATAAAAGGATTGCTTAGCAATGTTGTATTTTTATATTAGCATAAGTATAAATATTATAAAAAATCATCAACTTACATGTAACAACAACTGTTACATCAACAGAAAATATTGCTTTTAAGACGGTGGAGAAAAAAAATATTTTTTGATATTTAAATATCAACACTTTTATTTAGTATTTATATATTTTGAATTTCATAATTCAATCTTTATATATTTCAAAATTCAGATTTTATTTCATAGTTTATTTAGCTCTATAAAAAATATTTTTTAACATTATAAATCTATCTCTAAATTAAATAAATCGTTTTGAAAAATATGAAATTTTCTGAATTTCAAAATTTATATTTTTGCAATTTCAAAATTTCAAATTTCTCTGAAGACCACCAAAATTTTGTTTTTTGGTTTGCGACCTCTATTTTGGATCGCTTTAAATGAATTTCACAGAACAAAACTTGCAAAACTTCTAATATTATATGTTCCAAATTTATCTACTAATATCCATGTTAATGTAGAAAAGTAAAGTCACAGAATTTGTTACAATCTGAAAAGAGGTTTTATCTATAATTTTTTGAGATTGCAGAAACCCAGTTATAATATTGCAGTAACGTACCTATGTTATTCTTCGTAACTGTATATCTGTCCTAATTTTTGAAAACGTTCGAGTTGTTCTTTCGTGTAGCGTTACATGATATTCCAAATGGGAAATTTTTAGTTCTGCCAATCTAATGGAACGATAATGGCATTCAATTTAATTTTCAGCGATATAATAAATTTGTTATTATAATATTATGTAAGTACTTTGTACCTACATAGAAAAGGTAAAGGAATTATTAAATTTCATTACTTACTTACAATTTAATGCCGCCTACCTATTCTGTTTGATGTAAAAACAATTGCATTTGCGAAAAGTGAAATTGTAACTTTGACCTTTAGTTAACATACTTAAAATAAACTTTTTAGATATTATTTTCAGAAAAGTGTATTTATTATACCATGTAGGTTAATGTTTTATTTATTTTGCTTGTTAATTTATTTAAACGTAATTACAATTTAATTAAATTCATAAACACGAATAAGCTCATACCCTGCTTATGTACTCATGTTTTATTCGGAGATAAGGTACTTTTTGATGCTCACCCGTAATTTTCTTATTTGGTTTTTTATTTGATTATTTTAATAAACTAGCAACGATAAAGATTTTATACCATTCAATAATATACTCTTTAAGTTTAATGTAAAAGTAACCCAGCTTGATAAAATATAAAAAATTAATTTCTTTAGTTTTCAAGCCCAAGGGAACTCCGTGCAAGATCACCTGGGGGTAGCCAAGATCAACTGTAGTTGACTTGCTGTTCTTACCAAATGTAATGATCGACCGAAGTTTAATACCTAAACCCCAACACTAGAGCGGTCTAAGTTGTTAGTATAAAATCGAACAAGAACTTTTCGATAACAATATAAGGGAGGTTTCCTAAAATATTCAGTCTAAATCCAAATCGCGCAATAATGAAGCATCTAATTTTTTACTTTAATCTAAAAATTGCGATTGGCATGAAAATTACCAGTCGTCAGATATTTGGTGTTATGCTGCTGAAGGTTGTAAAATTTAAAAATGTACGTTGGAAGAAAACTATTGTCGAGTACAGCAGCCACACGTTGCATTTGTTCTGCATTGTGCATTTGTGTTGTCTGGTCACACAGTTTGGGTTATTTTGATGTCACAAATTAAGTTAATTCTGTCGAAGCTGTTCAAGAAGTTTAAAATACTATAATTTTCCTTTCATCGTCCGTACTCAATAAGAATGGCTGATTATTGTACTGTCCGAAATAATTTATAATCAAGAAAATAATTCTTCTGTTTATAAAAAGTTCTTTTAATCAAATCGGTTTGGACAACTGTAGTGTTTCATTTACAGAAATAATTTTGTAAAGTTACATTATTTGCTTTTATATAAAGTTACTTTAAAAAATTTTTTTTTCACAAAACCTTCATCCAATTTTGTAACAACGCGACGGAGTAGTTGAATTGCATTGTGAGATTTTAAATCCTAATGCAATCAACATCTGCGTCTGAATATTCTAGCTCTCTAAATAGGATTGTCCGACACTGAGTGAATATACAAAGGTCACACCAGAACGCTTGATGCTGTTAAATTTAAGACACTGTTATGTAAAGTCGTCAACAAAAAATGAGAGAAACAAGAAAAGTCTACAGTGCGTGTCGCTAACTCGTTAGAATTCTGTTCTTGTCAGTCACGTCTTCGGTGGTGCTTTCACCTTTATAACTCCATATATTTTCAGATCATGATGTACATTTTACTCTAAAATCGATTCGATTATGTACTTTATCTTAGATCTACCACAAACAGAACTTAAATATTAAAATAGCACTTATATTAAGTTAAACATTACTTAAATTATGGAACGGCCACATAGAACACATATTAACGTTACTTCGTGCTGCACATAACACAATTAACGGCATTGCATGTAACGTTCGTTATTGCACTACGTCAAAACATTATGAGTTAACAAAGTAATAATCTGGATTTGTAGTTATGCACTGCAACGAATTAAGTTAATCTTTCCATCTAGCCCATGATTTGTAAATGATGTCCGAATAGCTGTTGTATATCCTTAGGAAGTATGGAATATTTAACGTTGCTTTTGACAGGACTTTATGCTACAAATGGATGTTTATTAGATTTCCACGTCTGCAAAGACATACAAACCCTTTATACGTAATTCGCTTAGTTGAAATTTGGTTAAATTAAAAATTTGTAACAAATTTTTAGGCTACAATTTAAAAGGATCGTTACGTTTTATTTAAGTATTTCGACGTTGTAACGTTAATTTTGCAAAACGTTAGCTAGGTTTGAAATGTTGCAGAACTTGCGAGTGATTTTATATTTTAATTATCTTGTCGCTGTCGTGTGTATGACATTGAATTAATTGTATTACTCTTGCAATATACCATTAACTAAACTCCCAAAGATAAACAAGTTAAATAAATCATTATTCATAATCGATTAAAACCACATGTTAAGCTCCAAAACATAATTTGATTAATATTATTGTACACATATCGCATCGCACAACAATGTAAAGCACGCGATACTGCAGTATTAAAGACACTTTTAAAATATTACTGGTTATAATTTCTAAGTATTAAATGAATTAAACCAAAAATTAACTAGACTAATTTTATAGTAATTTCACAGTTTTTGTTACACACTCTTCCGAAATTTAATCTACCACTTCATTCTTCTTCGGCCTCATCATCCACTGCTGAAGAACATCATTCAACTTTTAGCATATGTTTCAGCATTTTAATCCCACTGCTACTTAAGCAGGTTTGGGAAATGCGCCTGTGTTTTCAATTTTTATTGCTGATGGTGGTAATCATCAATCCAGAGAAACCGACAGTGACGACTTTACGTGCCCCCCGAAGCATAACATTAATAGTGGAATTTTCAAAGTACATTCTTAATAATTGACTACTTTGTAACTTGTGTTTTGTAACTTTAAACAGATAGACATTACAGCAACGACTCTCAATTTACTCTAACAGGGAAGCGAAAATTAGAACAATAACTGAAGGTTACAGCTTTGCTGTCTCTTCAAGGTATTTGTCTCTTGAAGATCTACTATAATAAAATGTAATGGCAAATATTAGAGTTCAATTAATAATTATGGTCGTCGGCCACGTCCATAGTCAGAAGTAACCGGGGCTATATGGGGATTACTTCGGTGGTTTGCCCTTGCCTTCCAAAGCAAGAATGCCAAAATAAATCTCTGTTTCACCCGGGTTTAAACTTAGTACTTCAACATCAATAGTAAATACCCAGCTATGCAGTTTCTCTCTTACCAACGCTTTATCTCAAATTTTTTTAAATGGTTTCATTGAAAACTAAGAGTAGGGTGGCTTGAAGAAGAAAGTTTGCATTCTGTCGACAGTACGTGCGTAGTCGTATAAACTACTGCTCCAAACACCGCAGTCCGCCACCTCAAAGCCATCATCAGGGGACTATATCAGCGACGACCTAATTGCAAATTGTTTTCCAGTTTTAAAGGTGAAGCAAATGTGACACGGAAGAGACCGCCGACCAATGCCCCTATTCATTGTTAGACAACACGAAGCTTAGACAAAAAATCTTCTCCCTCGATGCAGTACTAAACATCTCAGTCACCGTCGAATCACCATTCAGGAAGTCAGATGCTGGACAGTGCCACAAATTCCAAAGTTTCGGTCACCCTCAACGCAGCTGCCACGCCCCACCAAATTGCGTCAAACGCGCTGTCAGTCACTTCACGGCATCTTGTGGAAAGCTACCAGAAGAACCCGCAAAGTGCGTAAATTGCGGAGAACCACACCCGGCAAATTTCCAAGGGTGCACTATTTTCGTTTCAAGTGCAAAACCATTGGCAAAGTCGGCAAACAAATATCCACCTGCAAGCGCAGTATTACACGAAGCCACACCCACGGACGCAAACTACCAATCCACGCTCTGTAACACCAAGACGAGATGGGAAGCAAACCAACGGGGACACCACACCCCTGCCTGCCACGGCAGTCCTTGCTCCACTCATCGAGTCCATCCTAGATGCAATCATCGAGGTCTTAAGAAGCGCAAACGTGGAAAGTCAGATGATATCAACCATCAAAAACACAGTGGCAGCACTAATTCCGATTGCCACGTCCCCTCCGCTCAACCCCGAGCCGGGGACCTCATCCAGCTAAAAATCGACAGCCAAACTCATGAAAACATATTCAGCCAGCTTCTTAATCACTACTTCCTGCCACTACAACTCAAAAATTCTTTTCGCCAGCTAACACATCAGCACCCTTACACTCCAGAAACAACTTCTTTTTGCCACTTTCCAAGGCTCTAAACTAACGAATGGACTACTTTCGAATCGACGCAAAAAAATTTTACCCCCCTTGCAGCTGGGTATCGAGGTGCCCACGCTGAGCCAAGTTTCTAGCAACCGCTAAACAAAGAGGAGCTAACCTCTCAAACCCACCGCCCGCCGACAAAACGAGATGAAGGAGATATAGGGCACTCCATAAAGCCAAGAATTTCAACATTCAACAGAAATTTGTCGGAACAACGTCGGTTGTCTTAGTCTTGCCAGATGTAAACTTTGCATAATTGCATAGAGACATTCAGATTCGCATGCCGGTCGGAGCTATTCTTTCCAACGGCTGCCGCGGTTAGAATTCCGCATTAACAATAATAGGGCAAACTACTGTGGGTATTTCTATTGGACTACCGGTTCGTCGGCGGCGATGCCAATAGAATAAAAGATGATTCTTTTTCTTTTATATTCAGTTCTTAGAATAAAAGATGATTCTTTTATCCTATTGGCCATGGTGTGACTCAGCTAACTTACGTACACCTCCAGTAAGTATCGGGCGAATTATTTACCTCAAAGAAGAAATCTTTCTTGACATAGATGGGGTGTTTGACAATACTTCCTTTGAATCTATACAGAAAGTTGTCAACAGACAAGGAGTACACCCAACCATACCAGGTTGGATCAGTGACACCCTAAGGGGCAGAGAGATTAGGGCCAGTCTGATCGATGAGGTTTCTGTCGCGTGGGGATGTCCGCAGGAGGGCTCTTATTCTCTCTACTGTGGTTCCTAGTGGTGGATAACCTTCTGAGAGAGCTGGAGTAGATTGAAGTTCACGCACAAGGATTTGCTGATGACATCACAATCCCAGTAATCGACAAATTTGGGTAAACTGTATCGTATTTAACGCAGAGCCCTGAAAACTGTAAAAGGATGGTGCACACGGGGGAGACTATCGGTCAATCCGGAAAAAACCTCAGTTGTTGCCTTCAAGCGCTGAAGGAAACTGCAAGACGTGAAAACACAAGAATGTGGGATAAAGAACTACATTGTGGTAAAAGAGGTCAAGTACCTGGGTCTAATTCTGAACAATAAGCTGATCTTTACCCCTCATATAGGTAATGTAACAAACAAGGCGACACGGGCTCTATGGACCTGCAGATACATAATTGGCAAAACATGAGGACTGAAACTGAAACCGGTTCTTTGGCGGCACACCAGAGTAGTGTTACCCATAGTGACATACTCGGCCCTGATTTGGTGGCACGCTGCCAAGAAAAGGGAAAGCATAAGCAGGCTAATACTTGCATGCCTAAGAATCACGGGGGCAATTAGATCAACGCCAACCGAAGCCATGGGGGCTCTTCTGGGATTGCATCCACTGCATTTAGTAGTGTGAATACCGGGACACCAGGGCATAATAGGGAATGAAGGCGAACCGCCAAGCCCGAATGGCCGCAAATACAGCCCTGAGCGCCTGAGCCTACCTGCGGAATTTCATATAAGACCGCAAAGATGGAGACAACACCTTGCTGATTGGGAGGGTTTTTCTGGACGGAGGCAATCGCGAATGTTCATTAACGGCCCATCCAGTGAAGCCAGGAGCAAAAAGATAATCCAGCTTAGTAGAAATCAGCTGAGAAGGATAGTAGGACTTTTTACAGGACACTGCTGCTGAAAGGACACCTCAACATTATAGGGATAGATGATGATCCTACATTTCTCACCACATTTTATATGAATGCCCGGCACTATCGGGAAAAAGAATACATCACCGTGGATTTCCATAGAAATTGAGGAGAATAGTACAAGCACCCCTCAGCCATCTACTCGACTTTGTTAAGAAAACAAGGCTGATGGAGTAAAACACGGAGAGGCACAATAGGCTTAGGCTTTAGTGCAGTGGGCTAAAAATCATAACCGGATAACAATAATAACGATCATGTACACTATTGGGGATCAAGCGATTGTCAATAGTCGTCCTCGTTCCATTGCGGGCTCCCACCCATCTAATAGAGTCCCTTCGTTACCGACCTGGTACTTGGTACTCTGCAGATGGCAAAGTTGATATATGGGAGATCTGTCGGGGTGAGGCATTACAAACGAGTAGTTTAGCTGGGTAAACTTCAATGCAACTAATTCGAAATCGACCTCGATTTTTGTGACAAAAATTCTCTTCTCCGTCTACGCCTCTTCGTGGTTTAGTAATATCAGAAAAGGATATTTTTTGTTAAAAATACCAAAAATATGCTATGATTCACAACACTTTTTGTGGTTAGTGTAACCGTCCTATTCCCGGTTGTCCCTAGTTGATATTGTAAACGTAAGAGTTGATTTGATAACATTGACTATTAATAAGTAGGTTTACATTTTTTAATTACATTAGAAATTAAGTTAAAGAGAAATTTATTTCATTAAACATTTTAACAACAATTTAAAATAAAAAATATGTAAAAAAGTTAAATAATATTAAAATTATTACTTGTGTTTCTTCTTAGTGTTAAATTTGAAATATTTTAGCATTTTGAAGTTTTTGTTAGAATTTACAATTAATTTTGTTATAACAAAGATGTTTATGTATAATTTAGCACAGTATTACGAAAATAATTTATACCTAGCCTAATACAATATATTTATATAACTACAAACTAAACTAACTTTAGTTAACTTAAAGTTTAATGTAACTACGTGGGTTTGATTCAGTACATGACAAGGGAAGAAAACCAAACTGATTTACAGATAAATTCCGTAACCCATCTTGAAAAGTATCCAAGTTTGTAAGTAAATTATAAAGGATTTGAGAAAATATGTTCTTAATTAATTAATAAGACCGGTGCTATTTATTAATAAAAGTCTCAAATTTAAAATCATCAAATTACCATTGCTACATTACTTCATTTTAATAATCATTAAAAAGTTTTGATTTTAAAGAGTAACTTAATTATTATTAAACCGCAAAAGCGTTGCACCAAATGGGTTTTTATATTGTTTCATTAGCTACTGTAATTTCATCTGCTAATTTCTTAAACATTATGAAACTGCAAACATTTTCTTTATATTTGTTTAGTAAGAAAAGTAAAGAGAGCGTTTCAACTTCAATTGCAATTTTATGCTATCGCGTTAATGCCCAAGCTTGTAATGCTAAAACTCGCGATTCCTTTCTTTATTCTTATTTTATATAAACTAAAATAAGAACTTTTAATATCCTCTCCAGAATTGTATTTAACGTAAATGCGCGGTGCTTCAAATTTTAAATACTAACAAAATTCGCTACTAGCATTAATTCAATTCAATTTACGGATAAACCATTTTACAATCCGTGCTGGCAGTAAAGATTTTCAGCTACTACCTACTATCCACAAATACAAACATGGCCATGTACGCAGAAGACACCGCAATTTACGCACACTTCCCTGCATGTAGGTAGCAAATCAAACATGCATACATTTTAGATTCACCACAATACTGTCGCAGTAGACAATGTCTACCAAGTAATAGGGTGATATCTAAGTAGAACACTCTAAGATTCATATTCAGCATTTAGAATACAGCAGCGCAGCCAACAAAGCCCAGATTCGAACAATGCAATGCACATTCATAGTTTTAGCGTGTCGGTTTTGCAGTGAATTGCTGATTATATTATTTTAATTGCAATTTCCTTCATCGCTATAGTATATCATGACGAGAGTTAGGCTCTATATTATCAATTGAATGCTTTATTCGAATACAAACTGTTAATAAGTTCTTGAACATCTTTCTTAAAAAATTTCACGTGGAAGAGTTAAACGAATTAGAAAAGCCATCACTTGGGTATGACATTTTGTATTATTTCGACGCACGTAAAATATAATCCACAAACAACACGTTAATCTGCATTCACTGCTTGTTTAACTAACCCCATTGCATAACCCTGAACTACACTCAACCATATCTATGTAAAGCCGCAACAGGTGGGGATTAGCGACACTTTTTTTGTCGTGCTCTCCTATATGTTCTTCGCCGGGTCTTTCTCCTACAACTCGACACCAACGTTCAAACCTCTTCTGAAACACTTAATAAAAGTACGTGCTTCGTGTTTTATGTTCTCGTTTTTATTAAAAAAAACTGAACTGCCGTGATTGATACACTCAAATTATGGGGTAAATAATTGTATTATAATTATTATTGGTGCGACCGAAGTAAGTTGATTCGCGTGATTTATCACAAATTCTTTTATAAGTGTTAGCTAATTGTGCAACTTTTACAACAAATTTGCAGATTTTCTAAAGAAATTGTTTGTAAATTGATTTTGCCTGTATTTTACACGCAAATAAAATGTTTTGATTAGCTACAGCTTCAATCACGCGGTTAATTCTAACTGCGTTAACTTCAAGTCCTACATATAAAAAATATATTCATATAAAAATAAGATATAAAAAAAATGTTCAATATAATGTGCTGATAATCCAGATGTTGAAATCTTAATTTAAAAAAATGTAGCTAATATTTAAAAGGAAATATTGAATATATTTAAGCAAATATAATTTTCATGATGAAAAACGATAGTTAATTATTTATGAAGTTACCTAAAACTACTTAACTTTAAGTACATATTAAAATACATGTAACATAAATTTTGATATAAGTAAACTTTCCGAAAGTTAGAACTTTCCAAGTATAAATAAGAAAACAAATTGAAAGCAGATATTAGAAGAAACAAAAAACCAAACTCAAAAGAGTTCGAGTTAAACGTTGTAACAAATAGTCAACTTTATTTATTTAAACTAATTGATTCTTGATTTTCACTAATAAGATATTCGGATTTAAACTTATTTCATTACAAATCTAAATACTTTTTATAGTAATAAAAGTTAGTTTTCAGTACTTAGTTTTTTAATAATTAATGTATTCGGGGGTATAATCAGGTTAAATGTATTTAATTTTAATCGATGTAATTTTACTCGTTAAGTCGCAAGTGCCGGTAAGATTATTTTGAATCGGTGATCACTATCATAATTTGAAAAAGATGAAGTTTTAGAATGTATCTGATACAATAATTGAAACCGTTAACATTTACTACTTCCCACTTAGAACAGACTTAACTGCAAGAGAAACTATTAATATAAGGAAGTAATGAACAGCACATTAAAAGAGGGTCGGAAATATAAACAAAGCTACTACATTTTTAATTTAATGTTATAGGGTCGGTTATAAAGGTTTTCTGCTTTCGAACAATACAGTTCAGTACAATACACTTCAAAATTTAAAAAAATTAAGGATTATTTTGAATTATGCCAAACCAAAATCGAAACATATTTCTATAATATAAAATTTCAAAAAAAATACTCCTATTATTTATAAAACATCAGGGTAACTTTTTCCTGTGTTTTAGATAGAGAAACCTACTAAATACTACCTTTATTCCTCTGCTCTATAGCAACTATTCCCTAGCGGTGAGCGCGAGTCGTGAGTTATCTTAAATTTACTGCTCAATTGATTGAAGTTTATACAGACCTAATCACTAATTAATTAGCAATCATAACATAACTAATAGCTAATTCGTTACCAATAATTGGGGTAATTTACCCCATAATTGACGAATAATGGTGACTTCAAACATTACAATACATTTCAAATTAACTCCGAATGAAATTTGATGTATATGTAGGTACCAAAAGTTTTACCTCGACACTATAAATAGATCAATCGGTTTCCTCTAGCACCACAATCTCAAATTGTCATCCAACTCCACTACACACAGGCAAATTTACGACGTCCTTCTTGCAAAGAACGAATCTCCCATTTACCTTATTATAAATTTTTACCCTTATATGATGAGAAATAATTATGTGATTGATAATCTGCTTTTTTTCAATTTATTACAAGGAAAAATTTTTAAATTTTTATAGAATAAGTTCGAAACTACATAATCAGTCGTTAGTTTTTTATTTATTTGTGACTCTGATTCCAAATTTGTTATCAAAACCTGAAACTATTTTGATAGCCCTCGCATACCGCACAGATAAGCTACCTATTATTGCGATCTAAATTACAATTAAACGATGGTAAATAGGTGTAATTTTCACCGTGAACCAGTTTTATTATTGCGATGAAAGATTACTTCAACTACTAAATTAATGTATACCTCGGGCCCCCGCTCTTTGCACAATATTATTTATGCGTTCTCTACTCTATATTATTTTTAGATTTCTTTAATTAGAAGGTTATGTTTTACTTTTGTTCTACAAATAGTCTGATTAAATGCAGCTTTAGTCAAATCTAAGAATAAATACGAAGAAAAAAATTATTTTAAGATGACGTAATTCTAAACCAATTATCTTGCAGAAATAATTTTACTATTAATCTTACTTGAAAATGTCTATCTAAACCAGCGGTTCTTAACCTTTGGGTTCTGGAAACCTTCCTTTCCTGATACAGGAAAATAATTTTTTTTCTCATTCCTTTCTTCTATTCTGACCTATCTTGTATCCTATCGTTAGCTGTTTCCTCGCATCGATAGACCTGGGAGGCGTTTAGGCTTTTCTGCCAATAATGGGTTCGCATCCATGGTTATATTCATCTCAAATTGCTTCAAGGTGGTCGCCTTCATGTTAAAAATGATATCATAGTCCAAATTTATCAAAGCTCAAATGACCTACATGATATATTGTCGAGGTTTCACCTTTTAAAGGCTTGAATAGTTCTGTATTTTTGGATTGGCGGATTGGATTTAAATTTACTTAAAATTCTTAAGGGTGGTTTCCGCTACGCCTGACGTACTCTTTACTCTATTTTATGTTTATTTAATAGATTGTAGTATTATTTATTATTAGAAGTAGAATTCTTCTATACTTCACTTGTAGCAAATTGCAGAACTTGGTTAGAATTTATAATCCCGTAGAGTTAGGTTTAGGCATTTCTCCAAAGTGTTAAGCCGTTATCTCTCCGTTAAGCCATACTGTTTCTTATTATGTTATCTTTCACCCTCATCTTAGTCCGATTAAAAGGCACTCTGTTATGCAACGTATGCATTTTCTCTTAAATTGCACTCAGATCAATCAAGTCTGTACATTTTTAGACATACATAAATATACTATTTTGCATATTATGTTTACTTACAAAACGGTATACGTACATATGCAATATATTATTTAAAAGTACAAAAACAGCCGTTAAACTCACGTTTATATTTATTGTAATTATTTAAATATTCCACCCATCTGAGGAGCTTAAATAAAAACGAAACACTGTGTTTTGATTTAGATAAACACTTGGAAAATTAATTAAATTTAAAACTAAAAGAATCAATCTTACCTAAATAACCTAAATATATTTTTAAAAGATTAATTAATCTGTCAACTTGTTCCAAACATTCGAGAGGCAGCACTTGAATTTTAAACAATATGGTGATTTCATCAAAAATAGAATTATGACGTTGCTTTTAATATATCTCTATAACTTTTAAAGTCAAAACCACAGGTTAAATAATTTTGCCAAAAATAATAAAAATGTATTATAGTCCAATCAAAAGCATCAGGAGTGAGAACCATACCAGAATGAGATTTTGGGAAAAAATAACGTTCGTTGTATCCAACTGATGCTTTTTTGAACGGCTTATCCATATAGGTTTTTTTTTTATAATAGCCAACTTGATGTATGCATAAATTGTTTAAAGTGAAATATATAAAATGATACTGAAGTAGCTATTTATACAGCCTTTAGTGAGTTCTTGAAGTTGATGTCGGATAGACGCCCAGTTTATTAAAACGTGGAAGTTAGTATCTGGTAGTTTTCGTGCATCGTGCCAACAAGTTCCTTGTAGAACTTTTTCTCGTAATTTGTACTTAGAAAAATCTTATACTTGATGTGTTAATTAGTATTTACATATTGTGAATTTCTTAAATTTAACATTGTCATGGGTTATAAACACGTATTAATAATTTCCTAGTGGTTGCCAAACGAGAAAATTTGTCAACTTAACGCGAGCGTATTTTTAGGTTCCAATGTTTGTAGGTATGTAGTTTATGGATATTTATATCTTTTACGATTACTTTTTTCTTTCAACTTGTAATTGTTTATTTTTGATCGTGATTAGTCATGTGGGGGTTAAGCTACAGACTTACTTTAGTTTGTTTTTCTACGTAATTGAGTGCTACTTGCGAACTATTTTGATTTTTATGGAAGACTCGGAGTTAAAAGATAGATGCTATCAGAATCCGAAAATTCCTATATTGTTTATAACAAATCATTCTTAGTAGAAATTTTCAATTTATACACTGGTTTATTTCCAAAACAAAACCTAAATCCAAAATATTCGCCATGTTTAGATACTCATATTTTAGACAAAATAAAAATATAATCGTACAGAAATTTTAAATATATCTACTAATTATTACGAATGAAAATTATGGTTTATAATAATAACTTTTCTTAAGCGTTGTATGGCAATTCTGGCAGTCTACCACTTGAATAAAATAAATGTTCGTAGATTGCTCAACACAAATTAATAAAAAAATTAATCTATTTTAAATAATTTTTATTAATTACAATTTTTATAATTACTTCGCTTTATTAGAAAACTTGAACATCCGCATCAACTTTTAATCACTAAAAGTTGTCATTGTTGAAAAGTTATAATTATTACATACTTTGGAAAACTGAAAAGCTGTAACGCGAAATGCAATTAGTTTTTCTCTTTCGCTCTCTTATTCACATCATTTAACAAATAAGTTTTATTTCAATTTTAGTAATCGTTTGAGCTATGATGGAGTAATATTTCTAATATTATATTATGTATTTCTAGTCATCATTACAACAAAGCTATATAAACACTTAAATAATGTATGTACTGTTCAAGGAACGGTTTTCCTAATACAATAAAGTAAGCTTTTGAAGTGGAAACTGCAGGTGAACTAACATAGTTATTCCACTCCTCCGTACTCGAGAGGTTTACCAAGTGCTCTCTTTACAAGTACCGGTCTTTAACTAGAACAATTTATTCGCCTGGGTTCCTAATAATTATATTGTCATGAAAACGTTATTATTTACCAGAAATGATAACGGTTGCCTGAAAATTTAAATCTATATTTTCATAATATAACACGAACAGGTCCTGCTCCTTCGGTACTTACAATATTCGACTTTAATTTTTTTTATTTTTTTTCAGACTACGGCCAATCATAAGAACACAAACAATAATCAAGAAACTCCTAGGTAAGTTAATGAATTAATAATGAATGAAAATTGAACGAAAAACAATATTAAAATTTTTTCATAGATTCGTAATTACACAGAGCATGAAAGTATAAATTTTTTTCAGAAAAACTTCATCGGAGATATTATTTTATCAGCAAAAAAATTTAAATTACAAAAATTTTGAAGTATAGGAATTTATATTTACATAGTTTAGGTATTCTTAAAATTTAATTAAAATGTACGGATTGCACTTAAAATTATAAGGCAGTAATTACTCTATGTATGTAGGTATATTATTGTTTAATTTTCCTGCAATTATGAATTGTTAAATAAATATTGAAAATTATGCGGTTAATTAACTGCAGTAATTAACGATTAACTTCGGTGTAACAATTTATTGCTGCCGGCCAACATTTTAGAGCAACTTTGTAGTTTTTGTTATTATATGATAATATTATCTACATTCGGGCAAATCTACCTAGTTTCAAAAATTACTAAAAACCGTTGGGGTAAAACTCAGAAGTAGTATTAATATTAAATGATTGAATGGATATTATATAAAATAAACAATAATATTAGGGCAAAAACGCTTTAAATTATTTTTTTAGCTTGATACATGCGAGATAAGCAATAATGAACGAAAGCATTTTTTTTTTTTAATTTCTGTTAAATCGGTTAAAACATATAATTACAAAATTGTAATTATTTTCACCGTAAATTAGAAGCTCATCTACATTATTTACTTTTAATTTAAATTTCTATCATATATATGTTGATATTCCAACGTGCCCAATATATAGTTTACAGTTTTTTGATAATTATTATTGTAAAGCGTAGGGCAGATCGAATTTTAAAACTTCCAACTCATTTTTTATAGAAATTAAAGTGTTCAGGTTATGCGGCCTCAAGGCCGCTCGGGCCCATCACTCTCCAATAGCATGTCAATTCTTTTAAATTTAGAAGCATTCATTAAGAAACATCCATTAATCTGATTTTTTTTAATTTTCAATTTTGAAATGCTTTACCTATATTTAAATTATGATTTCTGGTTTGAAAAAATAATTATCAAATATTAGTAGCCAAAATAATGTCTGTTATCCAATATTTGTGTATTTTCCGTTTAAAGTGACACAATGAATGAAGCTTTGTCCATTTTAAGAAATTCGATATTATACTGAACTCTTTTGAAAAGCATTTTTGTTTATCGTGATTGATCGTGTTGATTAACTGCACAACATAATACTACTATAATTTTTTTAACGAAATAACCATTTAAAAAATAAAGAAAATTCAAATTAAATAAGTGCAATTCCATTGCTATATTGAATATTTGTGCTTTATATATTTTTATTTCTTTATATAACATGAAAAAATAAATTAATTTTTGACCTATGCCACACGGCACAATCCTGAGATTTGAATGGTTTATAAAAATTAAAAATCACAAGCAATATCGATTTGTAAAGACATTTTTTTTATTTTCAACGCTTTAATTGGATAACTCGTGAACATTTTTTATACCACGTTTCTCTCAAGATTTTCTTTATTAGGAATGTTGAAAACACTTTTTAGACACAAAAGTTTTAACTTATTACAGTTAACCTCCCTTAGGTAAGAAAACGATAAATTAGTAAGGCAGAATTTAAAAGAAACCCAAGGCTGAAAGGATCCACAAAATTCTATCAAAGAGTTGTGAAAAGAAAATTTAAAAATTAATTAAGTTGGAAAATTTATATAAATAAAATTTGTAAAAACAGTTTTTAAAAGGTTTCGAGTATTCATGTTTTTCCGCCTACTGCGTACACCACTTGAGCTGTGGAGCGATAAACTTAAATTTAATTTATTTAAGAGTTTTTCCCGAAAAAGGTTGACGAGTTAAATTTCAATTTATATTTTATGTACACAACTGCGTTATTATATTTTACGACTATGAATTTCCACCGACGACGGCGGAGGGAGATATGTTTTAAATGTTGTAAGCAATTAAGAAAGAAATTATGTTTTAAATTGCATTAGTTTTGAAAGACGAATAGTATTAGAAGTATAACTATGCGTGCTGAAAGTAAATCAAGCTAAGCAAGGAGTAGAACAGGCACGCGGCTGGAATTTACGGGGTGACGAGGCGGCGTCCGGGGCGTCCGTAACATTTACCCGGCCGTGCAATTACGGAATCCGAACACCGGTCGCAGAAACAACCACTTTACATCTATCGGATACTCAACGTCGACACGAACATGAATATTTCAGAGTAATGGCTTTTACATCAAACGTTTTTTTATTTTATTTTGTAAATATTGATTCACAAACACTCTAAGGACAGTCCTTGTGTAATCTTTGTTTTAACTATTTGTCTTATTTTTCCTACACCCAGCACGTTTTCAATATTTTAAAAACAAACATTGAATAAATGTCTTTTTAATTTCTCTGTCCATTTTATTAAATTGAAGTTTTTAATAAGAAAAATCACATGGCTATTTAAAATAACGAAAACAAGAATAATATATTATATAAAATTCGGTGGAATTCCATTCAAATGCGAAAGAAACCCGGTGAATTTAATTGAAAATTTAATTATATTGAAGGTTTACAAAAATTAGGCATAGAAGATCGTCGCTAAAATACGCACTTGTTGTTTTCAAAAATGCGGTAAGGCAAACTTTAACAGCAGCACTGCATGCATCAAAATCCTTTTAACGATTTGCTCAACTTTTCGTGTCCACTTGAATCTCTTAATATGGTCGTTGGACATAACTAAAAAGGGTTCACATACGTAAATGTCGAACAAATTTTTTTAAATTATACGTATCCAGCATCGATACCCTTTTTCATAAAAATCTTTTAATTTGCGATTTTATGCTCCTTGTAAAAATTCTAAATTTTAAACATTTTTAATAGCATCCTTCAAGTTGCAATACATGTTACCGACTTGGATTTTTATATAGAGTTACCGATCGAATTTATAAATTGAGATAATTAAGCAGAATTTTTATAAGACAATTATTGATTTATGGGTAATCAATCAAACTACGTGAAAAGCACACAGCAACTTAGTAACAATAATAATTTTATGTATTACTATTATTTCCCCTTATTGATCGGAAATTGTAAGTTTTAAAATCATATTAATATTATTAATTTCTCAAAATTATTTTCGTTTAGTTAAAACCAAGATCACCGTTTTACTTGCAAAAATTTTTCGTTGCTGGTACCTATAATTACAATTTACTTGCTCCTCCATCTATTTTTTTTTTATTATTATAAATTATTCTCCTACCTTACATGTGGCGGTTGAATTATTTATTAATTTTCAAACTTCAACATTTTCCAATTGTCAGCTCTTTTTAAAATAAATTTTTATTCTCATCTTGATTAATTTATAAATCAACATTATTTAATTCTATTTATTTCAATTTATACTATTTTTTGTTCCACTTAAATCTGGATGTTTGCATCAATGGGAAAAAACAAACCTCGCATTATAAAATTTTGCTCCAAATTAAAATATTAAAATAAAAAATATCAACAGAATACAACTGTTTTCGTCCTCTTCAAGCTAGGATAGGCCTAATAAAAGAAATCCTGGTAGATATAGAAAATTTTCTAAAAAACTCAATAACTTTTTTGTGAATTTTTAGAAATTAATTTCCCGTTTTGGGAATTTAAATTTCTATATAAATGTTTGCAATAGAATTTAGTAATATTATTCACGAGTTTCAGAGTAGATATTCTCAAGTACAGTTCCTGAGAGCGCAGGTTACCAAAGGTTACCAGTACTGAGGAGCGAGGACGGCCAAAACTATAAAATTACCAAACAAAAAAATTTGTTGTAGAAAATAAAGTTAAGCAACCATAGGTGTGTAAATTGCCATTATTTAAAATTTGTAGTTCAATGAGAAAACTTTTTCTCATCTTTAAAAGTTAAAAAATAAATTTTTAGAGTGAGGTTCCAGATAGCGCATAAATATGAGTTTTCCGCAGCAATTTAACCAATTGGACGGCTCCAGTGATCGTAACCGGCACGATTTGCAGTAGGAATAACATCAAAAGCCCAGTGGAAAACGCAAACCGGATATTTTTATATCCAACTGACAAAGGAAATAATTAATTTATTCGCAATAGTAACAAGCTTGAAGATGGATTTCGAATTTAAATCATTTGCTTACTTACACAGATGATTTTAAAAAGGCAGTCAAACACTGATTACTTTGACACGTCCGTTAAAGATAATATAGAAGAACGCAACCCACCAAGCAAACGGCGAAGAAATTACAGAATTTATGCTGAAACTTAAGGCAGACATCCAGTCGAAACCCAAAAAAACAGACCTTGCAATGCAACAGAAAACCACAAAAAAATACCAAGATAAATACACTTATCTAAACACTTAGCTATAATAAAAGAAGAATTAGAAACAAAACCAACTTCGACACCCGAAAAAACAAACCCCACCGGAATTGGGGCTCTCCAACAGACTCCTCACTTCTAAACGGGCAAACAGGCCAACGACGCAGCAGAAGCCACTCGACTCAAACCTCACCCACCAGCACCGCAATGGTCCCCGGAAAACCAAATCCCCCAGCACGTAGATGCACATATGGAGGCAAGTAAAGCGACCACCGTCTCATGCTTCTTGATCTTGTCACCCTCGACAAGTCGGAACAAGGACGAAAGATCTTCTCCCTCGATGCAATACCCAACATATCGCCCTCAAGGAAGTCCGACGCCGCCTCGGTCAATGCCGTGGGTGCCAGGAATTTGAACACCCTCAACGCAGCTTTCGGGCTCAAGCAAAGTACATGAGATGTGCCGGAAGCAGAAGCCACACGGCTATTTGTAACAAGATACCGGAGCAATCCAGAAGATGTACCAATTGAGGCGATCAAAACCCGGCCAACTTTCGAGGATGCGTCTCGTTCACCGACCTCATGCCTTCAGCGAACAGAAAAACCGACCTGTGCTCTACTAGGCTTCCAACCCGACACCAGTCCCCAACAACACGCCTCTTACCATAAAAGCAGTCCGAAGGCACCAAGGATCAGCACACGTACAATTAGCAATGCGAAGCTAGGCACTTCAACGAGGACGCTACACCCCAAGCAAACAATGTGGACATCTCAAAGTTAATCCAGTACTTATCCAGACAAACTCGTCAGCTCTCCAAGAATTACACTTACATCTTGGGAAAGCTTAATTTCAATATTTAAACTTCAAAATTCGACGATGGAGCTATGGGGATCGGACCGTATGGGGAATGCACCGGCGCGGCGCTCCGTAGCTCCGTGCTCAATGAAGATTAAAGTTTAACCAATTCTCAAGTGGAAGTCATATCGGGCGGTTAATGTGCTTTTGAGAGAATCTTGGGTTGGCGGCTCCGAGATCAGCGACTGATCTCATCTTGAATGATCTGATCTAGTACTTTGAAACTAATGAATAAACTAATGTTTTACGTCCCTGATGCAACAGGACGTCCATTTTGCTTTGAACATAAACATTTTTCTTATCGGCAAAGATCTCAGTATTTAACATCCACGGCTGCTTAATCCGAATTCGAGATTGTATCGGGGTGATAACCCAGGTTTTTATTGTTGATCGTGGCAATTAATTAACCCAATGGGACCGACAGTTTTATGTGTCTTCCAAAGGACGATGACAATCATAAGAAAATTAGTCTCGGTCAGTTTTAAACATATTTGAACAACTCTCACTTTAATATCGTAAGGATTTGTATGATTACTACATAGTAATCTAGACTTGTAGCCGGCGACTGAGGTGATTTTCCAGCTTTTCACAGCACTTAGACAACTGGCTTTCAAATTTCATAAAAGTTCTCGCATTCTATTAATTCATTCGTTTCAATGAATTTTGCATAATTAAGGAATACTAGTCGTCCTCGGTACCGCATACACATTATTAGCTCTTAATTATGCAATGCCAAGGCCTATGTGCTTATCCAGTCGTTTGAAGGTAAGAAATTTAAAATATTTTGCTTTAAAGGGAAACCTCCAAGGTTTGTTTTATGTGGTGGTGGATCTGTCGCGGGGACACCCTGTATATATTTTTAACGTTTTTTGAACGTTTCAATTAATAGGTCACACTATGCTTTAAGAAGTAAATGCTGATAAATTAAATCTCGTAATATTAAATTTTTATTTAATTTCGTGTTCCTCTTGTATCTAATGTAATATTGTGGTAGATGTTGGATTGGGTTAAACTTCAATTTAAAAGAAATAGTGACAACAATTCGGAAAGTATCAAAAAAAATATAAATAAAACTTTTTCAATAAATATTTTCTTCGATGATAACCAATTTGGATTTAGTTGCACCTGAAAGCTCTATCATAACACTTCAGTAAAACTTTATCGATCAAATTTCCCACAATTTTAATAACCGAGTTCGTTCAATTTTCTACTTAAAATTTGACAATATGAGCATGGAGAGAATTTTCTTTTAAAATTACTCAAATACTTGAATTCTTTCAGCGGTTTTTTCGACGGTGATTAAAAGAAGACTGCAACAAACTAAGTCTCGTGTCTTTCATTTTCCACTCGAGTAGATGCTCAACTGTGTGAAGTAATTTCTTAAGTTCAAGTTCAATCGACTTCCTTGAAGGCGACAATAAAACTTTATACAAGCAGAGTGCGGAAATTGAAAATTTTAAATTTCACTTTGGAATAAGCGCATTTTTTCTCTTACTTACCTACTTACTTGTCACGCACTCAAATTTAAAATTGAATAAAAGGAAATAAAATTTCCTTGATATAAAAATTTTGTTGTATAGGTGAAAGAGTTGAAAAATTACCTCCAATTTCCCGTTATTAATTTAATACTGCAAATTTGTAAACCTGTACGCTATTGTAGGAGTTTTTAGTGATGATGGCACTTGTATCCCAGTAAGGTTAAGCTTGAGCATTTATATGTACATATAATGTAGCTTAATTGGTTCCTGTGTATCCATTGTGTGCCCACGTAAACTTTCTGGTAGTTTCCGTAAATAATAATGGGTCTTTGTGAGGTACTCATCCTGCAGCGTATTTAACGTTAACGGCCGGAAAAGGAAACTGGCTCTTGCGATAGTGTTAGATGGCAAAGGCACTTATTTACAAGCTCTTATCGACACCACCGCAATGTTTCCACTAAGAACTCACAATACAATTTGTACCAAATAAACGACCACCGGGAGAGAAGTATTAGGGAGGTAATTTGCTCTGTAGCTGGCTTTGTGATCGGCAGATTTCCCATGAGGTTGAGGTAGCCCGCTATCGGTCAAGCAACTGCAGGAGAAACATGCGATATATAGAGAAATTGGCTAACAGTTAAATTATTAGCCAAAGGGATTTATCCAGTCTTTTGTTTGGATATTTCTTTGTGTAACAGATTACAAAATTAATTATAAAAACTTTAATTAGAATTTTCTAAATGTTCGCAGGTTCAAAATATTTAACTCAATTAGCTTAATTTATTACAGTAAGCTTACTTATGGTTCCTTTGATGTCTGTTTTATGTTTACAATGTTTAAAATGGTTGGTTTAAAGTTTCCAACTTATTTATAGAAGATTTCAATATGTTAATAACATCAAAAAGCACGTTATTTTGAAACTTGAAGGATTTTTTATTTCTGCTAAATTTTACACTTAGAAAGAAAATTGATCCTCGAGCTGTTTTTGAAAATTAAAGGTAGCAGTATCCTCCGATTTTTTGCGTCATAGTTCAAAGTTCACTTGAAACAAAATTTTTTCGATTTGAATATGAAAATGTAATAAATGTAGTAAATTCGATGTTTTCTCAAAATACTATGTTTTATTAATAGGGAGCGAATAATTCTCCACAACTCTTGCTCATACCGTCATGTGTCAATTTTTATAACATAGGTTGTGATAAATTTGACCCTTGTTGAGATCAAACTGTTAAATTTGAAAATGAGGTTCATATTGAATTCTAACATTTTTCCTAAATATTTAAAATATATCTTCAAAAATTTACTAAACGTTCATTAAATTATTTTAAAATAGAATTTGTAGGAAACTTTTACCTGACCAACATTGCTACACGTTTTGATTTGTTAATTTAGTTTAATACTACGATAAGGGTTCGTATGAGAAATAAATGTTGAGTGAAAACCTTCTACTTTCCATTGGTTAGGTTTGCATGGTTGGTATAAGCAAATTTAAGGCAACAATGAAGTATTGTTAAAACGAATGCTATTGTTATGTTGATTAAAATAATAAAGTTTGCACCTAATTCTATTATACTCAACTTTATTTCCCTAATTAACGTATGCAATTTAACTTTTTTGATTAAAATTAAGCTAATTGTGTCTTAATTTGTCCACTTTTTTTAAATATTTAATAAAATTCCTAAACGTTCAAGAAGCTCTGTTTATTTTTTTACCTTATTATGGAAATTATAACTCATGATTTAAACAACAGCAGAAGGAAATTATTATATTTCTTTTAAGACTTTCTTGATAAAACTGAATGAACGTAATAAAATTTAAAAACGAAGAAAGGGCTCCTTCGTTCATGTTTTTTTAATATCAACAGGTTGCAGAATTTTTATCAACTTTCTTTCTGTAAAGAATTAATTAAGCTTATTTAATGCAAACAAAGCTTCGTGAAAATTCAACCTAAATTAGTTGATACTTAGATAAACACTTTGGAAATATATTATTATCTATTAAATAAATATATTAAAGTCAGTATATTTCGAGAATTTTATTTATATTTTAAAAAGCATTTATTGAATTAATAAATCCTAACAAGACGAAGAACACTGCATTATTATGAAATCAAAATTCTGGTTCTAATGAATTTAAATTCCAGAATATGAAACAATCGCTTTTTCATTCTAGTTTTCTATCCATCTCTTTGGAGGTCTTCTAAGGTTTGCAACAATTATTTTTGCAATGCCGGGTATTTAATTTGATATTTAAATTTAACAAAGCCGTTTTTCACTCAAAAATTATTTTTTTAAACAAATAACTTGTGCTATTTTCTGCCAACTGCTTAAAAGTGATTGCCTAATCAAGTCCATGGCGCTAAGATTATTTCTAATTCAATTTGCCTTTTAGGCAATAAAGGTTAAATAATAACGGTGCTGATAATTTGAAGGTAGCAACTAAAAAAAATTTCTAGGAGATGGGACATTTCGCCACCGCGGTTTCGCCGTCAACCGGCGAATTTTTTAATTTTTTAATTACCACGAGTTAGAACTAACATTTTTTATTTCTTACATTAAATATTTTTTCTATTGAAATCTACCTATGACGGTAGTTAAATTGACATGACTGCAAATTTGGTACTGTCAACATCTTAATAATCAAATAGAACACCAGAAAATATTTTAATGTTGGTATTACAGTATTTTGATGTTCCCATTTAATATTTAAACTTGGAATGTAATTAACCTTCGTAAATAATGAATGACCGACATATATAATTTATTAAAGCCAAAAATAACCGAAAGCAGGAACAACTGCATTTTTTATCTACACATCCTCTTGTTGATCAAATGTAATTTATTAATTTGTTCCAATTCGAAATCTAATAATGTGCCAATTTCACAATGCAACGTTCTGTTTTAATTAAAATTATTTTAATTCGTTTTAAATAAATCAAAATATGTTACATTTCAACTTCTGATGACAATGTACTGATTTTCTTTGCAGTTTTAAAATTTATTATAAACATATCGAACTGTGTCATATTGTGTGCTGTATGAATTTGAAAATCTAATAAAAAGTTAATGATAGTTTAAAAACGTGCTAAATATAATAAAAATAATTAAAGCAACCTTAAATCATAAAGCAAATAACCTAAGAAATTACGTTAAACACTTAATGTTGTTGACTGCGCCACGTGAACACAATTGCATTATGGCCAGCCTTAAAAAACTGTTTCAACTCTGATTGCAAAGAATTTTATAGTTGTAGACTTACCGCACGTGTTGGTGATATATGCAGAGAGGGTTGGTAATACATAATACATTAAATGGAAGAATACCTCGACTTGAAAGGAATAGAGGTGTAAGCCGATGTTAGTGGTATTTTCGACAACGTTATATGTTATTCCCAGACTACAATAATCTCTGAATTAAGTGATTGTGGAATTTTTAAGTAATTTATTACGTATTTTAATAAATCTTATGAAATTGTCTGTTTTGGCAGACAAAAGGCAAAATTTTGTACCCTAGATTTCCTTTCAAATCGTAAGATTTTCTCTCCAAAAAGTGTGTGATCATAGGCTAGTAGTTAGAACTCAATCTTGATATACTTAGGCTACTACTGATGTAAGAGATTTAGAAACCTGTAAAGAAATTCAGGAACTAGTAAATTTATAGCATTCCCACAAATTGTACAAAATAATAAATGAGTCTATTATAGAAAACAGACACAGGCGTTGACAACGTGTTTACTAACATCGTAACATCGCTCGGACAGGGATAAGTAAGAGAGAAACGATATATCAATATTTTAAGAATTTTTTGGTTAATAGTTTGATCTTTGGTTACTTATTCATTATTTATTTAACGGGAAAATCTTTTTACATTATTATTTAATAGTTATTAATCGTAATATAGCTATCTAACAAAAAATATTAATTCACGAGCGACGAATTCGCGAGTGAATTATTTTGAATTTATTTTGATCTATTTTTACCAATTAACTTGAAATTTCAAATGTACCAAATTATGAAAAATTACAGTATTTACTTGTATCATTTATCGTGAAATGTACTAAGTAATTAAAAAATATTAATTACTTGTACCTTTCTATACGACAACTTACAAACAGGAAAAGTAATTTTTTTTAAATTATATCTCTTTTACCGCCCACCTACACTTGAACTAGTAAATTAACTTTACGAGTGCTGCAATAAATAGAATGACTTTTCGACAAAAAAATTTGCTTTAATATTTTAAGAACATAAGGAAACTGTTAAAATATTTATTTTATTTTCTCAGAAATAAAGTTTTATTCAAGAAACATTGTTATGATATGAAACGCAGAACATGTTTGCCTAAAATCTGTTAATATAAAAAAGCAATGAAAATGGTAAGAAAATGTAAAGCTTTGATAACGTAAATGCAATCTGAAGTGCATTACCCAACACTATTGTTTGCCTTTCTTATCGGAATACAACACTCTTTTCTACTTCCATTATCATAGGACGATGGAAATACAATTATTGAATGAAAATGAAGGAATTTTTATTTCTTCAAATTTTTCCATACGAATATCATTTGTTCATTTTTAAGCACCTAATGTGATAATTTTTTGAGTTTGCATAAATGAATACGAAAAATTAGTATGGCATTGGTCCTAAAATATTACCCTGAGGCAATCCAAAACGGGGTAAAAATCTGAATATGATCTCTATTATATCAAGTGAAGCGTTCTGGTCAGGTTAGTAAAGCAGAAATGAATGATATTCAACTACGGTAATATACCCTAAGTGAAACAGTCGTAAAATTCAAAAGTTAAATATTAAATATGAAATTCGTCAAATAGTACAATAGAGGTTTAAAAGTTTTTGAGTTTCACCATAAAATAATTTTGTGACTGATTCAGCAGTATTGACTTTACGTTATTTAATATAAGGGTAGAAAATTTAACGTGTTTTTAACCACGGCACAAATAATTTGAATAAACAGAGCATACCTTGTCTCTTTATAAAATTACTTAAAATCAAGTTTTTAAGTTCAAGAGGTTTTTATTTGTTGACCATAAATGAACCGATCGGTGAGAATTCCCCAAGTAGTACCTATAATAATGACGAAAAGTGACACTGTTAGAAATTCTATATTTGTATTTTCGGATAGACATTATTTCGTATTTGAAGAGTTTACAATGTTAGATTATGACCAAAAGAAACATATCTACGATTTATATTCAGGATTTGGATATAATGTTCTAAATTATAAAAAGTTCCAAAAATTATGATCCCAGTATTGCATATTATGTTCAAAATGTGCTAAATCATATTTCTACGTCCCTATTGGACATCTCTAAGTTAATATTACCCAGTTGTAAATTGCTATCTATCACATTGAAAAGTATGCAAAATATATTGCTGATTTAATATTACATTTTTCTCCAATCCACTTTTTCAATTTTGTCGTATAAGCTAACTGTTGAAATCTAATTCTACATCTATGCAATGTTTTTCCTTCTAAATTTATTAATTACAACAATTATTACCTTGCAGTAAATTATCTTAATCGGAAAACATAATTAAACACTAGTTAGATACTCATTTAAACTATTATATTATAATATTTCTATTAAAGTCAAATATTCTTGCAACTCTCTAAAACACGGTTCCACCCTTATCCAACCCAGAGGTAGACCTTATCGAAATTCAAAATAGGGGTGAACTGACTGCGCATCCCAAACTTTACAATTTTTATAAACGAATGAATTAAAAACCACATTACATAACATGACAAACCGTTCATCCTACTTGGTCCAGGTGAAAGATCTTGAAGGAAAGATAATAATCAATAATAAACGGGGATTTGTTTTTATTTCTTCTTCTTCTTCGTCTTACGTGAAGTCAACGACCCAAATTTACACTTGGCACCCCACTCTAGTAGGGTGCTAACCTGACTAGATGAATAGCCTATAGGTAAAACTTAGGCCTTAGATCACAACAGTGTAGTCGGCGCGACCAAGCTTCGAACCGCGGTCTCCCGCTCCGTAACTTGTTGGTCTAGTTTTTATTTGGAGTAAATAAAAAGAAATGCAAAGTGGTAAGCTGGCTTTACAATAGAACCGTAATCTTAACATAAATTTAACAAATTATAAAAGTTTTAACGGCAAACCAAGTATTTGCTCAAGGTGGGTGTATTCTTCTTCTTTGTTGTTCTATTTCGAACAAGATTAGACACCGTTAGACACCACGGTGCGCCAGGTTACCCTATCTTCAGCTTTCCTCTTACTGGTAGGCCAGTGAAGTTTGCCAGTTGGTCTATATAATTATCTGCTGCTTTCTAATTATCCATTCCTCCTATATTTTAAAGTGCAGAGGTGACAGGATACATCCCTGCCTTACTCCTTTTCCTACTTGGAAGCTGTTCGATAAATTGTTATCCATCTTCACGCAGCCCTATCGGAATTATAAAGACTCCGTATTAGATATGTATATCAAGTGTTCCGGAACGGCCATCTCCCGCAGTATGCACCATAGATGGTTCCACTGGACAATATCAAAAGTCTTGGTGTAGTCTAGGAAGCAGAAGATCGCCGGGATGTTGTAATCATAGAATTTTTCTATCATTTGTTCACGTTCATAAGTTGTTCTCTGGTTCCTCGGCCCTGCATAAATCCCTCTTGTTCTTGAGAAATTTGGGGGTGTAGATACGATTTCAGTCTTTCGTGAATTATATGGATAACAAATTCAACAGCGTGGAACATAATTATTTTAATCATTTTCAATTGTTTTTAGTTTATTCTACACTGTCAAAACTGTTTTGCTGTTTTTTTTTAAATAACAAGGGCCGGTAAAAAAGTACGGTCACAGATATTGACAAGATTTAATAAAGAAGTGGTAGTAAATATGCTACTTATAATATACATAAAAAATATAAAATCGAAGGAAAATCTGGTAGTTTTTCCAACATTTTAATAAATATTTTCTTTGAATCCAATTAAGACTGTCCGGAAGTGATTGGCTACACACAGCAGTTTGGAGGAGAAACTTATGAGTTTTACATACTTAACAAACGTTATGTTTTTTTCTAACTAGTCAAAACTGGTAGATTTTAGAGTTCCGATCCGAGATTTTCCGTGGTTGCGCTTGTCAAAACCGACTACGCTACCCTCGATGAGCTCCGCTTCGTTTCGAACTCTCCGAGCCGTTTTGACAAGCGATGAACTCGTTGAAAACATCTCTTGGGCGCAACCGAACTCGAAAATTACGGATCTCGAAAGGCGGGATCTTAGTTTTCATCTTAAATTCAGCTATAATTAATCGAAGACAATTTAAAATATATTTATTGAACGATGTTAGCACTAGCAACTGAAGCAGGCTTCACCCACTAAAACACGTCTTGTCATTATTTACGTCGAACACACGTACCGTCAACAGAATAGAATTTTAACGAACTTTCTATGCAAATTATCGTTTTTCCTGGCCTCATCGGAAATATTTATAGGTTTTCTTTCCTATTTCGTAGGTAAAACACCGTAGTTTTTACCAGTAACCAAAAAATTTCTTTAACTCTTTTCTATATCAATTAATTGAATTTTTAATTGACTTTGAATGTATGTAATTTAAAATTTGAATGATTGATTTTCACAATTGGGACACATAAAAATTTGTACTGCATATATTTTGTTTGCAATTTTGATATTGATTTTATTTGAGTATAAAAACCACACACAGCAGGTCATTAAAATCTATTCAAACTAACCGCATACTCTACATAGAAGAACGAGGAGTCTAAATAACTTTTTTAATATTATAAAAAGAATGTTACAAATAAATTTGGAAGTAACATGTTTTTTCCATTACTTATACATACAGTGATGCTACATTACTAGTTTCAATTTTCAATATTAACTTGATGTTATAAAGTGATATAACATATTGGTGCTTGATGTGTGGTGCCGGTTCATTTTCCCGGCAACATTCTAAAACGCGTCTCGATCGCACCCTTGTCCTAACTATTAGTTCCTTGTCATGTAATGGCACAGTGACATTCCTCTGGCTATATTTTACTTTCGGCTCCAATAAATTCAAAAGCTTTATCACTGCTTCAAAAATCACAACTTTAACGATGTTATAAAATAGATGTTGTGTTAATGCGATGATTTATACCTTCCTAATCTCTAAAATATTTATAAATCTCAATTCGTGATTATTATTTTTTTATTATAATAATATAATCGATATACATAATATACATGAGCATAGTGGAAGGGTAAGATAATCTCCGTCATATCAAATAACCCGTAAAATATGCATTGTTTCCATTGGTGTAACTCCCGCAGTTGGATAAGTCAGTTGACGTAAAGGAAAGTGTTTCAGACTGTGAAATATTGTCCGTACGAGATGCTAAATTTGCCATCTCCCAGTTGAGCAAAAGCGCACTGGTGGAACCGAGACGCAATGATTAATAGCACGTTTATGAGTAAGACAGATATTTTCGGGAAATGTGCCTGCTCCTTTTACAAACTTTTCCCGACTATGTCATATTTCGATGTTAGACAACGCCATTTCGTCTCTTATTGCTTAACTAATAATACATGGAATTCTTCCAGCTACTTGTAGTCTTCGTTTGATTACATCATTAATTTTAGACATTTTCTTTATAAAATGAATACATCATATCGTTCGTAGGCACGCTGAATATAAAACAATTTAAACAATTCCATTTTTCGTTATAAATGTCTTCACAAAATTACTTGTCAAAATGAGTGTGTACACTAAAGCGATTATGTCACCTTTACAAATTAGGCAAAAACGCTAATGGCTGTATACCACGAATAACTGCTGGAAATTTATGTATCTGAAGCAATTCACAAACCGACGCAACAAAAATAAAATTTCACTATCTACTTATATTTTTTATTTTAACTATCGCGAGGAAGGTTTTGTGGTTTTTGCGAACCCGTTTTATTTAAGAACATCACCACGCAGACATTTATTTATTTTTATTTTATATCATCATACGAACATTTCATCCTTCCAAACTCGGAATAAATGTTTTAATAAATTATTGCACAATGAGACAGCATCGACTGCCTTTTAAAGCCGATATTACTTAATCGTGTAAAATCCCGAATGCACTTTACTTCCTTGCAAAATTAGGTCAATTCCTGTGGAAGCAACAATTTCCTTTTCGCGTGTAGGCTTAAACAAATGGTTAAAAGAAGTACATTATTAAAAATTAAAGTATCCTGTTACATAGTATAGAATTTTTTATTCTTGTTAATATTTTGTATTTCGCTTTTTCTTTGTTCCAGTTTAATCCTAAAATTCGTGGGTCCTCTGATTGTGTACTTATACAAATATGAAAATTTAAAACTGTAAAACTGTTTCATAGATTGTTAGCCTCGACAACCACGGACCATTTTTGGTATAATAATTTTGGTTTGAAAATTGCATTGTTATCAGATGGTCAGATATTTGCTCAATGTCGAGGTTTTAAAATGCGCATGCTTGGGAACCTATACGTATAATATGCGGAATCCTCATGCGCAAATCATAATTATTCTATTATTATCTATGTTTGTGACTTTCTTGTTATTTATTACAAAGTGATGGTTTACTTCAAACATTTGCTAGTAGAATAGCTTCTCATGGTAAGAGAAGCGACGGCTTTCCGTACCCCCGAAGCATGGAGACTGTCATAAAATAGGTACTAGTTTTTCTCTGAAATCGAAATAACAATATTCACTGATGATGATTAATATACATTAACAATTCTTCATGATTTCTCCATCTGTTCTTAATGTAAGATTTATGCTTTCTACACTTTAATCAATCAATCATCGCCACTCCATTTCTTTTCTAGGGTGGATTCATCCATATTTTTCTTCTGTTTGTCTTAAATATTATTAATTTTTTCTTTTATTTCTTCTTCACAACTTTCTATACGTCTTCGTCTTTTCCACGACTCTTCTCCATAATCGTCTATCCAAAGCTTTCGTTTTCCAGTCTTTGATCTGCATATAATTCTTAACTCGTTTTCAACTTCATCTAGGCCTTCCTCTTAGCCTTTCAACATCTGGCCTCTACTTTATTATGCTTTTCATGCTGTTCTCTAGTGCTCCTATCACGTAGGCCAACCATGTTGGCTGTGTCTTACAATGTTTTCTTTTTCCACCTCCAGTTCTATTTCATTGTTTGTTCTTGATTCACTTTTACTGAACTTAAGGTCTTTCTCATTATTTTTCTTTCAAATACCCGTAGTTTTTTTTTTTCGTATTTGTTTCTCTTTATTAACTTCCTGTTTCTTTAATAAGCTGTCCCTCGATAATCCGACACTTTTTAATCCGACGTACGCGGTAGTCCGACGCGCTGCCGGCAGCAACATGCATCTTCCTCCCTCCACATATTGTATATTTTACTTAAATTTCTTTCCGTATTTCTTTTAAAAACTTACATGTACTGTCATTTTGTATCCTGGTATTAATAAATTACATGTACCTTTACTGTTTCTTCCTTTTTTTTTTAACTTCATTGTGTTCAAACGCATTAAGAATAAAACATCATTGATAATATGACATTTTTGGTAATCCGACATTTTCGGTAATCCGACACTCTCTCGGTCCCTTAACTGTCGGATTATCGAGGGACAGCTGTATTATGTTCTGTTTCCAGCCATTATTCTGTTCTTATTTACCTCGTCCCTTTCACCATTATTATTGCTTACCTGTATTCCCGGGTATTTGAAAGTTTTCACATCTTCGTAGGTGTAGTCTTGTACGTTTATTTCTTTCCTTGATTCATTTCTTCCTCTGTAGTACCTCATAAATTTAGTCTTCGATTCGTTTACCTCACTACCAGCTTTTTCTGCTAGATTCCAAACTATTCTCGTTTTCTCTTCTCTCCATATTACCATCATCAGTTAGTACAGTCCGTTCAGCGTTGTTTCCTCTCCAAATTTTATTAATTCAGTATTTATGCAATCTGTTCCTGGCGTTCTCTTATTTTTCATAAATTCGTCGTAAGTTGGTTCTTCTATTCTCTCTTCTTCTGTTGCTATTGATGATCTTACATCCATGCTTTCTTCTTTTATTTCTCCACTAAGTAGTTTTTTGCAATATTCCTTCCATATGTTTTTGATTTCCTTTTCTTCATATACCATTTTTCCATTTTTGACTTATTCCTCTTGCTTCAGTTTTGTTGGTATTTTTTGTTCTTTTACATTTTTGAAAAATTCCCTTGAATTTTTATGTGTTTTTTTTATATCTGCCTCATTCTTTCAATCCACTGCTGTTTCTTGTACTTGTCTTCTCTTTTCTTTGTATTTTGCGTCATCTGCTGGTGTTTGAGAGTTCATCCATTTTAATCAGCTTCTTTCTTTAATTCTATCATTACCTTGTAGTCTTCAACAAACCATTTTCGTTTCTAATGTTTATTTTTTATAAAAAATAATGATGATGCTCTCAGTATGCTACTTTTAATATTGGGCCATTCTTCCTCTATATTATGGCTTTGTTGTTTTTCGATCATCTCTTTTTGTAGCACTTGAGCATATCTTTTCTGGTTTTTCGCATTATTCAGCTTTTCAATTGTTAATCTGTTCTTTTCAGTTTTTTTCCCTTTTGCATGTACCTCAATCCTACCCATTTCCACTTGCATCATAACCATATTGTGATCCGTATCCACGCTGATGCCTCTATACCATCTTGCATCATTTATTTTTAATGTTCCTCTTTTAGCTACCATTATGTGGTCAATTTGGGTTCCTTTATCACTTCCAGGTCTCATCCAAGTGTCCCTGTGTAATTTCTTGTGTATAAAATTTGTGGTTACAATTTTTAAATTGCATATCGTTGCCAGATTACACAGCCTTTTTCCGTTGTCATTTGTTCTATCATGTATAGTGTGGTGTCCAGCTATATTCTTAACATATTCCTCTTTTCCAATTTGAGCATTTAAAATCACCCATTACTATCAAACAGAGCCGGCGCTAGGCACTAGGGAAACTAAGCAACTGCCTAGGGCGCAAACGATAAAGGAGCGCAAACCAGATCGAGGTACAAAAAACTGTTACTGGGTTACTGTCGCTCTTTTCTGTTTCTTTCCTTCAAAAGTACAATAGAAAACCTTTAAATATTCTGAAAGAACAAAATTTAAGCATTCTTAAGAAAATTCTTATGAATTTTGAAAATCGACTTTTTGATGTAAATTTTTATAAGTTTAAGTTCATTTTAGCTTTAAAAAATATTCACTTGACGGTACGTGTACGCTACGTGGCTATTAGAAACCAGAATTTAGGTGGGAAGAGAACGTGTTCATTCTACTGCATGTGGTTGCAGAGGAAACATCATTCGAGTTCCTAGACTATCGAGCTCATTTGCACTCCGAGTATTTTAATAATTCACACAGGGGTTGAGAAAACTGTCCGGAATCGCCCGAGCGGTTAGTAAATGCTATTTTCTTTGATGAGACCGAGATTTGGTAAGATGCATCCTATTTTATTTATTTCGGGATCTTTCTTCCGTTGAATATTACTCTTTGTTCACAATCTCCTTTTTGTTTCTCCAGTTGATCCTCTGCTTAACTACGATAACTTGCTTCCCCCCAAAAAGACACCGCTTTCCAGTTCTCAAAGAAGGCAACCATTGTCCGTATTAAGTTATCGTTTGGTGGCATACAAAAAAATTAATATGTAGTGTCTTCACCATCGTAGTACGAAATCGGTATAAATCAGGATATACGTTTTGAAAGGACCGTTAGAAGCTGGGAAGAAAACGTTATTTTCGCTGATGTCTATTGATTAATTTTCATCTAGGTTTTTTTGAGATTTCTGGCCACTTTTTAAACTCGGAAGTCGATAGGTTTGCTACGTATTTCAAACGAATTTTTTATGGAAATATCAATAATAAAATCTAAAGGTTAACTGTATCGATGCCAGTTCAAAGGCATTTAAATTAAAAGTGTGCAACACCGAACGCAAAGTCAATAAATATTATTAGTCAATCAAGTCAGAAGCAAAAGAAGTCAGACGTCAGAATTAAGTTGTAGCGATTTTTTTTTAACAGCATTAAATTAGATTGACATCTGCTTTATTGGAGTAATAACTAATTTACCACCACCAGTTGCTAAAATCGACCGAAGCTACATTTCATTACAAGGCACACTTGAATGCGTTTGAAACTTAAATTTTTGGTTCTAAAAGTATAAGAGCTAGAAATTTGCTTTTGACTAATCGCTGGTTGATGTATTTCTTTGAAAATATTCCATATAAAACATTTTATTTGATAAGATTATGTTTTATTTCTTGTTTTCTGCAGAAGATTATTAAAAAACACAGTACGTTTTCGAGCATTCATTATTTGGAATTTGAAATATTTTATTATTAACTCAAATTTAAACGAGCACCTCAGCAAAAATTTACAAGATCTTAATCTTTTTATATGCAAACATAAACTTTTATGTATTTTAATGTAAAAACACCGTTTTATTGTTGGTTACTTTACACTTAAAATAAAGAAAAACAAATTTAAAAACCATATAAAATGTTTACATCATCGCAATGTGGCATTAACGATATTTTTTTAATTCCAGGATGAAGAAATCGGAAGGAACGGATTCAAATCCACCGGATTCGGGAGGAACACAAGAAAATCAAAATAATAAAGTACATTCCGAGTCGCGTTATTTCAAAATTGGTATATACGGATGGCGGAAAAGATGTCTTTACATTTTAATCTTAGCGCTCTTAGTTATGGTGATAATCAACTTAGCTTTAACCCTGTGGGTACTAAAAGTAATGGAATTTTCTTCGGTAAGTTATTATGGTAATTGGATGGAGAATACACGATAAGAGCAAAATTATATTTTTCGCATTTTAATTACATTTATTTTAACACTAAACCAAATTACAAAATACTTTTACACTAAATGAAAATTCAAACAACTGTTGCATTCAATTAAAAGAGTCTTAATTATGAAATTTTATAAAGATCTTTCATTAGCGATTCTATATTTCGTCGTTATCCAACTGCCTCGGGTTATAATTATATCATGAATTTTACAAAAGCGTCTGCTACAAATCATTATCAGTTCTTTGTACATCAGGATTTTATAAAGACTGCAAATAGAGGGCTTCACTTCTTTTGTATTAAATTAAGAATTTAAACATACTTACTCCAAACAATTATTATTATTATTAAAGTTGTCCGTAAAATTTCACTTCTAATCGCTTTTTCTGACATGGCGACGTATACTTGTCCATGTTGAAAACTTAAATTTTAGCGAGCATTTATGTTTAAGTCGAGTTTAATTTTGAAGTTATTACAAAGTGTTTGACTTCATGCATCGTTAATTAACTAAAATACTAAATTAAACTAAAACTTGTATCTAAGTTAAACTTCATTATTTTATTTTGTGTGAAGTCATGGCAAATTATTACGTTAGTGCTTTTTATGAATTTCTTAATAAAATATTTAATGGTACGAGGAGTAAGTCTAATTTAGCATTTGAATAATAATAATAATGCAAGCGGGTATAAGTGAATAATGTTTAATCCAAATTTACATAGAAAGTAATAAAGGTATAATTTAGTTATTGTTTGTTCGCTACAAAACACCAACGCCGTGTAGTTATTAAAATTTATCTTCCTAGCAAGCTGAATCAAATTTGTTTACCATTTAGGAATTAATGCTCTGTTAATTTTATAATCATATCCGACACATTAGACAGCGGCATAAATTTTACCCAAAAACTTCGGTAACTTGCTATGACAAATTACAGTTCTAAAAGTGGAATTTTTTTTAGCATGGAATGGGCCAACTAAGAATAGTGGCAGGTGGATTGAGATTGGAAGGACGAGCTTTTGTTCTAGATGCTCTCATCGCTAGCACAATTCGTTCTAGAGCTGGCCAACCAATTGTTATAGAATCTAGTAAAAATTTTACAATTACAACGAGAGATGCTTCGGGTGTACTTGATAATCGGATATTTTTAGGTAGGTATACATTACGAATATTAAATTTATTTAGTAAAACCCTTAATTTTGCTAATTAAGAAATACTCCGCTCTCTCGCGTAAAAGAAAATTAAATTATACAAAGTGGATATTTGTAAAGCAGATAAGTATTGATCAAGCGTTTTTTCAAAATCTTTATAGCACTCTCAACTTGAGGAAACAGTTTTCAAACTATTACGTTAAAAGAATTTCAAAAGACTTTTTGATAGTGGAATCTATGCCTACGGCGTTAAAGTAGGTGTTTTTAAATGCAACAACGCACCTAAAAGTATACAAAAGAGAAATGTTTTTTGTAGCTACCTATTTTTCCTGAATGTTTTGATTGTACACTAAGGAAAAGTTTGATTTGTTTAATCGTCACTTACATTATCCTGAAAGGTTTGCTTTTTATTATTATTGTAATGTCAAAACAGTTTTCAAAATATCTGCAAACATACATAATAGAAAATACTAGGATAATAAAAAAAATATAACGTGCAGTTCATCAGACAATCGATTTTGTTAAAAAATGTCTGATAAGCTGTTAAGCTAATAGGAAAATAATGAAGAGTAAAAATATATTATTATAATATTTCCACATAACTTTAACGTGAAAGATATTTAAAGGAAGGTTCGATTTAGATGGCTCAACATTAAATTTTGGCTTTTAAATATTTAAAATTCCTTTTTCACCCGTTTTGTCCTTATTTAATCGATCGGTTAATTACACAATAATGAAAAACGTGATTTTGAGAAAAACAAGTGTAAAGTTTGGCTTTAATACGAAATGTCGTTCTTTTTTAATTTCATACCGGATTTTAGGTTTCATTGAAAAGCAAGGTTTTAAAATTTACCTTTTTAATAATCTGTGAATTTATAAACTCTATAAAAAAATTATAGTTAACTTTAAAAATTAAACATAATCATTATAAAAATGCATTGTTGTAAAATTTTAATCGCAGATTAAATTCCTTGCTAAATAGTAAACTCCCAAAAAAAATGGTAAACTCTAAAGAGTTATCCAACGGGCAGAAGATCTATCAACATTTTTATTGTTAAAAATGTTCAAGTAAACAGGATAATAATAGATCGAACTTTTGAAAGTAAAACCACAACGGGAAGAGTCATAGGAAAAGAAAGGCACAACCGAAATTGAAATTGCCCTATTCAGGCAAACCTAGAACGCCCACGTGCTTTTTTTTAAATTAAACAGAACATTCGGATTTATACACTGAGTTTAAATCAAACAACCAATTAATTTTTTTAAATTAATACTCGGCACATTTAAATTAATAATTGAATTATAAATTAAACAACTAATTGGACAATCAATTGAACATAATTAAAAATTAAACTAGTTAATGGATGTATTATGTTTCATTACTCTAATTGAATCGTTTATTATTAAAAGGTGTTAGATTTTACAAATTTTTGGTTTTTTTAAATAAAATTAACCAGGATATCAATTTGACTTCTACTCCTACGAATGTGTGCATTCATGTAAATCTTTATTCCTACCTTCGTTTTCTTTCAAACCGAAATCAGTGCTGAAAGTGAATCATTACCAAAATTTGTTATTTTTATCTAATTATATAGAAAGTTTTCGGGTTTTCAGAAAAACTACATTAAATAATTAGGTTTACCAATTAAAGTTGACGAAGTCTGTTTCTTTACGTTTTGAGGAAATAGTACATTGTTTTTAGCTGATAAGTGAGTTCACTTTAACTTATTTACGTGACCTATAATACGTAACTTGCTAGAAAAAACGTTGACTGTATTTTATGCATTATATACGTCAGCTGGCACTAAATTAGTTTGGCGCCGAGTTAGCAGGCAGAACGATAAAAAATTATTATTGTGGTCTACTATTGGGAACGTCACTTGTTTTGTAAAATACATCAATAAATTATTGATTTATGCAAGTTGTCGGAAAAGTTTTCCAGTTGTGGTTAGTTGCTTATAAACGTCCAAGTCTCATTGCGATTATAAATACGCTCAGCCTTTGAATATTATATCCTTCTTTGACAACTTTCACATTTCCCTAGTTTAATCTAAATAAAATTTGAAAATTGTGAAAGTTTGAAATACCTGTCCGTTTTGTTTTTTCGCGTAGCTTATTATATAAATCGATTTGGTGCGCGGATGTTGATTATAGTGTATAAGGAAAGATTTTAAGTTAAAATTATCCTTTCTTTCAGGAAATGATCGTTTCGAGTGCCTAACAGATAACTTTAAAGTGATTAATACGAAAGGAGCAGTGCTATTCTCAGCGGACCATAAAGAAGTCGTTCTAGGGGTGGATGCGCTTCGAGTAACTGGCGATGGGGGTACCATCTTTAGCGGTTCAGTTCAAACCCCACTTGTGCGTGCCGAGTCCGGCCACGATTTAAGGTTTGTAAGTTTTATGATATCTCAACGGTAATACAACCAATAATTAAGACAACATCTGCCACGTAACTTCTTTTGCATATTAATTTAGTTTTGTTCAAAGTTTTACTGCTATTTCCATGTACAGCTAGCAGTTTTTGCAATCTGTTTCTTCTATTAAATCGTACAGACTTCCTTGTGCCCATTTTATGACTTAGTGCATTTCTTCTGTCAAAGTTGCTCATTTGAAAAGCTCGATCTGCAACAGATGTGCTTGTGCTCGTATAAGATATACGGCAACAACATCGTCAAAATGCAAATTCAACTACTTCTACACACTTTATTATAAGAAATAGACTTTTTAGAAATAACACTCACTTTTTTGCAATATGCTGACGTGCGTTATGCATGCAATATTTCAAAACCCACCCACCCACCTATTTATTTTTGTTAATATAAAATTAATTACTTAAAGTGGATCTATAACCTTATTTAATTTCAGATTAGAGTCGCCAACTCGTTCGTTGGAAATGCACGCCCCGATGGGTATCAATATGGAATCTAGAGCCGGCGATATTAAATTAATGTCATTAAACGATATTCAATTGAAATCAGTTGCCGGTCAAATTAGATTAGAATCAGGATCTGTCTTCATGCCTATGCTTCCATCTGCGACATCTTCCTCGAGATCTTCTCCAATAAGAAACCACGAGATATTTCAAGTATGCGTTTGTGAAAATGGAAAACTATTTCTCTCGCCTCCGCATTCTATTTGTGCTGTGTCGGAAGATCAAATATGTCGGTAAAATTTATTTGCTCTATACTAATTATGAATAAATTTATTATGTATATAATTATTTCAAAACAATATTTTTTAATTCGTGCGCCGTTTATACTGTAAATATGTAAAGTATTAAGCTGTAACTATAAATTATAAAATTCTAATAAGTTTTATATAATTATTTATATATTCATTGTTAGAATCTGTATAAATATAGATATAATATTTAGCAAAAAATAAATTGAGTCGTTTGTTATGAAATTAAATCGTTCCTCCAATAAAAGCCTCGTTTGCCAAAGCATCTATTCTTCAATTATTCTAATGCTGAGAAATTATAAAGTAAATACTACGTAAATTGAAATAATAATTTGTTTGATGTTGCCATTATAACAAAAACATAATGTTGTTACAAAGTACAAAATTGAACGGCGTCGATTACAAAGGAAACTTTTAATACACATTTTAATTGCTTCAACAAATTTGTTAACAATTAATTTTATTTTCACTATTTTATTTACAATACAACTAATCGAATTTATTAATTTCGTATTAAAAAATATATTGCATTTTTAACAAATTTAATCGTTTACCACTGATAATGTGCGGGTAGAAAATAACCTTCATCCCAAAATGAGAAACATTCTGGTTTTTTGTAGCTTTTTGCCAAAAATATGAGTCCGAAACATTTTAATTGTAAATGTTTGAATTATTGCGAATAAAAAGTGTTTTGATAATAAATGGTTTGACTTTGATTTTCTTAAATTAATTTGATCGTTTGGATAAATTTTGATTTTAAAGATTGATTTATGAAACAAAAACAGAATATTGTTGAAAGATAAGAAGAGATACATCAAAATTAGATAAGAAATAAAATTACAATTATTGAGAAGCAAAGGGGTGAGGATTGCAAATTAATTTGTTTAAAGTTATTGAAGGAACCGCAAATTTGTGTGATAAGCGGCCAGCTGCATGCCGGCATTGAATACAATCAACTTTCCTATATTATACTACATATAAATTTATATAGTCGGTATGCAATTCGAATTAAATTTTAAGCTAGCCGGGCAAAAAATAAAAATATTTGTAAGTTTTCCTGGAATTCGTCCCGATAAGAAAATTGGTGGTTAGGAAAATTACATTTCAATAATAAATCTATAGAAAAAATCGATATGAAATAATTTAGTGTTCCAAATTTCTGTGCCCACAAGTTTTGCTACGATTGTCTCAAAGAGTGGTCAAACTGCAAACTAACTTGCCCTATAGACAGAATAGTTTTATGTTCCATAAACATGTAAATATTATGTATAAAATTAAATTAAAATAAAACGAGTTAAATCAACAATTGTAAATATTATGTTTATTCCATAAAAATTTTGTACCATAACAGTGACGTAACCAGTGTTTGTTCTTAGAAGGGACATTTTTGTTTTTTACTTCTTTCTATTTTTTAGATAGATTTATTTGCTTCTTTGAGCTGTAAAAATATCACACAAACATCACAGTAATATCTTCGCTAACTCTTGTTCGTCTCCGCCTCACTCGGGCGCTCCGAGCCGTTTTGACAGGCGCAACCAAGGCAAATCTAGAATCGGTGCACCACCGGGTTTTCTTCCGATTTTATATTTTTTATGTATACTATAGCGTACTTATTACTAGCACTTTTCCCAAAAATGTCATAATCTGAGCCCGTAAATTATTGGCAGCCCCTATGTTGCTATAATGAAACTAAAAATAAGATATACTTAGTATTAATGTAGCACTGCCTTTTGTTTCAAGATATATAAGTGCACCAAGATATACATATTTGACAAACCTTCCTGTACAAATAATTTTATAATAATTTTTAGTTCTTCCTTCACGTCCATACTCATCTAAATTAAAAACAATTATGTTTTCTACATAACAAAAATGTTATTTATTGGAGTAATTTTATGGTTCGACTAAATCATTTTTATATTGTTGATTACTGCATACAGCAAATCAAAGGGTCCTGAAGAAGAAGACAATAAATATCTTCGAAACGTCGACTATTGATTAGTTGTTTTATTGCAAAGGTCCAAAATCTCCAGTATAATTGTTTTTAATAATAATCATTTTTATTACTATCTAACAAAATAATAATAAAACAAAATAATATTTAATTAAAATAATATGTATCTGCTACCTACTGCTAAAAAATATATTATAAGTTATCAAATATAATAGCGGTATTCAATAAAGTAAAGCCTACGAAAGGAAAAGCAATACATTATAAGAGCAACACTGTGAAATGCTTTTCTATCAAGATAATTTCCTTTGAGATTCCTTCAAAATGTGGGTTACTATTTTTTGTAACATAGCGATAACGTAGTACCATACAGAAAAATACTACTATTTTTTATATTCGTACTGATGATTTTTATATTGTTGGAGTGTTTTATGTGTTTTATTATAATCTCATTATGAAAAATCGAACAATTGTGGGTTTTTTCAGTTAGTAAATCACAAATTTTATATACTTCTACATAGTTCGTTAATCTGATAAAGTTCTTAAAGTTCATCCTTTATATAAAATTTGTGATTTACCAACCACATAAGAACACAAACAACTCCAATAGTATAAAAAACATAAATACGTGTCCGTCCGTCTGCCCGCATGTTTCTAATTCTAATTCGTTAAGCAGATAATAGTTCTTAAATTTAAAACATGCGGACAGACGAACGGCCACGGGACCAGAACGTAAAGCTTTTTGCTGTAGTACTTCATAAATGGAAGCCTAAAAGTCGACTATGTGATCATCGCATAACTTTCCCAATTTAATTTGAATTAATAAATAATTTTTTGAAAAAATCAATAAAGATAAAAAAAATGCTAAAACGAAATGTTATAAACGTATGCCCTATGAAAGTTATCTGGAAGCTTCCGTCCAACTGTAATTCTGCAAAATAGAATCTAAATTTTAGAAATTTTTACTTCCCATTGAAAAACTTAAAAATAAAATAAACTAACAAAAATTGAAAATTAGCACCAATTTCTCTCAATTTAACACCAAGCTAATAAGTTAATTTTATTTTTTTCTTTGAATTTGTAATTGATTTGATTTGCAAATTTATATCGCGAATTTGCAAATTTATATCGACCGTATGTAAAAAGCCATTTATTAATAAGTGCTAAATAATATTTTGAAAATTTTTTTAATTATTTTTGAGATTGTAATTTTATTTTTTAGCGACCTACAGAGGACCAGTAATTAATTCTTGTCTCGTCACATTGAGCTGACGAGAAAGCATATCTAAGTTTTAGCTTTGATGTATTTTTTTATTTGATTTAGTTTATTTGTCAACTTTTTTTTGTTGATTGGAGAATAAATTAATTCGCAGCGATTTATGACTCTGTAATTTATTTGCAATAATTCGGAAATTGAGAACAACAGAGTAATATACGTTTGGGGAAAGTAAAAAGTAAAATAAATATAGATACCTATTTTAGATTATAAAAATTAAAAATGGTTTAAAAAATTTCTAAGCAATTAATTGGCATCCCCGACACCTTGACTCTAAATGTATAAGCAATATTATGGATAATTTCATAAAAATTAAGGGTATAAAATAAGTAAGGGTTCAATTTTCAAAAATTTTTGTATAATAGTGACCTTTCTTATATGAAGAAAAGCTTTGATGTATTAAAAAATAGTATAAGTAATAAATCAAATATTAAAAATAAAAGTAAGTAAATTTTTCAAATGAAGAAAATACAAGAAAATTTGGAAGAAACAGAGAACTTGGAATAAAAGAAAATGCAGGAAGTGAACAAGAACATTAAAAAAAATTAACTTTGATTTAAACTAAATAAAATGTCCGAAAAGAAATAAAAATTCTTTTAGAATTGTTAAAATTTTCATTTGTCAGACTGGTCATGAAATAAATTCAATTTAATTTCAAAATAATTACCTTGGAAACTTACATGGCCAGGCTTATAAATGAAAATTTTAAAAACTTTAGAAGCATTTTTTAACCCTATAAGTAAAGGTTAGATGAAATCTAATGCTTTTATCATACGTAGTTTATATTTCTGCATTCTTTTTGTGTCTTTCATTTTTTCTATAAAATAATTAGAGAAGCAGGAATTTGCATAAATTAGTTTTTACCTGTTAATTCCCTATGTTCTGCTATTTATAATATTTATAATATTAATATTATAAAATTCCAGTAATAAATAAAATAGAAGTTTTAGAAAAAAAGGGATAAAATTAAAATATAGGTCGAACTAATAAAATTCATAATAATTATAAATATTTTTATTTTGATCACAATAATTACTGAGATTCTGGAAATGAATTTAATTAACTTAATTAATAAATCAGAACTTGAAACTCTCTCGCTAGTTTTGTTGAAGATTTCAAATAAATTATTTAAGTTTATACATTACAAGTTTATAAATTATTTATTTACTTTAGTATCGAAGCTTATTCGTTCAAAAATCTATGCTAAAATCAAAACATTGAAGCTACTTTACTGTTATGATTATTTATAAATTAAATGTTAAAGTTAACTTAATAAAAAATGGATAGCTGTAAAAGCTCTATAATTCAACAAGCTCGAGAGAACCTTTTTGAATTTAACTCATATTATATGTTTTTAATATTTTTGTTTTATTTCGACACTGTAAATAATATCCTGTTTATGTAGTAGAAAATAAAGTATATAATATGAAATGGCACTCATTTAACGCTTATTGTAGGTCAGAAATTACCATAATCGGAAAATGACCTTCTCCGATTTGTAGTGATAACAAACGACGTTAAAGCTTAAAATGCTAAGCATTGTTTCTCTAAAATATATTGTCGTGGAATGTGATATTCAGGGGGGTGGTTTTGTTTAATTCAAAAAATTCTTTTTGTATTTTGAAATTTTGCAAAAATGAAAGTGTTCTATTGAATCTGATTTGATTTAATTGGACAAAGTTTCATTATTTAATGATAAAAATTTGGATTGGAAGACTATAGATTGGAACGGTAACTGGAATATTGTTGAATGAGAAGTAAAATTAGAATTACAATATAATAAATGATTAAAAACTTATAAGTTATAATAAATTGAAAGCAGTAAGAAAATTGTAGAATTTATTTGTTTGAAAGTTATCAAGGGACCGCATTTGGCCACACGTTAGACGTTCATGTGCGGTAGACAGCATGTATAAAAGTTTATCGTTCCATTTATGAACAAAATTTCTTTGAAAAATTTACAATTTATTGAATTTAAAATAGCCGTTCAAATTATTTTGAAGGAAATTAACATTTTTAATTATATATTTGGGAAAAGTAAACCTAAAATTTAAATTTGAAGAGAGTCTCATGCAAAAGATGCTGTTCTCGAGTAGAGGGAGTTTCATTTATTAAAAATTTAAAAAACTACCGCGTTACACTGCAATATGTTGTCAGTTGAAGGATGTGCCGGCTTTAAAGTTTTAGGTAGCGCGATTAAATTTATTATGTAGTAAGTAAATAAGTTGTTGTACGTGGTTTTATTATATGTTGTGTTTTCAAAATAGAATGAATTTTAAGAAATGTTACTATTGCGTCTGTCTCACCTGTATTATTTGCAATTGTTGGTCTTCACTCGTTTGTCGACATTATGTTGTCAATATTAATGTTATAAAGAATTCCAATCTTGGCATATAATTATAATAGTAAACTCACTTTTTGGATTTCAGCTTTGGGTCATACACAAGCACAAATAGAATTCTAAAAATATTGTAGTTAAAGTGAAAAAATTTATTTTTTAATTAAACTACAATATTGTCTATACATTTTCTTGTTTAATCCTAGAAGATGTAACACTTCATTTTCACCTAAATTTCTTAATTCATCTAGCCTGCTTTCTATCACTTGTAAATTGTACCCTAATATACTCAAATATTCTTTAATATGTTGTTCGTTAAAACCACGTGAAAATAAACTTTTAAAAATAGAATCTACTCTTATAACATTTCTTTTCGAAAGAGCTGAACTGACTTTTAAAAATAATTCCAATTCTTCCTCTGTACACACCAATTTTTTCATTAAATACTCTTCGTACGTGTCGTCACCCAATATCGATTTCTCTGCAACTTTTCGATTTATGTAAGACATAAAAGCAGATTCCGATATTAGCATAAACCACATTCTAAAATCAACTCCATATTTTTGAGAAGTAGTATAACGTCTTTTAATGGTATCTATATTCGACTTTAAAGCGTAACTATGCCTTTTGATATCATCCACTCCATAACTTCGGAATAAATTAACTTTTCGTTCCATATTTTTTAAATCTGCACCAACCAAAAATTTTTTTCTAACCATTACTTCTGCAACTTCTTGAACTGAAATCTAAGAAAAAACATTGCATTACAACTGAAAACTTGACTCACGTTACTTACCCGAAAAAGTTTTGCGTAAAACTGTATTCGATGGGCTGGATCACGTTGACCGACAAGCATTTTCAATTTACCTAATCTTAAATTCAACAGTGGTAACAAATCTTGAAAATCAAAAGGTAGTTTTTTCAGCAATTCTATCTTTTCATTTAAGTTCCTGTCCGTAAGAAAATTAGCATTTTTGAGTACAGCTTCGTCAGCAACATTTTCACTTTTAAGTGATATACAATTATTGGTTAACGATTTGCGCAGAGTGAATTTGAGTTCTTCGAAATTTTGCACAAGATTTTCGGCACTTTTAGAGTCAATGTTGTACAAGTCCTGCAATCTCTTGGTAGCAACCCCCTTGCCAAATTTATATTCATTGGATGTATCTTGATATGAGTAATATAAACAGTAACAGCACTTTTTGCTTACATTAGGCAGTAGCTGCTTATTTACACTTAAAATTATATTACTTCTAACTATTCCGAACGTTGCATAATAAAAACGTAACATATTTACTAAATAAATAACAAACTTTCTTCTTCATACTAAAGATATTTTAAAAAATTTGAGGTTAAAACCATAATAGACATGTTGCTGCCAGTGGCGGCGAATAATATTAATATAACGCAATAAAATATTTAAAAAAATTTACTTATTAGAATGTTAACTAGAAGCACAGAGTTAGAACACAAAATAGAGCCTGCAATGGTCTAAACTCTAAAAGAAGAAAAACCTTCCAACTCCAAGAAACCATGATTCCCTTGAACGCCCTTTTTTATTAACCTTGTATTTTGGAAGTAATGAAAATTATGCAATTCATGCTATTTGTATTTTTTGAGACATAACCACACTTTTACCAACTTTTACATTCGTTTGTATTACTTCACGTTAAGTTAAATTTTTAAATGGCAAATCAGGTAAAATATTAATCTATTACACGATTTTTTTTTTAATTTTTCCCTTGTTTAGTCTATTAAAGCGTTGGGCATCTTTAAAAAGTTTTCAAAAATAGAAAAAGGTATAGGTGTGCAATTACCAGAAGCTTATAAAAAATTTTATAAGGAATGGGCACTGACAGAACCCGCTCCTGTTCATTATATAAAGGAAGAAGGAAAATGGGATCGTAATCCTCTAACCGGCGAAGTGTAAGACTTCCAAGACTTGCTTGCAAAAATTTAATTGAAATTTTTAGTAAACCTATACAGAACAACCCCATACCATTAAGGTTTCCTCCTGAACAGGATAAACAACTTTGGGGTGGTGAAGGAATAGTACAAGGTTTTCAAAAACGCACAAAGTGGCGAAGACGTGTACCTCATTTTTGGATACCACTTTTACACCGATCCGTAGTTCATAGTGAAGTTTTGAATAAGTATATGTCTGTTGTTGTGACAAAAAGAGCAATAGAGCTTGTCCATGAAAACTATGGGTTTGATCACTACCTTTTAAAGGTAATTTGAAAATATTTTATAAATTCCAGTTTAGGAGTTTGAAATTTCAGACGCTGGCTTGTGATTTAAGATCGTTGCTGGCAGTAGGATTAAAAAGAAAGATATTGCAAGATCTACAAAATGGTTGCCCTGCTTACGAAGACCCAGTGAAAAGGCAAGAAGTATATGATCGTTACAAGAGTTATTTGTCTTCGGTAAGTAAATGAGTTTTATTGAGCAATTTACTGTTATGTAAAAAAATTCATTAGTACACTCCAGAAGAAATCGAGTGGTACGGATATTCATTTGAAGAAGCAGTTAAAAAATTTGAAGCTTTAGAAGCATCTAAACGAAAAATAGTGCCACTGAAGGAAATTTATAGAGCCAATTTGATTCAAAAAATGAGAGAATTAAAAGCAAATTCAGAAGTTGAAAATGTTCCGTAAGTTAAGGTTAAATTTTATATTCATATTTTTTTAATGCAGTTTTCATTTCAGAGAATCGACATGGTTGAGCAAGATGAATCCTTTTGGTAAAAAGAGTGAAGTACCTTAACAATACCTTAATATTTATTTAGTGACATAAAATTTAATAAAATGTAGTTAATTTCATTCTTTTTAATTTCGTAATTTTTTTTACGTATTTGCAGCAGAAATGATTTTGCTAAACTTTTTTGCACGCCTATGTTATAACAGCTACAAAACTGTACACTTCTAAGATATCTCTTTTTACTAAAACTAAGTTCAGGATTTTTAGCCGTATCAGTATTTACAAAAACCAAAAAATGCCTTGACACTTTTTAGAACTAAAACGCAGGAAGTATAATTTTTGCAAACGTTTTTCGCCATACTTTGGCATCATTAATGCCCGGTTTCTTCATAATTTAACAATGCAGTCAACTTGACAAGCTGTTTCGGAAATACACGAATACGAGTTCTTATGAATGTATTTTGTAATAATAGTGAAGTTGAAATATTTAGTATAAAATTTCGTCGCTAACATAATTATTAAAACCTTTTAGTATTAAACGTACTTAAAATATTACCTACAGCTGTTGTTGGCATAGTCAAAGATCCTGGGTTTGATCCTTACTGCAGACACACTTATTTTCTCGTTTATTTTATATTACGAGTTTTATTGCATAGTTTTGGAAAATATTTAAACAATTCGATTGTACCTACCTAAATAAATTCCGATTAACAAAATTTTAATTTAATTTTAGGTGCTGACGTTCTGTTTGTGTATTTTTTTATAAATTACATCTGATTGCTCAGTAAACACATTTATGTAAATTTAATGTCAGTATGATGCCGTTTAATATCATACTTACGAGTGTATTATTTCATAATTAAGTTAACTTATAACGGTATACATATTTAATTTAAAAAAAAAAATTTTATTGAGAAATAAATATTTTACCCGATTTTAAAGTTGAGGCCTCACCCGTCCGCCGGAGGGCTAGTCACCAATCAGAATTCACCTGTAAAAAATGTCCGGTGCTGTTAACTACAGAGAGGATACTATCTAGATGGGTGGAGCAGTTCAGGGTGCATCTTCTCCCCTCTACCGCCTGTACTTCTATCGCCTCTTTTTCTCTTTGCTCGGCGCTTAAAACGACAGTTGAATATCCGTCAGGCCTAATGACTATAAAAACATCTGTTACAGCCGATTTGCAAGAGGGCTCAGGTTCCTTATTCGTGTCCCTCTTACTAGGTCTAGCTATGCTAGCTGGAGTGTTGCCTTCTGACCGATTTCGTTTTTGCCCTTTCCTGTATTTTTCTGTGTCATTAGTGCAGGTTTCCACGAAGTTCCTGTACTTCGTTTGACCTCTCGGCGTTGCTTCTACAGACGCCTCCTCCCTGCACCAGATATAGTTTTGCTTTCGATAGAGCCCTCTGCTTGTTGTTTTCGCTCCCATCCGAGCGAAAGTGGGTAACTTTCTTTGCTCGTTCTGGAATTTACGCTTGTAACTTTATCAAAACTCGCAAGCCCCATCACCACGTCAAGATTGCAAACTCCTGGAGGGGTTCTTATAAATATTTATTTGTTTGTAATTTTTAGGTGCGTTAATTGTGTAATTGTGAGAATATCAAGTGCTTTACTTATCATTATGATAAAATAACAAAGACGATATAGAAGATAAGGCAGAAACTTGTAGGTTTTGTTACCCGTTAAGAGGACGAATGTATGAAGAAAGTTTCACGACCATTGAAGAAGAGAAGAATGCGGATTCATCCAATCAAAAATAGACCATTGCAGACTTTTAGAGTAAATTTAATTCTCTACAAAATAATCTAGATGTAAATTTTTCCAACAAAGCCCGTACTTTGTATACAAGTATACAAAATTGTAAAATAATTGAATCGGTGAGATTAAGAACAGTATAAGTCCAAAATAATACATTTTCATCTGTTGTAGCAGTTTTGTTTTAAATATAATGTTGCCAATTAATTATAAAAGATGATCGATATAAAACAAATAATGAAATACATAGAGGAAAAACAACTGCAATTTTAATATCATATAATATCCTGGCCAATTACTAATATCGATGATGCTGATAACCAAATATGATTATTTTTGTAAGTTTGTTCAATAAAATATGATTTACCATATTCTGTTATGTTTTACCTGTAAGAAGCATAACTAACTAAATAAAAAATTTTTTTTTATTTTCTCAACATTTAAACTTTTGCTCTTGTATTGTTCTTAATCTCAAGGATTCAATTCAAATATACATTTTTATCTGGTACTACTCTATTGTCCAAAATCAACAGATTCTGAGTTAAAAACTTGGTATAATAAAATATCTAAATGATGTACATGTTATATTAAACTGCAAAAATTGAAAAAAATTGAATTTTAACTTACGTAATTATTATAAAATACAATGAATGATAGTTTATGACACTATTGTTCGAGCAACCGTGTTTCGCTCTTCGGAACTCGTCAGATAAACCTTGTAAACCTTTGCAGTTTAATATAACATGTATACATCATTTAGATATTTTATTATATAATTTCATATGTTACGAACTAATCCTAAAAACTTGGTAGTTTTATTTTATTTTTCCATTGTTTTTTCGAAATTTACAATATTTTCATATCACAAGGGAATAATTTGTAGCCTAATCTAATAATTACAATATAAAATTTCACCAAAAATATAGAAACCGACAGTTATTCTAGAGTAGGTAGGAACTTATATACATCAGAAATTGTTATATTTATAGATTTATTTTGACCTCTATTATTTGTAAACATTCTTAACAGAAGGTAAATAACAGAGGTTGTTTTAAAAATACACGGAATCTACAAATATAAAAAATTTCAACTTGGTGGTATGTACAATAAATACCTATTATATTCTGTTAAATTAAATTAATAAATTATATTAGGTAACTATATTATATACCTGCGACGAAATTATGTATAGTAACCAATGATTATTATAGATTGAGATGGTTAATATGCCAATGGACTACAAATACATTTGCACGTTAACAGAAGAAACTAAGAAGGTAGCATTAGATGAACTTCATGAAGATGATTACGTCAGAAATGAAGCTATACTAAAAATGAAAGATTGGATAAAGAAATCATCACATATTAAGAACTGTCGAACCGATGCACCATTTTTGCTAAGATTTTTAAGATCAAAAAAATTTAGTGTACCATTAGCTTGCCAATTACTGGAAAACTTTTTAATATCCAGACAGCTATATCCCCAATGGTTTCAAAAACTGGACTGCAATGATAAAGTTATAAACGAATTATTAGATGCTGGATGCATTGTATTATTACCAAAAAAACACGAAGGGAAGGCTGTAGTCATGACTTGCCTTTCTAAATTCGATCCATGCAAATACACATCTGCCGATTTAATCAAGATTACTAGTTTAGTTTTGGACACGTTAATGGAAGATGAAGAAAATCAAGTCCACGGATTTATTTTGTTAACCGATTTTCATAATTACCAAATATCTCACATTACTCTATTATCATTTAAAGACCTAATAGGACTTTCACAATGTATGCAGGTAACACCTTTGTTTAAAATCGATATCTATCAGAATGAAATTTTAATGAAAGTACATTTTTGTTACAGACTTCATTTCCTGGACGTCCAAAAGCCCTCCATATTTTCAACTTTTCTTTAATTTTCAACAAATTATTACAATGCGTGACTACAGTTTTATCGACAAAATTAAGAAGTCGAATTTTTGTAAGTATTTGTACATATTCTGATAAATTTAATAATTATTAATATTAATTATTATAGATTCATAACACACTTGAAGATCTAAAAATCAAAATAGATCCAAAAATTTTACCAAAAGAATATGGTGGTGAAGTGCCTCAACAAGATATGATCGATCAATTAAAAAAAAAACTTCAACAACACAAGCATCAACTTTTAGCTTTAGATGATATGAATATTGAAATTGACAAGAATAATCAACCTGTACATGAAATGAAAACAGAATTAGGGATCGGAGTTGAAGGATCTTTTAAGAAATTACAAATTGATTAATTCAATTATTGGACGTTTTAGTTTAATTCTTTTCTCAAACCCCAATTTGTAGTGATTTTGGAACTAGAGAATTAAAAAATTACACTAATATTTGTCAATAAGACAAAGCCCAAGTAAAATACAAAAAGGTCTAAATTTTTTTACTAAAATAAAGTCGATCTTTTCCGTTGCCAACTGCAAAAACGTATAAATTAAAAAATTATATCAACAATTTTATTTTTCATAAAACGTTACAATAAAATCTAAATATGTTCAACATTCTAGGAAAAATATGGCACCAATTTATTAAATTTTGCTAACTTAACTATTTAACTAATTGCGCAATCCAGTTCTCCATGTTTAGGTACGCATTCTAATATTAGAGCCACTGCCCTCGTAATGTATGTCATTGTTCCATAACATCCACTGGGGGCACTATCATAAAAATGTTGACAAATGTACGCTGCTCCTCCACATAGCAATCCACCGCTCTGCGAAAGTTCTCTAGATTCTTTGGGTTTAGCACAACATAAAGTAGCATCCCCATTGCACTTCATCTGAAAATTATTTAATAAACAAACTATTTTCATTCATGCATAAATTTCCAACCTGATCTTCCAAGAACAATTCGTTAGCAGTATGAACCAATTGTTCGACTTGCAAAATTCCACCCATCGAAGATGAAATATTATATTCCGAAACCAAAGTTAAAACCATCAAAGCTTCAACTACCAATTGACGATATTCGGGTTGAGGTATGGAATTTAAAACTGTCTCAAAAGCAAGGGCAAATTTTAGTTCCCCAGGTGTCATTTCTTGTGTTAAATTTTGTAGCAAAACCTTGCCTGCTACATCGATACCGTCGCACTAAAAGTATGTCCACATTAATGCTATATTCTAATTCACAATAAATCTTCGCTATTAAAATAAAAAGTAGTAGCTCGTATCGTTGGTGACTAAAATAACTGGGACTTGTAATGTTTAAACCAGTACCGTTCAGAGCGAAAGTAATTTTGAGGCAAAAATATTTTAAATGAAAGTAGATAAGATTAAATAAAACAGATATTAAAATGGTGAGATTACCTTTTCTAACACAGACCAAACTCGAGGATAAAAATGTCGAGGAACACGATTTAAGGCACCATCCAGTCTTCTTCTTCGTAACCATTGACCTTGACGATCACTATCACTGAGAGTATCAGCGGTAGCGTCCACTCCTAAAAATCCACCAATTTGACTCTTCTGTAAATAAAATTCTCACTTAGATCATCCACTTATAAAAATTATAAGATTTCTTACCTTGCTGACGCGTGCAGATTTAGAACTAACAACCGAAAAGTTACCTCGTCCCACTGCACAGAAAAGAAATTATTAAAAATAATTTTAATGTTTAACTGCCAAGGTAGGCTTCTCAGACCCATCCAAAAAACTGAATGATATAAATTTGTTAAATGATAGTATACTTTGTTAAGAGGGTTTTTAATTATGAGTTTTTTATAATCAAATATAAATGACTAACAAGATTTCCATTCTTTATATGAAATTTGCTTTTTACCTCTCGCTCAAAATTATTACAAATATATTTTTAGTTTTTAAGAGTTAAAAAATAAATTTACCACTACTTATGGCAAACTCTTTGCCGCTAATGATATGATGCAACAAATTCTTCATCTCAAAAGGACTCAAATTTAATAAATGTTCCGACGCTTCATCTCCGTTACAAATTATAGTGCGTGACAATTCTGTGGCCATGACTTGAATTATCAAACCGACCCTTAATCTCAACATTTCCATAAACAACGTGGGTTCTGTCCGTATAAACATGGCCAAATAAACCAACAATTCTTGAGTTAACATGGCGGTACTGTCATCTTCACCATAAGCTTCGTGTATCAACAATCGTAAATCGCTTTCGGGTAACGGAGCAGTAATTGTGTGTTCGTTGTTTGGTGGCATACCAACTGTAATTTGTTTCTGACGGACCAACAAATCTGTAACAGCTTTGGCTAAATCTTCTACCCTTTTACCGAGGATTCCAGCTGTGTGCCGCACCAAACCCCATAATTTTTGTTGGCAAGCTTTTTCATAAAGGCCTTTTAATAAATCACGCACTGTTACAACTTTGCCGTTATCTAACATTCCGGTATTATAATCAGGACCTTGAGAATCAACCAAATACTGTAAAATATCGCCTTGTTCTTCCAAAACATCAGATTCTCTCAGCATGGCAAATAATTCCTCAACCTGAAACAATTCCACAATTTTAACGTAAAGAAGTAAAAATACAAAAAAATTGAGTTAGTCCTAAACAGATGCTTAATAAAAACTATTCCAAAAAGATTTTGCAGGAAAATAAAATGGGCTTAAATACAAATGATGGATGGTATTTAAAAATTGCCTATAATATTCTTTTGTTTTTCGATTTAGCAAAATAGAGCTATAAATTTTCTGTTTAATAAAAGAAAAACAATCGAAGAAATACTTTTGTTTCCTAATAAAAATTAACGCTTCTTTTTTGTTTTTTGAATAACAAAAATAATACTTGGTGAAATTAAAATAATAAATTTACCACCTCGTAAAACTTAAAAACCAAATTAATAATTAAATTTTAGGCAAGATCGCTACACTAGAATTACTGCAAAAGTAGGCAGATATTCACAGGACGACCTTTACCTTTCCAAAAATACTTGCATAGGCAGAGCTAAGCATGGAGCCAAGCGTTACCAAGGCTCATATATTTTCCTTACTCATAAGTTTAAGGCACGAATTTTCCGGCAAATTTTTACTCTTTTGAATAGCATTGGAAAAAAGTTGATCTACATAGTTTTACTGTAGCGCCATCTACTGATCCATCATGTCAGAAATAAAATATAAATTCAATCAATAATATAAACTAAAGAAACTTAGGAGAAATAATTTTGTTATTTTGTTAAAATTTATTTGTAGAAATTTTTAGAAAATTCAAAACACAACTAAAATATTCCGAAACGCGATTATTAGCTTTAACTTTTTAATATTAATAGGTATGTCAACGATTTCTGCTTTTCCAAAAATAAGGTGGCAATTGTTTCCAATAATTTTGTTTTAACATAATTTATTTGAGATCCCAAGGTTTACTATGCTAATTACAAAAAAGTAAGAGTATGATAACAATCTCTAGCTGCATTATCTATACTACACATTTAAAATTTTTCTTTGTATTTATAGTTTCGCAGTTTTTGAAATTATTAAGATGATAATTTTTAAATATTTTTGAGCTATTTATCAAATGAAAAACTAGCAAATTTCAAACGGACTTACTGCATCACCATCGGTTTTTTATTTCTTCCACAATATAGATCAATTAAGACCTAAATGCTCAACGATATTATTTTATTATTAAGAAGTTTTAATGTTTACATTACAATTGAATCACAAATTTGGGCAAAGTGTAACAAATAATATTATTTTTATTGTTGTATCTTGACAATAATATTGTATAAAACTGGATTACCAAGGTTGTGCGGCCTAAAGGTTGCACTGTCCTGTCACCAACTATTCTACCTAACATTTCATTATTTATGGCCTAATAGATATCATTAGATACAAAGAATACTGAGTGAACAACCACTGCCCAACTTCGCAGCTCGCCACTTTCACCCTCACTAGCCAATGCCATAGTTTCGGGATATTAGGTCAGCTCGATATAATCGAGATTTTAAGTTGCTTCTCCGCATTGCTATGCTAAGAAATTATAGTACAGACGAGCCAACCTAATCCACTAAGCTAAAATCTGTGGCTGAGAGACTTAGGTTCAAATCTCGGATTGGGTTAAATTTTGGTACTTTTGGTACATTGATCAGATGCGTTGTATGACTAGCAATAAAGGTGAATGTGTATTTAAACTGAAAAAATAAGACTTCCATAAAAAATAAAGCTCACGTTCTTCACGAGCTTCCCATCGTGCACTGTAGGCGCAAGAGATTTCACTCGTAAACGGAAGTTAGGTTTTCGTAGACATCAAAGATTATAAAATTAGAATGTTACGAAATATTTACCTCGGTGTCTGCATATTGACCTTCCGTGGTAGTTCTGGTTCGTGCCACATTAATAATAGGAATCTCTCTAAGAGGCGATTTATCCAACACTTCGGTAACATCAACTTTTATTTCATCACTTCCAGAAGCAACGGAATGATCAACTACATCTTGTGGCTGACCTACACGTAAAAATCCTGATGGTCTGCGTTCAAGTGGTGCAGTTTCCATTCCCAATGTGTCAGCTGTAAAAAAACATAGTAATTGCTATTATAAACCAATGAAATACTCATACTTACAATCAACATTAATAGATCTTGTTTTTTTGATAGCACCACGAACAGACATACGTCGTTTTAGAGTTTTGATCGACTTCTTACTGGTTCCCGGTGCTTCCAATAAAAGCGTCTTTGTCGACAAAGTTTTCATCATGTGTTCTTCTAAATACTTTCTTACTTGAGCGTTCAATTCTAAATAAATTGTTAAAAAATTAAATAGTCCAGTACAAAATCTAGACAACTTACTATCAGGTAAACCTTCTTCATGGCTCCCCAAAAAACTTAAATTTGCAATGCAACTTGTGCTTAAAAATTCGTTTAAATTTCCCAAAGCGACGCGAGTACCATTTATGTACCCCGATTTTAATTTTTTCATTGTCGTTATCATAGCTAACGGTATTTTGTCATTTTCTGCAAAATTATGTTAAAAGATTTCACTTTTACAGATTTTATATAAAAGTACTATTATAGCAAATTTACATTTACAAAAGCCTCATACCAAAAGCATATACATGAATGAAAATTGGTGGTTTGTGTGTATTGTTTACTGAGTAGACAGTAAAATAATATAATCTTTTCTAATTTCCAAAGTACATAAGTGTAAATGAGTTGTAATGATTGCAGATCCTGGTCACCACTCTCCCTCATCGGAAAATCTGTGATAAATCAGTATCAATCTTCAAATTGCCATTCTAATCAAGTTTGAACTAATTTTGAAATTAATTATACTTTACAATTTTGTTTGCACAAGTGACTTTGCAATGTAATCTACGAGTATTGATTTACTAATTGAATCTGCAACAATATTTCTCCAAAATAGTGCTTGCCTGTGGGGCAGGACCTTCAACTTGCTAAATATGATCATTACGGTTTGTATTGTCAGTTAAAAAGGTAAATCTACTCTTGCACGTCCCTACCATTACTAAGAGTTTTTGAAAATACAACCATTGTTAGAAGCGCAAAAACGAAGCATTGATTAACACAACTGTTGTTAAAAAATTTCGACAAGGAGAGAGCGTGGAGTGGACCTAATGATTGCATGTATAATAATTTTATCAAGTTACCTATATGATGATGAGTAGCCAATAGTGTAACAAGTGGTCTACCAAGCATGTGACGCCAATTCATGGTTAAAAATGCAAGGTTTGTAGTAAACATATTGGCCAATAGCGCACTGTCATGACTTGTATAATATTCGTCGACATCAAAATTCTACCCCCAGGAAGAGCGAGAAAACATGCAACATACCACATACCACCTCGTTAGCTGAACGTCACAATAAATTAATATAAGATGCAATAAATTTCATACGTGATGAATCTCAAATGTTTTGATCAATTCATCCTGTATATTCAACCGAAAGCAAAAACCTCAAAAAAATTTCTTATTAATAAATACCTGTACCATTTGTTAATTTTTTAAAAGGTGGCAACAACAAAACAAAATTAGTTTTTCAAATAAAATGCAAGAAATAAAGTTTCTTGCACTGCATTTTAAATCACAAACTACAAGTAGGTACCTAAATGTATGTTTCGACAGACAATGGTAACTAACGGACGACCCATTATGTTTTGCCAACTTGACTTTAAGAAGTTAATTTCGCTCTTGTATATGTCAATCATTAGTTCATAGTCCGTTGCAATGTAATTTTGTGACATGTCCGTAAACTGTTTCAATTTTTATTAAAAAATAATAATTATAGTAATTAAGAATTCTTACCTGAGGCGTAAAAGCAAATATTTTATCACCCAGAGAGTATAGTTTACTCGTGCTTAAAATTCCGACATCGCGTGATTTTCTTCCAGAAAGATTCAATTTTTTATTCCTTCCTATTACAATAAAACATTAATGAAAAAGTCCCCGTAAATCGCGTTACGATGGATTACCTAAATAGGTGTACATGTGAGATAATACTTTTGCTGGTTGTACTTCGATGGGAGCTACCTCGGCGATCGTTTGTACTATCACATCGTGTTCTGCTAATCTGTCACGAATTTCGTTATCTTCGGCTAAAATCACCACTTGCACGACCACATCCGGTTTCTTTTCCGAGCACAAGCGCCTGTTTAATGGATCTAGTTCACCTGCTGCTATAAATCCTTCCTGCAAGAGTTTCCCTAAGATGTAAAGCGATTGAGCCCACATAAAAGGACACTGTCCTAAAGGAATTCTAACTTGAGTGCCAGGATCTTTGTATTCTGCACTTGCTAAATCTGCTGGTACGGAATATAACTCTGGCACCAACTTTAAACCGTCTTCCGATTTGATCATGATCTGCAAATTCGCAAAAAATAAGATTACCTACTAGAAACGATTAAAAATATTTATTACGTCTTCCAAATGTTCAACGTATTCCATGGCAGCTCCTTTGTTTCCTTGAAAGCAATAATCCAATATTAAGTAGCAATAAAATAGCGGCCATTCGCATTCGATATTTTCAAACATGCGTAACTCCCACGGTTCGTAATACAGCCGATGTGGATCCTTGAGGTAATTGAAGTTTGATTAGATAAAAAAAAACTAACAAATGTTTTAATGAATACTAAGTTTTCATTAGGTATTTTATGATTGATTTTATAATAGTCGGATAAACCTGGTATAGCAATACATCAAATTCATTTGACTGTTGTAAAATCGACTCTTAGAATATTAAAATATTCTAATAAATCCTATTTTCGGTAACTTGGACAATGTCAGTAGATACATAACATTGTATTTATAATTGTTTAAGTTACTAATTATTCACGATACTAGAAAACTATCTTGATGCTTTAAAAAGTAACTATCACAACCCAGAATATGAATAATGTCACTTACTTCTTTAGGAGTCCTATATCCATCTCGCAAAAACCTTTTGCAACCATAACGTCCTTGCAACTTACTAAGAATGGTATCCCTTGTCATTTTAATAAGTGCTGGATCATCGACAGCAAAAGCTGGAAAACTAATAATCGATAGCAGACCACTATCCAGTTCCTTCGAATTAGATTCTCTAGGCAACATAGACTAAAAGTAAAACGTAACGATTGTAGTATCGTAGTATCCTAACGTTAAAGATAAAGTAAGTACCTGTAAAACGGCTTGACACTTTTGTGCCTCATCGGCTAGAACATGTATCACACTATATGGACCACCTCTTGCGCCAAAAAGGTCAAGTTCGTTCATAGCTTCCAATGCAGCCTTGGCCATTCCAATGGAACTGGCATTTAACTCTGGAAGCCCATGATTCGTTTTATCACCCCTCTCCCAGATACCATAATCTGGTATACAATAAGCAGATTCGATGTAAAAAACTAAATTTTGTACAAAAGCTACTTCATCTAAACTAAACACAATTTGCAGTCCTGCCGCTGTCATTTGAGCAAGGATCAAGAGATAAAGAGAAATTGCATCAATCTGCAAGTGTCCCCATTCGTCGTCTCCTACGACAGTTTGGCCTGAAGTTGACGAGTATTTAGCATGAAGGGAATCGAGTGGGTTTTGGGTAATCTTAAAACTTTCCACTTTGTCTTTCTGCAACATCATTGCCATCAGTAATCCTCTCATGAGTTTCACACACGATTGCTCCAATTCGTAGGCTTTCGCACGATCTTCATCCTGATCGGCAATCTTCTTATACGCCATTGATAGACCCCAAACGGATAAGATACAATAAACGTTATCTCTGATCCAGGCGTGATTATTGTGTTTACTAGCTGGAAATAACCCCGTCACAGGATTTTGATGAGCCATTATAATATTTTGTACGATTCGTTGATAATAGTCCAAACGGACCCCCGAATTACTTCGACTTCGCATTTCGATTAAATTATTTAATAAATTACATGCACATAACAATTATCGAACTATTTATAGAACTAAACAACAACTTAAATTAGTAGAATGTCGTTTCAAAGTCGATTGTCAAAATTAGGTCAATCGTATACAAACAAAAATTCATGTGAACTAACCGCGAGTGTAAATGCACTACTACAATGTTGTGTCTAAAGGTGCGTTCACGGTATAACGTTTACTTAAATAATTATTAGCATTGATTTTGATAGAAGGATTTTTGTAAGGCGCAGCCAAAGGTCCACCAGGACTGGTAATAAATATTGACTTTTTCGTAAAAGTAAAAAAATCCGTAAAAATGTTCGTATAACTTTCAATCGTACAAATGCTTTTGAATAAATCACCTAGAATGCAAATCATAAATTTTTGTTTTTTATCCGTTTTTTGTTTCAATCCCGGGTCAGTTTTTAAACGAATAATTTCGACACAGGTAGCAAAAAGTAAAGGTTTAAAATAGCATAAAATTAGTTTAATTTACCTGTAGTTTTACTTTAAGTATAGGTAGTGGATTCCAATAATGCGGGTGTGTTGACAAAAAGTCGTAGCAAACAAAAAGAATGTTTATTTTTATTATTAATTTAATTCTTTACAAGATGTACAGCAATTTTTAAAACATGACCGCGCTTTATTTGCTTCTAGTACTAACAAGGCTCTAGCTGTCCGTTGTCAAAATTTTAAATTTTTTACTCTTATTTGTCATTTTTCATATTTTTGCAAATAATTCGATTTCAGTGCATCTGACAAAAAAAATGAACGTAACCTAAAGTATAGAGAAGAAAATTCTGCACAAAAATAAAAAAAATTAATATATTGAAACTTGAAAAGTTTTCGAGATATGGCATTTCAAAGAACATTTTAATTTTTTGGGAAAAAACTTGGACTGGCTTTTTGTAAATGATTTCTTTTAGGAATGGTTGCAAATAAACAAATGTAATAAAAAAGAATAGAAATACAACTAAGATCTATAGATATCATCCAATACCAGCCCATACCATACTCTCAAAATTGAATCCTTGGAAGGAGTTTTTTTAATTTTTAGTTCATTTTGTGGATATTTTCAACAGGTACATATTATTTATGTAATAATTAAGACCATAGTAGTGGAAGTGTCTAAAGTATAGCATACTTCAACTGTGAAGCAAGTAGTATATACACGTCTGGGCTTCACGTCCGTCGTCACTAATGGACTCGATTTTCTTTTCTCTTGGCAAAAACATTTTATTTAAATCATAAACTCTATCAGATAATTTTACACCAGAGCTTTTATTTTTGGAAGCAACAGTATTATACACTTTATAAAATAGTGCCCACTTTCAAAATTATGGTAATACTTTGAATTTGAAGAAATCTTGTACTGTACCTATAAAAAAAATAAAAAACAGCAAATTTGTAAAAAAGTTCTTTACTATAAAAGAAATATTTTTTTATATTTACATAACAAACATTACAAGTATAATAAGCATATAAAATATATATGTTCAGTCTATGTACAATAAAACAAATATTGATCCTATTGGTTCTGTTTATTGAACTGTGTATTGAGGTATATTTTAATAATTTAACGACTATTGTGAGCAATGACAAAAAAATCTACATTATTGTGTTGATGATGGCAGTGAAGTTGTGGTTGGTGATTTTAAATATATACTATAATATATTTATAATGTGGGAATATATACTTTTTTATGTACAAAATTGGTATCGCTAATATTTACAATTCTAATGACATTTTTTTCAAAGCAAAAAACAAGATATATTTTTTATATTATATTTATAATAATATGCCCAAGCACAATATTATTAGGTACTATTTAAATTGGTCCCATTTGAAACAATTTTTTATTATATTATCATAAATTTTTTGAAAACAATTCAAATATTGGCATAGGTAATAAATTTCAAATTAAAATCACAAATATTGTTGTTAAATAACATAGTAATCATCACATTTTCTCTTAACTAGAATATTCGCCTCCAAACTAGTTTAAATAAGCAGATTACAAAGTAAAGCACTGCGTATAAGTGCGAAACTAATACGTAGGGAGTTTGGTAAAAAAAACTGGATTCGTAAAACTTTAGTGTTCCCCTATTTCACTTATTATTAGTTACGCCACTGGACTATATAAACGTAAACGTAAGTCTTATAACATTTATTTATATTATTATTGTTGTATTGTTTATTTTCTGTACTATTAAAGCGTTAAAACTATGGTGTAGTAAATGGAAGACCGACTGATTATTTGAAAATACAGTGGAAATAAACGAATTCGACAATTAATTACAGGTAACCTCATTGAGCGCTTCGCGCCATTCGTCAGCGCCATATTATTTTCTTCTCTTGTGGAGAAACAAAAGAGTTTAATTTGAATTGCATATAAAATAATATATTATTATGTAGTTTGGTTGAAATGTAGTTTTTTAATCTGTGCCCCCCCCCCCCCCGCCCCTAAATACGTTCAACGAGGACTACCTCTACTAAAATTAATTAAGCAGTCTTGGCAAACGATCCCAACCTATATTATTGGAGATAAATGTTATAAACAAACTGGATTATAATTCTCTAACTAGCTTATTTTAATACAGAACACTTTTCTGTTGTAGGAACAGAGATTGCAAGGCAATTTGTGTATATACACTGACTAAGTGTTTAGTGACTTTCGTTTCTCCTTCCATTCTCTTAAAAAAAAGACGAAACAAAATCAGCATAAGTATTTTCTTAAACTAGTTTTCAATAAAGCGTAATATATTGCCTTCCCCCGAAACCATGACTTGCACATAAATTCTTGTTTATCTTAGGTACAACAAAATTCGATACTCACTTACTCCATTATTCACATGGATAACCATTTTTTCTCGCACACAAACATAACACATCTTTTCTGCACCGCACATACACGATACTTATGACATTCATGACTTTCTCTTTCTTTTAATTATTAACTAAATATCACTAGAATCCTTTAAAAGTGAATATCTCTAACGTCGGTAGGAGTACCTGCCGATTCCTGGTCGTGGAGCTTGGAAGAAACTTTCGGCGAGGGCGAAAATTCTCTCGAGCCTTGCGAGCAACTCGAGAGATCTGTGTAGACCATGTTGCTTTCTGTTGCCCAAGACGATAACCTAATCATATTTTCTACATTTTTGAAGCAGTCGCATATGTAATCCTATAAAGAAAAAATCAATTAAAATTTGCGAAAATGAGTAATTAAGATAATGTGCTAAGCACCAACCGGACGTCGCGTCGGGTTAAAAGATCGTTACGACGCTTAACCTTGCGGCAAGATATGTTGGCAAACTTACAAAATGTGTGTTTAAAAAATTTCAATCGAAAGTTTGGTGTATTACAAATTTTCCTTAATTAACAACAACTTGCCCAATGTTTACAATATCCCGCTTGTTCCGCGTTTAACCGACACCTGTATCAAGAAAATGACGAGCGTCCAAATCGAGAGATGTGGGAAAAATTAATCAGGCTGTGGTCGTGCAAAACTTGATATGTGCAGAGCAAAAAAATGCACTTTTCTTTTTAGGTTTTTCAAGTTTAATACTGGATTACCGATTTAAGTAATCTTGCATTGCAAAGAAAACAAGAAATCGCAGGATGTGGTTGCAAAGCTAGCATTTTAAAATCTTGTTAAGTGGTTCGTAAAAACGTGAGTTTTAAAATTATATTTACCATAAGTGCGCGAGCGTTCTGTAATTTTCAATAAAATTTGCAAACCTGCCGAGAGCAGTCGGAACGTTTACACTTGTTAATTGTCAAAAATTCGCTCACTTAAAAAAGTGATGGTTTTATTGGGCAGTTTCTTTACGGCGAAGTAAACGACGAAAATTTGGAATGTTTGCAACTTCGAAAGCGTATACTCGTTTTATTGGATGCCATTGTTTTGGTTATTACAAAAAAAATTAATACATACCAGTTCTGTGAGAGTAATTTCTTGTAATAAGCGGAGAAGGTCGATCGGAGATTGGCCACTTTTGTTGGTCCAGCCGAGCCCGCATAATGATGATGCTATGCATGCAGACGCAAGTGTGCTGGGAAGGTATTTGCAAAATTCGTAATCTGCAACAAAAAAGTTTCTAAATTAAAAGTTTGAACCCGCAAAACAATGTGTCTATAATATTAATCAAAGCAATGACTGTATTGCAATGTAAAAAAAAAACAATTCCGTGAAGCTTATGGTTCAATTGCCAATATCAGTCAATTACATATTTTAAATGTCAATCATCAATTAAAATTATTATAGCTTAATTGCATTAAAAAGTGCATATTTGAAATGATTAAAATTCTTCACGGAGATTTTTATGGAAAGCCTTGGTGAAATTCCGTTATTGTACTCTCGAGTGGCCCTTAATTAAATTTTTTACAATAACTGTATTTACTTCAATTTAAATTGTCAATTTAATTTACCAAAACTTGATAGTCTTGAAAATAAAGTAAATTGATTTTTGAGTCGATGCGGGTGGAAACTCGAAAATATTGTGCAGTTAATAATTAAAAAATTGTTTATTAACGCCACTAAAAGTTCGTTACTAAATAAGATCACTTCGTTGAAACCCTCATCTTTCTAATTACTTTACAATTAAATGTTACCCCGAAATTGGGTTACACATAATAAATCCTTGTTTCAAAAATATGGATCTATCTGTACACTCAGAAAAATTAATTTGCTTTTTTTGAAAAACTTTGTTAAAACATTCAAAATTCATCATAAGATAGGCAATAGATAATATGTGGAACAGAAACAAACTGACGAGGGCAGTGCGGTCTTTAGGCCGCACAACATTGGCAATCTAGTATTTGTTAGGTTACGTTAGGTTCCACTTAGAATTTAGTTTAGTTCTAAAAAATTTCAAATTTAATTCCAATGTTATTACTGGGCGATGACGACCTTCGATTGAAAACGTGCAAAGATATTACGTTCAAGGTACAAGCGAAGTTACTTATAACTTGATAGGAAAACATAAACTAAGATCCCATAAAAATTAATAAAATCGATTCTGTATACATCGGCTATGGTGATTATAAAATTAAAAGGTCGAAAATTAAATCTTCGCACCTATTTTCCCATAGCGATTATTAAAATCTTGCCAGAAAAAATTGGATAATAACGAAATCTAATTTTGTTCTCGTTCGCGAGTCGAAACAGGTAAATTGTGCTTTAAATAACGTAAACTAACTGCTTATTTATAATTAACACGATAAATAAACAAGAATTGCTGTTGCCCATAAACTTATTCCAGCATTCGCGTCATGCCGTGATTACACGGTGAGCGAGGGCGGTGTTCTACACTGAAAACCTCATCTCTTTCGTTTCGCAGACGATTAAAAAGCGTTTTTCTATGCTTTAATTAACATTTTAGTGGTCAAAAGTTAATAAAAAACTCTTTAGTATCAATCGCGAGTAATAAATGGTTGGCATTACAAAATCGGAACATTTGTAATTGTAATGTCAAAATTTAGAACGGTGCAATATAATTTTCGTGGGGGTTAAACCGATGTGCATGCTGATGAAAGAAAATTAGTTTTAAATTGCTGGTGCAAGACGGGCAAAAAGACGATTCGCGAGAGCATGATGAAAGAGTTTACCAACCGCTGCCGCTCATTTTGCTTAACCACTTCCACTGATTTAATATCCCAATTTAATTAAAAATCTTTTTTTGAAATAGTATTGACCGAATGTAACCAAATTACGCAGTCGTCTGCTTTCACAAAAATTTTACATTCAAATGGGCATCATCGTTACATAATGTGCGAATTAATTGACAAAATAAGAAAAGGTGGATGCCCTCCATTCTGTCGCCGGTGGTAAACATACACACACGAGGAAATGATGCACAAATTAGCAAAATTAACCTTGGGAAGGACGAAACGGTCGTTTCCTCATGAAGGAAATGTCGATCCAAGTATTTCGCGGTGTGAAAAAAGAAAATGGCACCACAACAAAAAAGCTTCCCGTTCTATTTCGAACGGGTTTGGCGAGTTGGAAGGTTTTCATCGGTGGATATCTCGAGACGAACCGATACGAAAATGCTTTTGTTAGCAATTTAAGTTAATTTGGCAACAAAGAAATGAAAATTTCGAGTTGGTAGTTGTTTTTGCGGTTCCCTTTTTCATAGTACCCATTGAATGCAAATGCGAAGACATAAAGCTTAATATCAATGGTCAGGTATTTCTTAATAGACCTCAAAGGCAACCGTTAAACCGATGTTCTTAAAACGCGGTTCCCAGAATTTTGTGTGAATTTGCATGCAACCGCGCCTCGAATAAAAAAGAAATTCGAAAAGTTGGAAGAGCGAGTTCTTCCTATTTTGAACGTCAACAAAGAACACGGGTAATTATGCGATGTGGTAGAGTAATTTTAAAATAATTTGAAATGCATTATGTTGATTAATGTAATTATTTACTTGGTTAATTTAACAAAGAGAAGTCAAAAAGTGGAACAAGAAACGCAGGAGTTACGAGCAAGTGCAGCCTTGACTGCAAGTTTCTGCCTAATTTGGTGCGTGAGAAATATCATCTCGGTGCCGAGGGTGCATTCCGTCGCGAGGAGAGGGCTGATGGTGCGATTTTTAATCGACATCCTTCTAATCCAATGTGTTCTCGACATGAACACCCGCGGAGGAAGTGTCCCGCGATGTCGATAATTCAGAGGTTACGAGACAGAAATTGAAAGTAATAAACGACATGCAAAACGTCTGCTTCGATCGCAGTAGAAATTCATTCACGCATGAGCTGGAAAAGTTAAATTGTCATTAATAAAAAGCGAGACCAAATGTTGCTTAAGTTTTTATAGGGTACGCGAAATATTTTGGTTGCCTCGTGGGTCTGCGACATACACACAAGGCTAACCGGGATGACGTCAGAGGTCTTTGAACTAATTTTAAAGGGTCCTGCTACAATGACAGAATTGGTACAAATTAGCATCAAGTTCATGTGGTAATCGGTGCATCAAACGCATCCGCCAATGAGAATTCCTGGAAATCTAAAGCTACAAGACTCGGTATTGTACGGGACACCAGACAATTCATCTTATTGACTTGGCCGATAACGTAGCTGTTCCCATCTAGTTACCAACGAAGCTATTCGATATCGAACTTCCTATGCTACATACTTTTTCCACGTCCAAAGGCTAGTTCGCGAAGCCCACACATTTACATTCAGTACGAAACGTTCGTTAGAGTCATCCGGGACAGTTGGCCGGCCATGACTTTCAACCGAGCAACTCTTACTTACCTGTTTGCTTACACAAGTATTTCGGGCATGTCAATTCACGTAATTATTAAGGTAAACATTGAGATGATTTGCCAAAATCAAATATCTCACCTTCGTGCCATTCATCGTCGTTGGGAAATACATAGATATTGCACATCCCCGCGGCGGGACTTGAGCCTTCGATATATTAAACAATTAACTCGATAGTTAACTACTAATTGGTCACATAACTTATTTAGTTTATGTGAACATTAAACTTAAGAGGGAATAGCGAAAAATGTAATTGCTCCATGACATGACGTGTCGAGTTCAAATTTATTTAATCTCGCAGTCGCTTGACAAAATTATTAACGTAACCAACAAATATGCGGATTATTATGTTGTGCTGTTATAAAACGTTTACACAATAATTGGCACGAAGGAATTCCAGAAAGGAATACTCGCTTGATACTGCAAATCTATAAAAGCATGGGAATGCTGTGGGTGTATTGTTTTAACGAAGTTGCAACGGCTTTAACTTTATAGGTCTGCGGTGCAGACAAACCAGCCATAGTCGAAGGAAAAGATAACTTGCACTACACCACCACCGGCACCTCGCCTCGACGTTCATTACCCTTCCTTTTTGAAAGTTGAAACTGCGATAACTGAAACTGCGGGTGGCCATCACCTAAGACTATGAGAATTCCGTGTGCACAATAATGAAACTGCATCGCGCAAAGTAAATATTAATAATCTTACAATTGATTAATTAAATGTTAATTTAAACTCATAGTCGAGAGTAGGCGCTGGAATTCAAAGTCTTTAATCGATATTTCAATTCATTGGCCAGAAAAGCTTCTGTACACTATAAGGTTACAGATTGCTTTTGAATATGTGTGGCAGGTATGCCAATAAGTTGTTGTGACGACGAGGTATATGCACCGATATGTGAGGTCCATCAACACCAACCTCACATGAAGGATTATTATTATTATCATTATTACTACTGTTATTATTATATTTCCAAATAATCCTCCAATGGTAAGCAAAACAAATGCGAGATCTCGGTCGACGAACAGATGAAAGATCGAATTGGGTGATTAATTAAAAATTTGAAAGTTAAATGAATGGTTAAACGAACTGCAAAGTCTCTGTGGGAAAATCTTGACAAAATTGCAAGGTCTCGGTCTCGCTTTGGGGCTACTATTAGGTTGTGTCGGCAAATTAACAAACGTCTGGACCTTGAGCGCAAAATTAAAGAGCCATTCGTCTTTAAAACCATAAGGGTCTACATATCTTCGAGTACATAATAAGCAGGTTAAATAAAATCATCAGTAAAATATAAATGAATACTAACCTCTGGTACATAAAGCTATAAGGGTTTTGGCGTGACTGTTGGCCATGTTAAATTCAATTCCTACGGATTCGATGGGTAGCCTCCTCAAAATTTGTATTACAAAATCTTGTGCTGTAACTATGGATAAATCCCATTTTAAAGCGCTCATGACTAAAAGTTCGCATTTCTGAAACAAGAAAAAAGATGTCACTACCACGAATTGCATATGGAATGGCCGTTATAAATGTGGACGAGCACACGATCGTACTCATTTATAGACCATAATAGGTAAGTAGAACCATTGTACGATCCTGTATAGCAATATTTATCTACTTTTGGCATTGTTCTGCAGCGCCACGACGGTTTGGAATTCTAGTTTTTGCAAAGAGAAAGACGGATAAAACAACAGAGACGAAGGTCGCGGCCACTGGCTCGCACGGAATGCCCATTAGTTCAGACTCGTCCAGCCTGTTCGCAAGATTCATTAAGCCAAGAAATTGGACAAATGAAATTGATAAAATTAAATTTGCTCAAAATGATACCAATCGATATCGCAGAGCACTTACTAAATATAATCACGTCCCCTTGTTATAATCTCGTTAAATGCACCACAAAAGTCTTCCTTTTAAAAACAAGTCCATTAAAGTTAATATAAATTTAATTTATAAATTAATGCCGTATCAAATGGAGAAGCATTTCTGCAACTCGATCCAATTAATTAAGAGTTATCCGGTCGACGCAAGAAGGTCCTAACCCAAATTGCGATCACGTTTTGGGCTTTTCAAACCGACGACGACGACGACGTGGGAACGACGTAATCGTATACACGTAATTATAGCATCTTAATTCGTGGCACTCGAGGTGCGGTTTGGCAAATATTTCCTTTATAAGAATTCATCAGGTAAAAGTTTTTCAAGTGATGGCGAATTCGGCGATTCTTTTATGTTGAACGCCAAATAAAGAATTCAAACATTGCGATTCTAGTGAATCTATTATGAATATTTAGAAGTAATGTAACCTTCAAAACAACAGGTCAAGGTCAAGTTATGTCCAATTTTATTTAAAAAAAAAAAGCTTAGACGTTCGGAATATTTGCGGTCGGCTACAATATAAATAAAATTAAAAAGAATTATGTATGAGTAAGGTCCAGTTAAAATAATTAGAGCAATTCAATTAAAGCTTAATTGATTTTAATAGGTCGAAAAGTGTGTGGCGTGTATTTTGAGAAGCTTTCGATGGCAAATAGCGAATAAAGGGCGAAATGGAACAACTCCGATCGAAGGTAAATCAGGTTAAATGGGGGTTCATTTCCTAACGCAGCATTGAAGTCGCCTGGCCATTTTTTGCATTTAATTTGTTTTTTCCGTTGTTTTGACGAAATTGACCATACAAATTTTATTTTTGCATTCCTGCCGGGTCGGAAGACACATTTAGAAGCACCTTTAAACGAAATGGTCAAACCTATAATTTTCTTTTCGTTAAAAAATTCAGTGCGACCGCACAATTTTGAAACCGAGTTGCTGATTGAAACATTATCACAATTAAATTAGAATGCGTGATTAGTAAATTAAATTACTACATGAAAGGCGTCTATGTTGTGATAAAAGTAGTAATTTAAATCGTTGGAATTTAATTGACACGACGCGGTAATCCAAACACTCGGCCAGGAAGTTTTGACAGGCGGAATTTTCCGTAGGTAAGACAAAAAGTTTGGCGAGAATGAACCAGAAGATTCGATGATCCTAAAGTTAATTAATTAGACATTAGAAGAAAATTCCCAAAAAACGTCGATTTATTGTTCGTCTCGAGACGTCCAACAAAAAATTTAAATTTCTAATGGCCCGACAAAAATTAACAAAAACTACAGAATTAATTCCGTCGAGAAATTTTCAAGGTTCCCGGCTGGTTTCGTGTGAAAGATAATAATCCCATAGAAATACAAAAACACGGCAAAACAGACCAGTCATGGTTACATAAGGAGGTGGCGGTGATGATAAATTAAAATGCAAGAAAGTGGTAAATCGCCTTGCAACGAACAAATTTTAAAGAACGAGTCCTGTATCAAGTTGAGGAATCTTGGCTTCATCAACGGTTAGGAGAAGAATGTTCGCTCAGTTCACTAGCCTCAATTGCCGACTCGCTTCTAAAATGCCGGTTTCAATACCACCCATCAAAATTTACCACTTAAATTGTCCAGGATAAGAGAACCAGCATGCATTTGTGGATTTACTTAATTAGACAATTAACTTGTTAACATTAACGTTTTGTTAACATCAACTATTCTATTAATAAAAGCGAAACGGTTTCCGTCCGTTCCCGAAAGTTTTTGGCCAAAAATGCGATTGTCAGGTTGACAAACAAAGCGTAAAGCCGAGTTGAAATATTAATTTGTTGTGGTGCAATAATACGAAATGCAAATTATGATAATATATGACACGAATATAATGCGAGTATGTGATTTGGCTGGCGCCTAGGAAAAAAACGAAACAAATAATTGCTTTGCTACTTATTCAAAAAAGAACGGCGCCAGCAAATTTGTGAAGCTACATGCGCACCCATTGTTAATACAATGTGATGTCACAGAATGAGAAATGTTTGTCCAGCACCCTTATTGAAGTTTGGGAAACGATCACAATGTGTTCTTCAACTTCAAAGTCAAAGAGGATCTAATTTCTTCTTTCTCGGAAGGTGGAATAGGTCAGTGTGGCGTGTAGGGGGATGGAGCAGGTACATTCTACCTGTTAAACTGCAACAAAGTCCCTTTAAATCTTAACAGGTATGCGGCAGGTACTTTATGGCATTAATTTCCATTTATTGGCTGGATTTAAAGGGCCCGCCCGAAATTCCTCGTTCGAGGTTTTACACGAATAATCGGCGATAACCGTTAGGAATTAAATGTTTTAATTCTTTTGTATACACGAAATAGGCAATTGGATGAACATAAAATAATATTTGACTTCCTAATTTTGGAATAAGTTCATTGTACTTCAATTGCGTACAAAAAGTACACAAACATTAAAAAGATAATACATACAAAGTTATAATCAGCTGATTTTAAACGACAAAAGATCAGCTGAGTGTCAGTTGAAAAAGAATTACAATTTTAAAAATTATATTTGTTATTAGCATAACTTACAGGAAATTCCTATCGGCCGGGGCCCCTACTTAATTATGAATAACTCCATTCCGCCATGCCAGTCTCCTCCTTAATCGACCAACTTGATGGTATCGAAAGTTCGCGAAAGGTCAAGCCGATCAGCTGTCTTTGACATTCGCATTATCATTTAAATATAAATAAGAAAACTAATTCATTCATAACTTTATTGCAACATCCTTGATACTTAAATTTTAATCTAAAGGTTCAAGTTCAGTAAGACAACGAATTCGCGTGCATTACGAAAAATAACCAATAACATCTTCGACGATTTTTATCAGCAGGAAGTTTGTCCAGGACAAAGTAAACTCTCGACAACAATTACCTTCCTAGCATCACGCAATCTTATCTCAAGGAGATCATTGATCAATTACTATGTGTATAAAAATAGTGTTAACGCGTTTCCTGGCACATAGCACTGTTCTCCCATAATCTTCGTTGGCGCCTCGAATAAATTTATTTATGGTTCATGCGATTTTAATTAGAACGCCGGCTTTTAATTGTTTTCGATTAATCGGCAACATTAAAACGACGACGATAACTTGAAATAAATATTTTAACCGCATCTCCTCGTTCCCAGAAGAGGACGAAAAATCCTTCTCGCATACCCAAGTTATTTGAATAACAAAAATTTATTATATTAAGTAGGAGTCTACTAGAATTGTTACCTCGCTTGACAAAGATTAAAAATGCAATCAACGTGCAATAAGAAAGTTCGTTAACTGTCAGTTTTGCATTCCATGATTCAATTCACGAAATAAACAGGTTCGAGCCGACATTTTAAATAGTCAAAGATACTAACTACGTTCGATCGATTCGGATATTAGACGACCAGTTTAAGAATTATTCCTCGATGCTGTGAATGCAGCGCAAAGCTCCGTCGCCATTTTCCTTTTTCCCCGAGAAGGCATATTGTACATTCTAATTTGGTTACCAAGTTCGAAATATTATCGAATTGACTTTCATCGAGTAGCGTATCATCCGTAAAGCACAAAAACACATTTTTTTATTACAATAATCACAAGATAATAATTAAAATGTCGTAAATAACTTAAAAATAAACATCGCATTGAGGAGATTGCGTACTTTTGTAAATATAACATTTAATTTTTTGAGCCGAGATTGTAGCGATCAATTATTACTTGGACGACATTTCAAAGAGCAACCGAACGATAACAGCTTAAATGTTGCTTATTTATATGCTAAATACTAAAGAGTCTACATTGTATCCTGAGTGAGTGGATGCACTTGAACACACTCTTTGGGAGCAATTGCCAAGATTTCCTCTAGAGAATTTTCCATTCGATTGTCTATTTCTGGCTCTAAATGCGGTTTTATCGTGACGGCATTTTGTATTTTTTGACGATAACCCTGATCGAGAAAGAAGCTACAAAGTGCACAAGACATTCGTCGCTATCGTGAACCATAGCGGAAAAAAAATTGTATCTACCAGTTCTTGGTATTATACGGTTTATTTGGTCTTTTTAAAATTGATTTAGAAAGTCGGAACAGGCCGTAAAGCTATAAAGTCACACATTGCCTCAATAACAGTATACATTTTTGTCGAAACCCAGACTGTCGGTTGTTGTAAACCAACTTGGAAGCCTGAAAATGGTGTGGTTTCTTCCTGTAAACACGTTTGACTAGATTTCTTGAAATACAAATATGCAAGTCAAACTAGAAAATCGATCTAAAAATATAATTCAGAAGCAGAAAAATTCAGACCAGTTTCGTTTTGAAAATGGGAAATCTTCGATTTTGCTTGTTAATTATTGTTTTATACCAGGAAGTGTTCGCTATACCTTTAAATCAATCAATATCGACGGTTAAATCCCGCAAGTTCATTGTAACATAACATACCATAACATTAGAAACAATACGATGATAAAAATCTTGCGGATATATGTTGTGGTAATTAAGTTAAAACAATCAGGTTGCTGAGATTACTCTAATGAATGAGAGCAATAAGGAACAAGGAAGGGGTTACTTATCACTATACGGTCACAAAATACCCACAATGACGATAACGATATAGTTAGCGCGCCAATTCATATGATATTGCAGGATCGGACTATGCAAAACTGAATGTAGTTAAATATAAAGCGAGCGCAGCGCCGCCAATTTCCAACAGAAGAACTACCATAAAAAAAATGAAAAAAGGACTTACCCTAATTTGTTCAGCGGTGATACTATTGTCGGTGTAAAAAACTAATGTCTTTGCTAATAAGGGTTGGGACTCCCGCAATTTGGAAGCCACAAGCAAACATGTGGATCCTATTAACTGCAATTGGCTTTTATGTACTTGTTTGCATCCTAAGAATCTATCCATATAATTCATCGCCAATAAAAAGACTTCGTCTTGGCATCCCTGTTCGTCGCACACCTGAAAGGAAAATGAAATTGAATTAAATTCAATTTTTTTCTGTTCCAATTATTTCGAGACAGGAAATTCTGCGGTTTCGTTTATGATAAGTTCGACCTTCAGATATGAACAAGTACAAAACTATTTCATTGATAAAAATTCAAGAAAACTGTTGGTTTATAACAAAAATGGTATTAAATCTAAAATTAGATATCCCAATTTGGTTTATTTGAACTTTTTGTTTTGACAATAAATTTTGGCGATTATAAAAAGATACATTCAGACGTTCAGTAAATAATTTCTACAATATTATCTTTACTCCAAATATAAATTTAGATACCACTAGCAATAACTAGCCATGAGAAGTAATCTGTTCACACGAAAATATTTAAATGTTTCTAAAATGGAAGGTGCAAAAGTTCACATTTTTCGAGTCGTTCTCGTGCAAGTCCAAGACATCGACCAGATTGTAAATATAAAATGTATGGCAATAAAACGATAAATAAAAGTTTTATTCTTTTCGACAGTATTTTTCATTTTGCGAACCAAGTGACAATGACTCTATAAATACATAAATAAACTCATTAATTTGTTAGAAAATTGCTCAAATTAACTCAACGTTGAGATAAGTTTGTGTTTTCATATTTTTCTTTCTTTATCAAATTTATTATTATTTGTATGTTTCATACTATAAGTATTACTACTGTTACAACTGCCGAACATAAATATGTCGTCACCCTTAACAAGTCTTTTAAAGAGACAATAATTAATTTTCCCTCGTCGTACAATATTTATTTATGTATCATTGTATTTATTGTATAAAGTAAATAGTCACTTCGTTAAATTGGTAATGCTGTGCGGCATAAAGGCCGCACTGAGCCATCCTTCTCACGGGACATCCTAATATTTTTAGGTTGAGAAGTTAAAATAAACGGAATTATAAAATATTTTGTAATTTTTGACGATTGCTAATGAAGACTAATTAGTTGAAACTAATCCAAGATTGAAATAAAAAATTTTATACGCCCCCGACGGTAAAAATTATTTTATTTTTTTAGTTCGTGGTGTACAGTGAACGGTCATCATTCATAACAATTTATTACTGGTTTGAAAGACTGGAAGATTCTTCAGTAATTTATATAATTTCAACATTTTAACTTTAAAAGTTAAAAGTAAGCACCGGGGGGTCTGGGGGTATGAAGTACCCCCCGGAACACCAATAATTGAAAGGAATATTCTTTAAACTGTGCAAAATGTAGCCGAGTCAAAAACAGAACATTAAATTTTAAATACTTTAAATTTATGGCCAACTCTGAATAATATCTCTTAAAATAGGTAGAATAAATTAAGAATTATTACAAGTCGCCGCTGTTCTGAAATCTAATTTCTAGGAAATATTATACTTGATTCGTTCTTCCAATCACAACAAAGCTAACTAACTCTAAGCAGCATTAGTCATCTGCAACGGCAGCTACTTCTAGCCGACATCGACTTGATACGGGGGGGGGGGATATAAAATTAGTTCAAACACCCTGTTACCGCAGTTTAGTGCACCTAGGTTCGATACCAAATCGGAGAACAACAACGCGATAATTATGTAAATGGTTTCCAAAAGTTGAATCTCCGAAGAATTCACAGATCAAAGAGAATGTAATCGACAAAATATTTAAAATTAACGAGGAAGGAAGAGTCAATATACCATAACATTATAAAAAAAAAAACAAATTTGTTTGTTAAAGCAACTTCCTATAAAAAAGTTTAAATTATTTATAAATTTTGCCGAGCACTTTGAAACTTAAAATTTGCTCTCGATTGCTCTCCCAAGTAGGATATAATTAATCGCGAAAAACATCCTTGATATAAGCATAAAATTGATTGTCGAACTCCTACGAAAATCGGCCTTCCTTATTGGGATCAAAAACATTTCAGTCTAGTCAGAGTCTAGGCAGGTTGGAATGGTATCTGCATTACTTCCTTTACACAACCACCCACTTTTTAAAATTATTAGCAACAAATTTACTGTTACTACCTTAATTTTTGGACCCTCAAATTTTTTTGTTTGGATTTGCTATCGCAAGCAGCCAAGGCCACACAGGACAACGGCCCTGGAATGCTGAGGCACCATAGGGGACATAATTTCCAATCAACAATTTGGTACTTGTTACCAAGTGCCATGATTTGGCAGGCATAATTTTTCCAAAATTGTAAAAGGCCGTTTTGTGGGAGAAATGAAAAAGTTCAAGGTTATTTAAATTATGGTGGTTCGTAACAAAAAATTAAAGCTTAACAAGAGAAAATCGTCAGGATGTGTAAGTGTGGCCAGCAAAGCGTAAATTTTGCTGGCTCGTGAATACTTGGAATATTAAAATTGAAATTAATGAAGAATAATGAACTCGTTAGATATTTAAACCTTTAAATTGGACTTTTAAATGTCCCTTTAAATATAAACCGATAAAGACATTTAAATCGAGTGTAATATTATCCTACAATAACAATTTAAGTAGGCAATAATGTAAAGCTTTTCCTATCAGCTGATTCAAGCTCGAAAACATTTGAGCAACAAATGCAGACGTTCTTTATCTATGCATTGTGAATAACAAACATCTCCATATTTGATATTCAGGATGCATTACGAATGGCATTCCAGCATTATCACCAAATTCATATCTAAATCGATTCATTTCGTGTTCCCATCGCCTCCAAACTTTGGCCGGATTCAAAAATCGAAAGCGTGAAAATTAAAAGTAATCGTATAATCACGTAATTAAAAGTCAAATGGAATACCTAATTAAGTTTAAAAGCCACTTGAAATTTTGTTAAATTTAACGCTACATGAACACTACTTTATTTAAATCGATTTAAAGTTTAAATGAATTTAAAGGGAAATAAACGTGTTTACACCGGCGTGTTCCGTTTTTAAATTTCCGATTACAGTTTTGAGACGATACTTACCCCGGCGACGAATTTTTTAAAATGTTTTAGTGAAGATGGAGGATTTAACTATTAAAAAGAGCTGTTTTCGAGAAATCTTACCTCCATCATCCACTCTGCCACTATCTTCCGCATATGGGCCGTTATGTTCTTTTGATTGTTGAGAAATGTACCCGGAAAGAAGTACCCATCTTCGGTCTTCAAGAGATTATCCAACACACGTTGCGACAGTAAAACTCGATCAGAATAAGCTTTGGGTTCTGATAGCGTTCCTTCGCAACAGAGCAACTCCAAGTCCATATTTGCAAATCCCGACTCACCGATTAAATTTTCCTACCTTTTTTATTTACAAAAAATTAACACATTAACACTTTTTACACTGCTTCGTAATGAATATCACAGGGCTAAGTAGTTTTTATTTAATGAATTGAAATATCTAGGAATGTTAGTTGCATTCGTTTCCAAGTTTTTGTGTTTAAATCTCGCGTTTTTTAATCGCGATTGTTCCAGTTGATTTTTTAGATGTTCAACGCTCAATGGTTATCAACGGAATGAATTCTTCCTTATACAGTCAGTCTGGTGTGGTCGGTGATTCCATCCCCACCATCACGAGGATTCCCGCTTTGGTCCGGAGTTTTCAGTTATCCGGTATGTTGCATCTCGCTCTTCGCTTCATCCATAATTTTACAGCCATTCATAACTTTAGATCAGCATAACTTGAATTATTTATTCGACATCATTTAATTGCAAGTGCAAAACTGCGAAATGTTGAATTATTTTTTAAAAAACCTGCGTGTGGTCGTCGGCTGCACTTTCCGTACACGGTAAAATTCCGATTCGTTACGTCGGCGACATTCTTTCTAATTTAAAGTATAATTAGTGGTCTGGGGGGGCTTTACAGGAAGGAGTTAGCGGGTCAGGGTTTGAGTGAATGATAAATTAGTCTGCAGGTTGGGACATTTAAATGTTTAAAGGGACGAACCGTTCATCCCTTGTCGACGCTTGGATCTTAGAAAACGACGGGCTTTGTGTCGAAGATCATATGGTCAATCATATGTTCTGTCGAGTGTTGAGCTTTCGTCGGATGACTCGTACACATGTACCACGACATCGTAGAGGTGCCAACGAAGCAACAACAAGTTATTTAATTTCGCGTCTGCTGCTGATGTTTTCATGTGAACGGAAGTTGCTATATTTATTATACCATACTTGCAAATAGTTTTTCGATTACCCCGCTCTATTTCAATTCTTTGACCCCATTATCTTTAAACACAACTCCAATTACCTGCTCTATAATAACACCTCGACGACACTAATATTTTTTAGTCTAACTCCACGTTAGATTTAGTTTTTAATTTTTAAATCCAACTGCACGCTTCGTGAATACCATAATATGCTTTTTTATATTTTATTTTTAGATTACCTACTCTGTATAATTTAATTTCATAATTAACTTGCTTCAATAACACTCGACCCGTACAATTTTATTAAAGGAATTATAAATTAGGAACGAAGCGTGCAGGTCAAAAATAAACGACCAATGTTTCGAAAAATTTTGCGGTTAAATGCAAGGACTGATTAAATGCTAACGTAATTCCACTTGCAGGATACTGAGGTTTTCTAGTAACACATATTTTTTTATTTTATGTAAATGGCCATGTAGGTACCCAATTAACTCCATTATTTTTAAATGCCCATCGTGCTAATTAATTATGTAATGTAAAAATACGTTATCTTGGTATAAATCAAATTTCGACAAACGTTTCGTCACAACACGCCACGACATTTTGAACACTTTTGTTATTTAGGGTATGGTCCAAATTTTCAAGTGCCATCCAATTGAGAAGATTTCAAGCTGGAACGGTCTGACATGGATGGGTTCTTAGAATTTTTTTAAATTATTGTAGTGTTATTGTGCATAACAATTACTCTGAGTACCATAAAGATAAAACGAACTTTTTTAAAATAAAAATTGGCAAGGAACTTCTGTTATTTGTTATTCTCCAAGCGATTCCTTTACGTCATGACGTTTATCCGGGTGTGTCTGTAATTTCTAAACGGCTTATTAAAGACTTATTTAAATATCCTTCCAACGCATCTACCTATTGCTGGCGATTATCGCATTTTGTGGTAAACTAAACAAAAATTTGTTCGCACTATTTACCAATTTTAAAATAATATGAAGGCATAATTAACTAAACTAAAATCCAATGGCGTAACGTGGTCTGAAAGGCACCAGGGCAGCTTGTTTCTTTTATTGTAAATTTGTTATTGTCACTTATTTCATAAAATTACTTTTTTATGAGGTGAGAATAAATAAAATCGGCCCAACGGTTACTGCACAATTTAAACTTGAAAATCTACTTTTTTATGTAAATTTTACAAGTTTAAATTCATGTTAGCTTTAAAAATATATTCACTTGACGGTACGTGTACGCTACGTGAGTCTCGGCAATCCGAATTTAGGTGGGGAGTCAAAAATTGTGATTACACACAGTGAAAAGTGAAACAGACACGATAAAAACAATTATTCAAATCAAAATACGTCAGTATAAATAAAACAAAACCCAAAAAACATTACTCTCCCCCCCCCCCCCCAAAAAAACCAGAAGTGAAAGACACTAAAAAGTGAAAAAAAAACAATCGCCAGACATATAAACAAAAATGAAAAGACACCACGCCCGCCACACGTATACAAAAGTGAAATGACACTACGCCACTAAAAACAAATGCCTGTGCAAATTTTTCAATTAATAAACAACAGCACAAAGAACAAATAAATATCAAAAGAAAACACAATCCAAGCATTGGAAGTTTCAAGACTGCACCAACGAATAATCAAAAACCGACCAGCGGAAACATAAACTTTCGCAAAAATCTTAAAACATATTTTCCAAGCTTTCTAAGCACAAGGTCAAAAACCAAACATCAGCTGAAGGAGATAAAGGCAGTGAGCCTTTGGGGGAGTGAGCATGTTCATTCTACTGCATGCGGTTGCAGAGGAAACAGCAATCGAGTTCCTACATTATCGAGTGCATTTGTTCTTCGATGATTGTCAAATCTCGGATCCTAGCTTTCGAGTTCTCCAACCTGCCGTGGGTAGCCAATCACTACTTGACGATATTAATTGAAATCAAAGAAATGATTTATGAATATTTTGAAAAAACTACTGGATATTAAGCAAATTTTATTCTTTAATAAAAATTTCGTTGAAGTTCGAAAGTAGAATACATCAACCCCTCAGTTTGTTTATTCACCTATGTTCCATCAAAATCAGCACATTTTTTTCCATTCTGTTCATTACATCTCGATCAACTTCATGGTATACGAGATCAGACATCTAAATTCCCATATCTCCCACTTTTATAATTTTTGTAGTGAAACTTCTTTAGCGAAGTATTCTGTTTGAAATTTATTACAATAAGGGGAACTCAACTTTCGGTAACAACGAACGATGGTGCCACAATTAAAAAAATTATGAAAATTTGTAACAATTTTACCGTAGCTTTAATGGTAAATTTAAATAATTTAAAATTAGTTAAATTTGTAATTTCAATTTTAAAATTATAATGTTTTCAATCAAAAGCAAATTTTAACAGTAAAAAATTTATTTCTTTTAATTTGGCCGGCTGTATTATTTTTGTTTCAAAATGAATCCTTTTAATTTTCATTTAAAAGTACAGATTTTTAAATTTAAAAATTTAATTTTTTTGAGTAGTTTCACTTTCTTCATGAGCTTATTTGGATGAGGCTCGCACTTTTATTTTAATATCAAATTTAGAAAGCTAACCGTTCAATCTTCCATTTTGCTGCTCTTTTAACTTTTAAAATTTGATTACACTTTCCATCATCACACATCATACTTTCTTGTTAATAATCTTAATTAAACCTATCTTTACATTTATACCACTTTATTAAATCATACTGGATTTTTCAGATTGTGCAGCCTGAAGGCCGCACTAAACTTAAAGGCTGTTGTTTAAATACAGAATTTATTTTGGTTAATTTGTAAATAATCTTCTGTTTTTTAAATTTTTTTTTGTAAATTTAAATTATAAAATGGTGAGAAAATTGAAAGTATATTTCTTAAAGGTTGTAAAGCGGTGCAATATGCACGTGGGTCGCACAGCTGGGGAAATTTAACAGTGCATTAAAAATTATCAATCCGGGCAAATAAGATAAAAGTTAACTGAGAATTTTGATTTTCTAAGAGTGTCATAGCTCAACAAGGTCATGTATTTGGGTAAAGGAAGTTTTATTTTTTAAATTTATAAACCTACCTTGATATGGTATATCGCAATATATCACTAGATTGCCCAGATTGTGCGGCCTAAAGGTCGCACTGGCCCGTCACTCTCACGTTTCACGTAACCTTCCAGTATTTCTAGGACACGTAGACTGGGCTTTTAATATATTGCTGTGATTTTCTTTCAGTAGAAGTACATCTCACAAAATTATCCAAAATATTCAATTCATTTAAATTAATTTTTCTAAAGTATAAATCCAATAGTAAAATTTTTAATATATTTCACACCTTATATCAAGTTAGTTCTTATCTCCCCTATTTTGATCTCGCAAATATTAATTTTAAATCAAAGTATTTAACTTTTACCTTCATCGCCATTTAGTTACTGGTATAAAACTTACTTTAAAAATAATATTACATTTTATTTCAAGATTAATGGTGCGATTCTCTAACTTATTACATTATATAATAAGTTATGTAATGTTAGGCTGTAAGATTACATAAATGTTGTGTGTTGGTATTCTGTAAGTAAATGGCGTCACTGGCACTAACATTTGAGTGCTGACGGTTTCTGTAATGTAGAAATAAACTTAAAAATTAATTTTAAGTAAATTAAATTAGTACGTAAAATGTAATATTAAATAAAAAGTTATAGGCGCTGTTATGCACTGTTCTCGGTTAAGCACTTTGAAATTTTACAAATTTTCTCTCTTGTACAAGCTCACAGTTGACTAGTTCAAAATGAAATGCAATATAAAACAATAGCCACTCCAGATTAGTAATTAAAGCCCAGATGTGAAATCCGACACAATACATACTGAAGAATTGACTTCGAGTCAAGGTCTGGATTTGCACTTACTGAACATAGAGGAGTCAAAGTTTTAGGAAGCAGAAAGAAAGCTTTGGATTGAATCTGAACAAATTCATTCTTAATGAATCGTCGATGTTCCTTTGTTTTATGATTACCCATTAAGTACCAGACTGATAATTTCTGAAAATTTAAAAAGCACCTTGAAAGCTATAAAAAATTTACAAAAGTTTTAATTCTTGTTAAAAATTGTTATTCCTACTGTCCTCAATTGAGGACACTACTTAATGGCTTAAGGTAATTTTTAACTTAAGTATTACACGCGAACTGTTCCCTTGTTCATTGAAAATTATTCAAATTTTGGGGTGATCTTCAGAAAAATTTGATGGATTTCAAAAAAATAAAGTAATCAATTTTTATTTTCAAATATAAATTAAATTATATCGGGCTAAGTCGAAAAGCTGGTTCTTATTTAGGAATAGATACTTCTTCCACAATACATATCCATAGCGTAACGTAAGCCTACTGCATCAGATATGAATTGATATGAATTTTCAAACTTTATTATTATAATGAAAATTGTTACGTTTAGCGAAGATTATTATAATCAGTTCTTAATTCTATTCGATTCTAACTTTCTTGGCTAGTTTGTAAAATTGACAGACAAGTGGAACGACGGAAATTAAAAAATTAACAACAACAATCAAGAACTTTGCTGCTTTAGTTTTTATGGAAAATATTAATATTTTGCTTTCGTAATATATAAGGTAGGTAGGTATTATTTACGTTAATAACTATGAAATAATTATGTGTTGTTTCTTGTGTTTGGCACGCGAAGGAAGCCATACTCGACCACGCTTGGTCAATGCAGCTTTATAGGGTGGTGATGCACGCGGTGTGCCTAAACCGTGACAAGCACTACTTTGCCCAACACTGATTTACAACATTAAAGCTAAATTAAATATTTTAAAGCTAAAATAAAATGATTCCATTTTCAAGTAACCGAAGTTTGCAAGCTTTTCACACGCTGCTGTTGATATGCTAAAAGGTTTTTCGCAATTTTCCTTATTTACATTTGAGATAACCAATTCTGAAAAGTTATTAAATGTACAAACCGATATATTAAATATCCGGAAGGAAATTAAATTTTTCCTCGAGGGTTTGTAGTAGATACTATATTTTTAATTCAATTTAATGATCATCATGCTGAACAAAGTACATAAAAAAATTAAAGGCTTTTTAAATTTTTTAACGATTATCTCTATGTATGTTGTTTGTTAGTATTTTAGATAAAACTTAATATTATCGTGACAATTATGTATTTACTTTCGTTTAAATCGCCATTAACCTCTTTACATTGTTTACAGTTTTGTAAGTCGTTCGAGATGATTGGTTTTTTCACACCTGTCAGGTTGCAAATTTACCAACCTCGTGGGACCTTTAATTTTCATCACAATGTAGAGCATGAAGTGGAACTCCCTTTAAATTAGAAAATAAAAATATATTTCGTGTCGATTAGATTAAATGGATTTAAAAACCAGTCCCAAGGATAAGGCATTTAAAAAACCAATATTTATTAAAGAAATTGGTCAATTATTTTATCGATTAAACAAATGTTGAGAAAAATGCGATTATTAGACGATATTCTAGGCTTGGTATGTTCAGAAAAGCAGAAAACACTTTAGTATAGGTAAGTTGTTAATTATTATGTTATGCTGCATAGGTATGTGCATTGTTGTATAAAATAAATATGTACTTTGATGCATGTGAAAATTATATGTTATCGTTTTAATGTATCAGTTATGATTTCAGTGAAAAATTGAAACATCCCTGCACGACAAGGATGGATGGCTAAAGATGAGAATGAAGATTGCCTTTGCTTCTTATCAAATTAGCGACCACTTGGTTTGCTGAATTTTAGAGAGTCAATAACTGGAATTTGTGAGGATTCCAATTTCAGCTGAAACAAATTGCTTCCGCATACAAAATATCTAGCGCCGTCGCCGAGCCCAACTACTTAAGAGCTTTTGGTTTTCTGTTTCAAATCCCCAAACAGATCACACTTTAACTTACATCATCATAAAATTGATTACAAGATTACTGTTAGGATGCTGGGATCCAATGACAAGTTGATGTAATTGTGAGAAAAAGAAAAAATATTTGGGTTAGGTACTTAGTAGTCTAATATCGGTTACAAATATTTGCGAAAAAGATAAAAGTTTATAATTTTAAAACTTAAGGCGTCACAATTTTATATCAAGTTACTTTTAAAACCCACATGACGAAGTAGAACGCCATTTTTAAATCCACATTACAAATTCGTCTGGAGCTTATCTGATTTGTGCAACTTTTATTAAATAGCAAAAGTACATCCGATAAAGATATTTTTTAAGGGCCTCGGTTTACTTAAAACTAATGATTTCAAATTTAAGACGTGATTACTTTAATAAGATATATATTCTCAAGTGCAAGTAAGTGAAACATTTAAATATTTAATTTAAATTTAAAAACCACTATTTAATGTTGGATCTGCTGTTAAAAGGCAACCAACGATGCGACACGACCTTGTAAAATTTTATGGATGAAATACGGAGCAACACCCTTTACGTTATTGATAAAAAATTTATATAAAATAAAAATTGCTGTAAAAACATGCACACTGCGTGTGCTGTGCTTAATGTCCTGTATCCACCGAATGTTATATAATATCGACAAGTTTTTCGCAAAATATCAAACGTAATCACGCGGATTTTAGTGGTTCAAGTGCACAGAATAATAAATTAGATCACTTCAACACGCTAGCCGTAGTTTCATGATTTCATGCACTGAAATTGCATGTCAAATCCCCGAAGAGTTGAAGCCTTGGTCTGTTGCCAGGTATTTTTTTAGTTATTTTGGAAGCTTTTCAAAATCCACTGGCATTGTGCCTTCTAGGAAGAAAATATCTTCTGGGCGTCTCTCAGTGACCTCGCCACTTGTCCCAATTTTTCATTTCTTCCATATTATAATTAGGAATTTCTGATAAGTTATTCATTCGTTCATTAAATTATGCAAATTTATCTTACCAAAATGCATTTGCATTTTCATTACATATTTTAAATTACTGGCAAAGCAAGCGCTGCAAGAAAAAAATGAAGAACGTGAGAGAAGAACGGAATCCATTTTTCACGATTTTAATGATTTACAGAAAATTATAATTCTATTAAGCAATTAAAGTTTAATTGTATTCGTTTCTTCTTCTTATGTTGTTATCGAAATTTCGATCTTCATAACAAACTCGGTTATTAAAAAGTGAAAACTTGGTTGTGGATGGGCACGCAATATTATACCAACGGAATTCATTTACCTTTGAATCGTTCACCTCGACGTTCAGTAGACATCATTTACATTACATTTACTAAAGGACGTTTTTAACATTCTTCAACATCGAGTTTAGTATGTAGTAAAATGTGTATTAAAATGTAAAGGATACCGGCAACAACAATGCCCGTCGGATTCGCAGTGCATTTGCGATTAACTCTTCATCAAGTTGACTTGATGAGTTTTTATGATTCCGTAGTTGATAACTTCCTCCATATTGCACACTGGCTAGTCCTGCTCGCAAGACAAATTAAAACACATAGAATGTGACTAAATGCGGTAAACATTTTCATTTTTCTACCTGTCGTCCATTAAGATAAGGGTGTTTCTCACTTTTACAGCTATCAAATTATCCTTAGATCAGTAAAATTGTCAAAAGATTGCTAATCTTGACATTCAATCATACCCAATTTGCTTTCAATATGCCGACTGATTTACAACTAACGAGTATTTTTGGTGTGCCAAATTTGAAAAGATTATAAATTCACAGGTAGATTGAGAAAGCTTCCGTAGTGTTCGTTTCTATACATTGAAAATTCTCGAAAAATCACTCTAACATTGTAAAGACCACTTTATTGCTAGTGCGAAAATTAAGTGATTACAGCATTAATAAATTCAATGATAATTTACTATCAGTAATAAAAGAGACCTTGTTAATTAACAAATAAGCCCATATAAAATAAGGGTAATAAAATTTGTATTTAAAGCCAGCATAAAAGTTTAAAAACTGTGGTACATTTTTACAAGAATTTATGGAAGTCTCACTAAATCTCAATAATTATTTGGATGCCATTTAAAATGTTATTAAAATTCAAAATTTGAATCTAGCGCCACAATTTGTAATCAAACTCAAACTTCGTATGCCATACCTGATCATAAACAAAATCTGACGATTGCCCTAAATACTATAGAAGAATTTTTATTGGCTGCATTGTCAACATAATTTTTTTCAGTGTACATGATGATTCAACTAACCGAACTACGGTTATACTCAAAGTGCTTACTGTAGCTTACTCAAATATACATAATAAAGCGCATATTGATCAAATTTGCATTTATTAATGTAAAAGAATCGAAGAATAGCCAAATTAGCATTTATTGTCATCGTTCATTGAACATTGATATTGGAATCATGTGAACATTACCAATATAGAAAATACTTTATTGAGAATTTATCTCAATTTTCCATCGGTGGAATGGACTTTCAAATATTGTAGGAACAAAAATTTAAGTTTATGTAAAATTAGTAAAATTAGTAATTGACTGTAAAGGTAGGGGTGCAAAAGCACTCTAGTTTCTACTCATGTATCACACAAAATCTTATTTCCTACTGCATATAATTTTGAAATCACCGGTGGTAAAAGTAAATCATTTTCCGCACTAGTGCGGAAAGTTGCCCATTCCGGACCTCAAATCAGTGCAAAAAGTAAGCCATTACGTAATAGTAACATAGGTAAAAACTATTTAATTGTGATTATATTAAATAAATTTATATTTTTGTTCAGAATATGTATGTCCCAAACCGTCCCCAGCGATTGTTTTTCAATATATCGAAAACAAAAGAAATATAAAGTATAAGTAACAACATTGCTGTATAGTGAATTTTCAGTTACCTGCTTTGTTTCATACATTTGTCAGTAATCACGAAACAAAGTTTAAGTAAGAAGGGGGGGGGGAGAAGAATCCTAACAGTTTTTTTTTACATTTGTGACAGTTGCGGCTCGTGTTTTGTTTAACTTTGGAAGTTAAATCTCCACCTCAACTCAAAAATGTTTACTTTTTTTTAAATTTATGCTCAATTGCGTTTTTGAAAAGCTGTGTTAGATTCATAATAACAAACTGAATTTCTTCTTCTCTGACGAGCCGCCGCTGATTTGTACATACTAAATTTCGCTTTGCTAAGCGGAAGTTTCTTTTTGAGTTTCAATTTCAAATGTAATTTGTTATTATTTGTCTTTGGGTTTATGCGTGCACGATCACTAAGTTCATATTTGAATAACCCTTATTTCAAAAATATTATGTATATTTTATGATATTACTCCAGTTATCAGATGGTTTTATGTGGAAATACCTCGGAAACAGGGACATATTACGTTTACTTAGCTTTCAAATTCACGATTTTGGTGGAATATATTTTTCAAAATAAAATTTAACAATAATAGTTTTTATGTAGATATGCTAATAAAATAATAAATATAGCAGTTAAATAAATTTCTTATTTTACTTTAAAATTTACAATCAAGAGATAAAACAGTCTATTTCCTATGTGCATGAAAAAAACCAAAGTTAATTTTCCTGCTTTTCACTGATACAAATATTGCTCAACAAGATCTCAAATTCTATTATGTTTCGACAATGTTTGCTTAAAAGCTTGATATTTTAAATGTACGTATGTTTCAACCTGAGTTGAAAGTAATTCAATTAAAAATTACTGAATAAAGTAAATTACTTTAATTGAATTACTTTTGAAATTAACGTAAAGTTTTTGGTATTTGAATAACTTCAATAAAGTATTTGAGTATTATTTGGTAATTGAATTTTACATCTTTCTTCGGTAATTGAATTACTTTTTTGGTAATTAAATTTCTTTTTCGCTTATTGAATTACTTTTTCGATGTTGAATTACTTTTTCGATGTTGAATTACTCTTTCGATGTTGAATTATTTTTCGATATTGAATAACTGTTTTGTTAATTGAAATCAAGAACTGATCTAGTACTAAATTGTGCAGAAGCACTATAGCCAAGACCTTATTTAGAGGGAGGACTTTAGGGGTTAGATCCCCCCCTTGAAATTATTTATCAATTCCGACTGCAATCGTAAAAAAATCAGAAAAAATCAAATTTTTTTTCAAAACTAAAATAAAAACATTAACATTAACTCCCCCCCCCCAAATTTAGTCTAAATACGGCTCTGAGTGTAGCAGTAATTTAACTTCTAATTTTAACCAATAAAAATCAAGAAATTTTAAAAAATTTTCTATTTCTTATTACTCATTAATTAAAAATTGCCTTTCTGAAATACTTGGAGTAATTGAAATAGTTGGAGTAATTGTTTACTTTGAGTAACTGAAATACTTTGGGTAATTGAATTACTTTGAGTAATAGATATACTTGGGTAATTGAATTCCTTTTTACACGTCTCCTTACATAATTACAACAGTTAGCCTGTTATATGTGCACACAATCAAGTGATAATAACATAGTATGTTCAACCGAAATGAAAATTACAAAATAATTAAATATTTGATAAAAAGCTTTATAGTACTGAACGAAATAAAAAATGGACACAGTTACTTAAAATAACGGCAAAAATCAAAGACTGAAAAATTAATTTTTTTTTACCTATTAAAATATGATATGCTAGACTGCTCGTGGATATCCAAATTTTAGTGTGGGTTAAAAATGTGTTTAACTATGTGTCTATTAATTTCAAACCTTTTTCAAATTAATAATTTTTTTTTATGATAATCAATATGCATAATATCTATTATTATTTTTCTGAGGGTACCACATATAATAAAATTTGAATTAAAAAAATCAGTTACAGCCTAAACTGAAGTTTTTCTTGTAAATCTGTAAAGCCATGAACTAGTAGAATAGATGTCTTTGACATTGGACTTGATATTTTCATATTTATTATATCACTTCTTGCAATTTTTTTTTAAAGTAAACTTGAATTTTTTTATCGCCAACTGTTCGTAGCCTTAGCAAAATATTTTCATGTGTTGCCAAGATAAAGTTGATGGACCCTAGTTTTTTAATATTTAATTAACTCTTTCCCCGTTGTTTAATAACTTCACAGTTAATTCAGCTCAGCTACTCCCGAATTATTTGTGCCGTGGTTCGTATTCACGTTAAAACCTTTCTTGAACCATTTTTTAGTTTTTACTTTCTTCCACACTAAACAAACTTCGTGGACATACACAGCTGAAATTGTTCAAATATTCATGGGGAAAACTTAGTAGTACATAAGAACCTTTATACTAAATTTTTTGCATTTTACCTTATATGTAGGTTAATGCAATTCCACATGATGTGTGTTATTACAGCGTTTCGGTCCCCTTTCGACCCCAAAGCAGCGTAGGTTCATTAAAATTTGAGATAACATTTAAATACCGTCTAGCTTCTGATTAGTACTAAAATTTTGGAAAAAAAATGGTTATTTGTGCTTGATAATTTTTACAGCACAAACGATAAATAGTAAATTATGTAATATTAGGTCGTAAATGCTCCGTAACCACGTTAGATAAGAATGACCTAGTGGTGTTTGATTTATATTAATTTTTTTGGATAAGTATACATACAAAAATTCATCTTATCAAACCAAACCTCTCTTTGCTTAAATTGTTTAGTAGCTGAAACCGTTAAACGTTACACGTTATGTAAAGTATGGCTTTTAAATGGATTTGTTTATATAGGACATTTAAACGATGTAAATAATGCTATCATATCATTCATTGATAGATGCTTTAATTTTAATTGTGAAACGTAGTAGATTATATTGAACACGTACAAAATATAAATTATCAATTTTCTTGTATCATGTGGAAGTATGTAAGTAGTTTGTAATTGATAGGACATTTGCTGGAATTTGCGATGAAATATCTACACATGAAGGCAAGGACGATGACGTCATATATCCGGTGTCAACTTTTTTGTTTAAGTGTCTCGCCTACGACCTCCCAGATCTTTTTACTTCCATCAGCCCCCCTTTGGTGAGGTCAATGTCGTTAACAATTTGAATGATCTTAAATGTTAACTTGGCCATCAATGGACTCCATACATCTTCTCAACTTTGGCAACTTTGCGTACTGAATTTTAGGAGAGTGAAAATTATATTGGCTATATTGGCAATAGCCAATCCTAAGAAGAAAAGACGTGATTGTGGTTTAAATGCAATATCGAATCTTCTCTTTAAAGCTGGTGGCACTAATCGACCACAATCCTGCAATGCAATTTGTTACTATATTTATTTAATCTTATACCATAGGTAACTAATTGGAATAAAAAATGGGAAAAATGTAAAATTGATTGCAGTCCGTGGCTGCTTGACTTTAACTTGTAAAGTGCGGTAATGAACAACAACGTTTTTGAACCTCATCAGTAATGCAAGTGTAATTATTACTGCAGGATAGCGAAACCGGTGGTTTATTGCTTTAGTTCCCATCATACAATGTATCAGAAGATTGAAGATTATCGGAATAGTTCGAGTATCTCTCTCACTTCCAGTTCGATATTGCCGCAAATTACTCTCATTACTCTTTCTTTCTTTAGCCCAATTTGAAGTGAAACTCGTTAGTGCGAACCAAACATTTCTTGTGCTTGCAAAACACGCAAGTAATGTTTCTTCAGTTTCAGTAGACCATGAGAATATCAAGGATGTTTTTTTAAATAAACACAAATTACATCGAGATACACAACAAGGCTTTTAAATTTCCTTACCTTTAATATTAAATTGCCTCTACTACAGGAAGTCTGAGCGCGAGACTGTGTTGGTAGTAAAAACTGCAGCATTTAAATTTTAAAGGTAAATTAATTAATAGCGAATCGTCTATTAACAAGATTATTCTAGAATAATTGCTTAATTTGTAAAATTACCGTTATTATGTGCCAGTAACAGTTTACATAATTAAATTTAAATGTTGTCTGTGAGACAGACGCCGCCGCCTGTACGGATTATAAGAACTGCATTGGTAATTTTGGGAAAAAAGGCATAACATCACAATTTTAACAGGATCGCTTATTACACCTTTAATGGGATTATTTATGTCATCGTGGATTACGAAAATGTAGATTGTCAGGAAAAGGAAACAATTAGTAAGTGGTAACGTCATTGTGAAGAGCGAAAGTTTAAAAGGCAGTGAGTGATACTTAAAAAGATTAAAATTTATTAAAGGAAAGAACCGAGCAAAAGATGAAAAGATACAAATAATTATAAAATATTGCCACATTTAAAATGCAAATTCTAATAATTAAAAGCAACTTACACTTAAAAAATGTAAGCGAAGAACCTGATTTATCAGTAAATTTTTCAAATGTCTTTTTAAAGGGTTCAAGGACTATTTTAGTTTCGCACTGATAAAATATTTACATTTCTTGAACTTCTTACATTTTCTTTAATCAAAATGGCAACATAAGTTATTATTGCTCATATTACTTATAATAAGTTTATAGATAACTTTAATGTTAAATGACGGCTAGCTTTTATATCCAGAGTCAAGAGCGCAGAACTGTTTGAAACTGCTGCAAAAACAAAGATCGTACAAATGCTGTTATTCGATCTATGCAGTTTGTCTCGAAATGTTATACTCATTGATAGATTCTGTATACATATCGATAGAACAGTTCGGAGTTCAAGCTGATTGCAGTTTATATAGGTTTCCCACAATGATGCGTCATCGATACATATTGTAGATATTATATATTTAGTAAATATTTACATTTAGGCGTCTGATGAAGGATTCACGGATTGAAATTGTCGTGGCATCGTTTAAAAATGAATATTGTAAACAAGATACTTCCGTAAATAAATTAAAAAATAAACCTTTAAAATAGCTGTTATTTTATTATGGTTTTTTTGTAATTAGTGAGAATAAATTAAAACTGATACGAATTTGCAGTTAATTACTTCTGTTAAGTGCTACTTAAATTGTTTTCTTCTTCTTCTTCTTCTTATTCTAGGACTACGTCCTGTATTTCCCAATTTTGTGCCTGGGTCTGTCGTTCCTGGGATATCGATGTCCAGCTTTCATGCCATCGTTTTGGCGGTCTTCCTTGTGGTCTTTTGGTGTTAGGCTTTCCCAACATAGCCACTTTTGGCAGTCGGTCCTCCGTCATCCTTCTGACATGATCTCTCCACTGCCTTCTCCTACCCCTCGTCCATCTCACTACATCATCTATCTCGCACATATCTCTTATTTCTTTGCTTCTCTTTCTGTCGAACAATGTATAGCCAGTTATTGCACGTAGACTCTTCATCTCCACTGTTCTCATAAGTTGTTTGGTTTTCGTTGTCTCCGCCCTTGTCTCCGCACTGTATGTCATGATGGGTCTTACGCATGTCTTGTATATCCTAACTTTGCTTCTTCTGCTCATGTATTTGTTCCGCCATATAATATCTCTTAAGAATCCCGATATGGCCGACGCTTTGTTAGTTTGAGATTTTACCTCATTGCATAAATTGCGATTAGTTGTTATGTTGGCGCCTAAATAGTTAAAATGCATGACTTGTTCAATGATTTTGTTGTTCGCCATTAATTTACATCTAACAGGGTCTCTAGCAATAGTTAGCGATTTTGTTTTTTCATTTGAGATGTTCATATTAAATTTTTCTGCTGTTCGTTCGAATTTATATAATAGTCTTTGGAGGTTGTCTTCGTCTTCCGCCACAATAACCGCATCATCTGCATAGCAAATTATTCTAATTTCTCCCATTCCCATTCTGTAACCACTACCGGTTGTTTTAACTCCTTTTATTATTTCATCCATTACTAAGTTAAAAAGGATGGGGCTTAGGCTATCGCCTTGTCTAATTCCTGTTGCAACGGGGACATTTTCAGACATTTTATTATTGACTTTAATTTTGGTGCTAATGCCCGTATTCAATTCTTCGATAATGGTTATAATTCGTGGGTCTACACCCTTCTGCTTTAGAATTTTGACTACATCTGACAGTCTTACCCTGTCAAAAGCCTGGGAGAGGTCGATAAAGCACATATAAGCCGGTTTGTTAAATTCCACAGCCTTCTCTGTTATCTGTCGGAGTATAAATATTGCGTCCATGGTGGACCGATTCTGCCGAAACCCTTGTTGTTCTTCACTGATCCCGTGTTTAACAATCTCATCCGATATGATTTTCGTTAATAGTTTTTGTACTGAACTTAACAGGCATATCCCCCTGTAATTTGCGGGATCTGTCTTCTCCCCCTTTTTGAATATGGGTATGGTTATACTATCCTTCCATTGTTTTGGTATTTTCCCACTTTTTACAATTTTTCCAAATAGGGTATGTATTTCTTTTGTTAGGATTCTTCCGCCATATTTTATCATCTCATTACTGATGTTGTCAATTCCAGGGGATTTTCTGTTTTTCAATTTTGCGATTGCCTGTTCTATATCTTCAATTGATATCTTGTAGTTTTGTTGGGTGTTGGGTTCTTCCTCGTTGGTTTCGTCGGTGTTTTGAGCATTGGTCGGCATGCCCTTATACAGATTTTCAAAGTACAATTTCCACTGTTCTGGGGTTATTGTTGATATCTGTATGTATTCGTTGATCGGTTTTTTTCTGTTTCTTAGCATGTTCCATATCTTTTTCTGTCCGCCATACATGTCGCGTTCCATGTCGGTTGAGAATTTCTCCCAAAACCCTCTTTTTAGATCTTGAATCAATGTATTTACTCTGTTTCGCGTTACTTTATACTCCTGGTACGAATTTAAGCCGTTTCTATATTGTGTGTATGCCTGTCTCTTCTCTTTTGCCCATTCTTTGACCTCTTCGGTGAACCAAGGTTTTGTATGTTTGTTGTTGTTATTGATGTTTATTTTTCTTTTTCCCAGCGCTTCTTCGGCCGCTCCAATTATATTTGCGCTCAACTTAGTCCATGCTTCCTCTACGTCGTCGTTTTCTAATATTTTGTTGTTGTCAATTCTTGTCATTATTCTTTGTTGATAGAGGTATTTTGTAGCATCGTTGCAGAAGGATTCTATATTCAATTTCTCGATGTATTCTGGTTTTTGTTTCTTTGATAGATGTATAATAGTTCGGAATTTACCGAGGACAAGATTATGGTCAGTTCCCACATTGGCCGAACTCAGCACTCTCACGTCCAAAATTTGAGAGAAGTGGAATCTCCTGTTAGTTAATTAAAATACTTAATAATAAAATTCAACCCAATTTTAAATTAAATAAGATCCTGGTAGGTATTATTTTAATTTAGTCAGAATTTCTGCTACTTTTCCTGTTTTGACAAATTTAAAATTTAAATTTTTGATTAAAAAATAACCAATGTATTAGGATTGTATCCAAAATATACAAACTTATTGTAAATGCAATAATGAAAATATGGAATTTTATTGTTTCATTAATCTGTTCAGTTTTACAATTTAATTTATTATTTTGTAATGTGTAGATACCTATTTAAAAAATTCTATATTTGACGACGGCGAAGTAGTCGACGACGAAACGACATAAACTTGACTTTATGGGATTCAATTCACTTCTTTGCTGGTTTGTCGCTTTATGTTCTATGCTTGAGATTTTATTTTCAAATGGTTAAAAAATTAAATTTTCAAATTAGTTCAAATGTAACAGACCGGTGGGGGGGGGGGTATGAACAACCCCACCAACAATTTGAAAATAATTTGTAGTAGAAGATAGACGTGTTTCAATGTGATTGAAAATTTCGCCAATCACGAGTCTTCTTTTTTAATTTCATAAAATTCTCCCTCTTTGTATTCGACTTCTCCATATTTTCTTTCAAATCTTTTATGAAATGGCACCAATGCCAAGTTTTTTTTAGAAATAATATTGAGTAAGTATAAAAATATTATTTATGTTTATGAAACTCTGAAGTTCCTGAAGAAGAAATGTGGAACTATTCTATTTATGATTGGCAAAATTAATCTGCCAGATTTTTGCTCCTGTTGGGTCTCACATGGCACGCACGAAAATTTTCCATTCGCAGCATTTCTAGGTCTACGATCTGATGGCCCCGTGTTTTTTGTGCTTATATTTTTTATCTTCTATAAATCAAAACATTTTTTTGTATATTACGGTCTACACACGTTGCCAATAAAAATATTTCGCACAGCAGTCAAAACCAAACAATCTTACCAAGCTAAGGCACCAGAAGAAATATAATACGTTCTATTAAATTAAAATGAGGTTAGGATTAGGGAACCTTAAGAATTTAAACAATGAATTATCAAATTAAGTTCTTTCCGGTCGGTTGTGTTGTCAAAATATCTCCTGTTTCTTTCTCTTGCGTTTGAACACCGAAGATTAAAATTACCTGTCATTCATTTAAAAGCAATTGGAAATAAAAAAAAATATATTATAAACTTTTATAACTTAATTTTAATTGTTTTACTATTGAAACCAGTTTTACATACTTTTTTAGCGAATAGTTTTAATCATCTTTACAAGGTTAACACTATTTATAGAAAGCGTAACTTGCCCATTAAACATTTTCTACACCACAAAAATTTCCTCCTTATATATAAATAAATTACATGCGAATTTGTTTACTACTTTACATCATATCTACAACTACCCTGACAAATTGCGAGGACACTGCACCCAATGAAATTTAACTTTTAATGACCCAAGCTTGCGCATATGCAAATATTATGAACCCGGTCTTCGAGACTCGTTATGCCATTGTATAAGAGCTTGGGAAGATTCTCCAAAAAGCTTCAAAATAGAGCAAAACATTATGAAATAATTATGAAATTTTCAGAACTTATCTTGAAAATCTACCTCAAGGTAGAAGGCACTATATCCAAAGACAAAGCAGGGATCGAGCTAAGAACAATACGCGAAACCTGCTTTGGAGTCTATCAGATATGGAACTCGTTGTAAATTTTGCTAGGTAACTTGAGAATTCGGACCAGTATCCAACTACAATCGGACCGACCAAACTAAATCCAATAACATGCGGGTAATAATGTCAGCGCGTGGGAGGGCGCCCGAAACTGACGTGAGAACTTAAAACTGCGAAACACCGCAATTCATTAACCTAGGGGTTGTTTGTTCAGCTCTGTTTATGAAAATAATCGACCGATATAAGTTAATTTGTCTGATTGGTACACGTATGGTGGTGGAGTTAAATCCTTTGTTGATTTTTCAAATCCAATACAAACAACAACTTCATTATGTAAGGTACTTCAGTACGGGTTCCCGCGATCTTCGCTCCAACAGCCTATTAGCACTAATTTTTTTTGTTTATGGTTTTAACGACACCAAAATATAATTTTTTGTAAGGGTAGCGCCATCAGCTATCCACTTGTTTGACATGAAACATCTTAAGTTTATACAGCATAACAAACACCATAAACCGAATACGTAGAAGAAGTTCGATTGTTGTTTTTGTATCATCGTAACATTTGGTTCCAAACGACACTCATTACTGCAGTTTTAAAACGGAAGTGTCGGAAGCTCTTCATAAATTTCTTTGTCTCACTTCTGCATCTCGAAGAAAACTTCTGCGAGCTCATAAATTCCAAGTTCTGAGAAGCACTTGAACTGCCTTCACATGCATATTTTGAAAGTCGACACCCCTAAAAGACAAGTTATTCAAAACCAGGTCAAGTCTTCTAGGCGACAATGTTATCGAGTATCTCTTCGCTACCAGGGTGGGCATTTAATTAAGATTTTATTGATAATTTTCCCATAGGTGCACCTGAACACTTTTCAAAAACCAAAATAAAAGAATTTTTTACTTGCTTAGCCAACCGAGACCATTAAATCCGCAAAATTATAAGGGATAACACGAAAGCTGAAGAAATATTGGAAATGTTATAACTTATAAGGGTGTTTGGACTTTCTGCGGAAACGAACCGCCAATAAATCTAACTTCAAAATTATAGAGCCTGAGATTTAAAATCGAACAGAATTTTTATGTTCGAATTACAACAAAGAATTTTGTTATTATTTTAATGACACACCGATGAGCTTTTGCAAACCGGATAAATTTTCTTTGGGCGATTTTCTAGCGTGGTACCGAAATTGTTAAAATTTTAATTGCTTTCGTGTTCCTATCCGAGATTTTTGTGTGGTCCTTCGGCTAATAAGCTTGACCACCCTTGATATACAAGGTTGTTCGATCGGATTTTTCTCTTGGCCATATTTTAACAACTTCGAAAATGTTTTGTCCGAATTCTTAATTTTCCCACGTGTCTGCGTGTCTATTAAAAATAGAAAATTTACAGATTAAGTGGTTTGTTTAAGCAGCAGCAGACTGTTGACTAATGATGGCACTAAAGTGTAACATGAGAAGTTGTAAATATTTTAGTCATTTAGTCATAACCTCATTGAGTTTTGCTATGTTAATTTTCGTTATGAGGTAGTACGTAAGATAAAGTTATAATGAGAGTTAATTTAAGTTAATTGAAATAATGGTAGAATAAAAATTAAAATGTTTGCATGCTATTTTTACTTGCGTCTAAGATAAAATGAAATTTGATGACTAACAAGAAAGTGTAAGAATAACCATTATTCCATTATTAAAGAGGAACTTCGGGAGGTCTTTCAAAGAATGTTTTCTAGCCATTTAATTCAGCAACAATGATTAATGACATCGGTTGAGCTTACAAATTCACTTAATAAAAAGCTCGAAAAAATTTGGTTTAACAATTATATAACTTTCTTGCATTGTTAACTATAAAATATACGCCTACCCTTGTCTAAAATTCAATTATTTTATTTAAAAAAAATGTTGCCACTTTGCATCGATCGTATCAACACGTCACAACTTCTTTGTCAAGTTCAAGTCCACCAAAGACCTTATATTATATAATAATATAAATTTTTTTACAAGTTGTCACAGAATTCTTAGTCCAGAATTATTACCAACTAGAAAAATATTTGTGTGGTTGTATCTCAATGAGGAAACAACATTCGTAAGCTTCCTTGAATTACAGTAAAAAATTCGAATTTTTTTTTTTAATTTTAATCACTTTTTCGACTAAACAATCCAGTTCCAGTTCTTAGTTATGTAATATGTAATGATTGATTAAAGTCATCCTGTCAAGGAATTAAGTATAGTGCTATTAACTGCAGGATTCGTGTTTGAGATATTTTCTTTTGTTAACTTTCTAAAATGTGCAGTATCATGTGCTTAGTCCTATATATTCAAGGGTCATCCAATCGGGATGATAAATTAACCTGCGAATATAAGTTGCACTGTTGAAACCGCTTACTTTGATTCTTCGGTGTAAAAAATGGTTTGAAATTTACTAGTGAAATTTATCCAGTAAATTTTCCCCAGATTTCTTCCTGGATTGCCTTTAGATTTGTTTTCGAAAGATAAAAGCAAATAAATTTCTAAGATTTCCTAATTCCAAAGATTTTCCCAGAATTTTTTGGATTTCCTCGGAGTTTCTTTTACTGGTACACAAGATTTCTCCAGCGATTCTCCCTCAATCAGGAGTAAAGTGATTATTAAGCGCTCTGTGAAAAGGTAATATAGGTCACTCGACTAAACGTCTCGTGACATATTATTACACTGGCCTTAAAGAATTGTCTCGACACCCTTATTATCTAATATTATACTATTACAACAACACTAAATTCCCCAGGTGACGTAAACCATTGGAAAGTGCATTACGGAAAAAAAGAATAATTATATTTATTCGAAATTTTTAAAAGATCTACGCGAATTTTATCTTAGAATTGCCGTAATGTTTTAGAAAAGTTGAAAAAGCCAAGAGAACGAGCCAATCTGCAGGATTTATTCCTAAGATTTTTTTGGATTCCTTAAAGATTACTAAGATTTTCTTGGATTTCTCAGGATTTTCTATGGTTTCTTATTTCCTAGCATTTTCTACATTTTCTATGATTTCTTATTTCCTAAGTTTTCTCGGATTTCCTAAGCATTTCTTGAATTTATTAAGATTTCTTCGGATTTCCTCCGATTTCCTAAAGATTCCTAAGATTTCATTGGCTTTCCTGACACTTCCTAGAATTTCCTAGCGTTTTCTAACATTTCATAAGATTTCTCTGGATTTCCTAATATTTTCCACATTCCGCTGAGTTTTTATTTCCTGGGATTTCCTCATATTTTTTAAGCTTTAGTAAAATTTCCTGAGGTTTTCTAAAATTTCATAAGATTTCTTTATAGATTTCCTAGAACTTTCTACATTTTCTTATGAATTTCCTTTAATTTCTTTAGACTCTAAAAATCTTTCTTAAGATTTTCTGGGTTTTCATCAAGTTTATCCGTGTTTTCCTTCAATTTAACACCACATTTCATACAATTATACTAGTACTATTTAAACAACAACAAAATTTTCAAAACTAGAAAACTATCGAGATTTCCTTCTAAATCAAATTGAAGTTCTAAATATCATAAGCAAAGCATAAGCATAAGCATTATTCCTCTATCCTGAAAAATCCCCAGAGTGAACTGGAGAATATGTTTGAAAAAATAATATTAAAGAGAGTTTTCCATGCTTCCCGGATTTTCCTGGTTTAATATCTAAAATTTGTGTCTTTGCCGCTTCAACATTATAGTTGGCGATTGGGGTGGATTCCCGGCCTTCGGTAACACTTCCAAATTTTTCTTTGCATCTCAAATTTTTTGCTTATGATTCTAATTTTTTTTTGCAATACCAGGGGAATCTGCAATTTTTTTTAAAAGAATAGTGCTTTCTCAACAGACACACACAGTTGAAGGAGATGAAAGAATCCAAACGAAAAAAATATACAGTCTTAATAAATAAGAAGTTTACATAATATTAGGTTCACTGGACAAAAATTTGCTGGCTTATATTTTCTTGTAAAAATTAAAAATTGTATACCTAGTTTACATTATTGACATTGCCTAGTTATTTCAGTGGAGTTGCACTTATTTGAAGCAAAAATATGATTACCGAAACAATTAATATTTCAAGTCATTAAAAATTGAATTTTTCACTTGCATATTATACGGAGTATTCTTTAAATAAGTGGGTAATTCATGTTTAATTTTTGAATTTAACAAGTGCGCAATTAAAAAACAATTATCTAATAGTAGATATAGTTTATGAAATGTAGAAAACTAAACCACATAAGTGATTTATTTTATTATTCATTTTATTATAAATAATCAAAACCACACACCTATCTAATTTAAAAATTAGGTTATTTATTTTTAAAACTCTTGTATAATTAAAAAATGCTAGTTTTTTAACCGGTATACTCCAAATCTGGAAATACAAATTTTTAATTTCAGATTTGATTTGTTTGTACCGCATTTAATTGGGTAAAACTGCAAAATTAGATGTTTTCTGTGGAAATTTTCTTGTGTCAATTTATGTGTGGTTACAAAGTGCTTTGTGACGTTAGATGCCACATGAATATTTTTTCAACACTTGAAGATAATTGGTCGTCTTATACTTTCATTCATTTAACTAAGTTTTCACTTGTCTAAAATAAAATAATTTTCTAGAGGTCTTTGTAAAAATTGTTTTAGTTTTTGAGCTCCAGAGAGAACTGGTCAATTCGGAATTTTTCGCGTACTCCAATTATATAGGAAAAAAATCTTCTGAAATAGCCATTTGCTCAGTCTTTGTCTTCTAGACAAGCTTTAAGATAAGAAAGAGATAATAACAAAACTATTTTATGAATCGAGTTATTCTTCGCCTTCGCCTAACCATTGATTAAACAAATTTTAAAAATTATATCATGATAAACAAATCTGTAAAAATTAGTCCACAACTTTTATTATAGTTGGATTTTACCACTTAACATCCGCTTTGATATAGTTTATCTGATGGAAACTGTCCCAATTGATAAAAATGTATAACTTCAAGTCTGGAATACTCGGATGAAATGTACAAATGTAAGCAAAAGGAATGGTTAAAGATCAAAGTGCTATAGAATGCAGATGCTGGAAATTATTTTCTATATCACGTTTGGCCATTGAAAAACGATATCGGAGTTATTATCTTTCAAATATAAATTAGACACTAAATAGCTTTGTAATCGTCAATTAGAAATGCATGGATCAGTATCGAAACGGATTTAACGACCATCGGGAAGGCTATAAACCACTTTTATTTTGTCTTTTGCTTCTGAAACAAAGTAATTTAAGTGTTACGTTTTAAATACACTTGTTACTATTGTTACTGAGAGTGTCGGAGCCGTTTTTCGTCAACTTCTTCCAAAATCAAATTTTTTCTTCAGCGAAACAAAAGATGTAAATTTAACTAATTAGTTTGTTAATAAATTCCGAAGCGGCGCCTAAGTATACGCTTTCAATAGAAAAAGGTTCCTTTCAAAGCGAAATCACCTAAATCATTGATCAGCCCTTAATCTGTGATAAACCATACTCATCTTGGGATCCCCAGTGGCGAAGTATGGGAAACGTCCTTTCAGTGGAATGCAGTTTTAGCGGTCGAGTGCTGGTGTGGTCATAAATACTTTACCTTTTGATGCTACAATCTTTTACTTCGAGTTCAAGTGTACACGAATAATCCTCAGTTGAAGTAATTAAACAGCTAAATCAAAAATCTTGCAGAGCAAAATTGGAACAAAGTTTCGTTCTATAATTTGAAATTTATTGTGTGTAGTCCTTGTTAATTATTATCTCTTTTATTCACCTAGCTATCGCAGACTGGTCTCTAATTAAGTGCCGACTTGGTCTCCACCTCCTGATTAATACAAATCCTTTAACTGACACCATAATCGATGAAAATATTACCGATTAAATCATTCTCGTTCCTATTAACAACTTGCAATTAACACCCTTCATTAGTGTAATAGACATTTTTAGTTTCCTTGCGGCTAATTCACACATTAATTGTTAATTTATTTAAATGCCAGTGAATAAAAACATAACAATTATTACCACCTCTATTTTAACTCCGTCAAAAATGTTTTGTAATTCGTGTGTGAAAATGTCCTATGCTGGAAATTACAGAAAATGACTGCAAGAAATAGATTACCTTCCTTTGGAGCTTATCTATTGCACAGCATTCGTAATCGAAGGTTAGCAACATTTTTGTATTACATTACAGAAGTGAACTTTTAGGAAGCCATTTTGCTACCTCCCCATTTAGAACCATTGCATTTCTATTTTCTACGCTTTCTCAGAAATACATCTCTCAATTATTCGTTGAAAGAAGATTTTCCATAAATCGAATCGTAGTTCGGAGAAGGATGGTTCATTTACAACGGTTATCCTATTTATAAATATATTTTTCCAAGAAGATAAGTTCACTTCTTCAAAATATAAAACAAAAATAAATAAATTTGCCGAACTGTTGCCAAGGGGGTTCCCCTAAGATTTTTATTACTTTTGATGCGAAAAATTTAATTTATATAATTTGTAAATGTTTAATTTTATTGTCGAAATTCATGGTTTAAATTTTATAGTTGCATCAACATTGAAATAACCTTTAAAATAATTTTTGCAATTTAAATTACAGACATAGGGTGCATACATAATTTCAAATTAAATTATAATCTACATATGAATATTAAAAACAAACTCAGGCAAATTATATTTTATATTTAACTTTTTGTGGACTCAAAAAAACTCGGCGTTTTCATTTCGAATTAAACAGATCAAGATTGAAATGAAAATTATAACAGGTTATGAAAAAAAAAGAATACTACTATCGAAAACCATTTGAGAGGTTGCCATTCACGTGTACCTTACGGAAACTCGTTAACTATTAATATAAACCACATTAATCACTTATTTCAACTTCCTAATCAATTTAAACCTACTTAAACGGGGAAATCAATTTTTATTCATATTTTTCCTTAATTGAACAGACTATAAACTTGAACAACAGCAAAAATGCAGTTTTTTTAAATTTAATTTATTGGATTTCTTCTTTAAATTAAAGTTAACACTTGAATAATAACAATCGAAACCTTGATGAGGTAATTAATTTATAAGAAAATTTCAACACATTTTTTCAATGAAGGCTTTTTCATTATTTACGGAGACGTTAATTATTTTTTAATGGAATTGCTTTCTTATTTGCCAAATTAATCGATCACTTATTATTAAAGTCGCATTTCAACAATTTTAGGTCAGGGTTATTGAAATTTGTAAACAGTACAAACATAATATAGTAGAAATTCGACAGGCACTCGGAAAATTGCTATTGTAATAATATTTGAATTGTTTGCATTAACTTAAAAAAAAGGCTTGCAAACTATTATATTATGCATTCGTTCAAGTGTATGGTATTCATCAAGTTCACGAGGATAATATGTTGTAGATTCGCACGCTACCACAACAAACCTGTAAATTTTATGGTTTACAAGAATGATTTCGGTTAGTGGCAGCTTTGTGGTAGTGAACTACGCTTTTTTACCTTCAAAGTAGGGTACAAAAAACAATACCTACCTATAGTTATACGCTCAATTAGTGTAACGTAGTAACCGCCATTTTTTACGAAATGTCAAAAGTACTGTATCCAAATAAAGTATGTGTGAACACAATCAAGTTGTATTTTCAAAGTAATTTATTGTATTTAGCGGAAAATTTCTGTTTAAAATGTAAGTAGAACTTGTTTCTGTATGTGCAAATACATTTAAACGGCATTTATTGCTATAAAATGCGAATATATTGGTATTTCTCATTGAAACATAACCTCAATACGTAATAAACCTTTAATAAACACACTTTATTTGGATACAGTACTTTTGACATTCCGTAAAAAATGGCGGGTACTACGTCATTACTAATTGAGCGTATTCTAAAAGAAAACATTGTGAGCTTTCCGACGAGGCGAGGTCCACAGGTTACTTCACAATTAAATTTTGAAAATCAACTTTTTACTTGTAGTTTTTACATCTTCAAGTCAATTCTGTTGACGGTACGCGTGTTCGACGTAAATAGATGCTGAAGCGTGTTTTAGTGGGCGGAGCCTGCTGCAGTCCTGTTCAAGCCGTGCTAGTGCTAACAAGATTTAATGAATTTATTGTAGATTGTATTCGGTTAATTAAAGTCGAATTTAAGTTTAACACTAAGATCCTGCCTTTTGAGATCCGTAATTTTTGAGTTAGGTCGCCCTTCAGGAATTTTTTTAAATAGTACACAGCTACAATTATTAATGGATTTTTTGAATAATTGATTAGAAAATTTTTTGTTAGACTTTTTCCAATATTTTCGACGATCACAAAATTAATGATCTTTTAAGTGAATTTTTCCAGCCCCCGCCCATTTCGAATTTTAGATCCAAAATAGTTTAAATCGTTTGTACCGCGTTTGTACCCATTTGTACGTATTTTATTTTCGTTTATACCTACCCATTTAGTTAAGTATACAGATATTTTTAAACTTTTTAGGCCAACTTTTTTGCCAGTTCCATCTTGTTCAATTATTATAGATCCAAAATAGTCTAGATCTAAACTGTTTGTACCTGTGTGTACCTTTCATATTGATTTTCTTCTTTCAATTGTTTTTCTGAAACAATTGAAATTTGTTATCATTGTGAAAATGCAGTTACATAATTTTAAAATAAAAAAAATAAATATATCCAAAAATAATAATAATCAATCAATATTGAAATTTAAAACATATTAAATTTTTGAAAGAAAAAAGATAAGAATTACGAGAAAAATACAATATTATTGATTTCTTCGAATTTTTTTGGATTAAAATACTATTATTCTGAATAATTAATTCAGAAGGTAGCGATTTTTCTTATGGTGTGTACTGAAATTTTAAGAATAACTTATTAATTTCAAAATCTTAAAATGCCGCTATCGAGCAATTTTTTAAATGAAAAACAAAATATAGTTCTTCTCATTTTGTATAAATAACAACATTATTTCAGAGAAAAAGCGATTTCTGGAACATGAGCTCAACCAGCAGGGCCATATTTAGACTAAATTTTCGGGGGGGGGGGAGGTTTATTGTTTTTATGATTTTAGTCGGACTTCCTGAATTTTAGTAATTGATAAATAATTTGTTGCCATGTCTTTGGATTTTTGAGTTTTCGTTTCTTTTTGAATTTCTACAGAATATAAATTTAAAATTTGTTCACATTCTTTAAGGTTTTTAAAACCCACATACACCTAAAAAAAGTGTTTTCTTGTACTTCATGTAGTTTTTCAAATTTACCCTTGGCTGCTTTTTATTAAAATACAAAGTGTCACTTTAGGAATTAAAAGCAATTGTTTCAGAACCCTCAATGGAAACGAATTGCTTTTCTACACCAGATATAAAGTTAAAGCAATCTGACATTACTTATCGCAGATTTTATCAAATACAAATGTTTATGATACCGAGTGTGAAAATACCAAAGCGGCATGCACTTGCAATGAAAAAAAATAGGACACTGCAGTTATCTAACCACAATTACACATTCGAAAAGCCGAGCAAATTACTGAATTTAAAATTTATTATCCTGCTGTGCTGATGTGGGTGTAATGTTGAATGAATAGACTAATAGAACAGGTAATTATAAATAATAAAAAATATTGAAATGAAATAAATGCTACTTTTTTTATTTCAATAGTTGTTTGAAGTTCAATGTCTCATGATCTACACCCAATTTTACTTATTCGGTTATTTTGTGATGATGTTCAAGTCAAGGTAAATTAAGAATAAGGACCCCTGCACCCAACACAGTTCATAGTTCAAAAAAGGAATTTTAAGATTTTCAAAATAAAACCAAGACAAATTTGCACATACGCAATCAGTAATTACGTATTTTTAACATAATTATTTAATATCCTTTTATTATCTTTGCAGGGTCAAGTCTCTCGCCGCCCCTTCGAAGCTGTTGTCCCCGAGCTCAAATTAGCAATTACGCTGTTTTAATTTACTTCTGTTTTTTTCTGTTTTCATTTTATATTTATTTTCTCCTTCACGTAGGTAAATGTTTTAGTGCCAAGTACGTGTGTTTATGGGTGTCAATGGTCATTGAGTCACCTGCAACGACTTTTAAAATGCATTTTTAATGAATTATAACTTAAAAAAATACAAAACTTTAAATTTTTCTAATAAAATGGTACTTCGGCCAATAACAAAACTGGTCTTCTGTGTATTATACCTAATAGCATAATGAAACAGTTGATGATGCGGGTTAACATATAAAAGTACATTTCAAGACTTGATGGACAAGGTCACTGTTGAATTCCCATATCTGAAGTCAAAAATTAGCCTTAATAAGTGCAATGTAAAAAAAGGAACATAAAGGTATGATTTTACTTCTATAACTTTGTAATACTTTAAAAAGCTCATTAAAATTAATGGAGAAAAGCTTTATCTCTGCCGAGTCAATAATGGATAATAAATTAATACTGCATGATACGTTGCTGCTATTGAAAAATTTGTTACAAAGAAACAAAGCTGGAAAGAAACTCGGTACCAATGTTAATTTTGGAGGAAACCATCGGAAATCATACGAATATCGTGAAATTAAAGTTGGAATCCTTTATAATGCGGTATGGCCTGTTTGCCCGATGAAACTTAATAACATCCTAAACATGTAGGCATGTCGTTCTTGAAATTCCTGAAAGTGGCTTTTAAAATTGGTATCCTTTTCAATCCAATGTTGTACGTGTACAATTCTACAAGTTTTATTGTTACAATGCTCAACTTTTTTTAATATCTTTTTAATTGCTATCAAACACCAGAAATCATTTCTGAGCTGGAACCAACAGGATAATATTGAATAACCATTATTAAGAAAAAAGTTGTAAATTTAGTGTTATCAATCATATATGAATTGATTATTGTTTGCGAGTTATTATGTAAACTGTTCTTTTTTTTTAATAAAACTAAGTTGCGATAGGAAATATCAGTATATTATATCGCTTTAATGACGCAAATTTTATATTTAATTATTAATCGCGTTGGGATTGAATTATACCGAAACGGAAATGACCCTACAAGATGGAATTCATAACAACTTATAACAAAACTATAAACAACATTAAAGTTTACAATTGAATTGATTGGCAACAAGAATGTTATACTTCCAGGTTTTTCTTGTAATGGCAATGAGAATTACTAGTTCGTGGGTGTTATATGTGCTTACATTATTCATTCTACCTATAATCTGATTATTTCCCTCGCCACAACAAAACCCACTCGGCGCCTCTTTTGACGGTTTGTGAACCCTAGGTAAGAGATCTTTGGAATTGGGTCTAGATTTAACGATTCCTCACCATGAAAAATTTTTATGACATATAATTGCTTAAAATTTTAAATAAGAGCAGCCGTGTTATTTATTACATAATATTATAATCATATTTTACTACTACGTCAACCAGTATTTACATTTTAAACCACTTTAGCTTGTCAGTTGTCATTTTAATAAAATTTCCCACAATTTTCATTTATAATTTAAATAAAATTATCGTGCATAATGCTTGTATACTCACAAGCTTAGCTGAGACTAAAGGGATAGAATGTACTCATTGAACGGTTGAAATTAAAAAAAAGGCATCTTCACAAACATGAATCAAAAATTACAAAAGCAATATAAAATTTTAATAACTTGCTTGGGGCTGTTTATTGTTAAGTCAAGGATTTGATGTCCGGTGCTATGGTTGTTTTCTTCTCTTCGTTTTGATGTTGATTTACAAAAATTAGCTAATCGATCTTAATGGTTAAGGATTAGAAACACTTCATGGGATATCAGCCCTGAAATAGAAATTCTATAGTCGAACCTCGTCATTTGATAAAAAACATATTCGTATGTAAAATACAGAAAAGTTACTTGAAAATTGGATCAGCCAGTATGCGAAGATTTCAAAAACTTGAACAAAATACTAAAATAATCAAGAATAAATTGGTAAGTGGCGCTGTTAGTACAGAAATAAATTTTTGGGTACGACGCGACGTCGCTCCTTAAAATTTGAATATCTCGAAGAACAGGTATCTTAAAATAGTAAATAAACAATTAATAGGTATTCCTCAAAATTATTATAAAAATTTCACTTTATGTAACAACGAATTCATTTATACCTATAAATTCCATTAAAATAGTGCAGAAATTTAAGAAAATTGTTGGATTATTACTATTAAAAAAATATAATATAATGTTTTTAAAAGAAATTGTTAATATTATCTATATAAGCAATAAAATAACGACGTTGACTCACCAATATAAATACAATTCGATAATGGTGCAACTTTCGATAAATTATCAAAAAGTCAATTTTGTTGGAAATTTGCTAGAAAGCAATAAGTATTTAATTTTTTTAATTCTTAAGCAATTTAAATTACTGTGACGTCGTTGCACAGATTTAATTCTTTAATAATTGCGTCTAATAACCAATTTTTGAGGTGAAAAATAAATGTTAAAAAAAAGACGTAAAGAAGTCTGAGAGACAATTAACCTTAAGGGACGAAAAACAATCTAAAGAAAATTTTCAAAATAAATCTAAGGCAAAGAAACTGCAGTAATGTTAAATTGGTAGGGTCATTGAAGGACCCTGAAGGACCCAAGGAAAAAATCTGGTAAATTTTGAATTATTTTTAATTTATAATTAAATTTTCTAGTTTAGTCGATGTACAATCTTAATATTTTTCGAAAAATGTGGGGGCAATAAAATTTTTCAAAAACTTTTCAACAATGTCACATGTGACCACTAGTGTTGTTTAAACTTTTTGCATTCTTTATGATATTCTTGAGTAAATCAGAATGTTTAAAAACCTGATAAGATCGTTTTGCATCACTCTGTATAATGGAAAAAAGGATTATTTTGACCAAAAGTTAATAGTGCCACTGCCACAATCGTAGTTGTTTGTTAGACGGTAGTCCCCCCACTCCATCCACCGTCGACCACCGTCCAAAAATTCAACCAATGGAGTGGTTTATTTATTTTGTAGTACCAATAATTGAATTATTAAAAATTATACTAGTTAAATAAACTATAATAAAACAATAAGATAGTTTTAATATTTCGCAGACTTTTCGTCTGCTTCGTCAGAAAATATAAATTTATTGAAACAAAACAAAAACTAGTATAATTTTTAATATTTTATAGATTTCTCACTAGGGGACGTCCATTAATTACGTGAGGTGTTTTATGGTAAATTTAGACCCCCCTCCCCCTTGGTGAGATTTGGTGGGACCCTCTCCCTCCCTCCGGTGAGATTTACTATATAATTTTCAAATAGTTAAATATATATTATATTAATTTTATATTTAATAAGATTGTCTATAACCGGGATTGAATTTGTAATATAAAATGTTATCTGTTATAATAAATGTATGTTTTCTGAATTAAAAAGTTGACGTGAGATTTTCGTTGATCCCCCCCCCCTTAGTGAGATTTCGCCGAACCCCCCCCTCCCCAATTTGACCTCACGTAATTAATAGACGCCCCCCTAGTTAATAATTTTAAAGTTTATAATTGAATTTCAGTAGATGGTAGTGGGTGGTTTCAGTGGGACTGCGGCATTATAGATAGCTTGTTTCTCTTTAATTTAGGTATTAATTTTTCTTCCTTTCGTCCTTTCGACCTTTCGCTCGATGCGCTTGGACTATCTTTTAAAATTCCTAACATAATCGATGAAAATCGTCGTGATAATTTTGGTTGAACTATGAATGAACCTCAATTTTTCACATAAAAGTCGGTGTTTTGCCCATTAAGTGTGCTCGACGTAAATTGAAGCAGCAATGTGTTTTAGTGAGTAGAGTAAACCGCAGTTGTCTTCTAGACGTGCAATTGTTAATATAATATTAATAATTAATTTTAAATCAGATTACGTTCATTTAAAGCCTAATTTAACATGAAACCAGGTTCCTGCCGTTGATTATCGAGTTCGGGCGACTAAAAATATAAAAATAATAAAACAAAGTGATATTTTAATATAATTTTGGCCATAACAGCTTTAATCTACCAATTATGCCACAAACACACGTCACAGGCAGGGCTAACATTATGGAAACAGCCAATCGAATAATCGCATTTAGGCCATTAGGTTTTCCTTTTTGGTTTTTTTTTACCCGAAAATTTGAAGGATCCATAAAATTTAAAGTTTGTATAAATAATTTACACTCTCAACTACCATAATTTTATTAGATAATTTTTAAAATTATGGGCCCGGTTATCATACTATTTTCGTCTAGGGTAGTAGTGTCGGAAAGTTGAGATTGAGAAGGAATTCGCCGAGAAAATCAAGTGTACAAGTGAAAGGAAATCAGAAACTCAGAAGAATGATATTAATCTATCTTAAAGGTCTTCGATTTTTTTTTAGTTCTCTGATACAGAATTCTCGGAAAATGGGAAATTCTTGGAAATCTTGAAAAATGCTTTTTTTCTTTAGTTTTTCCAAACAGAGATCCAATGTACAAGTGGAAATGTAGAAGTTTTGGAAATCCAAGGATAGTAGCTCGAATTAGGGGGTGGTCTGGTGTACACAATTGATATGGTTATGATTTACCCTTTGGATTTATTCTTCCAAAAGATTCCTGTTAATAAATATATTTTTTCGAATTATGTTTGAAAAAGTGTTACTTTTTGATATTCAAAAGTGTGTGGAAAAGTACTACTTTTCCGCCCTAGTGCAGAAAACTATCTATTCCCAAATCTTAGTTTTCCTACCGAGTATTGAAAATATCGATTTTTTATTAAAATTTTATAATTTTATTAATTCAAATTTGTCCCTATTCAAGTTTTTACTGTAATCAGCTAATCTTAAGGAGACTAATTTTTATTTTGAGGAGCTAAACCCTTTGTTGCGCTTATAGAAACCAACTGAAACAGAGATGTATTTTTGGAACATTCTGAGTAAAGTGCAGTGGAAGATTATAAATATTTTCTTCCAAAATACTTTTTTTGGACGACAGTCCCCAAAATATCAGCAAACGATCTACGTTTAAACTAATAAATCCAAAGCTTCAAACTTCTCGTGTAAGAGGGACCTAATTATATTATTATTAAAAATGAATAGTTGAAATGATTTAGAAAACTGATGGGATTTAACATTTCCTCGTGATAAAAATTAATAGATCTTCGGCGAGTGATTTCCAATCAGTTTTTTTTTGTAAGGAGATTGGCAACAGCGCTGACCCCGTTGCACGAGGTATGAATAATGCAGGATAAGTAACAGATATGTCTTTCTGAAGTCAGAATTGCTGATATCCCTCTCTAAACTACACCATAAGTTCTTTGTTGGTGATTAATCCGATCAGTTCTTCTTGTAACATGACATCTGTTTCTTCAATGTCACCGTATGGATTGTTAAGTCACTGTGGTATTCCATAGACAACATAATAAAATCAAACCTAGTTTCAAAGTCTGTGTGTATAGGACATTTAAATATTGAACGTAGGCTGAAATATCAACATCTTGGCAGTTTGTCTTCCCCAAATTTGGAAACTGGTGAAATTCGCGCCGTCCAACGTATTGCTTCGTTAGTTTAATTTTGACAAGAAAACTTCAATGATAGACCTTGTTTTCGGTGAAATGACTTCTAGGCAAAATGACTTGTCGGTCAAATCATGTGCTGGCAAATGAGTTAGGGCTAAAAACATTCGGTCAAACGACTGAATACTTTTTTATGGGTATTCTTCCGTTATCTTAACTGTTCAATTTTGAATTTCTAAAACTATAAAATCTAAGTTACCTAATTTAACCTACTACATAATTGTTAATATCCGGGAATCTCGTTAATCGATTCTTGTGCGCCAAATGAAAATTCAAACTGTCCTACTTGGAGATTATAAAAGGTGGCTAGCCTATTGGTAATACCTGGCACTATCATAAGATGCAGAATCTGGGACTGAGAAAATAGAGTTACACAATGGGTTCGCATGAGTTTACGGTCTTTGTAAAATCCCTCTATCTTCGGCCCATAACCTGTTATGAATGAAAAAAATTATTAACAATTGGTTACAATTTCCGCTTTTGATATTAGGATACAAACCAGAATGCATTTCTAAAGATAATCAAACAGGACTATTCTTTGCTTTCACAAAAGTTAATAATATTATTTGGATACAAAAATAAGAAAACTAGAAGGTGTAATAATAAACCTTTAATAATTAACGTTTCCTCTTCAGCGGGGGCACATCCCTTGAGTAGATAAAAAGCTGGTAATCAGAGTTGTTCGTTCAAAAAAGTTTTCACTGGGCCGATTGCAAAAAGAAGAAAAAGTTTAATTGTAATCTAATCATCAATCCAGCACAGCTCTAGACATCAGATTAAAAGCAAAATAAGAGGGCTAAGTGAATAAAAACAGTTTTAAAACATTTCTGCTGCTGTTTGGAAACTTTGCCCCTTATAAATACGCCTATAATATTAATGTAACATTTTCTTTTGTATGCAAAATATTACATAACTCACGACATCGTAAATCAGAACAATAAACGTGATGAATAACACAAAATGATAAAAGGACAGGTTTTCAAATATAACGAAAAGTTTGGTAGTTTAATTTATATTATAAGAATAACGGTGCATTGGGGTGCGATAGCATGGGGGCTAATAAATGTGAGACGGAGACCCTTACTTATGTTAGGTCAGTGTTTGAAGAGACACGAAAAAAACGCGATTGCTTGGCTTCAGAAATAATATTGACATATACCCAAAGAAAGTAGAGAAATCGATGTTCCGAATGACACATATACGTACATATGTGGTCAATTTAAGCGGTCAGACAGCCTGGGACAATTTGAGCTCTCCCCTCAGGACCCGTATGCGGCAGACTGCATAAGAGCCGGCGCTGCATTCTTCCGATGCTATCGCCCTTTCTAATATATGGTCTCGGCGAACTTGCATTGCAGGAACAAAGCTTATAGTTTTGCAACACCTATTCTGTTGTCTGAAATTGGAAACGAGTAACTCTTGCATCGTCGACTTCTTAAGCCGTCCTGTATTCAGTGGAGCAAGTTTTGTTGTCTGGAATAATTTGGAACAATTTTGGATAGGTATGTGAACTTCTCGTGTACATAAAAGAAGCCCATTTACATCGCTTTATTCTGCATAACGAGTATAATAAGAAGTACACGTTCTTTCAAAATTTAAGTAAAGGAAGTCCAAATTAACAGTAATCTTTGCAATTACCATATTTGCAATCCTTTCCATTCATTGGGTTCCGAGCTTTTTACAATATAATTTACACTTTACACGCGAAATACTTTGGACCCAATTTTTGTTACTTATTGTTATTTATATCTATACCAGTAATATAACAATAAACCGTCATCTGGAGAAGAGACGATAGACCATAAAAATTCGACCGCTCGAAACAAAATAAACCAACTGGTTGGTTACTTTCTCGAACGTGCATTTAAAATTTAAAAAGCTGAGACCACTGACTGGAGGGCCAACCTTGAATTTTTACTACAATGCGTGTTTATTATAAAATCAAAAGTAGTTTTGCAAAAGAATGCGCCATGTTTTACTTAGTTCCAGTGTGTATTACAATGGAGCATACAATCATAAAAAATTATAATATTATCCTTGCACTGAAGGTATGAAAAATTTTTAATTTCAGACTAAAATATAAAAATTTTCTTTTTCTTTTCTGGTTGCCAAAGGCACCTATCAGATTAATCTTTTAGGAAACTTGGAATGCGGTTTTTATGAAATGGGCAAAATTTGAAGTGCGAGTTCAAAAAATGTTGCATTTTCGTCGTCCAATAGTTGGTCGCCACTGGTTTACTTATATCCCAGGGCACAATACAATTTTTCAAACCAAAATTGAACTCGTCAGATTCTCTCACGTACGGTTAATTTTCTCCGAATTTCACTAATTATCGTTCACTTCGGTGCATCATTAATAATTTTTTTTGCAAAAAAAGTACACCGCCTTATAAATCACAAAGAAAGCATAAAATTAAAAAGTAAAGTTAAAGTTTAAAATTATACAGGCAGTTTGTATATTATAGTGCTATTAAAATCCAGACAGGTCGGTCCTTCGGTTAGCCTGTAGACTTCCTAATCCTATTTCGGATTTAAGGCAAAATAATATAAAAATCAAACGCACTTGCCAAAATTATAAAAGGAAAACGATAAGGGATAAGGCAGGAAAGTGACTAACTTCGTTAGGATCACCTACTCAATTGTGTTTTGTGATATTGATAACTAAAATTACCACAGAGATACCGTCAATACATACAGGATGGCTATTTCTTTTGGTCGTCTTGAAGGACAACTTTCAAAAACTGGAATAATTGATTATGAGATTTCTGTTTTTTACCCGTTCACATTCAGGAAAAACGATGAAATTATGGTATTTAATATTTTTTTCCCGTAGAGTCAATAACTAATTTAACTGTTGTAGCCATCAAAATGTATTAATAGTCCATAGATAAAGAATAGCAAGATAATGAATGGATAACAATGTCCGGAAAGTTGTAGGTTATGATTATCGCTTGACGATTAGCGCAACAAATTTTATGGGACTTTTGATATTTTGGCGTAAATTTGATAAAAAAAATAGTGTTAAATACGCACCCCATATTGCCATATCATATTGTTGGTAGAACGAACCATGTCGAATGCTATCACTTATGTTTTTGCTGTCATATTTGAAAACTGACTTATGCGGGTGTGGAATTAATGTTAAAATAATCTAATAATATGAATAAATAACTTAGATAACTACATCAGATGAAGTTAACAATTTCCTGTATATTGCAAAATTTAGTAGTACATTGCCATTGCTATAATGAAGCCTAACATATCAATTATTACCATGTTAACAAATTACATAATGATAAATTATTAACAAATAGACGGTTTTTTGCTTCAAATATTAATTAACGCTTTCTTTCTTTTTTCTGTAGTTTTAAAGTATCATAGACAAAATAACTAATGAAAAAGAGGTGATTGACTCATCATAATTAGCAAATAAAAACTGTTCTTACTACACAAGAGATTAGCCGATTTTTGTTCAACATGTGGTGCTTATTAATCTAGAAAAAGTCAAGTTCCTTTGTCAATGAAGTTTTTCTAGTCCAAAAAAATTTATGTGAAGTAAAATTTTACATGTTGAAACTCTTTATTGTTTACTTTTTCTTTTTTTTGACCTTGACTTCTTGTCAATTAGCCAAATTTATGTAACTTAACATCAATTCGCTGGATCTACATATTTAAGTACACAGTTTCTCTGGTCATCCGAGGCCAAACTCAGAAATTTGCGTAATTTTCGTTGTCTCATATTTACCCCCTACAATCTTATGCAAGGTTTATTTAAACTTTTCTAGACTCTTCTCTTCTCAACAGTCTAACTTGGGTGGTTTTTGTTTTAAATAAACTTCCTAGCTGATTAGAGAAGGTTCGAATATTGGGAGTAGAATTAATAAGAAAAAGGATATAGGGTTGTTTCCTTGTTCCTTGGTTTCTGACGTAACCAGATTTTGTTTTTCAGGGGGACACCCAAAAATCTGTTCCGAAGAGAGCTTTACTAGTTACAAATTAAAATTACTTCCTTGTATTTTTAACTACCACGTTATAAAGAGACATTGCTATGAAGATCTGTGTGAACCCCCGGATCATAATTCCTGTAAGTTTGAATATAACTACGCTACAGGGTCCTAAAATGTTATCTATTGTATAGTTGGAAGTAAACGTCGGTTGATGCATAATATTCATGTAGAGTTCAAAATTAAAGGGGTCTGAAGACCATTGCGGGGCCCCAGGATTCTGGTGTCCCTTTAATTTTAACACCCACCATTTGTGTCTAGGGTATATCTGATGGTACATTGTTAAAGCTTTTAAAATTCAAAATTCAAAAATAAAAATATTTAGAAAAAGAACTTGGTGTTATATTAATTTATTTGCTTCAAAATTTTGAAAAAAAGATATAATAATTTTTGATATAATTTCTTATTATTAGATACTTATTGTTTGCTTTTTTTTTGTGAGGATTGAATTGTTCAATGCAAATTGTTGATAACCAGAGATGTACAAAAAAGATTTAACGCATTAAAATATATACGCAAACATATGCTTTTAATTTTCTATTTATGTATAGCTGACATGAGCCCATAACCTGATATGAATTGGGGTTTAATCCGCGAAAAATTTTCAATTTATTAAAATTCCAATAAATTAAAAAGGTTCTAATTCTTAACAAGAAAATAAGCAAATGTCATATGACTGTAAAATTTCAAGTTTAATTTGGGGGGGGGGGGGGCGTTTGGGACACCTGTTCTTATATTGCAAAAATTGATTCTCAAAATAAAAGTTAAATCTAGACTTTACTAAACTTTGGAATTATTCAAACTCTTCATGATATTTTCTTAAAATTAAAATATTAAAATAAAATTTTTTGTGGAGTAATCAAATTTTTTATAAATTGTGCATTCAAATAAAACGATAATATAATAAATATCTCGATCAATTTGGCTCAGTAACTTCCAAAAGACATTAAATCTGTTAGAGCAGAATAATCGTAGTTCTGGTGGTTTTGAAGAACTTTTTGAGAAAAATTGCAATATTTTAGTTCTTTTTTGAAATTCTTGGTTTAAAAAAATTAAAAGTATTTTTTTAAATTAAATAATGCAGAATTCCATGTAAGAAACAAAATTAATCAAAAGCTACAAAATTTTCGTTTTTATTGTAAAAAAATTTATGTAATCTGATAAAATTATTCAATAACGAATTTTGTCGTAAATTTTTTTCTCTTATGTAATTTACTATATAAATATTTGTATAATATGCAAAAGTTGTAAAAAATGTGGTCGTATTCATTGATACCCACATACCCAAATCAAAATATTTGGGCGATGCCCTTTCCTTGAATACTGAAAGTGTAAAAAAAATAATACATTGGAAGAATGTATAAATTAGAAAACCCACGTATTATACCTTTTTGTTTCAATATAATGTAATACAAAATATTGTTTATGTATATTATATACAATTGGTTTGTTGTAGTAGATAATATTGTAAATTAGACCATCAATAACAATTATCTGCCATAACATACCTACTTACAAGTTACAGGAATTTTAAAATGTAGGGTGGTACATTATCGTAGGAAGGAAACATATTGATAAAAGTTGCTACTTCCATATATATAATATTTACTTCCTCACTTATTTTATTGGTTTTATTAAATAATTTTTGTTTAGGATTTCCAGTATACCATCGCAATTTTTATTATTATTATATTAATTAATAAACCAATGTTTGTTCAATGAAGTAATTTTTGCTGAAATTTCGTTGTAAATACTAAAAAAATTAAGATTCCACTAAATTTGTATGAATAATACCATCCCTTACGTCATCATACTTAAGTTAAGACGTTTGTTTTTATATTGACGTGTTTGTTTTAAATGAGCTAAACCACATCTGGATAAATTACTATAAAAAAGTTAAAAGCTGTGGAATTTTTTGGAAAGCGTTTGTTGTTTTCCTTTTTTTCAAAATTAAAAAAAAAATAATAAAATCATTCCGACCCCGGTCCACATGAATATCGGACCGCACTGACCAACTGTAAAGGAATTCATGCGAGAGCCGGTCCCGAGTTTTGGGTAATAGAAAATTGCTATTGCCAATTTACCGAATTGCCTTTTCTAAATTTTATAAATGAATTACAGGTGCTTTATGTAAAACCACCTTCGGCAGTAGGAGTGTGAAAAACGAAAAAAACGCCATTCAAAAACTTTGAAAAGACAGGATATTTTCATTCATAAAGCATAATAATCTGCAAAATGTAACTAACGCCCATTTAAATCAGATACTTTTATATAATAATACAGCAACTCTTTTATTTTTTATTTTAAATTATTGTTATTATTTCCTTTTGAATCACGACAAGTTATTAGTGAGTTTTATTTAACTGTCGAGTGCTTTCGAGTGTGAAAATAGACGATAAAGCTTTGATATAATTTGAGATCTTTAATATTTTTTGCACAAATCTTCATCGATCTAGTCATTTGGTGCATTCAACAGAATTTGACATGAAAATTGCTGATATCAGGATCGGATTTAGAAAATTGCCGAATGGAAGTATTTGTCCCCTCTTTTTTTTTCTTTGTTTCCACAAAGAAAATTTATAAACAAAAAAAAATTCACGGACAAAACTTTCTTTGGATTTGCTCGGATTGAATTGATTTTCACTTGTAATTGAATTGTAAGAAAAATTGTTAACTACATTTTTTTGCCTAAATTGGAATCCTGCGAGGGTAGCCCTCTGTAAAGCAGTGTTTTTCATTTTTACCTTTTAATATGCTTAGCATAGAGCGTGAAATTATCTACAAATTAGATTATAATCTAATATTGTTTAAAATCGGAAGCTTTCGAGGCACAAATTAATTAAGTGAACATATTTATTTATTTTAAGTAGAATTTTTATATTTGAATTTTACAAAATATTTTACAATTTTATTAGATTGGTAAACTTTTTTTAAAAAGTCAATTTGTTTTATAGAAAAAGATGATTTTCATAAAACGATCATTTATTATGAAAAAGCAGGGTAGAATTAAAATATTTTTTGAAAAGATAAAAACAAAGTATTGAAAACAGTGAGTTATTTATGATAAAACAGTCTTCAGTTGCTTTTAACCAAAACTAGCAGAAAATCGCAAAAATCACCTGTTGTTTCAGTCGAGGCAGAAGCAGTGGTTTGACCCCAAAGTCCGAACCTGGCAGATATTACAAGATATGACAACGGTGGCATTAATTTATAAGTTGTTAAGATGGTTTTGTTATTTTAATATTCTTTACAAAGCTTACGTGCAGATTTTTTCCTCTCAGGACAATAATCACATTTTGCATTAATAACTGGTTGAGGAGAAAATTGTCCAGCAACTTGTTACTGTTGTCCTTTGAGTGTAACCGGAAGTGATGGCGATGTGACAGATTTCATTGTCGCATTTTTATGCATAATAATAAATGATAATAGCAATTTGTTAATAGTATTATAAATAATCTGCGAAATTAAATTTCGGTTAAAAACGTTGATTTTTCTAACAGGGGTTAAGATCTGCGAGGGTAAATGATTATTTGTAACAAGGGTGCATTTTGTTATTAGAAGGTATTGTTGCATCTTAGGGTAGCATTTTGGGAAACACGTGTCAAATGCGGGAAATAAAATTTAAGTAACCGTTAGTGAAGGGATTTGAATTCTATATGGCGAGACTTGTGGGATACAGCTTTTACAGGTGCTTCAACCAGTAAGATACATGTAACAATCATGTAACGGTCCGATAAAACTTTTTACGAACCAATGTATAAATGGGGCGACGTTTTTAAAAACGGGTAATTTAACTTTATCTTTGAGTTATACGATAATAAAGAAATTAAGATTATTGAGACAATAAAATCACTGCATATGAAAGAGCCCTTGGTTGCTCTATCTGCTGCGGTCAATTTTTTAAAACATCAAATTAATTAGCGATTTCCTCAAAATGGATCTTTATCGAATGCACAGGAAATTTCTCAACACCAATAATATGTAATTATTTGTATACTAGCTTACAATTTCAGACCTTGAGCGACAGAAAAAAGTTCAGTAATTTTAAAATTGTCCAATGACTTTTAGGTGGAACATAATAAGTGGTCATTAGTGAGTTATATTTGTTTCACCTGAAATTTTAAGTTTTTCTACTATTTTTAATTAAATTTAATTAATTTCCTCTTTAAGATCTCGAATCGCTTATAAAACTTACAAGAACCTGTTTCACCTTTATGTCCTTTACAAGTGATAACTCACACTTACATCTTTCGTCAATTTAGGGAGCTCATAATTAATAATAATAATAAAAATAAATTTTCAAGTGCGAAGATTTTCACTTTTTTTTCGACAAATTTTTGTTTGCCTCATGGTTGAATTTATTAACAAGGTTAACAAATTTGACAGCTTCGGTTCAACAATCCACGATTCCAAGGTTTTTTATTTAGGCAAATTTTTTAGAGCATACGACGACGGTATTTATAGTAAAGACAAGTTTTTTTCGTAATTGAGCAAAATTTATAATTTCCTCTTCAATTCGTTAGAAAGGAAATTGTTTAAGAAGAACTTAACGAAACAAAAAACGAAATCGTCTTTAAACATTGGACAAAAAACACAACAAGGAGAAATAGGCTTAGTTCGGTGCCAAGATTTTTTACATAGATTCTACCATAAATAAATTCAGAATCGTTCGTGTGATTAACGAATCTTGCAAACAAAATTAATTAATCCACCTAAAGCAGAATAATCTTACCATTGATAACCTTTCATCCTTTAATTGTTGAGCAACACAAAATGACGAAATTCAAATTTGGGAAAAGGCAATTTTTCATTTTTGAAAACGCTATGTTTTCAATTTGAAATTGAATTGTTTTCAATTTTACCAATTAATACTTTTGTTTTCATCTAAATTATTTTAAAATCTTCAGTCTTGGCGACGATTAAATACATTTAATGTGTTCTAAATATTAATACATTGTAAGCGTAATCATATAGTAAGCAATTCAGTCACATATTTTACTGAAAAAATTGTTATATCATTTACGTAGTTAACAATTTATTATTAAAAGATTAAGATAAACCTTTTTATATTATAATATTTACATTTGGGAATTGGCCGATAAGTGTTGCACGAACTCGGTCAAAAAACGAAATATGTCGTTAAGAAATAAAAATGTAATTAAATTTTATTTTGTCCTGAAGATGACTTGGTATTTTTTAAACACCTACTTGTAGAATTTATTGGACCATATAATATTTTGACTTTTATTTAGAATTTATTGATTTTTTCCTATAGGTATTTTTTGAATTACAATTTACGTAACGATTCTTCTCATTTTGATATCTCCAGTGGAACACATGGAAGTCTCATAAAGTTTTAATTTATAATCTTATTTATTTCTTTATTGTTACTTTGTATAAAAAATACTTAACAGGCTAACCCTAATTAGCATAGTAAAGTCAAAGTGTTTTTTAAGTGGATATTAAACTGTGTGTCCTGCTGTTTATGAATGATTTCACATTTTCACAAAAAATCAGGTTAGTAGTAAACTAGACCCAGAGATGTAACTATAATCAAGACCAAGACAAAAATCCTAAACAAAATTTTATTTCTTTTATCCTGATATTCTTCCAAGCTTCAGGTTCTTGATGTATTACAGGAAGACTGATTACCCTCAATAACAAGTCGAAGTTACAGGTGATCGAACATTTCCCATTATGTTCTTATTATGTATTTATTTTCCTATTACTCCCTGATGTCTACAGTATCATTCGTATATCTCAATTTTTTGATTAAATTTTCTCTTTCATTTTTTATATAGGTTTAGGTATACCTGATATTGTGTTCTAATAAATATAATTTGGAATGCATTCTCAATCGAAAAGAATGAGATTTCACAATATTTTGAAAAATTTTGTAATTTTTATCATGCAAACTGTTTTGTCGCATCAATTGACCCGAAAATGTTTTCCTGATTATTTGTGAGTAATGTTGGTTTTTACATTGTTTTACATTATTTTAAACATGAATACAATCTTCAAGTCCATGTGTTTTACTTATCCTTATCATGGTCAGGAATTGCACCATGGGCATTCGAATTCAGGAGATTTATTTCTAATAGTTTCATTACTTGCGTATATTTAGACTTTGTCTGTAACTAACCATTAAAATGAATAGCACTGATTATGTTGCTCCAGCCAATTTCATAATATTAATTTTAAATTAGTTAATGTTTAATAGTTTAATATTAATCATTCGTTTAATTTTCAAGTACCTTTTAAAGGCAAACTGACCATAAAAGCATACTTATGTATTACAAAATGCAATATTGTAATTTTATTGTATTATTCTGTTCTCGTGGTTTTCTCAATATTTTCTCTCCAATTCCTTCTTAATCTTTTTATTTTTCTTCTCTGCGCTAATATTTATTTTATTACCTTTTTATATCCTATTCTACTAACCATATTATTTCTGATTTTTTTTCTAATAACTCTGTTTCTTGATCCATCCATTCTGATTAGACTCCGTGCTTCTTCTCCAAAATCGTGCCCTCATTACTCTCAGAAAAAAAACACTCTAGCGCTTAAATTGCTATGTTTGGTATTACCAATGGTGCAAACAAGTTGAATAAAAACTAATTGTTAAAGTTGTGAACATAATTTCTTAAATAAAGCTAACGTTAAATTATTTTAATAATTAAGTTTTTAATACTTCAGAAAAACAAACATGCTTTATTCGGAGCTAATGTGCTTTTTATAGCTCATCTATAATTGTCGTGATTCCTCCGCTATTCTCCAATCGTCCATCGATCCGACAAACTCATAATAAAACAATAGCCTTTCACCAAACATAAAAAATAACAGTTTATCTGATCAGTGCAGAAAGTAAGTCATTATTGAACGCGCCTGAAATACGACAATGGAACGTTTCTATAAGTGTAGCGTAGAAAATTGTATGTACTAACGTATTTTCTTTTTAAATCGATGATTTTTATTTAAATTAATGAATTCATACTTAAAGATACAATAATATAATACACCAGTGTTATTGGCAGCAGTGCGTGAAAATGCACATTATGTAATTCAAATCAATGTAGAAATTAAGCTATTACATTATGGTCAAGATTTACTTTGTTATTTAGGTAAATTTTTTTCTTTAAGTACTTAACTGAACTGAATAACTTGCGTGTAATATTAGAATTCAAAATTCCATTTTCAAAAAATAGGTAATAATGGAAAACCACTTTTTCGTTTGCAGTTGTTTTCAAAAATTTTGTTTAAATCCACTTTATAATAAATTGTACTACTTCATCGTTTACATTGAATTGGGGGTGGCGATATTCCATACCCCCAGACCCCCCAGCTTCTTTATTTAAACCCTCCAAACCGCCCCACTAGGTATTAAGTAATCCCTTTTGCTTGCCGATCCAGTCCAGATCTAAATTTAAATAATAATCTCTTCTGATTTTGTTCAAACTGAATTTAAGGTCATTCTTAATTTGAATCAAAATTTTGATCAGTTTAGTTGAAAAATCATGATTGATCGGCTTTATTACTTTGGTACAATCTTCATCTCCACACAAAAGCAACTAATATCATTTCACAAATCCAATATTTTTCTCAAAATTACATAATTTTTCCTTAATATGAATTTAAACCAACTAAACTGTTATAAATTTTTGTATACGTAATAATTTCATAATAAAGAATAAAAAATAGAAGAAAATATTGTTATTGGGCTAACAATTAAAAATCTTTCGCAAAGAATTCCAAATATTAAGCACACTTTTCCGCACTATAATAATCAATCAAACCTAATGATCTTCGGGTTTTTAAAAAATGCTGAATTAACGGACAACTTTCGGCACCATCCCTACAATTCGATTCATAAATTATACCCTCGGCAAGTTCAAGGGATTTCTGATTTTGTTGAGCTTGATTTATTTTATTAATTTTATGCAATTAACGTATTTTGGAAATAAAACTTTTTAATTTTATTATACCAATGTTTACTAATTTTGGTTGCCTTATTTACGAGTATGTGGTAACATTTTCATTTATATAATTTAAAATTAAATGTCTACTCCAATTATAATATCATTAAGAGTGTTGTCCAGTGCCATCCCCTGGGTAAATAATTAATGTTAGTGTGTCATTTACTCCCAGAATAATAATTAGTTTCCGCTAATTTTACCAATTACTTATGAAATACCGTGCAGACACAGTAAAATAATTTATTTTAAAATAATTGTGGCGTTAAAAGAAAATTTGCCTTTGGGAATCCCCGATTCAATTTTCGGTAAATTCGACATTCCTGTGGGTAAATCGACAGTTGTTGTTATATTTATATAAAGATTTAAATATTGACGGAAACTAATTGGAAATGTTCTGGAAATAAATGACATAAAACACAAATTACTCAACACAGCACTAGATAGTGCTGTCAAAGATTTGAACCAAATCGTACCATATACATATCAAGCTTTTTTTATAATATAAAATGTTAAATTTTTATCAATTTTATCAGCTCTAGTTCTATAAATAATGTGAAATCTATTCCTGAAGTTATTTGCATTTACGCAATTGCTTTTCCCGCCCATATTATCTATTAATTATGAAGATACTGTTTAGTTTTTGAAATAAGCAATTAAGAATTTCGGTGTTTATTTATCAATTTTTAAAGTGTAAAAAAATTATTTAAGCAGGTCAACTATCATTTAATAAGGTTAGAAGTGGCTTTTAAATTTTAAAACTAAAAAGTAAGTTCTTCGTGGGTCATTGACTTAAATGATACGGACCTTTAAATATCTATAAATATAAACATTAATAAATAATCAAATTTAATTTTTCACCACAAATTTTAGTCATTTAAATGTCATCAAAACTTTTTACATTTAAGTGTTTAAATAGCAAACACTGAAAAAACTCAATTTGTTTACGACTTGAAAATATTTTCTGCTATTTTAGTGCTGATAATTATTTCAAATATTTACACCGCAAACAAACTTTTTTTTCAATTTTGCATTGGTAACACCTTTATTTATCTAATTATATTTGAAGACGTAGTACTTAAAAGTCGTTCGCTATTGTGATATTTGGAGTTAACAACTCCTCTACCAAAAATTTATCAATGAATTGCTCCCAAAGAGTACCAATTTACAAATATGTCATGTTGTAAAAGGTACAATGGTCCTTGCTATACTTTTCCGTTTTATTCTTTAGTGCTCTTGACAAATCCACAATAATAGAATCATAAAAGTTGACATAGCAGAATGGTAAATTTAAACATTTTTTTCCAAAGGGTTCTTCAAAGTTATTTCATTGTTTCAATATTATTTATCTTGATGTATTCATCAATAATCCAAACTTTTGGATTTTTTACCAGTAACTGCAGTATAATTATGTTCAAGTCCAGTTAAGAAAATATTTATATGATACCATTAACCAACCCCATTTCTAAGAATTCGCCCTTTAAAAACATGAGAAAAGGCAGACCGCCAACAAAGTTACCACTAGATAAGGCACCATGAGATACAATCCAATTCAAGTAGGTAAGCCCGAATCTTTCGAGTTGAGTTGATTTTAAAATTTTAGCACTTTAGGATTTTTCAAGCATGACATAATAATTTTGCAGAAAAATGATAAATATTCCAACATTTTTGTCGAGTGTTGCAGTATGAGAACAATAATTAGCATGGCCAATAGAAATAATTCATTGAGCATTTAAAATGTGACAGTTATATCCTGCTACCATACTTGGAAATCCAACTTTAAAATAAATTATGTTATAATTTTAGATTTGAAAAATTACCTGGCAATTATGCAGCGGTTGAGTAAATTCGCATAAAAAGTTACAATATTACAGTATGTTAATGCACAAGTAGTATTTTTAACACTATAGGTATATAAATTCTGGAAAGGTTAAAAGGAAGTTCTTTAAAATTTAAATGCCAGAACCACCGTAATATTTGTACCATGCTGTACTCATTATATTGTGAGGAATGCAAGCCAATAAGTGTTTTTTTCCTGCTGTCTATACCTACACCTACAGTTTGACGTGGAATCCGAACCAAGGAACACAAATTCTTTTTACGTCAATAATGCAGTAGCTATTGTTATTATTATTATTATTATTTTAAAGATCAGAATTGATAACAGAAATGTACCTTACGGCAAATTACTTGTCTGAAACACGCAAACAATGATGAAACGCATTTTTACATTGTTGAAGGTTAATTACATCTTGCTAACAATTTTCATTACGTTGTAATTACACTGTTTTCTCGTATTTCACACTTAATCATATATGCAATTAGCAAATACATTATTCATCAAATTGTTTTCCTATTTTTTGAGTTATTCGAGATAAAGATTCCTGTTGGAATTCTGTTTTATTTATATACCAAAAGTCGTTTGACTGATGGAAGTTTATGCAGTTACTCTGTAAATAGTTTAGATTAAAAGTGGATTAAAGTCTTAGAGAAAATTCTTGTAAGAATTGATCGCATTTAACGAGATAATCTCTAACCGCCATTTTTAATGTAGAAAGTATGGTATTTAGAAACCTGTATCTGGATTAATGGATTTTAATTAACATTTAATTGTTATATTACATACAGATATTAAATCTTTCGAAGGAAATAATTTAAAAATGGAAAACGTCCACAGTGGGACAAATTCAAACTTTAGGCATACCACTACCCCCCCCCCCCCCCCGCAGTTTTATATAAAAATAATTATCTTCTTCTTCATTATATTATAATATCTCATTTCTATCTATGTATCTATCTATCCTTCCGTAACGCACTTCCCATTGGTTTACTTTACATTACCAACCTAAAAAAAAATTGGCTTCTATGACCTATGCAATCTGGTTTATTATAAAAATGCAAATTATTTTTAGAAAGTAACAGATGTTTTAATTATTTTAGTATTTTCTTAACTATTTTTTGTAATATTTTCAGTATAGCCTTTAGGCCGCACGAGCTGGGCAATCTATTATATTTTACATTAGAATTTTGTACGAAAGTCCAGTGGCGTAGCATGGAATTCTGATACCCGGGGCAAGCCCAAATTTTCCAACCCCCTATTTTTGCTATTCAGTAAAAAAAAGTCTTTTTTAAATCAATTTATTAATTTATTATTAAAATCAATTTATTACAATTAAAATAATTAGTACAATTTTATTGTAACGCCGTATCACCATACAGTTTAGGTTGTTATAGCAACATATTGATATGATCTACGCTTATAAATTGGAGTGGTCACAAAACTCTAATTGTTAATTTTCAAAATATTGAAAATGTAAAATTAATATTGTTAAACATTTTAATTTAGCAGGAAATGTTAAATGCATTGTTAACTATCGTCCGTCTAGACCTGATTAACAAGCCAAATCATGTTACTTTATTTTTACAATTTTAACGGCATAGGCAGTCAAAGCTAGCACGATGGGCTTGTTAGTTAACATTCTTGTTAATTATAAATCAAATATAACAATATTAGTTATTGCTGAGTTATGCTGGATAGAAAAACCATATTTCTGGTGGTTCTGAGCCCAATTCTATATAGAAGAAGAATTGTATATAAGAAGAATTCGGAAACGGCTTTCTGGCTTTGTTAAATTAAATAAATTTGTGTTACGATACAACAGGTTCGTAGAGTTATTAGACCCAGGATACTGCTCGTTGAGCGTAAAAATTGGTTAGTTAAAAGTAATTTTACGCAAATTTTAACTTCTAATAATTATTTTTGTTAGCCGAACCTATTAATGCTTTGGTTTACGTTTTGAATTGAAGATTTCGTAAGAAAGCTGCCTAATTTTTTTTTATGGGAACAGGAATTAATCTATTGCACATATTTTACTACATCGTAAGAAAACCAAGCGAAATACCACCCATTGAAAAAGTTTATGAATGAATTTAACCTGCTCCATTTCTTAAAAGAATCTGTACAAATCTTACCCTTGGTCGTATGTTGCGTACTTCAAGTGTAAATTCTTTCAATGAGCGTGGGATTGGTGATTTGATCTTATGGTCCTTTTCAAAACATTAAGGTTTGTACGGGGGGTCCGTATTTCAGCACTATTCATGGTTTAAAAGGCACGTACTCCATTATATAAAAAGGTTTTTACAAGAAAATTATCCTACCGATAATAGACATTACACGGTCGGGGTTATCCTCATTGCTTCAATAACTGCAAAAAAGTCGCTTTGTGATGAACTATTTCAGTTGATTATTTTTGTGGTTTCCTTTGCGCAATTTATAACCAAAATTATTTCCAACCCGCATAAGAACACAAGTTTATAGTAATAAATATCATTTCTGACATGACAATACATTAAAATAATTAGTTACGATTGCTCTACACAAATTTGGGTAAAGAAGTTTATCTGCTTGCTTTGTTAATGGCTTCATTAAATTTGTATATATGAAGATATACTAATTTGTGTTGTTTGGTACTTAACTGTTATTTATTACTTTTACTTCATAACTTTTCGAAATTGGAGTTATATCAACAATTGCTATAAAATTTCCCAAGAGGTTAACAATATAGGCAATTTCTGGTTACAAATTTTTTGACCAAAGAGAATGCGAACGAAGTTAATCTTGATTGCCGTCGTAATAGTTTGGAATTTCACAATCTATTGTTCAACCTATCGTCTCTCAAAAAAAAAGATCAATGAAAATGTTATGCGTAATATATTCTGTCATAACAACAATAACATCGCGATTATAAACGCAAACATTTCGAGAACAGCATGTAGAAGTTACCGAATAAATTAAGAAAATTCCAGACGGTTTTGAACAGATAATTTTAGAAAACTTTCCAATTTTTTTACAATCTGTAATAACTCAGCCGAAGGACTATTGGGTTTGTGAAACTAGGGATACCGATTCCTAGAAGAGCCACACCTTATTAAATGGATTGGATACCACCCGATAGAAAAAGCTCCCTTACAAAAATATTTCGTGTTTAATTAATTTTTAATTTTTGAAAATTACAATTCACTTTGGACAATTAAAAATTTTATATGAAGCAATAAAAATAATCAATCAATTAATTTCTTTAATCTTATTTACCAATACATAATACGAGTGATGTCGGCTGCTTTATTTATTATATAAAATACAACTAAAAACTGGTTTCGCGTTATTTGCTTGATATAACATGTCTCGTTTATAATTATTAATAAACGAATTATTGTAAAACGCTTATTGAATGGAAAATAAATAACGATTAAATCGATCTAACATCAATTACTAGTTACATAAAAAATTGTGGTCTTGTTGTTTCCAACATGACAACAAAAATGGCGATTTAGTGTGTACGAGTTAAAACGTGTAAAAATTTTCTCTGGGAAAATCCTTGAATATATGGCATTTTATGGCCGCATTTTTAATAAAATTCACATTTTTTCGACAATTAAAATGTTGCCTGCCATTAAATTTTCCATATTGGAAAATAAATTACTAAGTAACAAATACGTTGATTTATCCAGGAGTAGAAGTAATTTGTAAACTACGGTTATGTTCAACAGTTTATAAAATGCATAAATGATCTAAGGTCATAATAATAACGACAAATTCTCTCAAAATGTAATACCCAAGGATTTTTTCCAAAAAATATTTAATGTATATTAAAATATATTATGTTAAGGTGTAATTTTATAACAAAAATATTTACAAATTACGTAAACATTTATACCTCGATGATTCGGAGGTAGATATAACCATAATGTATAAATAAAGAGCACAACCACCTAGGTATAATATAAATCAGAATAACGACAAAAATATGTGATTATTTTTTAATAAACAAATTTGGGAGTAACTTAACAATTTTGTGTATATAATAGGTAATCCTTGAAAATTTAAAATATAAAAAGTGTAAAGGAATTTTAACACAATAATAATTTGTTATGGGAAAGTATGTGTGTTAAAGGAAGAGCATGCAAACATAAATATTTGTAAATGGTTTGACATGTGAAACTTAAGTTTTATCCCTTAAACATGTGGAAAATAACAAAGATGTTATTATTACCGATTAATGCTTAAAATATTAAATTATCCAAGTTGTCAACTTAAATAATATTACTTAATAACTTGGTATGTATATATTATATTTTTGTAGTTAAACAAATAATAAAACAGCAAGAATGACTTTTTGTTGTGTTACTATATTGTAAATTCTCGTGTGAATAATTACAGGTTTTTAAAAATTTAAAGGGAGAATTCACATCCTGTGCACGCCTGTTGATATCAAATATTCATTTTACACCCAAATTTATGCCTTACTTTGTTAATAAAGTAATGTTACATGAACATGCACCATTACCATACAATACTTCTTAATGCACTATTATTTTGAAAATTATTTTAAGGATGTCAGCATACCTACTTTATGAAATAAAACATTTGCAAAGCAAAATAAAATTAATCATAATGTCGGCTCGCTATTTATAAGCAGTATTATTATTTTCGTACTCCTTTTTTGCATTCTTTCATTATTATAAATCTTGTCATTATTTGTATCAATGTATTATTACCAATTTTATAATGATGCGGTTCCACGAACCTAGTAATCTTAAATTAAATTGAGAAGTCTATCAACATATTTATATTTTAAGGGGTACAAAGAGAATGATTTCGTTATTTGCTTCTACAGATTATACCCAAATATATATTCCCTGAATCTTGCCCTCTTCCCTCCAGAAAAATAAAAAAAATTTATATACAATACAGGTAAGTTTATTATTTATCTAATGTGATAACAAAGTATCACTTTATTATGACTTTTTACATTAGGCAACGTTGCACATTGTGTAACTTTTTAACAGAAGATTTATACTGCTGTAGTTTTCGATCAAGTCCTAACGGAAAAAGATGTTGTCTTTCGAAAAAAAATAAATTTTTTTAAATCATTTATCTAGGAAATGGTTGGTGTTCTGGAACAGTACGGCTCAAATACAAAAATAAGCATAAAGTTGTAAAAGTTGTAATCTTTAAATGAATTTGAATCCTCAATGATACAATATAATTGCAATGTTTATTATATACATTGATTGCCCCTTGTAACACGCATCCTTTTTAATTTTGTATTTGTAGCACGTGGCCGAATGTACCTTGCATAAAATTTCCAAACAATAAATTTATATCTTCTTACCAGTCTCCCATCCAGCATCAAAATTTATTTACTTTTTGTTCCATAAATAGGCCAGTCGAGAAGTCGTATAAAATAGCTGATAGCGGGAGCAATTCCGGACGAGCTGGAAATAATTTTAATTTGTTTGATTTGGCGTTAAAAAGTACCTATTAAATTTGCACCACCCACGAAACTTGGATTGATCGCCATCTTAAAAAAACGAACCAAAAAAATGTTGTTTCTTCATAATTTGTAAATAACTCGATTCCTATAAATTTTAGAGCAAAATATGAGGTTAACAAAATTAAATTAAATTAAATTGTCTATAAAAAATGTTCTATAAGTTTTTTGCGTGCAACTTCCTGTTTCGAAGTTATATAGGCATCGAAAGCTGGATATAATAGGCACATGTTAAGTTCTTTATTCGAGGGACTTTTAAAAACATGGAAATACAATTATGCTTTTATAATATTGAATTTAAATTTGTTTTATGCTAGCCAACCCTACATTTATTGTATAGGGAATGTTTAACTCAAGATCATCATACGGTTATTCTCCTCGTCTTCCAGTAAGATTGGGAGGTTTATCACAATTGGGCGACTTTTGAAAATAATTTGCGCTTAATTATTTCCAAAGACTTTTGAAAAATAGACTGTTTTCACACATCTCAACATAGTTGGTGTCAGGTTCTCCAACTCGCGAGAATTTCAATTTTAAACAAAAACATAAATAAACTTTAAACTTTGCACAGACTTTCCACGACAATATATTGACGAGTGGTCTCGGATTTTTCCGTATCTTGAATCTTGTTCTCCAATCCTCTTTATCAGTCCAGTCCTTCTCTTCTAAGCCTCTCGCTTTCATCGCCTTTTTCACTTCCTGAGCACAGGTTCTTGTCAGTTCGAATGTGTTCCAATCTGGATACGGCGCAGTTGCGTCTTCAGAAGTTCATCTCTAAAGCTCTCAGTCTACCTCTATTTCTCCTATTTACTACCCAGACTTCCAAACAATATGCTTTCCACGATTGCCTTGTTTATTTATTTTATCATTCCATATTATTGGGTTTAGTTCTTTAATAGCTCTTCGTCCCTGGCCTATTTTATTTTTTATATCCACATCACCATTACCCGAGTCAGAGAAGGTAACACCATGGTATTTGAATTTTGAAGGTTTGGGGTGTATTTAATTGTGTCTATTTCGATGTTTAGGTCTTTCCCTTTTTCACCCACTACCAGATATTCGGTTTTCTTTCAGTTTATTACCAGTCCCCACTTTTTACATTCTTCCGTTAGCTTCCTCAGCATATAAATTAGCGTCCAATTCGTCCGCAGCTATTAGGACCTGATCAGAAAAAGAATAAGTTCAAAACAGAACCCCTGTCGTAGGCTCTTTGTTATCTTCAACTGTTCTGATATTTTGACTCCCATCTTTATGTTGTTTACGCAGCCTGTATATAAATTTCTTGTTGTATTTACGTCAGTGACGACGCCAGCATTAGTTCTATGCCGGGGCGAAGTAAAATTAACAGGTTGGTACGAGGGCGGAGTATAAATAATCTTTTAAAAATGCTGATTAAACGCTACTCAAATTTAGTTTGCTAAACGGAATGGGAATCGCAAGTCCAATATCATTAGGGGGCGTCCATTAATTACGTGAGGTCAAATTGTGGGGGGGGGGTCCGGCAAAATCTCACCAAGGGGGAGGGGGGGATCAACGAAAATCTCACGTCAACTTTTTAATTCAGAGAACATACATTTATTATAACAGATAACATTTTATATTACAAATTCAATCCCGGTCATAGGCAATATTATTAAATATAAAATTAATATATATTTAACTATTTGAAGATTATATAGTAAATCTCACCGGAGGGGGTCCCACAAAATCTCACAAAATCTCACCAAGGGGGAGGGGGTCTAAATTTACGACAAAACACCTCACGTAATTAATGGACGTCCCCTTAGCAGTCGTGTTCTCATGTTGCAAAACTGATTTTGCAGTTTTCAGTTTTAATGAGCGGGATGCTCCATACCACATTGTAACCTAATAAATAATATGCAATAGTAGCCAGTGAATCTTGACGATTCTGTTAATTTTTTTAAATATAAAGAATTGATTTTCCAATTTAAAAAATTTAATTTATTATCGTGAGCGCTTGAAAATTCTTTAATTTGTTTAGTGAATTCTTACCGGGGCGAACGCTTTTTCAACCGGGGCGATCGCCCCGTCTGCCACCCCCGTAGCGTCGTCACTGATTTACGTATGTATTTTTGTTTTTTGACACCCATATTTCGCATGCAGCTTCACACCTAAGTCTACAAATACTAAGTGAGTCTATCTCCCTGAGCATTGTACTTTTCAATTAATTGCTTAAGCACAAATCTATTATCAACGCACGATCGACCTGCTCTATATCCACTCTGCTCCTCCGGTTCGGCTATGCCTTTTACTATTCTGATTTTAAGAACCCTTCCATATAGGCGTGCAATTGAGCAGATGACGCTTATACCTCTATAGCTGGTGCATTCCCATTTATTTCCCTTCTTCGATATAGATGATAATAAGCTGTATTCCATTGTGTAGTGTAGGGGGAGGCCCTCAAAATTGGCATTTGATAAAGATGTTCGCCAATAGCTCCAACAAGATACGTGGGGCGGTTTTCATTAAATCTATTATTATGTATACTGCCAGGTCCTGCAGCTTTCGAATTTTTCATTCATTTTAATTCGATTTTTATTTCTTCTATACTTCTGGGTTCTCATTTATTTCTGGTACTTCATTTTCTTGTTCACGATTTTCAAATTCTTTTCGATCCTCAGTCAATAATTTCTCCAGGATTCCATACTAATAGCTGTAATTTTTCCAATTCTTCCTAACGCTGATAACTTCGCTTGATGCATAGAAAAAATTTCAGAATGATTGCCTTGAAATCTAACATAATAGAAAATACTCTTCAAAATTCCGATTAATGATATTGATGACTCGATGAACTTATTCAATGGTAGTGTGCTGTTTCTAAAACCGAAATGTTGATAAAAAGTAATTTGTGCCACCTTCCATTGAGCAGGAATAACCACCAGTCGAAGTATTACATTGAAGATAAATTTTACTCCTTTATGTGAAGTCTGCAAAATTTAGAATTTATAATATTGCAACTGGATATTTTCTTTGTCTTTTGACACTAGTTTGGCATAAGTGCCTCCTATGTCATCCTCAATAATTACAGTATTGTCTAAAATTTCCAAATTCTAGTGTTTGTCTATTATTACTGAACTAAACTCAACCGACCAGCAGCTTAAAAATCTGTATGCAATAAATTTTTGCTATCATTAAGTTTAGAATCGACTTTTGATTGCCCTAATGGTAATTTTTTCGTTAAAAGGTTTTACCTGCTATAATTTTGACTGTCTATTCGCTGCTGATTCGTAGGTGGCAGATAGTAGCGGATCTATATTGTAATGAAATTTTTATAAAAATTATTTATTTTTGTCCAAATTTGTTTAAAGTTAAATGAATTTCTCACCGGCATCCATCTGTCCGCTTATCTCTTTAATTCCTCGTGCCTTCAAAATAAAACTAAACACCTTTTAATCATTAAAGCGCACTTTCAACCATTATATTTACTCTTAATTCACACAAAAAAAAAACTTATATTCAAAACATATTTTATTTTCCTTATTAAAATTATTTCCAGAAAATTCTCCTTACTAGCTCCTCCGCCATCTTCGACCAAAAGCCCTCTCTTCTCCACTAGTTGGCGTATGGTTTGCCAACTCGCGGAAATTTTAAAATTTAAATTAAAAAACAACATAATTATTTCAAATTTTCTGGACTATGCTATAGCCTGTTCCGGCTTCCAGCGTTTCCTCGGACGCCCGACGTCTCTTTTCCCTTTAGGATGGTATCCCATTATCAGTTTCACCGGTCTTCTGTTGTCCATCCTGTCTATATGGTCACACCATCGTTGTCGGTATATCCTAATAGTGTCCATCAACGGTTCGATCGCGAGTTCGTGTCGTATTTCTTCACTTCGTACTCTGTCAGCTCTAGTACAACCCTTTGTAGCTCTAAGGAATTGCATCTCTGCAGCTTGAATTCTGCTCTCGTCTTTTTTACAATGACCCATGTTTCGGATCCGTATGTCAATATCAGTATTGCTGCAGTTGTGTAGAATTTTAGGCGAGTATCCTTTGTGGTTTTATTCTTCAAATATTTATTTGTGGATTGTGCCGCATGTGGCTCTAAATCTATTTAGTTTGTTTTCTATATCATTGCTTCTCTCGTAAGTAACGTCACAGTCTAGGAAGTTGAAATGTTAGACTTGTTCAGTTGTAGTGTTGTCTATGACAATATTTGTCCTTATTGGGTCTTTCAAGACGAAAGCCATCGATTCGTTGATATTATCTATACATATGCGTCCCGTTCTAAAGCCTGATTGTTCCTCCGATATTATCGCGTCCATTAATGGTTTAAGTCTGTTGTTTATAATTGAAGAATATATCTTACAGCCCGAGTTAACAATGATTATGCCTTGGTAATTTTCAAAGCTAGTGTGAAGAGAGAAATCACTTTCATCTTCAGCCACTCATTCGGAATTTCTGCTCTTTTCCAGCACATATTCATGAAGTGCAGCAGTCGTAGTTTCATAAAGGGGCCTGCATATTTAAATAGTTCTGAATTTAAACCATCCAAGCATGTTGCTTTACGCTTCTTCAGTTTTTTAAGCACTTGTTCTAGTTCATTGTAATCTATGGGATCCACTTTGTCATTGTAGAGGAACTTTTCTTCTATATTTGGTATATCTGAATTCTGTCGGAGTCTTTTGTAGTGTTCAATCCACTCTTCTCTATTTATGCAGACTATTGAGTCTTGTATTGTCTCGTTTGTCTTTATTTAGCATTTTCATGACTTTATATGCAAATTCATTTCTTCCATATAAATAATTTTCGACCTTACTGATAAAGTTGTCCCATGATTTCTGATGTGCTTCTCTGCATATATCTTTGGCTTGGTTTCTGGTCGTCTTGTATTTTGCCCTATTCTGTTCTGTTGGGTTAGAGGGCATTATCTTGTATCTCTTATTTTTCTCCTTTACGGCTTCTGCAATTTCTTCACTCCATACTTTCATACTATATTTTCGTTGTATGTGCTTTTTTGTGCCGAGGGCTTTCATTGCTGCTCTTCTAATTATTATATTCCTGATATTATTCCATTCGATCTCCATGTCATCACTTGTGGTGTATTCTTGTCCGATAGATTGTATTCTGTTTTGATAAGGTTTCGTATGCTCCAGTCTTGTAGAAGATCCACCCTGAACGGGCTTGGCCCCAGCTGTTTTTCCTTTTTTGTTGTTTTTTTCTTCCATTTCTTCCATATAAGATTATTATATTTGAAACGACTAGGTAATAGTTTGAAAATATATATCAAATCCTCGGAATACATGAGTGTTTGTAAAGCCCACCTCACACAATGCTTGTTTTGCTGATGGATTGCTTGATGGGAGCCGTGATGGCTAAGGTGCGGCTGCGCTGATGGAAAATGACGTCACTGCTGGCTTGCTTGCTGGTTATCGTGATGGTTTTCTGTGATAGATCCCGTGCTATTTTTGTTGGTGGTTTACGTGATGGATTTCAGCGCTAACCAATGAAAAGGTCCCGTAGTGTTCGTCAACACGAGTAGTTACGAACACTCATTTTCAACTACCTGCGTGCGCATTGAAACCACAAAGTGCGTTGTGCGAAACCACAAGTGCACAAAGTGCGTGTGAAGCCAACAATGTATAAAAACCAACACACCACCCAGCTGCTAGAAATCCAGAAGCAAAACAAGCAAGCAATCCATCAGCAAAACAAGCATCGTGTGAGGTGGGCTTCTTGTGTTGCTAGCCTTCTGTTAACTATTACGTAGTCAATTATTGATCTGGAACCACGGGCTGCCCAGGTGAATTTGTTTATATCTTTCTTTCTGAAGAAGGAGTTTGTCACTTTTAGGTAATTGAAAGTTGCAAAAGATCTAAGTCGCTCGCCATGTGCTGTTTAAAGTATCTTCTTCATGCGTTCCAACCACGTTGGGTATAGGGTACCTTCCAATTCTAGCATTAAGTTCGCCCATTATAATCACTTCTTTAGTCCCATAGTTAGTAACAATTTCTTGTAGCTGTTTGCAGAACTCTACCGATTCCTCCCTCTTCCCCTTTTCCGGGGCATACACACCTATTACTGCAAGGGTTGCTCCATCGTGTTGGAAACACTGTTATTATTCTTCCATTTACGAACTCATATCCCTTTATTCTTTCCTTTCACTTCTTATCTATCATTATAGCCACCCCTTTGCTCGCTCGTTGACTTTACTCTCCTACGTTCTTCGTTCCTTTTAACTTCTTTTTTGTTCCATTTATGAGACTTTGCTTAAGTCTCATGACCAGTTCATCTTCCTTGTTACCAAGTCCTCTAACGTTCCATGCAGCAACAATCAATTCATCCACAATTTCCACTCCTTTATCCTTGTTCGTACTCTCGTTAGACCTGACCCTGCTTTCCACCGGGGTTGGTTACCCGGTCTCCAGCAGGGTTGTTCAGGTTGCCGGGGTTCACCAGGTGGAGGTAAGAGTCAAAATTGAGCAGAAGAGGCTTTGCGGAGCTATCCGGATACTGCTCCATATTTTACGCTTCTCTGCCCTTTGGAACCCCTTGGCTACCTCATTGTTATAAATAACTACTTGAAGTGCCCTGTTTATCTCAAATGTGATTTACCGTTTCCCCATAAAAAAAATTCCGAAGCCTGACCCTTTAGGAATCGAGCCTTTACTCTACAGTCGCTCTGAATATGAAATTTTCACAAATATATTACCGTGTTCTGTGGTTAAATTTTATAATTTTATTAAAATAAATCTATCTACCCGGAAACATTCACCTTGAGAAACATGAGAATGTCAGGTTTATTTTCATCAAATATAAATTTTTCAATTTAATTTGTTTCGGTTATTTTTATTAAAAATCGAAAATTTTAATTTTCAATGTTAATTCTTTTATGAAATAAATTTCTCAAAATATAAAACTTATGCATAAATATGAACACTAAATATTGGACAACCGTCTGATCGACTGGTTGTCGGCATACAACGATATTTCTGTAGGAAATGCAAACATTTAAAAATTATGAGATTACAAATATCCAAATTTTATAAATTTACAAACACAAAATATTTACAAATTTAACGAAATTTTCAAACTAAACAAAACCACCTTTATTAATTAAGGAACACGACAATATATACCAGGCGGTCCATTCTAAATTCAGCGGTAGCGCAAATGTTATTTGTCAAAAAATTGGGGCGGCGGTGTAAACAATTTATTAAACATTTTTAACAACAATGTACTTTTTAAATAATTATGTATTATAATAAAGAAATAAAAATAAACCCAATGCAAAATATTTGTATATACATATTACAAAAAATGTTTGTTTATAGCTTCAGTTCACAATTTAAATATTATAAAATAAAACAAATGTTTTTAAGATACAAAATTAATAAAATTATAACCGTTATATGAAATAACATCGTATATCGTTTAACTAAATGCAGTTATGTCATTTTTTAAATGTTTTCAAAACATTTTAATTTAATATTAAGTTTTGTTTTGTTCTTGAACTTTTCGTACTATTAATAATATGTTCAATAGTGCAGTAGATTATAATATACGTTGTATATTAATTGTATTGTATTTTAATATGTATTAGGTCTATACCAGTCTATACTATACATATACTTTATAATACCATAATATAATATGCAAAATGCATTATTTAAATAAAATTTATTGATGTAACATTTAGTAAAAGCTGCGTTAAAAAATCTCCTGTGTTGTTTTATCTCCCATACCATATTATATGACCTTTCAAGAACTCCATAATTCGAAACAGATAATTTTGATCTTAAAACAACCCTTTCATTTGGGAAAATTATATAATATGCAATGGTGGATCTAGGTTCTTTGGGTACTTCACTTTGCTATTTTGTATCATCAGGAATATTAACTTAAAAGAGGCTCATTACCAATCAACAACTGTCTTCAAGATATAATGCCCATTAAAATAATTAATGATGATGAAATAAAAATTATATTCAAGCCTTTGTTATATCGGGGGCCCGAAGCTGCAGTTTTGTTGCTTTCTTTCTATATAATATGTAGATTCGCCGCTGATCACATCGGTAAAGAACAAGAGAAATCGTTCAAAAATGTATGGGTAATTTAATACCTTTGCACTGGTAATATTATATAAACATTCATATTTGTTTTGAGTAGCGTATAATGGGTAAATATTCAGGTAACATATTTGAAATTCCGCTCCCATTAATGGATGTAGTACATATTTATTTGTTTATATAAATTTTAATCATTCTGTTTACACATTTTGGGCGAAACGAAACATTAGATCCCGCATTTCTGGGAAAATTCCTTAATCGAGACAATTTTTTAGGTCTCTAAACTTGAAGAATATAACAATTTAAGTATCTCAGAATATACAAGCATCACACGAGTGATTTTTTTGAGTTCGGATGGTTTGGGAGGCTGCAAAAAACTAGTTTCACATTATGGATCCAAAAACGCACGAACTCAAATGTTGACTGGAACTACTTAGCAGAAACCCTATTAATAAACTACAAACCGCAATTTTTAAGTCTGTAGCCAGGCCGTTAATTTGTCTACTATTTCAATATAATTATAGTTATTATCTTTTCATTCATCACACGAGTTATTAAATTAGCTTGTAATTTAAATTTGCACATCAATTTAATTTTTTTCCCTCATAAATTGATTTATAATGAATAATTTGAGTATTTGTAAAATATTAAAAAGCTAATAGTATTTTTTTAAATGTCTGTGTATACGAATAGCACGTGGCCGTCTCTTTTGTGCACGCCTACGTACATCTCGCACGCTGCATCGATGCAGCAATGAATGAAATCAAGTGTGTAACGGCCAAAACAAGTCCTGAAAAAAGTGGGGATGCACATGAATGAACCGATTTCAAGCCAGTTTAAAGATTTTTATGTCATGTTTCAGTTGACTGTTTCGAGAGAGCCATCGCACGGTTTTACGAGCAACAAAACTTTGCCGACATTGCAATTTTCTAAATTATTAAATTTTATAATTTTTCGCAATGTTTCAAACACTTAATTTTTTGCCCAATTAGTAGAAAGCAGTTTGCCAAAACACTTCTTATATTGGCTACCCAGTCAAAATCTTTTTTTTCCCGATTTTTGGCAATGGCCATGCGGAGAATGTACTTAGCTGTGGATGGATTAGAATGAACAGTGGAACAATACCAAACATTCCCTATGTAGAAAAATCTAACATGCATAATAACTAACTCAAGATATTTAAATCTGTATAATTTAAATTTGACCTTTTCTTATATTGCCCGTGGATGACTATTAAAATATTACATCGACATGACATCATTTGCATTGTTACAGGAAGATCAAAGATCTCGCCTGGTTGATGATTTGGGTTCACCATAATATGGTATAAGTGTGCTGTATGAATTTAAAATAAATTCTCTGGTATGTACCTCTCCCATGAAGCGAATGTTTACGCAGGCAAGATGTTATTATTTAATGCCGAGAACGCAAGTGATTCGATTTTTCACCTGCTAAGGGATGAATCGTGGAATCCTGAGTCGGTTTTGTTAAAAGGAATTCTAGGAAGGAATGCAGTGGTAGGCGGTCCACGGTGGGTTCAAAATATACAGGTTATTTGCCTAGTTTCATAGAAATCCGAAGTTTATATTTTATCATTTCGCACTAGCGCAGTGCACAATGGTAAATTACAAAAATATAATGCATAAAGAAGAAAATAATATAATAATTTAACATTATATTTATTTCGCTTGTTGCTGGCATTGGATCGGTTTGGTTATGTAGTTACCGACAAAACGTGAAACTATGCGGTATAGCCACGTCAAAATAATACAAACAATACACATACAATCGTGTGGTCCGCAAGTATGTACTTCTACCTGTAGCTTCACATACTTATGTATACCTATATAAATATAATAATGTACGTATGTACCCATTATATACTTCATCTCTTGTTTTATTTCTTCCTTTTGCAATACGTCTACCTACACCGTACATACCTTTCTTATGTTTTATAGTGCCTTGTACTCTGTATTTTATTATCGTTTCTAGAACTCTAATTACATGCCAATCATTTGTCCTTATGAATAAAATTCTTACACCTTGTTTAACAACACTGAAAAATAATGAAAACTTAGTTAATTGCATTAGATTGTTTTCATTGTAATGCTAGTTTTACTTTTATATGTTCATTGTATACTATGTACCTGAAAGACATATGACCGACTATTAATTTCAACCACACAAAAATCTCCACAAACCAACAGTTCATACAATGTTGATATAATAACATTTTCGCAATAAATTAAATATTATATATAATTGATTGTCGATCCATCAGCTTTACAATGAAAAGCTTTTTATTTCCAATTACAAGCAATTGGAATATCTCATAAACCATTGCTTAACGTGGATTCCGAACCACGGCACACGTAATTTGGAAGTAAACAACAAAGACTAATTAGCCTAATGATTCTTATATCTCAACTTCATTGTTTAATTGTTGTTTCGTCTGCAGAATTTTAATCTCGGATGTTATTGGTAAAAAGGCTTTAGGCGAAATGAGTAAAAAGAAAAATAACAACAACAAAGACCCACCAGAACAGAATTAGTTAAGAATCCTTGAACGCGCGGTCAGACTAAAGATTTTTATGTCTTTTTTTTCAAGTATAGAACAAATCAACCTCTATTGATATGTTTGTAATTTCTTTTCTAGACCGGAAATTATGAGAATTGCAAATATGTATATTGTATATTATACTATAAATATATAAGAAATTCCATGAAGTGACATGTCATAAAGTCGCGATGATTTTTTTATCAGGTATTTACGACTTTTTAACACTAACCACCACTTTTTTTTTAACGAGTCTTAAATTTTATTATGACAAAATGCTATTCTTCTACATTGGGTAACGCCAACTTTAAAATAGCACTAAAATTTAACAGTTTCAATTATTCATCCACCGACAAAAGCATCCATTATATTGATTTACATTTGATTTTCTAAACGTGAATGGCGCCTATAATCACTAAATACCTGTGTATCAGGTAAAAGGGATGTGTAGAAAAATATTTTGAACCGAATGAGAACTGTGAAACAAACTTATTAGGTATGCCCTTCGTAGGTATTATTGAAAAAAAATTATTTATAAACCGAATCCACAATGGCGATTCCGAGTATTTATTAATTTAAGTTTAGGTATTTATTGAATTTTTGACAATTTCTTACTCACCTACAACAATTTATTACGTCTTTCAATTTAGTAGCGCCATCTCTAGATAATCTTCATCTAGTTTCCAAGTTATCGCTCTTGATATGCACCTCGATTTTTAACGATTATTTTTAAATCTATGTGAATAGAACAACTGTGTAGCTACAATAGGGTTCTAACTGTAAGCTTTCAAACTTGATTCATTTTGATTTGGCAATTTATTAAACTTTTGCAAATAGCTCAATTTCGGTGCATCTCAGGCGCAGTTACCCATTACCCAAAATTTACAACTTTGATTCTTTTCTTGTCTGTATGTATGAAAATTTCATAAATTACAAAAATAAATACGTATAAGTTTCAAAGTTTTCACTTAGGGCTTTCAAGCAATTTTTTGTTTAAAGCACCATGAGCTATGTATGGCGATATTTCGGAAATTAGATGGACTAAGAAAACATTTTTTTTAAATACCTTTAGGCAGAGTTTTATCTACTTTCATTTTGTGTATTGGAAACTGCAAATTTAATATTATGTGAATTTTGAAATCTATATCTTTACAAATTTGCTTCTGTTCGGATTCGAATCTTTTGGAAAAAACTTGGAGCCTTTTCTTCCGAAACTAAAGTAAAAACTTCAAGCAAAAATTAAATATTTCCGATACAAGTTAGGAAAACTAACATTTTTCCATTCAAGGCGAGAATCTAAAATAGATAGTTTTCCACGAGTATCGAACAATATTTTTTCTAATTATGTTTTAAAATGAACTATATAATAATAAATTTATAATATTATTAATTTATACCTAAATTAAAATAAATTTCTTAAAATATTCTCTATGAAAATAGATGACGGTCAGTAGCCAATTTATAAGTGTGCGGAAAAGTATTACTTTCCGTACTAGGGCGGAAAAATAGTACTTTTCCACACACTTTTGAATATCACAAAGTAAGAATTTTTCAAACATAATTTAAAAAAATTTAATTTCTAGGTTATTTGCACACAGACCTCTTTTTCACTCTACACTCTACACTACACCAAAAATGTTAAATTGATCCAATACTCCCTCCTCACCGGACCTCCTGGTCCATAACAGTATAACTTACATAATAATATCAACTTTTTCTATCTCAATGTGTCTAAATAGAAATAATTTCCCCCTGCTTTCAAATTTCGTCTTGAACAATTCCATTGTTTCGTTCGCTGTATGGCAGGTTGCACCGTCCTGTTGAAACCACATGTCTTCAAGATCCATTTCAGCAATTTGAGGCCAGAAGAAGTTGTTTATCATTTCACGGTAATGAACGCCGTCGACTGCATTGCTAGCCGCATAACGCGTGGAACGTTGAAGGATCACTCTTGGATTTTCAGCTTTCCCTAATGCGACAGTTTTGTTTGTTGACATAGCCATCAAGTTCGAAATGCGCCTCATAGGAAAAGATGATTTTTTTTAAATCCGCATTCACTTCTTGTTGCTGTAATCCATTCTGCAAACGTTTGGTGCTGCGCATAATCTACTAGCTACAAATTCTGTGTCAATTGAATCTTGTAAGCATGCAAATGCAGATCTTTAGTCAAAATTTGTTGTAAACTGCTTCGTGAAAATCTCAATTGCTGAGAACGATGGCGAATCGAGATGGAAGGATTCTGGTCAACACTCTCCCTAACTGCTACAATGTTTTCATTAGACCGAGTTACACGAACACGGACCAGATCTCTTCTGGGTTTGAATTGACTCAATTGCCTCAAATTTCTCGATTAATCGGACCGCTGTATGGCGAGAAGATGTGTATAAAAAAGAAAAATCCACATTTTCGAACCTTCTCGGAAAAAATCTCACCATTTCGGTAGTAGATTCTCCAAGACTAAACCTCAATGTTCACGCATGATAGCTGTCAAATAACAGTTCTGTAAGACGGATACCAAAAAAATGGCTCCAAATTGAAAATAGACGGTTTAATATAATAAATTATTATCAAATACTTATATTGTCAAACACTTGAATCTTGAAACCTATTCAACCAAATTCAATATCTTCAAGGGATGATAATATTGAATTAAGATTCTTGAGTTCAGTGTGGCGTTAAATGGACGTAATTTTGAGTAATTACCAGGGAAACGTTTCGAATTAATTTTGTGTTATATTCAAAAATTTGGTGATCGATGATTAAGGATTGCAATAATAACTAATTGTGTTGCATGTGTGATTTTTGAGATGATTCAAATGAAAATGTTCTAGAAATTAATGTACATAAGTTCGATGATTCAGGATTGATGTTGGAATGATTTTTTGGCAAATGAATGTAATTGGTGAAATGCAAAGGTTATGCGAAAATTGGATTGAATTAATAAGTAATCTGTGAAGAAAAAAATGACGATTGAAACTTATTTATAAAAAAATAAAGAAGCTAGAACCGGAAAAATCTGAGAAAATCCCGAAAATCTAAAAAACTATGGTGAAATTCAGGAAATTTTAGGAATTCTTTAAATTTCTTAGAAGATTTTAAAAGAAATCTTAGAATTAGATCAACAGAAGCTTTTCTATTGCTCAATTTTTAGCCATCTCAAATTGGACAACGACCGGTTTTTCACCGAACGATTCCGTGCATTTATTCCTTGAACTTCTTGACTTCTCCGCCATTCCAACATAGGATTGCCAACCGTCCCACTTTTGAACTTCATTCTGTTAATTTATTGTTGTCATTAAGTATTTCACTTGAGACTCAAGGTTCTGTATGGTGCTAACCTTGCTTACATGCATAATGGACTGAAATTATTCTTTTTATTTAATCTTAAATTTTCGTTAATCTATACAGGTGCGTCACAGATAGACAGATAAATGAGGAAATCCGAAATGTTTTACTTTAAAATTTTCAAAAATTGGCAACCCAAGTTCAACGTCAGTGTTCGAAGAAATCCAACTTAATAAAAAATAAGTCTATGTTCAGATATTTTAGAGGCCGCAAATAGTATGTTGTGCTCGTGAGTAAACTAATGGACGTCTCGTGGCATATGATACACACTCGTGATTAATGATAATCGTTCTAGAATAATTTACCATTAAAAATACGGCAAATATTTTGCGAAATTTTTTGTAATCTTATTGAAGAAAGAATAGTTATTTGTGAATCACTGACTGAAAAGGGACTGTTCTAAATTTGACGTGTATTTTTTGTAAATATAGTATGTCTGCCTATTATAAAAAATAATACAAGAATATAATTATTGTGTACAAATAAAGCAATTTATTGCTTTTTAATTATTTTTTTATTTTATCATCAAAAATTTTATTAGTTGGATTTTACCAAACACTTTTATTAATGTTTGATGATTTAATGTATGATTTTAATATATTAGTTCAATTAATTATTTTATAAAATTAATAATTAATGATAAATGAAGAAAAACATTCATTTAGAAGTTAATGAAATTATCAGTGTCAAATCTGAGATATTATAACTAATGTAGATCTTTTACTAATTAATTAACATACAAAATTCTATGACATTTTAAAATGTTTAATTTAAAAAATTTAAAAAAGGTTTAATTTTTTTAACGAAATATACAATTTAAAAAATCCTGAATCTGCTCTTTTGTTCTAGCCTAATCTAGTCATCTTGGCTTGTAGAGTCCCGGGTCTGCCATCCATATCTCTTTACACCGCGCTAAGAACGCCGCTCGTAGCTCGTTGGTGTTTTTCAATTTAAAAATAAATTTTTTAAATGGAAAATTATTTAAAAAAAATATATAATATACAGAATTTATAAAAAATCTGCCAAGTTTACGAATTATGGAATACAGAGTCCGCTGAAATTGCGCTTGATTTCTGGTAAGTACACTTTATAACAACAAATAGCCATAACTTGGCCAATTTTTGCGATAGAGGAATAAATAAAAAACAAAATTGCAGAGAATTAAATTATCTTTCATATTGCTATTTTTCATTTTTTTTTAAACCCTTATCTTTTGACCAAACCGCAAAAAATTGTAATTAAAATAAATTAACAATTTATTAAATATAATAAAAAATTATATTTTAAATATTATTCAATAAAATCATAACTAGAGCCACCAGTCATGAAAAAATCCAATTGACTCCCATGTATGATATTAAAAATATAAAAGAGTTCAAGATATGGGTACTATATATTATTATATTTAATATTAAACATAAAAACAACACTTCACCATAAAATACCATTATAAACGCGTAAAATGCATTAAATTTCACTTTAAGGCTCCATATTCAGTTGAACCTTGGCTGAAGTTATATTATATATATTACAGAGAAGAAATTACATTGTTTAAAGCTGTTTGTACAGTATTATTTTCGATGCATATGTGTTTGCGGTCAATAATAAAACAATTGTAAGTTTAAATGTCCTCGATTTGCTCTACGGAGGTGCAGTTGAAACATAGGCCCATTAGCTCAGTTGGTTAGAGCGTCGTGCTAATAACGCGAAGGTCGTGGGTTCGATCCCCCCATGGGCCATTTTTTATTATTTTAAATTTAAACGTCAATTTCTTTTTTCTTATCGTAACTCATCAATCGTTTATATTATACTAACAAGTTTATAGTTGCAGCGGAAATTATATACTACTTCCTTCAGTTGAACGACTGGTTGTACTACCTAAAACCAAATAGGCATCAGCAATTTGATTGTATAATTGAACACCGGATGTAATGCCTATATTACAGAAATTCTAAAAAAGGACGGGCACGCGAAACACGTAGATAAAAGTAAATTTTCTGTCACTCTCAATTTCATTCATAGATTTGCGGTTAATTAATTCTAGCATTGATAGTTCACGTACCTCTGGACATTGTTATTTAGCGTAAGAGCTCTATTGAATATGGATTAACAACGCCGATGCCTTTCCTCGAGATTTGGAATTTGGTTGTGTGCCTACCTCGAAGAAACAAGTCAATTAAAATTCAAATAAATTGTATTATCAGGGTCAACTGGATTAAGGCTACCTATTTTTTTTATATTATTAATTACAAAAGGAATTTTTGAACAAAAAAATTTACAACCAATTAAAAGCAATGATTTAATAAAGTTGCTAAAATATTTTGCAATAATAAAATTAAACAAACAATTTCTATGCTCTTCGGCCGACGCGAAAAATAAGTTATAATCATATTTGCCAGTGGCGTACAGACGAGATCGGCAAAGCTTTTCACGATAATGGGAGCGGCGTCTGAAAGAAAAGCGCCGCTATATCATTGTATAAGTTAAAACGTAAAAAAAGAAATTTTTTGCAAGGCATTGTATATTTTTAGAAGACGTTGGTTGTTTATGTACCCTTGCATGTACTTTCTATTTTACCTTTACCTTGTCATTACGTACTTTTAATAAAAGTCGAAATTACCGACTACTTGTTCTTTATCGTATCAATTTCTTTTTAACACGCGAACTTACTGTGTAATCATTGCCATATTCAACAAGGTATTTCGATATTTTTTTTATATGCTCCAAGCGGATAGTTGTTATAGTTTTAATACAACCAATTTTTTGATACTTGATTTTTCAAAGAAAATAATTTTTAAAAGTAAAAATAAATAAATTATTAGATCCCATAAGTTGCGTTTTTCGCATGCTGTATCAGTCGACATAGAAATAAAAAATATTTCACTTTCTTATTAGAACCACTCGAAAATTTGTACATCAATAAAATGGCGACTGTTTAAGATAGCCGCCATTTTGACTGTTTAGAGTATTATATCTCAGCTTCTAGTGGTTCGAATTCAATTTTCTTTTTTTTATTCGAAAGCTATTGTTAACAAGAACATTTTGTTGTTACATATTTATTTATCTCAAACCTTCAATGTTCCGCACAGTTTATAAAATAAATTTTAAAAATAACTTTTTACTGAGCACTATATCACTATTTTAAATCAGATAGAAAAGAAAGAGAATTACTTCAGCTTTCCATTGATATCTAGTATGTTCTTCTTGAATGAAGGTATTGGATCTATGTGCGACAAAGATATTTCACGCTATTTAAAGAAAAGCAAGAAATGCCTTCGTCCATAGTTTCAGACGAAAATAAACCATCAGAAAAATTCTAATTAAATAATAATCATAAAAAATAATTGGCGTATTAAACCAATTTGAGTGTAATCTCTGCAAGTGGTTCTGTATGGATATAATTTTCCATCTTTGAAATTAGCCATTATTGGTATCGAGTATGTCGGCGGCAAAATATTGCAGATCGTTTCCCATAAGTCTACTCGTTTTAATTGGTGGGTGGATCTTTCGGCAGATGATGTGCGATATGTAACACGAAACAGACTGGATTCAATGAACTTAATTTAGGAACGTAGTATAATATAGGTCTATTATAATTACCCATCATAGATGACCCGGATTCACTCATTCTAACCGTGACCTTCGTCTTGTATCACGATTCTAGTATTGTTTTCCATAAAAAATGAGGCCACTTTTGGGCATACATAAAATATTTCTCGTTGCAGGTAGCCGCAGATTTTCTTAAGATGCTCAAAAAACCGTTTCAACCAAATTTTTTTCGAAAAAATACAAAGTTAAAGAAAAAAAGAAAATGCACTACCTATCACAAATGAACTTATCAAGAAGCGTCAAAATTAAAACAATATGAAAACTTCCAAGGGCACCCTAAGGTCCCCCGGGGGCAAGACGGTGACCGCGGCGAAAACAATAATTTTGGGTGGACCTCCAAAGTGGAAAGGACTAAATAAGGTCATTTTTTTGCATTCAAAATTTTTATATCCCATCGATTTATGATGGCAAAAAAGTGACGCCTCTTATTTTTTGTAAAATTCGGGTACCCCAATCTAACTTACGCCGTAATTTAATATTTCGGCACAGGAACTTCAAAACTCTGTTGGTTTGGCTCCCAGTCGAAATATAGAAAAAATAAATTGAAAACTTAAATTTTCTTTATTATGCATTAATAAAAATTATATCACATGATAACACAAACACTTAGAATATTGGATAGGTTTATGAACCACATTATAGAGCGTTAAAAAATTAAATTAAAACTAAAAAACAATAAACTTATGTTCATATCATACATAGGCAATGTAACAAAATTTATACAGGGAAATATTATAGTATTTCATAGTTTGAATTCAAAGAGGAAGAACAAAATTTACTTGCAGATCAAAATTTTGAAAATATCCAAAATTTATTCCTTTCAGTACTCGGAGTGTTTTGTTCTTATCATACAAGTTTTGCATTACTTACATACCTACTTAAGATAAATTTACTATATTGAAACAGGACAAAAAGCGTTTAAAAAGTTATGAGAGCAATTATTTTTAAACACCGTGTAAATTGTTAAAAAAATTCTATTAGAGATATTATAAATTGAAATATAATTCCAAATTTGATATGGCGTCATATTTTGGCGCAAAATTTGCTAGTCTACTTACAAAATGTGTCTTCAAGACCACAACAGTAATAAATTAACTCTTTGCTTATTCTAGAACCAAAACTAATAAAATAGTAATATGGATTATTATATTTTATTAAAAATAAAATACGCTTCTCTTAACATGTTAGTTGACAAATCACTGGTGCTGTAAGTTGTCACGAAGTTTAAGAACATTCCCATGACGGAACTATTGCATCTTAGAATATTCAAATCTAGTATTTACAAGTTCTTCGTCGGAATCTAATATGGGCAATGTAGGATCACTAGAAACGTTTTCTTCCAACCACTTTATGTCGTCTTCTACCGAATGGTGCTTGGGCGAAGAGGGGCGCTGGTGATGGTTGATTCGAATTTTGACGCCGTAGGCGTCATTAACCAACTGTTCCTCTTCTTCTTCATCAGCTATCTCTAATAGCGGCACGAAAGCATATCTTTGATTATTGTTGGTTGGTCTCCAAAGTATCATAATCACCAACAAGACTGCTGAGAATAAAATGTGCCAGTATGCTTCTTCCATCCATAAATCTTTCCAGACCACCAAACAAGTAATGAGGCGGTGCGTTTTAATGGAATATACCATAAAAATAACGGAAGCAACAACAGAAAAAATTAAAGTATTTGTAAAATGTCTGTACAAAGACAATTTCACTTCGTTCCTTCTCAATCTTAACGTTCTAGTAGTATTTACAAGGGCATTAAATATCCACCAACATATTGCTGAATCCAAAACGGCCAATGGCACTGCAGCAACCAATAGATCTTTATTTTGATCATTTTTAGGCCGCGTTATTCTTAAGTACGCTTCTGCGGCTGCTAAAAAGAAATATAACAAACCGACTCCTACGACGCGATGCAAAGTGGCGCCCAAACGAGGTTTAACGATGCCGAATCCCAAACTAACAACGATCACCAACATTCTCGCCAAAGTACGTTTGGCGCACGATACCCATTCCGCAAAAAGCATAATTCCCTGAATTCGAGTTCCCGTACTGTTAATACTTTGAATTTCGGCATAAAACGTAGCCTTTTCCAACATTCCCAACAAAATAACACCCCCAATCCAAAACTGTACCCGCAACAAGTCTCTCCATTGCAAAAACGATAAAACTAACCAAATTAATCCAAGTATCACATAAAATATACACATAAAACCGTAAAAAAGCAAGAGCGGAAAGTCGGACGCTGATAAATAACCATAACTACTTTTCATTTCGACATGAACTCCCAAATTAAACTCTACCGCAACGTCACTAACGCGAAAAATCAAAACGTACACGCTATCCTTCGTCGTAATATATACAGGATGAGATAAATCGTAAGATTTCTCGTTTTTTTCTAATTTCGTTTCATTTAATATGATGTGATCGTTACATTTGTAGACTTGATCGGCGGACTTGTAATAATTTGTGTTATTTAAGGTCTTATTAGACATCCAAAGCTGAAAATAAATTTTGAAAATCAACAGAAAATTATTATTATGTAGTTACACAACTTACGTTTTTACCCTCGTTCAATGCATCCGTAAAATCCCAACATAGTGATGGGATGACTGCCCAACCAATTGTCACATTACTAGTCGTTTCTTTGCTGGCTTCACAATTGACTAAAAAAAATTGAGAATGCTCTCGTATCAAAATGTAATTTAATAGTATACTTAATTAAAAATAAAGCAAATTCTACCAAGACTAGATACTTCTCTAACAATACTTATCCAAAACTTAAATTCTGCAAGTAAAATGCGACATAACTTTTTATGCACTCAGATAGACACCATTAGGGGACGTGAGTTGGTGAAGCTATGCTTAAAGTATTAGAAGTGTTTATTTCGGCTGGTTTAGTCTGTTTGGTCGTTTATCGCAAGTCGATGTACATTTGAAGATGCCAGGGCGGTCAAACTATACAATCCATGTATTTGACTGCTATCTGCATTTATGTGTCATGCTTTGGATAGGTATTGTGAAAGAAGTATTTATCTTATAAATCAAAGCCATTTTAAATTTTTTACTCATCACATCTGGTCATTTAAATTATTTCAAATTTGCTCAAGTGGGCTACCCTATATAATTAATAAATAAAAGATTTCTCTTCAGAATAAATTCCCTCAAAATGCTTTATTATCTGTATTAGGCTGATATTAGCTTGGTCGAGATGTTGGGAATTGTTTTGTTTTAAAATTCGGTTTAACGCAGCAAATATTTGTTGACGGCCTTGCTGCTTTAATGTGTCAAGTTAAAAAGAATTAGAAAGTTAAAGGATTTAACAGATAGTCCATTAAGGTACTTATTTAGGTACTTATAAAATATCTAAAACTTTAATTGTTTCACTATAATTATTGTGTAAATTCAGGTAACTATTTATCTCAAAATTAAACAACTACAATATACATAATTATTTAGAATTTTTATAATATAATATACCTAATAAATAGACTTGGCAAAATCTAACAGCTGCCACATCGTCTAAAATAGTAACAACTAGTTATGCATCTCTAGACTCTTGTCAGAAATACAGTTAAAGAATCAATCAATCAACTAAATTCAATCACTCAAGTTTTAATTACGACATTCATCATCAGAATCCAGTCGTCCAGTCCTGCCAGTGGTCAAGTAGATAAATTTTAATGGTTTTATGACCTTTCAGAAATTAAAGATGCAAAAAATGACTCCTAGAAACCGCCGAATCACAGAAGTTGCCAAAAATTTCTGTATTCAACCTGAAAGTATCTACCCCGAATATTTTAAGGTTTGTCACAAAGTTAGCATCTGCTGATGCTTCCTGGAATGAGACTGGCAGTTTAAATCTGGAGACTAACTTTCCTTTTTTATGACTACCTCCATAGTTTCGAGGGGACAATCACTACAATGGCTAGCGTTTCTGGGTATAACAGGGGCTAATCATACAACCCCAACTGCGGCTATGAAGATACTTTTAGATCTACCACCTTTTAACCTACCGGTCAAGAGGGAGGCCTTACAAACCGCCATTAAAACTACCCAAACTAAGAAATTCAAACCACGAGACAAAACTGTTTGAAAAACCTTTGGATATCATTCCGAGAACTGTTGGCTTTGAGACACCGTTTGACGGAGTTATTCAGGACAGCAACATGGTTAGAAGTCAAATAATACAAGTGCATACAAAATCATCCAACTGGTACACAGATGGATCAAAAACTGAACAGGGACCAAGTATAGAAACACACAGAGGGTTTGAAATTCAGAAGTGGGAAGCGGAGAGCAAGAAAACTCTCTGGTATAATGCACCAGGACAAAGACAGGCGAAAAATTCATCGAGTACTCAACTGCAGAAGCTAAAAAGCTTCTTCTTTTCTCAAAGAACGAAATTAGACTCATTACGGGGTTGCTCACTTGACATTTCCCGCCTGCGATATCGCCTCAAAAAAATGGGACTGGAAGGAAATGACAATTGCAAACTCGGAATCGGAGATTGAGTTGGCCCAACACATTCACTGCGACTGTAACGCCTTAGCTCGACTTAGGCTTAAATATCTGGGACAGACACAACTGAGATTAAGTCAACCTCTCAGGAGTATACTACTATGTTTTGCTAGCAAAATTGAATTCCTGAAAGGGTTAAGAACAAAAGATCAATACTGGTCGCAGTTCTGAAAGGCTCTTTGACCCGTAAGTACAATGCAATTGGAGACCATCAACTATTGAACAGAGTTACAGAAAAATTCTTAAATCAAGTTTAAGTAGCTGTGGTGTCTAAATACTGCAATCTTTCTCTCATCGAGTAAAAATCTGTCCTATAGTGGTAGTATTTAAGTTTATTCAAGTTTTAAGAACCAGTTCAAAATCTGAGAGTAACGGTTTAGAAACTTTAAATAGAAGAAATCGCTTTCTTGAGAAAGAATCTTTCACCCATCCAAGTGCAAGCCACTAGTAACTGTGCTTGACAAAATGAGGTATTGACACTACAATTTGAAATTTCACAAAGGACCGAAATTGAATCTAATTTTTATTTTATGGTGTAAACATACGTAGGTATATGAAGTACAAAATGAAATTATATTGTGCTTATCACATTATGGGTTTATATTTAGATTATATTTACATAGGACGATAATTGACCTAGTTTAAAAAAATTAAAAACACCTGTTGTTCAACTTAAGTTTGGAGTGAAGTTGACCAGATATTTGATATACTTCCTAAGATTGTTATTAGAATTTGTCAAGTCTCCTTTCCATCGGGGAGCGTAATCGGTACGGTTTCTAGATTGCATTGTTGTATAAAAAAAATATAAATAAACTAAGCAAAAAATAAACTTGACTGTTCCTTCAAAACAAAACTGAATAAAATTTTAATTTACAATAAAACAAAGAAGATGCAGCAAAAATTAATGGGTAATAGCTGAACTGATTAAAAAAGTCATATTCTCGTTAATTATTGTAATTATTTCTTGCAAAAATTGAATTTACTCCAACTTAATTTTAAACAATTAAAAAATTTGTATCGAATATTAATTACACCATTAAATTACCCATTGTTTCCTTGAAGACATTATAGGCATAATAAAACATTTATGATTTTTTTGTATCTACATATTTATCAACTACATGAATTTGCAAATGAAGGCAGCTTTAAATCTTGAAATATTTACTTATTGCATAAATTGTAACAAGTATTGGATTTTTGAATACATTTAGCAAGTGTGAGTCAGTCTACCATGAACTGATTAAACCCTATCAGCATTATTCAAATAAGGAAGATATTTGATAGATTAACTAATTTTTTTATATTGGTTTTCTGAAGAAATATATTTACATAAAATTCAATCTATCCTATATTTTCTTTCATCAATAAAAATGTAAACTCACATGGGAAAATCATACTTAACGTTTTTACCGAGTGTATATATCGAGATATACATCAAGTCTTGAAAAGAATGTTACAGGCTTTCTTAGGTACACCGAAAAGCAGAATTTACAGCTTAAAAGTACACTTTTACTGTAAACTTAATTTAAAAGTAATGAGGTTCTAACATACAATGTTACGAAAGGATACATCAACAGTTAGTAAGATATCTTTTCCCTCGTTAACGAAGATGCAATCAATTTTAACTGATTACTATGTAACAAAATGTATTAATTTATTTTGAGCATTTATATCTAAAACTATTAGAAAACTTGTATCCGAGAAAAGTCTCTAGTATGATAAACACCTTATTAGAAATTTTTAAAAATAACCGCAATATGTCAGATTGTTATACCTTTGATGAAAATCTGCGATGCCTTAAACAAACTCTTTGCAACAATTAAATTGCTGCGTTCCTAAAAATATAAAAGTATTAGTTTTGTACATTGACATCAAGTAACAGAAAGTTCACCCTGGTTAAATTAAAATCCCATTTTCCTTCATCAGGTAAGGACCATGCAATAGGTAATGTGATAATTAAAATTACGACTAAACTTAAAGATATACACATTTTATTTCTTAATTTATCCATTATTATTAAATTAAAGAATTATTTGCGTAGTTTAATTTTATCACATTTTATTTACATCAGATAAAAATCACTACACGTTCATTTTAAATGTTGATGTATTCAATGACAGATTTTGACAGTTCTTTGGTTCCTATATTTTTAGTGCTGCCAACCGTTGGTTTGTTGAAGTGCGAATATGTATGTACAAGATGATACACAATAAAATCATACAGAAATGAAAAAAAAATTAAAATTTTATTTTGTAATTTGTTTTATTTTACTGTTGGCGTCGAGCGGCACAGAAAAACTTTAGTGACGCCCTCAATCGTTGAATAATTTTTCCAATAACTCAACTTCAAAGAATATACTATTCATCATAAGACAAAGAAACCACTATTTCGTTTTTAGTAGTCCTTAAAATTTATTATAAATTACATTTAAATCCAAACTATAATAAATTGGCTTGTGAATTCTTGCTTGATTGACTTAACTTCTTGGGATTGTTGTGTGTCAAACTCGCTATTCTTTTATTTTCCAGGTTAGCCTCGAATAACCTGACGAGCGCTTTGTGGTCATCCTGAGTGGTGGGAGTGATTGCGAGTTCATCGTACACACTTCTAATCCCCTTGTACTTGATATTGGACAAGCGGATTTTCATGACCCATTTGGGCAATTTTGAGGTGTCCTTGAGGGTGATGGAGGGCATCTTAGGCGGACGAATGCATTTCTTCTGGACGATGGTCTCAGTTGACATTTTGTTACGATAGTTGGATTTCTGGTGAGAAATTATATCCATATCGGTAGATTTCGTCGATTTCGTCTGGTGGTTTGATTTCCATTAATCTGTTGGTGTCGACAATTCCTCAGTGGACGAGTGATGACACAGACGTCTTGCACGTTTTCGCCCAGATCTTTCTTTGACGAGGATGAAGCCATCTTTATTTTTTTCTTCTGGGTCGACATCAATCACAACGGATGATGCGGTCTGGGAAGAGCTCAATGAGCTAGCTATTTCATCGTCAAAATCGCTGGCTTTAGAAATCATGGTTTCCATGTTTTCGACCACTGTGCACGTTGAACAAATAGTGAATTCAGATAATCCGTATTATTTACTTCTTGATTTGCGACTCCCGCTCGTTATCGGTGAATTCTGCCTGGTTGTTTGGCGTGTCTTGCAGGTCGCTCACGTTTCTGAACAACTTTTCTAAATTCCGATTGATTCTATCACGTTCCATGATTAATTCAGCGAGGATTATCAAAGGTTCGTCCTTGTTGGTTTTTCTGTTGAGATCCCGTTAGAGTATTACTCTTAATTAAAACTTTAACGAAGAGAAGAACTTCAATTGTTTTCATTCAAACTTCCTCTCATTAAAACGTGCTAGACGCCTAGACCAAAGACATTCAACCCTTGGCGTTCGAATCCAGAGAAAGATTTATCTTGTGGTGACGTATTTCCGTATTTTGGAGAACATAATGCTATGAGTCCAATACCTCAATGACAGGGTTACAGGCACATTTAGTTTGCCGACGACAACTACGAATTTCAATGAATTAATATTAACTAAATATATTATTATATTTTAGTAGTAAATAAATTGAAATATGGGTAATTAAGTCGTAACAGGTCTTAAAAAAGCGTAAAATAGTACATTATGCACCAAGGGAATAAAGTGATCCTTTTTTGGCGTGTGGGTGAAGGTTTGTTTGCACGAGGCGTAGCCGAGAGCAAAAATTACACTGCATAGCATAGCAGATGTTACAAAAAAATGAAAAATAAATTGATAATAAAATCTGGTGACTTCTTTTTTGCCCGGCAGTAACTTCTTTTTTACCCGGCAGTAACTTCTTTTTTACCCGGCAGTAACTTTTTTTTGCCCTAGGGCAAAAAAGTACCACTTTACACCCGCAAATCGGGGTCTAAAGTGAATACTTTACCCCCGCAATTGCAAAAAATAGTATTTTTATTTGTATTTTTATTGTATTTTTTTTCAAAACAAAAGTTACTGCCGGGTAAAAAAGAAGTTACTGCCGGGCAAAAATGAAGTCACCAGATTATATTATCAATTTATTTTTCATTTTTTTTGTAACATCTGCTATGCTATGCAGTGAAATTTTTGCCCTCCGCTACGCCTCGTGCAAACAAACCTTCACCCACACGCCAAAAAAGGATCACTTTATTCCCTTGGTGCATAATGTACTATTTATTCACCTAAGACCAATTCTATTTGGAAATCTAATGCAGAGGGCGCCTAAAAAAGCTAAACAAAAAATTTGTATTTCAAAATTATTCAAATTTGAATTTTGAAATTTTAAAAATTTGAATTTGAAATTCGCAAAAATAATTTTTTATAGAGCTAAAACCGTTAAAAAAAATGTCGCTTTAAAAAAGATTGTTGGCAGCGGTCCGGGACTTCGGAAGTATGAGTTTTGTGGTCCACGAGATTCAAATGGTTGGCGACCGCTGATCTAGTATATTGAACTGTAATTTATTGTTTTATTCTTATTTAACTAAACACGATTTAATCACAACATACTTTTATTTCAAAAAAATTACAACCTTCTCATTTTCAAATTCTAAAAATTTCACCATCTACGCGTCTGGCTCTTCCGCCATCTTCGACCAGGAAGCCTATATTCCATGCTAGTCAGGGCCAAAATCAACCTCTAGCGGGAATTTAAAACTTCACAAAAATATATAAAATTTCAAAATCCAACAAACAAAACTAACAATTTAAAACTAACGTAACTCCCCCCCCCCCTTTGTACACAAATACCACGACAATATGTTACATAAGTGAAGGAAAATCAGAGGAAATCCCGAGAACTAATATAAATACTATTTTTATTTTCAAAAAGTGAATGAGTGAATGAGAAGTGAGGAGTAGATATTATTAAGAAAATCATGAAAATCTTGGGAAATCCAAGAAAATCCAGAAATCAGAAAAAAAATGCCGAAATCTTGACGAATTTTTACTCTAATTTTACGTATACTTAACAGCGACTATTAATCATCCAAAATTGAACCAGGAAATCTGTTGTAATCTTAGGAAATCCGTGGAAATCTTAAGAATTTTTTGAAAGCAATTAAGAGGAATTCCAAAGTAGTTTTCTCGTAAAGGGAAAGCTAGTGTACAAATATTTATGTTGCCATTCTTCCCTCGATAGAAAATAACAGAATAAAATATTAGATTTTCTAAAATAAAATTCACAAGTTAATTTTCATTTCATTTTAGTCACTTCTGATTTATTTATGTATTTATGTATCAATAACAAACTTTATCTTGACAATAAGGGTATTGACCAAAACGATAGTATTAATTTTTTTTTGTATTTTCGAAATGTTTATAAATAACATCATTTAATTTTCATGTAGCATTGCCAATGGATCAATAAACAGCCCGAAACGTCGGAAAATTATATTATATTGTTCTTTTTACCTTTTTTGTAAATTTTATTAAAATACGCAACAAAGTAAATGAAGTCAAGTGGCTACTTTCTTTCCTATTTTTAGGAAGTAAAGTGATTTAAAAAATAGAAGTGAGCGAAAGTAGATAGAGGGACTCACCTACTGTTTCTCTAATTGTTACTACTATTTTCCGGTTAGTATTGTATGACGATCCCTTTTTCTCCGGTTTTTATGTTGCAGGAGAAAAGGTGGTATTTTACTTTCCAAAAATGGGGAATAAAGCAGTCACTTTCCTTCCTTTCATTTCGTTCAAATTTCATACGCTATAATAATTTTTTTTCAAGAAAAATCGTTATTGTTTATTTTACAAGTGAAATTTATATTGTTTTAGTTTATTATCAAGTTGTTGTTATCAAATTCAGTTTCTTTGCTTATTTTGACCACCCATGATTCAAACTTTATCCGGATCCGGATAATTATTACTAATATGACAATGATGAATAAATAATAATGTAAGTTGCGCTTTTCCAAGTTAATTTATGTGATCCTGATGGCGAGTATTTTACTGTTAAGGTAGAAAGTAATTATTATAAAATAAATTTTTATTTTGTTGTTTTGAGCTGCCTTTTGAACCTTTCGTCAAACCGTACATTATTATGTATATTAGAATGTCTGCTAATAAATTTCCGAGTTCCTGTATATTATATTTTTTTATAATATTTACAGTACTACTAGTAGTATACCTATGCCCACTCAGCTTTATAACTAAGGAAATAATTAATGAGTAATCAACTTATAATTTTCGCATTCTTACCGAATTATAAACATTTTAAAATTCCGAATTGCATTAACATTTTTACTCAAAATTCAGGAATATTTCTTATTTTATGTCGGTTTTACAACGACAAAAGTAAAAATAACCTGATTGTATATGCAGTTACAGTCTATAGATGGACTTTGATATTTTGATAATTTACAATCACATAATGATTACAACAAAAAGAAACTAGAAAGTTTTGCATACACCTCTTCTCTCAATCTACTTTCCTGACATAAAATAACATTAAAATATTTATTATATTTGTTTAAATTATATTATTTTATTATTATTATAAAATAAATTATTAATAAACCGATTAAAATGATATAATTGAATAAAATATTGTTTGATTTTTAATTAGTGTATCAATTAAAAATTATTAATAAAATATTATTATCGATGGATTATTATTATTCATTATTATTGTTGTAACGATTTAGAAAATATTAAATTTGTGAAGCTTAAGCGCTTAGGTAAGCTTAAATATTGATTATTAAATATAAATATCTTTTTATGTTGCCAAACATTAGGTACAAATCGAAATAAAATTTTAGCCTTATTTAGATTTTTATATTAGATATATTATTTTTATTGATAATCCATAAGTCGGCAAATCCTTTAAAACGCAATGCCTAGAGTTGTAGTAAATATTACAAAGAATCGGGAAGTCATAAATTAGGATTGCTTAGCAGTTGCACATAAATTAATAACAAATACTAAAATAAATAATTACTTAATTCGTATAAAGTAACAATATTGTAAATATATTAAATTAAAGCAGTTCGAATCATTCTTATTTTTTATCTACAAGTAATTTACCCTGATGCTACAGTTTGCGAAGTATTTTGACTTTTATTGGGGAATATAGGGTGGAAATTACACAGAATAAAAAAATTTAGAGCGGACAAAAATATTATTATAAAACATATCCAACAATATAATGTTTCCATGTTAAAAAAAAATTTCCTTTGTATAGAATTACTTTTTCAATAGTTTAAAAATCGGAAATTCCCGAAATTACATTTTTAAACATACATTTTTTATATTTAAACATACATTTTTTATATTTAGTTGTGCTGTTGTACACAGCTATATTTGTAAGTCGAAATCCTAAATCAAAAATTTGTATTCATATTTTAATATTCTTCTTTATTCCTCTATATCTAGGTCAAAATGAAAAGATCAGATCTAAAAATTAAAGAATATTGTCATTAGTCAAGTCAAAGATGCTTTTGTTGTCAATTTCGTCTGAAAATAATTACAAAAGCTAAAAATTGGCGATTTTCACATAAAAGACAATTTTCTCTCCCAATGACGTCGTTTAGCCAGTTTTATCGAATTAAAATATTTTCCAACCGGTCATACGAGTCGGGGAACATAAATTGTTGGAATACGGCATTATGTAAGGTAGTCAATGGTTATGAATACATATAATGTGTAATGAATACATAAATGTGCGTCATAGAAATTTCGCATTGTTAAGCAAATTTTAACAATACAAGAAACGTCAGTAGCTCAGCTGATTTTATTTTTGCAATGGAAGGAAGGATGGGTAAACGTAAATATTTTTTAATGTTAAAATCAATAGTAGATACTTATTCAGAAATTCTATAAAAAAAAAAGAACTCAAAGTGATGAACTCGACATAGCTTAATTTATAATATGTGTCGTGACAACGGAAGTATTTATAAAATAATATATTATTAATGCACGCGATCACACATCATTATTGATAATAATCAATGTTTACATTCATAAAAGTAATAAAAAATAAATAAAATAAATAAATTGATATAATAATAATATACATAACTCTTTATAATTTATAGTGGTGTAAATCGACGACTTAGCACCATTAACAGCAAGGAAACGTTTGGATTTGGTAAATGTTTGCTGATCGAAATCTTAAAATTTGTCTTGAAAAATTCATATTCTTTCAAAATTGTTTCAAAATCAGGCTTTATTTACAATCGCACTGTTCAGGTCTTTTTCCGAGACAGTGCAATGTAAATCAAAAAATTCGACACTGTTAGTATTTGAAAAAAATTTGATTATCAATAAATTCTTTCAAAATAGGTAATCCAGCCGTTATTTTTTTTTCTTTGTTTCTTTATTTTGTCCCCCGATAAAACCCGTGTGCAGTAGCACACATCCCACAATATATAGTACGTCACTGGTCACTGTGTATATAATAAGTTTCTAATGATATGCTGTTTTGCTGATAGTTAACTATATTACAAATTTATAAATCAATACAACATAAACAAAAAGCTACTGATTTTTATTGATTGATTTGTCATTGTAATCATTTATGGCAAATTGAAGAGCTATTACCCATCTGAAAAAAAATTAAAGAGCATCCTTTAGCTGATTCAAGTTCGACGAGTAAATTATTTTGAGATATTTATTAAAAAGATGTATGAGATGTGCAATCTACATTTCTGCATCGTAAAAGTGTCTAATTATTGTATTATCATCGGGATTACGCAACTATAGCAAATTTTAAAGATACAGCTCATCTGAAAGTAAGCTCTATTTATAAGTATAACATAATAATATCTTTTGCAATAACAGAAACGAGAAAAGAAAGAAACGAAATATACTACTTAAAACACATCAATCAAACACAAACGACAAACAGGTTCATAGGCGCCGGAATAGAGGGGCAAAGCAGGGCACTTGCCCCCCCCTAGAAACTTGAATTTTTTATTTTTATCTAGCTAGCTAGCGCTCGTAAAATACTAGAATTTTTCTTTAAAATCATAAAGCCTAACAGAATTAAATACTTTGCCCCCCTCTATATTTGACTCTTCCGGCGCCACTGAACAGGTTTCATATAATTCCAGAGGCGTATTAAGCAAATTTGACGCTACAAGCCTTTAATATTTTGCGCCCCTATCTCCCTATCTTCGGTTTTCCAGTTGACCCTTTTTTTAAATTATAAAAATTTATAAAGAAAATGTAACTAATTTTTAATAATAATTAAGACGGTTAATGATTAAGTAATTGAGCATACGTAAAACAAATATACTATGCTTGAAACGGTTGTTTTCCTGATGTCGCATTGCCGAAAACATTCACGATGTCGTTAAAATTTATGCTATTTAATTCATCACTCTTGATGCACATAAGAGCCAATGCATTCAATTTTTTATTGGATAATGTAGACCTGTGGTAGTCCTTCACTTTTTTCAATGCTGAAAACGATTTTACCCCCGTACAGTTTGTCACTGCTTTGCAACAAACATCTGCAACAATATTGTAAATTTTCCTGTCTTTTAATTGTCTTAGAAAATCTAACAATCCATTCGATGAATGACCTATGTAGATCTTTGACTTGAATTATCTCGCCTCCTAATTGGTCATCGAGATCATCGTTATGCTTTTTAATCAAGGTTAACCCTTAATCGCTATCGTGAGGTCTCCCAGACCGCATCAAGTTTGAATTAAAGGTGTTTTTATATGCCAATAATTCTTTTTGTGTTATTAAATGAGATAAATACGAGATACGATGACATTTTCATTTTTTTATTGTGGTAGCCCTGGCAAAGATTTCTCTGCCAAAACCTTATTTTCACCACTAGAGCCCACAAAACATACGTCCAAAAAGTTTGATTGCCATCGACGACGCAGAAATGCCGAAGAAAATCGAGGGACAAGAATTTTTTGTAATTTCTGCAAAAAAAATTAATTTGTTTTTCGTGTTTTATTCCTGATTTTTAACGAGGGACAGCAGGAATGATCCCTCCAATCAGAATGAAGCTAATCAAGAACCAATGAGAGCAGCGTGTTGGAATTTGTTTTTACATGTTGGTGTTTGTGTTTTGTTTACATACTTGCATTGGGTTAACGTCATGATGACTTTAATTATTAAATTGTTTGCCCTGTTTGGTTTAAGGTTTGTGGGTTCTACCCTTAGTAATTAGTAATCAAAAGCCTTCCTCTGATTGATTGATACGAAGTTGCAGAGTTTTTCAAAAACCCTGAGTTGACATGAAAACCAACAGCAGCTGATCTCCGCTTTTATTAAGCCCAAATTTTTATTTTTGTGACTCGAAATAACGATTTTTGTTATTATAATTACACAGAAAGTAAGGCAAAACATTTGTTTTTGCTTTACATTAGAAAATATAATTCCTGCTTTGCTTCATTCTGATTGGAGGGATCATTCCTGCTATTAAGCCCTCGTTGATTTTTATCAAAGGGTTCCATATGCTGTCAAATCCTTTGGGGGCAATGTTCCAACACACCAAATTTGGTTGACATCCCTTCAGTACTTCATGATTCACTCTTGAAGTTTCAACTTTGACAGCTTGTAATTTTTGACAGATGACAGATATTTAACTTTAAATTTATTAGTGCAATGCAATAGGCGGTTCCACCTGAAAGCCGGCATGGTATAAAAATTTATCGTTCCTAATTTTTGAATTAAAATTTATTAGTGCATTGAATTTGTATTAAAATTTAAAACAAGCCAAACAGATTTTATGCAAGTGAAAACATAAAAAAGAGTCTTGTGCTCAAAAGTTCAGTATTGGGATTCCAGAAGTTTGACAACTTATTATTTCAATTTCTCGCCCTGCAGTACACCGCAAAATATATTTTAGTACAATAAAAATTAAAAATTGAACAAGTTAACTAAACAATAACAAAATTCAATATATTATAAGATAAAAACATCACGTTAAAATACATACGACAATTTATTATAATTTAAAAGAATCGTGGCATGGTAATCGTAAAATATAAATTGGAGAGTCCACATAAAATATTTTGTAACTGAACTTCACCTCTGACCCAGGAGGAAACCTTAAGAATTACAGAAAGACTACACAAAAATTTGTAAAGGAAGAGAAAATGAACCAGCTGTGGAAATGATGGAAAAGGCAACTTTAATCACCGAATATTTCTCGAATGGATTTCCTGAACCATCATCTGTGAAACCAAAAAATTTTATTCCAATGAAAAAATGTGGTCAGCCTTATTAGCTGCCAATATTATATTTTAAATTATAAAAAAAAAAGCATAATTCGATCATATCATATCATAATCATAATTATTCAAAAAAAATCGAACTTTTTCTATGTTAAAACCATCTACATAATAATGTAGATTCAATAGGAATTAACAAATTTATTTGGCTAAAAATAAATATAAGTATTTTTGTTTTTCTGTGAAAAAAAAATGTTTGTAAACAACTGCTTGATATTCAACTTAAAATTTATAGTGAAATTAGGACAATCAAAACAAAAAACAGTAGCATGACATAAAACAATTGATCATATTTTTTTGAAAACTTGTCGATCTTGTCAGCCCCCTTTCGAACCAGAAGATATTTCTCTCATTTTTTTAAATTGCAAATATTAAAAATTAATATCTCAGCTGGTGCTCCCCCTAAGAACCGATATGATTGCAGCTGTTCTGATTACCGGACACTCCTATTTAATTTTAAAAATAATAATCTTGTTTAATTACTTATCAAACTAAACGATTTGTAAGCAAGTGGCTAGTTTTATGTAATACACTAGAATAATATCTCAAGTTTTCTCGATTACATAAATTTCATTTAAATATTTTCTACAGAGCTGGAATCGGTCCTGACAGCCACTATGTCAACTTTCTCCGATATCGACGTCAAATGCGAAATACAGTTTTTTAAAAAATGTGGTTTTCGAAAGCAGACGATAATAATGTTTTTGAAACTTCTAGTGTTATTGGGTACGTACGTGAAATAATACATCGCGCAATACCGGCGCAGGCGTTGGTGAAATATAAAATCAATTTTTCATCGGTGCATATATTTCACATAGAAACGTTTTTTCTAAAGAAATTTTGCACTTTGTGATAATGAAAAGTGTTAGTTTTGATTTACATTTTTACATACTCCGGTGTTATAAGGAAAAGTTATGTAAATAAATTTTTATTTCGTTTAACTGCTAATTAAAATAAATTAATGTGTGTCCGATTCAGGTCGAAACCAATGTTATAATGTGGACTTTATTAAAAATTATTTACTGCAATATAAACTTTCGACTATTTAGTTTGACAAAACAATTTCGACAATTTATTTAAAATGTGCGTTTTTTAAAGAGGAACATCGAGAAAACGATGTGTTACTTTATTATTAGTGGAGTTTTCGTATCCATCGTTTTTTTATACAACACTTTGGAATTGCATTATTTTTTAAGAACCACACTTACCGTTTTGGTCGCAAGATTTTTTAAAAAACAGGCCTTCATACTAGAAGAAACCACTGTCAAAGGTACCTATTCATTCTATTGTATTTTTATTTTTATCAGTAGTATATTATTTCAAAAATTACGGAAGAGAACCAATTAAACTATTAATTTAATACATTTTTTGACAATTACTGTCAAACACTTAAATTTGAAATTTTCATTAGTAATTTAATTTAATGAAAGTCACCTAAGACGTAAGGTTAAGTTCAAGAGTGAAACTCCAATTTATTATTACGATCAATAAAAGCAGAAGTCATGTTTTGCTGTGTATATTATACAAATTAATTTTAAATTTTTTTTATAGGAATATGCCTAACTACCGATATAGACACATTTTTATATCACATGAATAATGCACGGTTTTTAAGAGAACTGGATTTTGCCAGGCTGGACTTTTACGAAAGAACAGGGTTATATAACTGCATCAGAAAAAAAGGTGGAACTATAGCAATGGGTGCTAGTACTATAAGATATAGGCGTTTTATTCGATTATTTAATGCCTATTTAATTAAATCTAAGGTGAGTCTCTAAAATAAACTTGGTACCTACCTTTTATCTAAATGCTTCCATCGTCATATTATAACGGAAAAAGTTTTCGTACTTTTTATCATTCATAAATGGATTTTCTACGTGATAATGCAGAAAATACTGCGCTTTCTCGAACCCGCATTTCCTATAGATTTCATTTCAAATTTTGAAATGCGGTGTAACATTATTGATATTTAAATTCATATTTTCAATTTGAATTCTTCAAGATTTTAAAATCAAATGAATTTTTGAAAATATCCTGAAAAAACAATTAATAAGCAATGCAGAATTTTGAATGTAGTTTTGCAGACGAAAGTACTTTTCGGCAACAAAATTTTACAGACTTAATTTATCTATCTGTTATGATATCACAAATAATCCAACACTCTAACTGCCAGCCTACGACCGTGTTCGGCCTCAAATAATGATTGATCGAATGCCTTCTTCGGATAACCGACATAATTTTTGTGACATTTCTGTATTCCCTTACGTCAAGAGGGATCTGAAGAAATGAATTTAGTGACAAAAATAGTGAACATGAAACCGAGGGGGTCTAGGGGTATTAGAGGTAAATAATAAATATTAAAAAAGACTTTTAAAAAATTTAATTAAAAAAGAGAAGAACTCTAATATTACACGCACAAATTATTCGCAACCAAGATGACAAATTAATGGTACAGAAATTTAAAACTTAGGCTGGGGATATAATTCTACTATATCGGTTATTCCCCCCCCCCCCAAGTCTGTAACGGTTGAAAAAGTTTGAAAATTTCACTTTTAAGCTGATATGTTTTTTTAATGTAAAATTTACTTGCATTTAAATTATTAACATGTGATAATATATTGCTAATATTTTTGTTGTTAACTGTGCAAAACAATTTTCAGTAAAATTATATCATAGTATGGGATTATCAGATTGGTGTTATCCCATTATCTTGTGTTCATCTGGCCTGGGTGTTATGACTAAGTGGTATTATCATTTCAATTAACAAATTGTGATTTAAATAAATAATGTAAGTTATAAAATTAAATTTATTAATTTAACCTGTAAAGATTTTATTAACATTTTTCGACTCAGAAAGTAGACCTTTCGACTCTACTTATTAGGATGCCCATTGAGCTCACAGACCAAGGTGAATTTGTTTGTTTACGATTTTACAATTACAATTATTTAAATACAATTTTCCTCATCAGTACAAAAATAATATTTTTTTATCGATATGATAAAATCCTGAATTTTTGAATTTTTCTAAAAAACCATATATTCATTTCAATAATGTATTTTACATGCAAATACATAGTACATTTTTTTCAGTCCAATACATCAAAAATATTTAAAATTGGAAATGAATTTACAAGTTTATATCAGGTTAAGACCCATTAGGACCACCAAAATCATCCATCTATGGGCTACTTAGTTTTGCATCAAGTGAGCAGGTGGAAAAGTTTTTTACAACAACTGAAAACCACTTTATTTTTTGGATAACAATGGAAAGCATTCAGAATTCTTTGAAAAGCTTTGAATTCTTACGAAAAATTTGGCTTTCTTCCAGTCTGAGCCCGATCTAAAGAAGGTAATTTCCAGTACAATGATCAAGTGGAGTATTAGTTGCCTATTTTCTGGCGTTTTGCTATTGATTGAAATTCAAAATATAATATTTTGATAATACTGGCTTCTCAAATGTTCACGATTTTTGCCATAAAATGCACCTTCTTAGATTCATATTGAAATAAAAACGTAAGGGATGAAAAGTTACAGAAAATTTGGCAATAATATGAAAAAAATGACGTATTGAAGTCACCAAAAACTCTGTTATATTGAGGGAGAAACACAGCGCCATTGTTTCTTCGTGTAGCGTTCCATGACTACTAATTGCAATAATGGCAGAAGAGATGATATTTACACTAAATATACATTATATAAATATACCATAAATATAAATTATACATGACATGCGGAGCACTCATCTGAGACTGATTTTTTTGATAACTTGCCAACATGCGGTTCCAGACTTGCAGTTTGCTTATTTGACCTTAAGATCCAACGTGGTCTTTTTATTTCTGTAATAAAATATAAAATAACCTATTTTCCATAACGAATTCAACACGTGAATTTATTTCCATATTGCATTTCTGGAAAGTAGAGTTTTGGAAACCAATTCAAAAAGTTTGCAAATACTATTTTCAATTCAATAAAAGTCATGGAATTTTAAAGAAAAGTAAAAGATGTCCAACTTACCCCGCATGTATACGTTGCATTTTATGTTTTTTATGTGTTTATACTTTTTCCTTTTTTTTGTAATTTTTTTGTTTCAATTTATTAATTTTTTAATTTTGAAAAACGTCAATAAACTTTGCTTTACTATTAATAAATTACCCTAATTTTCTCTACTGTTCAGTTTTGACCCCCTCCCCTGTCACGGTTGGTCGCAATCTTTGGTCTTCTTCCTTGGATCGTCCAATGGTCACAAATCAAAGACACACACAGTGTCTTTACTTACCCCTGTAGTCAATTAGTCCCAATCTCGCCTATATTAATACAATATTTGAATATCAATTTATTAGTGAGAGATTCAAACTTTCATTGTTTTTCTGGAATTGTTCACGCAAAGTTGAAAGCAGATACTTTTATTTTTAAGTGGAAATTATCCTGGAAAACTCGCTTAAAAGAACCCTTCGAGAACTTCATAGATTATTGAACTCCCTAAACGATGGTTTTTATCGCATTTTATCACTCGCAAAGTTTTCGCAAGTATTCATTATATGCATTGAAAATTAAATTTACGTCCATAAACTTCTGTAAACTGTTTTTTCGAATGTTCGCCTTTTTAAATCACCGTTTATATTACAGTTGAATAATTTATGAAATATTATTATTTAAATTACCACGGAAGGTCGAAGGTACTTACTCTGCTCATGGGGCGAACTGGTCGGTTGGAACTAAAATACGGAAAAATACTTTTTTTTTTAATTAAATGCAAATTACATATTTGCAACCATCCAAATTAACAATTTCTGGTTTACAAATATTTATCTACGATCTTAAATTAAATATCTTCAAAAGTTAATTTAACTAGTATTATTTTAAATATTTTATAATTTTCTCACTAGTTAATAATTTTCAAGTTCAAAAGAGATGAAGATATCAAAAACACGATTTAATGCCATATGACGTCAGTAGTTAGTAAAAAACCAATATATGACCGGCTAGCGTGATACTTCGTGCGAGTGATAAGGCAGACCTAATCTTGGCCCATCTTAGATTAGCTACGGGCCCTTTAGACCCAACTAAATTGTGAGATTCCAGTCGAAACTACTACGAACGAATAAAAATTTGGTAACATAAGGCGGAATATCCAGATAAATTATTTTTATCTTGCACTTTTACATTACTCGCTACATGATTCTATAAATAAGTTTCAAACATTCCCCCATCGATTCAAACACTTTTCTTTTATAAAATTTCCGATTACTTCAGTATTTTAATTAACTATACTCGAAAACATGAAATGGAAAATTTTTGTACTAAATTTAAACGGAAAACTAATTACATTCAAGTATAACTTTCATAACATAACTTTCAAGAAAACAAATCGATTGAAATGCACAATACTTTCTGCTTTATTCCACATAATTTAATTTACCAAGTTTAAATTACTTTTCAAATTTAATTAAATTGTTTTTCTAATTTTCAGATAATATTTTGGGACGATCAAGGTATTTTTATGGAACACCGTTTTGTAACTCCTAGTGATAAATTTATAAATGCAATTGCAATATCCAAGATGCGTTTGATTAACTGCAGCACAGATGAAATTTTAAGCGAATTATTTCATTTGAACGATAAAGAAAATGTGGAAAACGGAACGAAGTTAATAAAACCGGAATTGACTTTAGAATTGGCCAAATGGATAGAGAGTAACGAAATTTCGAGCAAATTTTTGCGGAGTGCTAGTTAAATATTCAAATTAATGATGCTCTTAGAAATGCGGTAGCGTTAATTGCTACTTCAGTCCAATTTTTGTTTTATTACATAGCTTAATTTTTAATTGAATATGAAGGTTTTAATTCTAATTAAGCTTTGAGATGATTGCATTTTTCAGTAATTATAAAGAAGTGGCCTTCCTGACTTTCGGTCAACGTGACTTCAAACGCTTCAGCGGCTAGATGACTCTTCCATAATTTTTACGAATGTCACTTCTTCATAGTTCTTTACTATACTCTAAACTCTATCGATATAAAAAAGCAATGAATCGATAATGAACGATATTATTATAAAATAGCACATCCAAAAATAAATAATCGAAAGAACGCCGATAATTTTGAAATTTTTACTTTTTATTTTGTAAAAGCGAACGAGTGCTTCAGCACCAAATATGAATGTATACAGGGTGATTTAATTATAAAAAATGTTAAACGTTGATTTGAGTTTTCAAATAGTTTTATATGGTTAATCTTGAATCTATAATATTCTAATAAAAGACAGGGACGGATTTAACTGACTGACGGACCAGGGACAGAAAACATATTTTAACATAGTATGTATATGTTATTTATTTTAAAATTATTTTAAAATGCGAATTTATAAAAGGTGGGGGGCTGGGGGCTGTCGAAAGCTCTTAGCCTATAAAAACTGGTTATGCTTAATCTGTCCCTGATAAAGGGGCTTCACGTATAAAGAATTAAAAGTAGCGTTAGTGAAATAAAATATTCTAGTCAAATATTTTTGAATCTTTTCTTCAACTTTAAGTAAATTATTGTATCAAAGTAATGTGATCTAATGTAAAAATTGTATAAACATGTCATTTATTACCTTTTGATCGTATACTATACAGCATATTTTTAATAAATGCTCTTTAGTACAGGGTCAATGCACCAGTGAATGAATGGCACCCAATAATGAAGAATTATGTAATAAGGGTTGCCTTATTCGCGATTGTTGTTGGTTTTATTTTAAAATTTTAAAAATGGTTTTGATTTGAAGTGCATCACATGTTTTCCCACTGAATGCAAAGAAAAGTTAAATCATTAGTTATTTCTTCATTCACTGGTTCATCGATATACAATCGATATGATCTTGCAACCTTTTGCACTTCTTGACTTCACTTCTACTGAAAAAGTAATTAAATAATTAACTTTTCTCAAAGAAGCCTTCTACTGCTGTGTATGATTTTTAAAAATAATTCAATAAAAGGTTTAAACATGTTGAATTCGTTTTATTAATTTTTTAAACCATAAAGCTGAAGAATCTTAGTTTCTTTCATCAATCAAATGGATTAATTAAATTTCCATAATTTATTATTAACAACAAAATAATATCAGTTCTGAGGGCCGATGAATTTATCAAAGAAATTTTGAGGGAACTGACTGCGCAAACCAAAACTTGGGAAATATCAAATTTAAAGCAATTTGGAAAAGTTAAAATTTACTGTTCTCTGCTCCAAAACAACAATAATATTATTCAGGTAAGGTAAGACAACAGATAAGATTAATTTTCCATCAATTCAAATTACCATAATTTGTTTTAAATATTTTGATGCATCAGTGAAAAACACAAATAAAAATGTATTTTAAATTTTACCAAACTTCTTCAATTTCAATTTCTATTCAATTTTTTTTCCTTTTTTTCAAAAAACTTGAAGTCGTTTTCGTAAGAACCTCACATTTTTTCTTTTAAAAATTTAATATGGTATGGCAAAAAATTTATATATCCTCCAAATTTCAATATTAATTAAATATTATTTTTTTTTAATTTTAAAAGTTTGTTGCTGCATTTTCACGATGATAAATTCCGAGTTATAAAACTGATGAAAATTATTTAGAATGAAATTGCCCAATAGTTATACGCAGAGGCGGACTGGCAGTATTTTTTCAGGGGTGGTAATATATTTTGTAAGATCCCTTTTTTTTGAATTTTTAAGAACAGACATTTATTTCGAAATTTTAAAATGGCGGCAGGACTTTTTTGGGGTGAAAAAAAATACGAGTATTCTCATTTTGTATAAACAACATATTTTAAGTATATCATCGAAAATGAATTCTGAAGCATTAGGTCCACGCAACCTGCATGATTAGATGTGGATTCAGTCTATATAAATACCTTTAGTTTTTCTTCAAAAAAAGGTATGTTTTATATCGCAAATGCTTCCTATACTCTATGCCAGTGTTTCTCAAACTTTTCGAATATGCAACCCTTTTCTGTTTGGAAGATTAACTTAGAGCCTCTGACAAACTTGTGATGCGAATTAAAGCAGTGTTATGGGGACCATTTCTTTTTACTTGGTCGCATTTGTTTTACGGAACCCTTGGCGAGTTTTTCTTGATTCCACGGAACACACTTTGAGAAACACTGCAATATACGGTGTATAGAGCTTGGTGTACTTACATTATTTTGCTTATTATAAACCAGCAAAATAATGATGTAACTGTACTACTGCAAAGAAATACTAAGAACATTAAATTATTGAAAACATTAACTACACAACATAAAACACATAATGACTTAAGCAATTTGCAGTTAAATACAATGGAAGAGTAAGTGTACTGTGAAAATTAACACGCACTGTGTGTAGGCCTAGTGAGAAAACTGATTCCAACGCCCCATCGCAAATTTTTGCATGTCGTTCATAAAACATTAAGTAATTGCTTTCATTGGATTCGGGCTTGTTTATTGCAGAAATGTAATTACCGACATGAATTGGTTGAAAAATCTTGTCTCCGTACGAGCCGTCACTGTTGAAAATGAACTGGTAGTTCAAGGTCCGAACTTCCTACTGTACAGGTTATCCGCTAGTACACCTCAGCGGCAATCGTAGAAGTTAATTAATAATTCGTATTCCTATACCGCACTCATCGAAAAGCATCTGCCGCGTAAACAACGTTCAATATAATATAAGTTTGAAATGCTCAAAGTCGAATTTGATTTTGAATGGGCCGTACTGTACGGTACCATCACCATAGCTGTAATAGCAATAGTTTTATTAATGTTTGATATTCAGTATTTTATAAGAATGGCTTTTGTTGTAATATGGGGAAAATTATTCGAAAATAAATTGCACCCTGAAGACGTTTCTACAATTTATGGTAAGCATTTTTATTAAAAATTATAAATTTTATTTTGAATAAATTATACTTCAAAAATACAGGAATACGTTGGTATACAAGTAATTCCGATCTTTAGACTACGAATTAATGTAGGATTCAAACAATGACCAATTTTAATTCTTATTTATTTTATACTTAAAACAATCACGGTATAGTTTATAAATTCATTAGATTACAATAATGACGCAACTCCAATATTATACAAATTTTTCAATAATTGTAAATTCAATTTCAATTAAAATATTGTTTTGATATAGAAGATACACTACGTGCTATCGTGAAGCATCACTGATTTTACTTCATTATCCTATTTTACAATTCACCCACTTCATTTTTAAAAACTATAGAAGATAAGACAATCTCGACGATGATCGCCTACTCCGAAATATTAATTATTGCACCAGTAATGACCATTGAAAAGTACGAAAAATATTTGTCTTTAAAAAGTTAAAATTTTTGGGGGAAACCCCTCAGTCGCGCGGACGAGAAAATTAAAACGTTAGGGCGACCCGATACCGCCTGAACTTTTAGTAACCATCATGAAACCGAAAGTGTGAACGTTTTATTACTTGTTTGCTATACAAATCTCCACCGTAGATACAGCCGCCTGAAATGTTGCTTTTTGTCGGGGAAGCCCGGGACGAAGATCTACAAATTTTTTCGCAGCGACGGCTCCAGGATATCTTAAATGGTGGGCACAGTATTTTTATTATTTCTGAAAAATAAGTTTCGCAAAAGTGAAATATTTCATTGGGCAACAAACAATGCTGTTCTATAAAAAAAATAATGTAAATTAATTATGTAATAATAACACTACAAATAATTATTATTCGTCTCATAATTCTTCAAAATTAAAATGAATGTAAATTATATAAATAACAATAAAACCATAAAAATATATTGCCGGTGGGTTTCCACGGTTAGATTTTTTCATAAAACGAAATATATAACATATTTAGATCTCAACTGATTATTTATTCAATTAATAAAGTTTCTGGTAATATATTATGTAATATACAACTCTAACCTATGTAATATGTAACATATAGCGGCCTGAGATCAATAACAAAAAATATACTAAGAAAATATATAATATGATTGATTTTCATTGAATTAAATGTAAAAAATTGACGAAATTTATTGCCGCGGTTCAGAATTCAAGTTAGCTGTAATCTGAAAAAAATTCAACGAACAAATTCATACTTACAATGAACTTTTTCATTAATATTAAGAAATTTGTCAGAACTACAGTGAATTATTGTTCATTTGTTAAAAACTCAAATTTTTGAGTTTTAAATTCGTAATTAACATAAATTTTTATGCAGGAATATGCACAACTAGTGACTTGGATATTATGCTCAGGCATATGAATAATGCACGTTATATTCGGGAATTAGATTTTGGGCGATTTCATTTTTACGAAAGAAGTGGAATTTACAACATGATAATGAAAGTTGGAGGAAATGCTTTCCAAACTGCCAGTATAATAAAGTACAGAAGAGCTATTCCGCTATTCACTACATACAAAATCACAACAAAGGTAGATTTTACTTTATTGTTAAATGTTTCCATTTATTATCACTTAATTTTTTTTAAAGTTAATTTTCTGGGACGAGAAGGCCTTATATTTGGAACAACAGTTCATTTCATTGAATGATGGTTTCGTGCATGCAATATGTCACAGCAAGCAAGGAATAGTTGGCGTAAATGTTCCTGAAGGAATGGCGAAACTTTTAGACAAAGATGTTTCTTACAAATTAAAACCATTACCAGAATTTGAACATTTTATTGCCTGCTTAGACGCATCCAGTGCTAGATTGCGCAAGAAGGATTAACTTTTAACTTGGACTGCTCAGTTTCAATTTAAAAATATAAATCTGTTATTTTTTATCATTTTTGTCTGATATATTTTATATTTTAATAAACAAGGTTTTGTGAGTTTTTATCCATCTTCTTAATTAACTTTTATAAAAGTATCTGAAATACATTTCTCAAAACTGGAAAACGATAGATCTTAAGAAGAAAAGCCATTATTTTGAGTTCAATTGTTTTATTCAAATAGCAACCACAATAAACATCTTCCATTTTGTTTCCAATAACTTTTATTTAACAAAAATACAAAATTGGAAAGAAGAACTTGAACTTCCTAATTATTTTTTCCTAACTAATCCAACAGAATCGGAAGTTTCATCTAAAATTCCGGGACTAGAACTTCTCGATACAAAATACGAAATCCAGTTTCTATTGTGAACTTTTCTCCTTCTTATTTTCATGTCTTCTTTCTCAAATTCTCGAACGATCAAATCTTGTGGGTACTTTCTTAAATGTCGCGGAGTACTTTTCAACGAACAATTATGAATTTCGCCAATGCTTGCACTACATTTAAGACTTATTTCTCCATCGGATTTCAAGGAATTGGTGAGTGGCTCTGAAGTACTGGTGCTTTCCCAGGTATTATTTGTATGGATGGTATATACCGGACTAGAAGCTGAACTCCCTGGCATATATTCGTTGTTTGGTTTCGGAAAACTGCTTCTATTAGAATCACTTCGTTCGCTATTATTCTCTGAACGCTGTCCACTTTTAACATCATCATTTTTAAGATCGCTCTTTTTATCTCGATTAGTTCTGGGCTGTTTTTTTATTTTACTCAAATCGGGTAAAACTATTGGATTAATAATTGCAGCATGCCAAATGTCGGCCTGAGTTTGACCTTCCTTCGTAACATCCTCAACCGATTCTGTTGCGGAATTTGAAGTTTGTGTGCTAATTTCTATTACGTTTGCTGCATTATCTGGAGTGTAATATTTTGTAAGAACGCTCTGTGTATCACCAGGAGTAAACTGTTTTGATAGTACCGGATCTCTCAGTACACCGGAGTTAGTCAGTTGCGATATAAATGTCATGATGGATTCCTCGTCGCTATCTCTTTTTGCCATTTTCTTATCTTCAATTTTCACGCATCTACGTTGAACATTTTCATTCGTATTATCTTCTTCTTTAGGTTGCTTCATTTCAAGATTGAATTGCGAACTGGCATGTTTGTTTTGGCTTGTATAAGAAACTTCACGCAAAACTGCCACCTGATCCACGCTACTATGATTTTCGATATTATTCAGTTCAGTTGCGGCCAATTCTTGAGAAATATCTTCCAAAGAGGTTTGAAGAGAGACATCATGAGTTATGACGAATTCGCTGTCGGCCACATCAATTTCATTCCAAGCACCGCTATTGCCTCTCGGAAAAGGGGTATTCAAGTTTTTCTCTTGGGCTTCGCGTAGTTGCTCGGAATCAATTTCCAATATAACATCCTCGGTCGTGTCTGAATAAATAGAAGCGTTATCGGGCATTGTATTCAGAAAGTTATTAACATTAATGTCTATCATGCGGGGTGTCGCTTTTTCCGGCGGAGGTTTTGCAAATGGTTCGATCCCTTTCAAGTCTGGTTCGGTTGATCGCCGCGACGTTCTTCCCGAGTGAAATTTTTCTTGTATTTCTGGCGGTATAGTAATATCGATAAAATGTGAGCTTAAAAATTCTCCCGAGACTTTGCTAGTTCGTATGGCTTCTTGGTAAAGCTCGCGAACTTTCAAAATGGGATCTTCTTCAATTTGCTGTAAGTCGATATTATCTTCTTCTCCTTCTTTATCAATATTGTAACTATTTCTTTGAGTATTTGGAAATTCACTCAAAACTTCACTAAAATCAGTATCTGATGGTTTTATATTATCATTTGAACTTATAAATCGTTGGAAATTGTTTATCGGTAGATAGGTTTGATTACTTGTTTCCTTGTTAGCTGACGTGAGATTTTCAACTGACTGCGCTTCAGGCTTTATCTTACTTCGGGAAGATACAATGCCGACGTTCCTAGGTTCCACATCTGCATTCTTAGCTCCATCTGCATTCTTAGCTCCATCTGCATTCTTAGCTCCATCTGCATTCTTAGATCCAACTGCATTCTTACCTCCATCTGCATTCTTAGATCCATCTGCATTCTTAGGCCCATTTGGATTAACAAAAGTTTTATAGAAGTTAACATCTACCGAAGATACGTCTACACCCTCAGTTCCTGCTTCCAGATCGATATCCGCTTTATCATATATCACCTGAAAAGATTTAAACACAATTTCAGTTTTTGGATCTTTTATAACGTCCCTTACATATTCTTTTAATATTTTATCCGCTTTTCCTAATTCAACATAAGTTGATAATCTGGAAGATCGCTCAAAAACGTCGTCGTCGTTATCGGCTGCCGGAAGGCATATAACTTCAGATCCACTGTCTTCCGATTGAAAAGCACGGTTGAAGTACTCTACATCTTTCGAAGTATCATTTTCAAAGGTTTTCTTATCGTAATTGAAACTTACAACGGAACTGTCAATACTTACTCTTTGTTTATCGTAAGTCGGAGTAGATATATTCTTTAAAATGGATGGAATGATGTTCATCTTGCTTGTACTAGTATTAATGGGATTACCACCATTTGTGCCGAATACTTCTTTCTTACTTTTGTCGGTACACCCGCAAGAGAATTTTGATGTGGGTTTTGTGATTCCGTCATCACTACGATGCTTCACAATTATATAACCAATATTCTTATCATGTAAAATTTCTGCTTCAGGTAAACTTTCAGCAGAAGTAATAACAATTTCCGGTATTTTTTGCATCACTAAACTTCTGGGAATATTGATACATGGCATTTGTTGAACAGTAAGTTTTGTCTTTTCTTCATTCATTGATTCGTTTTCGACCGTAACATTTTCATTTTCGACCGCAACATATTCATTTTCGACCGGAACATTTTCAGTTTGGACCGCAACATTTTCAGTTTGGACCGCGACATTTTCATGTTGTGGTCCGCAACACCGCAAAGGTTTGTTGCAATCTAATTCATGAAGGGATTGAGCTCTTTCCATATCGAATACATTGAAAGATGTACCTTGGTTTACCACACTCACTTTGAGTAAGTCATCGGTTACTTGAACCGACACGTTTGCCTTATTTTGGTACGTAGACATCATGCCCACACTTTTACTATAAGGTTTACACAAAACTTTTGCTGATCTCTTCTTAACAGCAACCGGTGACGAAGCTCTATCAATGCACATTGCCTTTGGCGACTGAGACTCGCAATTGGAGTAGTTGCTTATTTGAACAGCTAAATTTTGCATCATTTCTTCTGCCTTATCCAACAAATTGGAAAATGCTGCCGAACTATCGTTTTCTTCTTTTACACATCCATTATCATCTGGTGGAATGTCGTGCAGATTTATAGTTTCTTCTTCTCGAGTAAGTCTGTAACATATAAGAATTATGTCAGTGGTACCTACTTGCATTTATTTTTTTAATTTGGCTGCGATTAATCTCAATGCAATTAAATGTAAATTTTAGGAATCAAGTAACAATATAAGTGTTAGTCAAGAATCAATGTAAATAAAGAAATAGACAACATAGAAATAAATTAGTTGGAAAAATTTCTTCTAATATTTTAATCATTGTTATATTACAAATCTAATCTAAAATTTTACTGAATTTCAATTTTATTTAAATTTAAATTATTTTCTTGAAATCAATCTTCATCTTTCGCAATCTTCAATCGATCTTGATTACGTCGGATACACTGCTGTGATCTAAAAAAAGTCCAATATCGATTTGTGGGTTATGGGGAAAGCAACGGGAAACCACCCTATTAATTAAATTACTTAGAACATCATCACAGTTTCACAGTTTTTAATTAAATCTGAAGTCGAATGATATTTGACACTTTCTGAATATCAATTGGCAAATCTGAATTACAATTGACGTTTTCTGAACTACTACTGAAAAAAGGGAATTTCAAGAAAATAAGAGGGCGATCAAGCATTACATACCTAAGCAAACTTTCAATGATTTTAGACCCCCACACCTCCCGTATAAGCAAAAATAAGAAAATCGTGAATCCCCCCTTTCCACATTTATTCAAATATTTTATTAAGTAACAAAATTAATATTTTTAAAAAACGAAATTATTTTTCAAATAATATTCGCCCCCGCTCCCATTGTCAGCAAATCTAAGAAAAACTTAAACTCCCGCCCCCTAACCAAAATAATGAAAAATCTGATTTTTTTATGTAAAATTGGAGTTTTAGAGAAAAAAGTTTTTCAGGTGGTGTGAAAACTTATTGTGACGCCCCAAAATAGTAAAAAAGCAAAAAAAAAGTAATTTCTGTAAATCACGAGCAGCGAATTCTGACCTTTGATCTATCGCTGCATTTCGGTCTCCTTTCCCCCTAGGCGGTGCAAACCCTTATGACCGTCCCTGCCAACCAGTGGAGGATTTAGCACTTGAGAGGTCCCAGGCGCAATTATATATTGGTTGAGGCCCCAGACGCGAGCCTCTTGCGCCTGTTCGAAAATCCGCCACTGCTGCCACCCCATATGTAAATGTGGCTACTTTAGTCCCCATTTTCGAAGAGTAAAGAAGAAAATGGTATGAAATCTTTTTTCTACTTCTTTTTTTTATTTTTTACCCTGACATTCTGTCAATTAGCCAGACTTTAGTAGTACACATAGAACCTATTCTTAAATCCACACCGGAAGGCTGAGCTTTAACATTCCGCCAAATCTGAGATTCGAACCCAGAATTTCCAATCTGTAACTCAACCAGCGATCACATCAATCCACTAATGTGGTTCTTTTTTCTACTTATTCATGAGGAAATCCGAACAAATGTGTCCACAATCTAGAAAATCAAATCTAGTGTACAAAAATTTGCCTCGTGATTCGCCTGTTCGGCCTAGTTATTTTGAACCTGCGTCTTCGTATACGCTTAGGCTTAGAGGCCTGGGAAATGGATAATAAAACTATGCAAACTTTTATCACATTGATTATTTATTTTTCGACAATCGACATCAAGTAACAGTTAAAGATTGTACAAGCCTGAAACAATAATGTCAGTTGGTTCATGTAACAACCATTGTTTTACAACACTGACATTGTCAATACATTAAATTATCTGTGCATCAAATCACAAATTTGCACTTTCTAATTTAAAAATGTTTCGTTATTTTGTAATGAGCCAAAGCTTAAACTTAGAATTTGTTTATTGACTGGAAATGTGTGAGACAAATATCGCCATTTCCACTTCAGCTGGATCAACACGCGCAAGGTTTATTACAAATGTTAGAAAAACTGCAAAAGGCAGATCGAATCAACTACAAAATTGTACTGACAATAGTCGGTCATAATAAATTTGTTTATATTATCTTCCAATACAAATTAAACAATATTTCTGGTAAAAGCTATCAAGTATGGATATTTACAAAGTTTACACAACAAATTTTGTGAACAATAAAAACGTTTCTATACAAATTTCAATTTTAAAACAAACATGAAGTGTGAAAGCTTCTGAAAAATGATTCAACGAAATTCCAAAACAAACTTCAAGGTTTTAAAAAGTCTTCAATTACTTATTCTACACAAAAATTGAATTTTGAGATGCGGACAAGCAAAAAGGATAAGGAAAGCTGAGGATAAGGGGAATTATAAATATACAAGATATTAATATTAATCGGTAATTTTTATAATTATATCGTTCTTACATTTACCAGCGAGTTTTGGAGTTCCTATTATGAAGCAAAATATACACTTCATATTTTTTTGACTAGGTTTACTTTTTCAAAAAGTTTTACTATCCGTAAATTAAGAATTCATGGCCCGGATGTACCGTACTTTAAACAACAACAAAATCATAGATCGTTTTTGTTTACAAACAAAAATTAATAACCGACAAATTTATAATAGATATTATTTACAACGCTTTCAGACTTGACTATATTTCACTAACAAAATAATAAATAAACAAAAATCCAACAATTTCGGCAACCGAAGTTGCAAGTCTTTACCTTTTTATTTACAACCAGTCCATAATAATTGGTTTTTCAAACTATAAAGACTACTTGTGCGCGTTTTTTACAAAAACAAAGAATAGGTACATTCCACAAAGATCGCATTTGTACGAATTTTTTCCAATAGTACAGTAATAAAGAAAATGTTTCATAATTTATTTACATTATATCGTTTATATAATATGTACACAAAATTAAACTCAAGAGTTCGTTAATTCACAAAAACACAACAGAACGATTCACAGAATTCTGCTGCTGCTGCTGGGGTTGACGCGTTTTTAATCTTTAAACGGCAAGAGTTACAATAATAATAGTAATAATAATAAAGACTAAATAATCAAGTGTATTTTATAAAAACACAAAAAGCTAATTTACAAACCAGACTTGTAATAATAATAATTTGCTGATCATCGTTTGTATCAACACAAACTCAACTATATACAAACATTTCGGCGCAATCTGGCGCCCAACGCTTTATGCAAAGACGGATAGATGGACTAATTACCCGACTTAATAATTTGTAATTTTTTAAAATAAAACCTTAATGTAAACGGACACAGCCTTTCTTCATTTCAATATTTTTATATACTTTTTTTGTATTACTTTAATTTATTATATATATATTTTTCGATCGAATACTCAAACAGCTAAATTCCCCCAAATACCAACAACAACCTGGTCGTTGTCGTCAAACTTTTCGCCAACAACAAATTCGAGACACGTATCTCTCCTTAGCGAGACACATTTTTTCTCTCGACTAATAATTATAATCGAGAACAATATAAAGAGAGCCAACACATTTCTTATATCAATCTTCTTCGAGTTAAGTTTCTCGTTCCTTCTTTACTTTATAATCGTCGCCCAAAATGGTTGCTATTTCCCCTTGCATGAACGCCCACGGCACATTTGAATTTGCTAAGGGACATTTCTCTCCGCTCGGACAATAAACCTGCAAACAAAAATTATTTTATAAAATTTGTTCATTTTGAAAAACATTTTCAAAAAAATGAAAGTAAAGTTATTATAAAACTGTATTTTTCAAAAAGGTCAGTTTGAAAAATTAAGGACCCCGGAAAATGATACTTTGATCAAAAATTATCAAGATTTTAACTGTATTTTTTTTACCAATGGTTTCACTTCACACCAGTCGAATGGAAATATCTGTTACACCAAAAAAAAGTTTCTACTACTTGAAAGTTGAAATTTTCATAAATTAAGTGCATTTTTGCTCATCAATCCCTGAACATCTTCTTTCGTGCAATCCAGCGTATCAAAGTACCCAGATATGTATAAAGCTTAATAGACGAAAATACAAACAGTGGTGTTAATTTCATTTTTTTTTTAAATACGATGTGGGAAGAACAATCGAAATATTAACAACAGTTATTTGTTAATATTTAACACTTTCCTGGTAAATTCAAATCAATAAAATTGCAGAAGAAAGGTGACGATTATGTTGATCGTAATATTTAGCAACAAAATAAAAATGCAAAATAACTGGAATATCTCGAGCAGCCGGATTCGAAGATGCCTACTTTAATTCAAGCATGGTTCGGTAAAATACTATCAGGTAACAACATTCACTTTATGCTCTTCAAATAAAGGATTATGAGAAACAAAGAAACTGTTATTTTTGGTACACTAACAGGAAGTAAACCAGGTGGTAACCTAATATCAACGTAGTAATCAAAGCAACCGGGAATCAAACCAAAGTTCAAAAAACATTAACAGCTTTTAAAATATGTATGTACTTTGATACTATTATTTGTAACTGACCGAGATTATTTTATCTAAAGCTTTTTTAGCTCTACCAAATCTACACTCGACGTAGATAAATTTCAGGAAATATTTTGAATGAAAGATTTATGCCAAGTTGAATCTTGCATTACCTCCAGAATTAGTTGTAATTTAATCGAAATTCCAAGAAATAAAATGAAAATTTTGAATTTGAATCAAAAAAGGCCCCCAAATAAAAAATTGATTGAAGTCCAAAGGAAAAACCAAGTAAGAAAAGCAGGGAAGCAAAAATAGCTCGCCAAATAAGAGGTAGGAAAAATTAACTTCAGCTCGTGGGTATCAATCTGGTGATATATTTCTTGTACGTGGCTTTTAATTGCAATTACTGAAATTATAATGTGGAGTTACTGGAAATTTTTTGAATAAACTGGAATCTCGGATCTCCCAAACATTTTCTTTACATCCAGGCCCTCCTTATTCATTGGGCCAAAACCCACGTGTGCCATCGATCCAAACGCACTTAACATTCGAGTATTTTTCGAGACAAAAGTCCACCGGACAAGTAGAAGGAAATCTAGAGAATCTCAAAAAATGTCATAAATAGAAATCTTAGATTATGAAAAAAGCGCCAAATTTTGATAGACCAAAGCACTGGATTTTCTCCCCATTCTCCCTCTTTGATTTACCTCTCAAACTGGTCCAATACTGAACACACTGGGTGGCCTGCTATTTTCGTGAAAATTTCAGTAAAAAACTGTTTTATTATTTTTCAAATCTTAATTAAATAAAAGTTTATAAAATTTCCAAACGTGACATTGGAAAAAAGAAGAATCTTGTTTGTTGCGGAATATATTTTGATCCCAAGTCCAATTTTGTCCAGGTTAGACAAGTTTAACTGTATTTTAAGATGCAGTCCATGGTCGTGAACATACTACGAAAGTTAATAATTATTTGTTTGTTGAAAAACTAAACCAACGCAGTAACTTAATTCAAACTTTGTCAACAGCATTAATAGTATATTACATAACGAGTGTGGAAGTGACATTTTTAATAAGATCGTAATGAAACGAATGAGCAAAAAGTACTTTCGAAACAGGTAAGATAGAAAGATTTCTTATCGAGGCATTACACTTGATAATTTAAGATTTTAATATTCTAGATAAGAAAAATCTAGAAGTTAACCTACCTCGGATCCGGCTCCTTGTCTTTTAATGCTATCTCGACTGCATGGAAAACAAAACTTATGATGAGGTACTGACGGGCACTGTACAAAATGAGTATCCTCTAATCGTTCTTGACACAAAGTACATTTTAAACTAGCCGCAGGAGGTGCAGCCGGCGCTACACCGTCATTTGATGTTGGCAAAACTTCTCCAGGACCTAGTGCACCGGTATTCTCACTAGAAGTCACCGTTGTCGACGATACATGACGCGATCCCGACGATCTACGTCCACTAGAACTTGCTAAAAAGATATTCAGTTAAAAATTCCGAAGCAAGTCCTCAAAAAATTTACATTACCAGTCGAATTTGGCGAATGTTGGGAACCTCTTGAAGCAGATCTGGGAACGGCGTTTGTCGGAGGACTTCCTCCTGCCGAACGCGGACTTCCTGGGGGTAAATTATCGGCAACGGACATTAGGGCTGCCATTGGACTTTGGCCAGATCCTTGTGTCGGTTGATTTTGTTGCGCTGCCGGCGTCGTGACGCTTTCTGGCGGCGAACTCGTTCGCGTATTTAATGGAGAATGTGAATTTGCAGTTGTTCCACTTGCAACCGAAACCGTTGTCGTGTAACCTAAAATAAAATTTAAATTAAGCACAATTGCGGTAAACCAAAATTGGAAATCTTTCTATGATAATGTAATAGGGGAACCACCAGGTGCACCAAAACATTTTGAAAAATGTTTATAAGAGATCATGTTCATCGTAGGGAAGTTTCTAAATACGGTTATTAATGAAAGTTAAAAACGCGTCAAGTCAATAAACTTGGTGCAGCCTTATCTTGGCGCATCTCACGTGTCATCCTATAATACCGTTATAAGATATCCACGCACAAGCCAGCGTGTGATATCAAATTAATAATGAACCTACAAATCGGGAAAACCGTTTTATCGGGAAACGAAAAGTTCGTGAAATCTGCCAACAAATAAAATAAACTCATAGGATTACTTCCCAAAAACCAAAGTCTGCAAGTTTGAGAACCGCTGCAATTTTGCATACGATTTACATCTCATAATGAAAATAAAATAATGTAGACTTTAAACCGGTTAAGTGCGATTAAATTTTTTACACCTGTGCAATAAAATTGATTCGTGCGATGGATAACTACAAAATAGCCAAGTGGGCAAAATATTAGTCACGTGACTTATTTAAATTTCTTCCTTGAGCGCAATTCCGACACGTGTTCACGTAGTAACGCTAAATATGCTATGTGTACTGTTATTCGATTATAAAATGTTATCCGTTTTTCTGATTATCAAGAGTCGACCCTTTTTTTTATACGGCCGATGATGGTGTAATAAGCAATAAAAATTACTTGCGAGTACAAAAAAATTGTATAATTTTGCAATTAAACTACTTTGTAGTTAACTGAGTTAACCGTAAAGCAACCACACCTACAGCAGTAAATAAGTCGGCATTGCTGCTTGGTATTCATAAATTCATCAACTATTTGAAGCTGCCAAAGGATGTTCGACCTTTAGTTGCTAAGAATTTATCGATTGATCAGTGAGCTCCAACAAATTATAACTTTTATCCAATTATTTTGAGTGGCTAAAGAAAGGTTCATCGTAAAATAAAACAACACCATACAGTTTCGAATCATTTCGGCCGACCAATCAGAAACAACCATTGGTGAGTAAAACGATCGCAGCGCCATTAGCATCCTTGCTTAAACTAACTTGCAGTGCTTCGATTGTTTTCTCAACAAAATTTAAAACTAATTCAATTACAGCACTTTTACAGCATAAAAACAAAACACAAATCTCATTCTAAAAAGCAATAAAACCCCGAGTGTTACATTAACACTTGATAAAAAAATTACATGTGGGTTAAAGTCATCGTACAGATAAAACAAACTTGGGCATTTCAAAAAGTTGGTCAAGTCAACAATTTTTTATTAAAACAAATAAATTCTCAGCATTGGTCATCGATTTTCCACTGGCATATCGTTGGATAATGGGAAAAGGTCAAAAGAATATCTTTTTCAATGGCCACTCATTTCAATAATAACAAATGATAAACAAGCTTTTTAAAAAGTCGAGTACAGGTAGGTACTTTCATTTCAAAATCAATTTGAAACCAACACTGGTTGAAGTTGTACATTGCAATATAACTTCTAAAAAAAATGACGAGCCATGGGCAGCCGTTTTCGAAAAATTAAGAGGGACAGTTGTCGTGGTAGCTCGCAGTGTGTAACATAAAATATAGAAATTGGTGACATTTAGCCAGTGGCGGCTGGTACATAGAGAGCGATGAGCCGCAACCTTCCCAAAACAGAATATTAGCTCACTAAATTTTCCCGGTTGTGCGGCCCAAAAAGAACTACTCAGGGGTGCGTTACGAAAGGGCAAATTGTTCAAATTAAAAAAAAAATTATTTTATCAATTCATGGTTCGACTCGCTACCAGCTACGAACCCCCACCGAGTTTAACCCTGATTTATGCAATGCAGTCTGCCGCAAAGGCTCACAACACATTATGAAATTCGTTACAGCATAGGCGGGAAAATTAAAACAATTGCCAATGTTTTGCGGAATTCTAATTAGGTAGGAGATTACCGTTAGTAGGTATGTCCTATTCGCCCCGGATTCAAGGATAGTGCCATTCCGTTTTTTTTCATTCCAATCGATTCCGATTTTAAATTAAAATTTTTTTTAATTAAAATTAAATTGATCGGAATGAAAATAAAAACAACACCATCATTGAACCCGGAACGAATAGTCTAAACTCTAATAATAATAATAATGTTAAAAAATTCATGTAAGTACTAGTACACCAAAACTTCCACTCTTAATTTCTCGAAAACGGCTGCTCGTCACTGTAGTACAATAAAATTTCGGTGTCATACCAATAACTACGATTGTGTTAACTGGCAAAATAAATAAAATAAAATATTTAAAAAAAATGAATCAGCTCAACGAAATGTGACTGAATTAATGAAAACTGTCATTGCATTGATGAATTCGTTCGTTGTGATTATGAAAAATTCAAAAACAAGTTTATTGGTTGAAAAATTTTGTTTGGTGTATATCCGAGGTGTAACCGGTCAGATCAAGAAAGTTTAAGGATATGCACTGGTAGCTTCCCAAATAAGCCAAATAAAGCAACTCATCGACCCATGCCCATGGGTTTGCCCATAACGAATTGTAATTAAGACGATAAATCAATCGCAAAATAACTTTTTACGTTTCTAAAGATGCCAATACCCCGACAATTAATAGTTTGCTCATTATTTTTTGTTTAAAATCTAAAAATAAAACAGGCTCATCAAAAATCAAAGTTGCCGTGGAAAAACATTCGCCTACAAATTTAAATTTGCCAAAACACTCCTAGAATTGTTTTAGTATTATCTGCGCAATGAAAATCTTTTGATCTGTCCAATTGTTTTTCTAGGCAACTCATATTCTTCCAACCGAGTTTGTTTATTATTGCATATTAAATAACAATTGAAGCACAAAATAACAAGTGTTTGGTAGCATGGAACGCGGAAAAAAATTCTCTCTCGATTGCTAATGTTTGTAATATTGTAAATTTTTTGGGGAAGCAGAAACCCTTAAAAAAACGTATTTGGCATGCTATTGTAAGGCGTGTCACCCGATATACGGTGCATTGAAAAAACAGGCATGCATGAATTAATATGTCCTTGTAAAAAAAATTGTAATTCTTGGCACGCGAAAAGAATCAGGTGTACTTCTTTTGAATACAAAAACAAAACGATTTGCAATTAAAACGAAATCTGCAAGTCCAATTATATATTGTAAAAAAAATGAAGACGCCCGAATATCTGTTCGGGAGATAAAAGGAGGTTCACCGTGTATAAAAAAAACAAACAATATGCTGATGAAACATATATTATTGCTATTCGATATCGCAGCGTAACGTTATGTTCGTGTTCACGTGACCTCAATATGAACAGTGCTGTGACGTTGCACCATGACAATTTTAATGGTCGTATTGTTTCGTGGCCATTCGGGGCCAACCGTATGTTAAACAAAACACGTTTTTCTGGTCCGTATTTTTATCCAAACAACGGAAATGGCGTCATGTGTCGCTTCACGTTACAAGACCTCGTTATTATCATTTTTTATTTAAATTCCCGTTCGAAAAAATTTGCACAAATGAATTCGAATTTAAATGAAATTCCAACATGCAAACACACTTTTCAATGACCACACACAACTACATGTTTCCATATTCGTCAATTCAACAGGTATAAAACACGGTCCATGCTTTCTTCGCTTGGAAAAATAATAATAATTTATACGAGTAGTTATGGTCGAAAATCCTAAAACCCATAATTTGATTCATTACGAAAATTTATAGTTCGACACGAATTCAGAACAAATGGAAAATCAATCGGATAGTAATGAATATTAATTTGTGTATGTGCCTACGAGCCAATCAAAATCGCTGGTAAATGGAATGTTCCATAAATCGATATCATTACCTCTGGATCTTTAGGTGAAAGGACTCTGCAATATTATAAAAGTTAAAGCACTTGAGACGCAAGATAATCTTGGATAATATCACTGCGGATGCATGAATAACAAAAAACCAATATTCCTGATATAGAAATGGTGTCACGTAAATGTAATCCCTGGCAATTTTCTAGGTACTATACTATTAAGAGATTACACATGCATGAGGTGCAATGCAATTTATTTGTACCACAATTTTATTATTAAGTCAAATTGGCAATACAAATTGTGAGTAATCCTCGAAGAACCTCTCATCAAAATGAAAAAATTGAGATTGCACTAAAAAAAGAAAAAAAGTGGAATAGTTCTAGTTTGGGAACACCTGACGTAAAATTCCAATCAGTAACACACACTCCATTTATTGGTAATAAAAATGAAACCAATTATTTTTTAATTGGTAAAGTCAAAACGTGAACATAAATGGCCCTTGGTAGCCGACTTGAAAAATTGTGAAAAATCCTACTAAATAGCCATCAGAAACACAATGTTCGACACTTCGAAATAGTCTGACCTACGACAACGTTGTAAAAATCGATTGAGCCACCCTAGCAACTATACGTTGAAAACCCTCGATCATCCAAGGATTTTATTATCACATGCGATTGGAATGCGTAACAAATTGCGAGATAAAGCACTCCGGTTATTAAAATGGTTGTTTAAATTCAACGATTTAATTACTCATTGTTCGCGAAACAAACATCTTTCACGATTTCAAAACACAATAAACATTAATCAATAAGCGTGATTCGAATCTAGAAACGAAATTAACCTTATTTTTTTTATCACAACTGCCACGATAACAATCGAACCGAGTTATTAGCCACATTTGATAAAACTTTTAATTTTACGTGGGACCTTGAAGTCGTCCGAAAAACAGGTGAAACATTGACGGAAAAAATTATAGTCCACCCTAATAGATGCATACGATAAAGCCTAATTTTCGTCTGACCTAAAGAACAGACTTCAAAAAAATCGACAAACTGTACAGGTGGTTGGTACCGTTGTAAGATGTTATTATCTATTTCCTTGGTGAACAGCTGGCCTGACAAGGGTGAGAGCATCTGCTTAACATTTACTGAATAACAAGGAAAAGCGTATTCAAGTACGCAGTATATTATGCTATATTTATCACATATCCGGTTAATTGTTTTACGTATTTTAAAGATGTGGTCGATCCCCCAAGATAAACATTCCATTACGGAAGAAAGTGGTCAAAAAACTATGGGAAAGGATGTGAGTAATAATGTTTAATATAAATTATGCAACTTCACTTCCGATTCAAAACTTGGAAATGGGAACCTGTTTCCTTACGAACAGGCCATTCTTCCATGATTTCAAACATTCAATACAAGACTCGATTGTGTTCAACGTAAAAAATAATAATAGTAATGGTGGTTGAATATGTTACCAATAATTAACTATATACTACTTACTGTAGTTTTACTACTACATATCAAAATAATGGATAGGCGACAACTCGAGTGTGACTCGTTCAGTTTTTCTTTAATAACTCGAAAACGCTGAAATCTTGCAGTTTTCGAGTTATTCGAGAAAAACTGCACGAGACATTTCAAGCTCTCATGATGTTTGTAATTATATTATATTTCTATAATGTACAATACACAATGTATGATATATTTCAAAAAGTATAGTGTAATATACTGCCATACAATTAGTATTTTGATTTTCAAGGTCATACGTTTTTGATATTTAGGCATATAAAATTAACATAGTATTCGCATTGTATGCTGAATGCTATGTTTAGTTGTATGATATACACCGACATACAATTTGGTATACTATAAGTAGATACTATATTTAATTTATTAAATAAAAAATAGTAGATACTATTATTGGTAACACTACCAACTCAGATTTATCTTAATAAAAAAACAATAAAATATTTTTTACGCAATGTTATTTGAGCGTTGTCGAGAGCTTTATCAGTTGAAACAACCCAGATTCAATCTAATCGAAATTTAAAAACACAAATGCAATGTAAACAGAATATTATTGCACTGTTGGCCACTTGAAGTAGCTCTTTTGTACATTAATAAATCAATGTTGGCACTTAACTTTTAATTAACGCAGATAAAAATTCAACTATAGGTCCAGATAAGCTTAGATAAGAAAATGTATGAGTAAATAGAAATTGACAAAAGTGCCAACTACTTATTGTATGAGTAAATAGAAATTGACAAAAGTGCCAACTACTTATTGTTAAGTCCACCTAATCAAACCATAATTATATTAGATACTTAATTAAATTTAAAATATAAATAAATAAATCTGATGTAAAATCAAGTTGAATTCCCAAAGAGCGAGAGAAAATGCAAAACTAGTTTGTACAGCAGCAGCGCAAAAACTAGAAAATTAAACGAATTGAATTAAAAATTCCTTGAACTTCTTTTGTGTACTGGTTTGACCTTTACAAGGTAAATATTTCTATTATGATTTAGCAGTCAAGTTAATAGACAAACAATTATTACATTATGTATTGTGTTACATGAAACTTAAATAGGAATCTGAAATCCTTGAACTCTTCTCTAGGTCTTTGATATTTTCATTCTCACCATGATTATTTGGCCGTGAGAAAAATGTTGCAAGATGTTAGAAATTTGCAAACTCGCTCATTGTTTCGAAGCTATCAAGGTAGTTAAAAACAACGAAAAAAGCATTCTAACATCCAAAAGTCAATCTTGGCAAAACCCAAGAAAAACTTTGATTTATGGAGGTGCGACCAACGCACTCGAACACTCGATACGTTTTGGATCCGATCCATTAATTATTATGAAACGAATTGGTGCAAGCGTACCTGGCGATGATGCTTATGCTATTTTTGATTTGCTAGCCGATTCCGAAAAGTGGATCCCGAGAAATAATGAATGAAAAACTCGCTCATGGATCACCAGAAATGCAGCATCACTTTCTATAATTACATAGTGTGCTGTGAAACAGAGATAAAGCGGAATTGCCCCAATTCGACGAAATCTAATCATTGCCGACCTATTCACGTTCGGTAATCGATACATCTACCCCTTTCCGACCTTGCGTTAAACAAACAATTGCATACACGTAACTCGAAATTAGAATTCCTCAGAGGTCGACGAAAATAAAATATACACAAGCAACGGTAAATTAAAAATGGGGCCGAACATTCAGGTAGCGAGTAGTAACGACTCAAAGACTAAATGCACGCCTCGCTGGTTTTGGTCGTGAAAGCTATGACGTAGTAGACGAGCAGGTAATAATAATAATAATAGAAACCGGTCATTCCGATAAAAACCGGTTGGCAGAATACTGCAAATTGTTAAAATAACCAGCATTTAATTTGGCAAGGGCAGCGTGACGTCATAATCTTTTTAACCTTCGAGTGAAAGTAAACTTGTTCTCTTCCTCGGCGAAAAAATAAACAAAAGAGATGATGAATTTTTCTAAATTCCAGCAAACGACAATTGCACACTGTTGCATTTGTTTTTTTTTGTTTTACAAAAACAACAAAATCGTGAGTCACAAGTTTCGGGATTGCGTTTGCGTGACATTAACACACAAAATTATTTCTTCATCGCAATTTATAAAAATAAATATTACGTCAGAGTATTCGACTCGTTTACACAAAGTCGACGGCTAGAAAAAGTAAGCGAGCAGGAGTAGGACCGTTGAACCGGATGCACGGGGAAACATAAATTTTAGCGCATTTCTAGCAAATTGTTTATCAACAACACATACGAATAGCAAACTCGTCGATTTATGGAAATGCGTTTTACTACTAGGTGGGTTTAGGTACTAAATATTACAAAACAGAAACTTCTGATTTATTGCCTCACCGTTTGGTTTGAAACCTCCCGTTGCTGTGTCGAAGGAAGGAGTTCTGATGGGGTGTTTTTCTTGTTTAAAGGTCCTCTCTGAAATAGCAAAGGATTGTGCCATAGAAACTGCGGGAAGGGATTCGCCTCTGGTTAGAGGAGGCCTGGTTGCATTTGGATGTTCTTCGACCGACATCATACGTTTTGCACCGTTTAAATCGCCGTTAGTGTGATGACCATGATGGTCGTCGTCGTCGTTGCTGGACAGACCTCTTTTGAGGCCTTGTTGAGGTATGGATGTAGGTCTTCCGTTAGTAACGTGATGGTGTTGTTGCTGTAAAGAATGATGGGTCGCTGCAGCCAAATGAGCAGCGGAAGGTAATCTAACGGTAGCGCGACCTACTAAAGCGTCGTGTTCGGCGGCCGTTTCTTGCAAAGGCCGAGACATGGACGTGGAACCTCTGGGAGGTTGGGCAGACTGTGCCGCTTGTTGGTATTCGGCCGTCAACATTCCGGATCTCGAGTGATGCAAGCTATAGCTTCCGGAATGATGACCTCCGGGTGCTTGTTGCCTGGTGGCGGCTGCCACCACGTCTCCATTTTGATGTTCGTGATTTGCTGAACGATGACTTTTAACGTTATGACTGGCACGCTGTTCTTGAAAACCGTGAGCCCGTTTCATTTGACGCGCGTTTTCCAAAACAACGTCAATACGATCTGCGCCCTCATAATTTACACACCCTCGACATACAGCCTCTGAAAAATCGTGCACCATCGCCCACGGCATGCGTGGGAGGTCGCACAGATAGCACTGTTGTCGTTTCGCTTGCTGCATTTGCATAACTGACATGTTTATCACCAATACAATTCACAATTAAATCAAACAAATTCAAACTAATCAAAAATTCGTGAGCATGCGACTAACCCGTCCATAACTAAATGTAACAAATAACGCCAACACGCACGCACACCGAACTACAGAAACGTTGAGCACAAACTAAGCCCCGTACACCCGACATGAAAACGAATTCCGCACCGCGCACCCCACTTGACAGACGATGAGCTAAACTTGGGAAGGGATAACTGGTCACAGTAATCGTTATCGCTTGTGACGTCATAGGCTGGCAAATGTTCAGCTATGAAGCAAGCCAATGGCAACATAGCTTACGTCACGCATAATACGATGCGAGACGCACCATTCCAACGAACTCAATTAAATTAATTATCACCGTTAATAATTACGACCCGGATTCGGTATTAACGGCCAGTCCCTGTACGGGTTCAATTACAAAATCAACAGAAAAAATAATTACACTTTCTCTTTCTGCACATCGTTTTTCTTTTAAAATTTATTTTCTACGAGTTTTGCTCGTCCGGCCACGTCTTGATAAATGCAGCCACGATATCCCGCGAGATGCGACATTCTGCTGCTCAGATGCCGAATTCCCAATTCAAGCCAAACATGAACGAGAGGAACTTAAATAATTCGTAATTACAAAACCGTACGTCCTGATGAATAATTATCGATTAAATTTTGTCCCGTGGTTGACTTTTTCAGGTCTACCTTTGTACGCTGGAATTGCGTCTAGACAGAAAGAAGATAGTCCGGTTTTGTGATATTATAAAAAAATTCCGTTGTAAGTTGTAACTTTGGTTGTAAGTAGGCTGCATCATTCCGGTGGAATGTCAACAGTTACATACCAAAAAAAATTAATTTCAAAAACGAAAATTGCAGTGCAGAACAAGTTTTAAATTATGTTCTCTTGTGTTCAGTTTTAAAGGAAAATTTTCACACGGTGCAGTTACAAGGCATTGGTGCAGTTATAATTGTATATTCTCAAATATAGGGGTTTAGAAATGCACAACAGAACAAAACTGGATGCAACAAAAATATTTTGCGAGAGATGAAAAATTTAGTTGTAAAAGAAAACGGTAAATTGAATCTAACCGTAATCACGAGGAAACCCAATCATTATCTCGATAACTGCCAACAAGGGTTAAAAATACAACTCTCATAAAAACATAAAATAGTAAATTCTTTTGCGGCGACCGTAATTTAGGTATTCGAAGGTAGAATTCGACCACAATGTGCATTCTTCTCCCAATCCAAACAAATACAGATTTACGACAGACCCACCAGTTTTAATTTAAATTTTTTTCGTAAATGTACGGTCGAAAAAGAAAAACCTGTAATATTGTTTGTAATACTGCAGACCAAAATTAATATGATATGCAGTGGGAAAAATAAATTATTTCAGAAACCAAACCAATTCTCGAATATGGTTTAAAATGTACTTCAACTAATTATAGACATTGTTTAATGCTTTCAAGTGTAAACCCCAAGATCGTACTCGAAATAATAAATAAACTCTAGAAGTGAATCAGACCCAGCGTAAGCCATCCGTAAGAATTAAGACGAAATTAAAATTAAATTAAATGTATATTACTTTTTTTGGATTTTTAAGAAAATCGTTTCAAAATCAAAAGTTGAATTAGGTCAACTGTTCGACCTTTTTGTAATTTTGATACATCTCAACTGAAGGGTATTCCATACTACCAAACCAGCGGCGGCTCGTCAGAGAAGGCAAAGGAGACTTAAGCCTCCCTTGAAATTCTAGATTATTATAGAAAATAAATAAATTAAAAAATAGAAAATAGATCGTCTGACGAAACCTTTACGGTTTAAAGATACACATTTATAAATCTCTATTGGATAGACGACACTAAACTATAGAACCATGATACTTCGTTGGAAAAAACCAAATGGTGATCGTAATTAGAATGTGCGATCCCGCGTCAAGTTTAAAACCATGAAATTAAATACTTAATTTACATAACAAACTAATAATTAATTCTGTACTAAAGTTTCAAAACTTGGAAATTTGGGGAAAAAAACTCAAATATCTTAAAATGTTCGTCCTTACAATGTTAATGATACATTAAGATTGAATATTTCAAGAATTGAAAGAAGTACACAAGTACATATGACTCGGAATATATTAAGGATTTTGTTTACACTGGGGTAAGTGGAATTTCGAGTTTTTCTTAAATGACGACTAAGAATTCTACCCTAAACCTCACTTGTGATTTCATTTACTTTTGGGAGAGTAGAATTTCAAGTTACACTCGAGAAAAATTTATAGAAACTTATGTGTAGATCACTAAAAAAATCACATGACCAGTCTTCCTATTGAGATCTGACTTTCTCATTAAATTGGTAACCCCTGGTCAAGTATTCCAAACCGCTGTAGAAGCCAAATTTTGGAAGAGATTTGCAACTAAAGCTTTCGACGACCAAAAAACCTGTCAATATTGCCAAATTTCGGAAAATTCTCATTATCAGTCAGTAGCTGTGCCATTATTATTTATCTCAATTAGTACGTAGAAATATATTAGGAAAGACATTACTGCTATAATCATTTCTGGTGGTGTGATTGGTCAGAAAACTTGAAAAACCTCGATAAAAATACATCGCGATGCAGGTTGTGATACAACAAGTTGACTGCAACAGTTAAAAGTTAATCAATTAAACTTCATCATATTAAGGTCAAGTGTGACGTAGTACATGTCAACACTTAATTACATTATGATAATTTTAAAACCAAGTATCAACAATAGGAATGCTAACAGAAAAAAGTCGATAATCTTACTATAATGTAAACAAAATTTGGAATTATACACATAACATAGTCGCGTGATATAATTGTAGCCTTAACCACAACAGTAATCCAAACGCCCTGTATTTGTATACATATTTAATGGCACCGCAGATAACGGAAGCGTAAAGATCAACTATTCACGTGGAGGAATCGTGATACGTCATATCAACAAGCAAACCCAGTTCTGACGTAACACAATCGGTAAGCAATGTTCTAAAAAAAGAAACTCAAATATCGAAGCAACGCTAGAATATGAATAAGTGAATGGGTTTACAAACAAAATGTTGAACACTACGTGCTCGAGCTGAGAAAGCTGATGCAAAAAAATATGGGATAAAAAAGTAAAACATGAAATCGAACTTATTCAATGAACACAGTTGTTGAAAACATCACAGCTCGGGCCAATAATTAGTTGCCCAATGAAGAATGGGAAAATATGCTTATCAGCTCATCGTTGTGATGGCTACTTTCTTTCATATCCTATTACTGTTACATATTACCGAAAAATGTTAATTGTGTTATTGTGACGTCACGGCTTTTGTAAAAATTCAACCTACCATATCAAATTATTTGTTACACTTCCATTGTTAAAGAAGAGATTTCATAGCCTTCTTGAACTGCTCTTCTACTGTATCAAGCATTATCGAAATAATTTGTTACGCGGCACTAACTTGGCTGTTTTGGTTTCATAAATTAACAAGATTTTAATAAATTATCACTTGAGAAACATTAGAATTGCATCGTTATTGTATAATTAGTAAAAACAATGATACAAGGAAGATTATTTTCCTATCGTAATTCATTTTGGCCATGGGAACGAATCCAATTTAAAAAATACAGCTATTATAACATCTTTGAATGTGTAACAAACGACTTCATTCGAACGAGCATTGTTGAGACGGCGGGAAATTAATTCTATGTTTTTGGGAAATTGTTTCTTTGCATTCAATTCTTGTAAACAATGGGGGGTACGGCACATAAAAACTAACGGATTAATTATGGCCCCATTGAATATTTTTGTAGTCTATTGATATGGCCAAGAAATTTTTAATATTGCAGATAATTGGTTAAACGTCCCAAATAGATGAGTATTCTTTCAAGTAAACACCTGCTGGTTTGCATTTATAATTTTGCAATAATAAACTATAACCACTTATCTATAATGAATGCTCACGGCTAGTCGCCGTTATAGAACAACTCGTCATAAAGATTCATACAGAATGGTAAGATTGCTATTCTTATTGAATAACGTTGGATGGAAATAAATGGAAGAAAACTGCCCGTGTAATAGACGAATGAAAAATTTTAGAAGAAGTTATGCAGCTGTTTATTAAAAAAAATACAGGTGGTAAACAAACGTCTACTCATAGCTTACTCATACAAACAATAAAAAAACAAAGATTACCAAGATATTGTATTTTGTAATTAATCAAAACCGATAAATTTTTATTAGGAACAATAAGACATTATGACGTGTAACTCTTTTTTTCCTAGAACATAAACTTCCCCATTGTTCTACTTTTGTAAAGCTTCCGTTTGCCTTTTCAAAACAAGAACAAGCTAAACAGATTCCATCCAAAAAAATAATGTTTAAAGGCATCCCAAAGATCTCTTTTGGAATTTCAGAGTATTGAGTATGAAAAATTTGTAAATTATTTGCTAACACTGACGAAATTTTCGACATTTTCCACAAATTCAATTTCAATGATTTAAATTTTTTTCGACGTACACGTCCCCCACACAGTAATACGACAATCAAAAGTGACACAATCAACGATTACTTATTATAATGCGCAGTTCCGCAAATATTCGTGATCCAGACAACAGAACTTCCTGTTTTGTTAAAACTACTTCTTTTGGTAAGCGATTAAGTTCTTTTGGAATATCAACATCTAGATTCTGGGTAAAATTCCATTGAGAGAGAGAGAGAGAGAGAGAGAGAGAGAGAGAGAGATGTCGGTGGAGGATCGCCTTCCCAAAATATTAAATAATTATTAAATTGGAAATTGAGTATCTACATAATTTTATTTAAAATTTCGTGAAATTTTTTGAAATCGTAAAAAAAACAGTGTTAGAATGAAAACCGTCATAATACAATCATGGTCGACAGACGAGGTTGCTGAACTGATTGAGGAAGTTCGAAGCCAATCTCCGAAGAAAACTAATAAATCTAGGATGGAAGTATTAGTCCCTGAGTTTCCTAATAGAATACTAAAGCTATGGGCCGGCTAATGAACAATCCCGATCGTAGAGACCAAGACGAGAACTCCAGAAGGCTTCCCAGGGAAAAATAGAGAAATTGGAAGAATTTTCTCCCCAATTGTTAAGTGCTGCTCAAACTTACGCAATAGATGATTTAAAAAACCTATGCGAAAAAGAGATGGCTAGAAGTTTATCGCTTGAAAATGTAGGACATTTTTTCTATCTTAAATCTTAATCTTAACGATAAATTTGGAGCAACAGAGTTTAAAATTCGAATAAAAAAATTCATCGCTGCGAATGCTTCGGCTTTGGGAAATGTACCTGAACTCACATCGATGCTTTCAGCCTATCCACATATTGGTATAGAAGCATTTTGTGCACTGAAAGATAATTCTTCCCATTAGTAGGTACTTACTTAAGTTTTCTAACGTACACTCGAAAAACCTAGTAAGTCGGGTTACTAAAAAGTAAAGTTTAACATGCTGTAATTTAAAATTTTTTAATATTGTAAGTTTTAATAAAGATTTTTATTCTACTGCTTATTTATATATTGTTAAGTTATGGAAAATGTTTAATTCAGTTATTATTATTTATATAGATGGAAATTATTAATAATTAATATTATAATAACCCATTGCTATCTATCTATCTAAGTATCTATTGGTTCATTTTCAAAATTTCAAGGTAAATCATTTCGGATTTCCTCATTTAGCTGTCTATCTCTGGCGTACCTGTATAGTGTATATATTAACGAGATTCTAAGATTAAATAATTTAAGTCCATTATGCATCTAAGCAAGGTTAGCACCATACTGGAGAATGTATTATTTAAAAGCTCACAGAACCTCGAGTCCCAAGTGAACTTAAAGACAATAAATTAACAGGATGAAGTTCAAAGTAAATTTTTCAGAACCGAAGGACAACTTGGTATCTTACTTATTATTCAAGTAAGACGGATGACCCCTATGATGGACTGGTGGAAAAGCCAAGAAGAATAAAACAACTTATCGAGGAATAAATGCACGGAATCGTTCGGTGAAAAACCGGTGGTTGTCCAATTTTGGTTGGTTAAAAGTTGAGCAACAGAATAGCTTCTGTTGATCTAATTCTAAGATTTCTTTTAAAATCTTCTTCTAAGACTTCTCGAAATAAATTGAAAATATAATAAATACTATTGCCCTGTTTTTTTAATTAAAAATTTAATTTTATTTAAATTTAGCAAATTTGTAATATTATATTGGTTGTTTTGGAAGTGCAGACTTGCGTGAATCAAAATGCTTTTCACCAGCCGTGCTTGTGGAGAGTATAAACAGAATGTGTTTTCGTCGAATTTATTTTCTACTGTTTTGAATTATTTTCTGTTGAGCCCTCGAACTGCCTGCGCCCCTGTGCGGAGCACCGATCTTCCCCATCATAGCTACGCCACTGCTTTTAGACAAAAACAACGTTTCTTTATTTCTCTCGTTACTACCATCGTGTCCTTAGTCCGACTCCACATGATTTGAATTTTATAGTATAAGTCCTCGGTAGTATAGTGGTAAGTATCCCCGCCTGTCACGCGGGAGACCGGGGTTCGATTCCCCGCCGGGGAGGATAGTTTTTATACAATTTAGATAGCCAAATAAAAAAAATTTAGAAATAAAATATTTCAAAATTTTTTTTTTTCTATAGCATAATATGTCAAAGTGCGATTTGTTCGACTAAGAATAATAGAACAAGTAACACTTTCACAGCAAGAGTGGATAAAGCAGCATTCTTACAGCAAGGGTAGATAAAGTTATACTTTATTTTTACCAAAATTACTAGTAAAATTACATAGTACATAATTATGTTTGGGTTGTTGTAAATTATAGTTTAACTTGTTATTACCATTTCTTATGTATCATTTTTAAAACAATTGAATTTTATGTACTACCTCAATTTTTGGACAAAAATAGTTTTTTTTTATCTCCTTACTATTATTATCGTCAAAACTAAAGTACCTTACACTTATGGATGTGTTGTAGTTCGTCCACTGGGTTCGCATCACGATGTATTAAATTGCAATTTTTCTGGTCGACTTTTTCGCAAGAGTTTTTTGCGTACCGAGTACTCTTTATCTGTTCCTGCGTTTTATAATTTTGCAAGTGCGGAATCGATATTTCGAATAGATATGCCTTTGCTAAGGGCTTCAGCTTCTGTAGCATTATATCTGGTTTGTTATGGTGCAACTTTTTCTCCGTGAGTATCGATTGACCACCTCGTATTCTGAATTCGTTATTGTCACTCGCGTATTCACAGTTTAACACAGCTTTTCCAAATTGCAGGTTCTTTTCTACGTCCTTCTAAGATCTTTTGATTTTCCACCACCAGCTTTGGGTAATTCATCGCTTTTGATCAATCTTTGAACCTGACTGGTATGTCATTGGCTTAAATTTCCTTAGTAAGGTTCTGCGCAAGGGTTTTGTAGTCGCATGCGGTGTCCAAGTCGTCATCTTCATACCCGAAACCCTACTTATCACGTATGCATCTAAATTCTCCAATTGGTGTCCGGTATCCTGCTCGGTCGAGTTGCTGAAATTTCGCATATACATCTCTCATCTCTGGGTGCTTGCTTAGATATACAAATTTTCTTCCTATCTGCATCGCGGCTTCCGTTTGCTCGAAAGTCTATGCCACCTAGAGGCACAGGCAGGTAGGCTCGTTGATTCGACCTTGGTCTCGTTTTTAGATTTGTTTCAACCATTTGCGGCCTGATTTTTCGTCAACGGTTCTCCATCTCGCAAGTATCGCCAGGGTCGATTCCTTTGGGTAGATATTGCCCATTATATATATTGCAGCAGGAATTACACTGCTGTTAAATAGTCTTTTCATTTGGAAAGAAGTTAGATGTGACTGAGCGACCGGATCAGTTGCCTCAACTTGCTGTGGTTAATTGAGTCGTATACTTTTAGCTTCAGGCAAAATTTTGTATAGAAAACAGGGAAACTGATCTAACCCTGGGGATTTCCAGGCTGATGTAATTTTCAGTGCTTCTAGTACCAGCTTTTCCATTCTTCCATCTTCTATTTCAGCTTGCGTTACATTCTGCACACTTCTCTTCATGTTGTGGGTCCATTCATCAAACCACCCTGAAGGGACTTCTTGCGTGGGCTGGTACATCTTGGTGTAAAATTGTGTTGCTTTGGTCATATCCAGATCTAGAATGTGTCCCACTCCAGCGGGCCGGGATATGGTTCAGATCCGTCTCCAACTTGCTTACTCTGTCTACGGTTGTTTTTATGTATTGGGACGGATTCATTTTCATTTTCTTCATGGTCTTTATTTCTTCTCGCTGTAGGTTATTCAGTAACTCGCCCTGTACATTTTGGATCGATTTTGCTGTCCCTATGTGATTTTTTAGCTTATTTATCTTCTTTTCCGTTGTCTTATAATAAGGTTGGGGTTTTATCTTTCCCATTTTTCCGACTTTTAGTTTGCGGAGTAGGAATCCTGTCGATAGGATTGCATTTTTTATTAGTTTGTGTAGTTTACCCGGCTTTTTCACTGTGGTAGTAAGTTCATCAATTTTCTCTTTAAGCAATTCGTTTGTAATTTCTACCGCACGGTATCTCTGATGTACGTAAAATTTTGTGAGCTTTTTCGGTTTGTTTTTGGAGTGAGTCATAATTATAATTTTCCTAAATTCCTTTCTTAGTTGTTCCAGCTCTATATTTGCTATGGTGCTGCCTGTTGCTATGACCGTCTCGGGAAAAGTTCTAGCAATCTGGATGTTGTTGCAGACTTGATTTGTTGTCACAACTTCGAGTGTGTCCACTTAGATTGAGGTTGTTTCTTGTGGAGATACATGTATTGTAGTGTCGTCATCGGCTTTGTCTTCAGACATTGGCCTTGCAGCTTGTGAGGTCTGCTGGGATTGTTCATTAGTCAGCCTATTGGTGTTAATAACGGCTCGGGTGGTGCTATAGTAGATTTCTGGATGGCACTCCCTCAATTTTGTTTCCATAGCCTTAACTGTTACTGATCTCCATCCTAGATTTCTTAGTTTTTGTCGGAGATTGATTTTGAAATCCTTCAAGCAATCTAGCAACTTCGTCCGTCGGCCACGGTTGCGCTCTGATGGTTTTTACTTTATCTATTCTAACTTCGTAGTATTTTTTCTTAATTGCTGCTTATTGATCTATTTGGTATCACGCTCTGCAATTCTTGAAGGTTGCTCTCGCTTAAACTGGTGATATGGTGCTCGGTGATATATTTTCTTATCTCATCAAACTCACTGGTTTTCCACGTCGCCATTTTTGTAGTTCAGTCTTCCAACTGTCTGATTTCACAGAATTTTTCCACAGCTGCTCTTCGATCACTTTATGTACTGATACTTCGTCAAGTAACTGTCGCACTTGTGTCACCGTCTGTTTACGTTTTTTGCTAATTTTAATAAACAACTTTCTACTCAACTTTCACCGACATGGAGTCATGCCTGACTCCGCATTACTTGAATATAACAGTATAAGTCCTCGGTAGTATAGTGGTAAGTATCCCCGCCTGTCACGCGGGAGACCGGGGTTCGATTCCCCGCCGGGGAGGCTTTTTTTTGTTAATTTAGAAATCAAAATAATTTAGTAATAATTTTTGGAGTTTTTAGTGCACAAATTTTTTTTATAGCATAATGAAGATTAGTATACTTTATCATTTCGTGACGGCTTTCTAGAAGAATAATTTCTATCGTAGTTATATAATCTACTATTATTTGTACTGAAATTACTATTGAAATGGAAGGTATGTTTGATTTATTCTAAAATAAAAACTGTCAAATTAATAAAAATCATTTCATGATCATCTGTTATAGACAACAACTGAATTTTATTCAATTATGATTTTTAGAGAAAAATTCTGTTTCTTTTCTCCTGCTACTACTGACTCCACCGACTCCACATTGTTTGAATATAACAGTATAAGTCCTCGGTAGTATAGTGGTGAGTATCCCCGCCTGTCACGCGGGAGACCGGGGTTCGATTCCCCGCCGGGGAGGATTCTTTTTATAAAATTAAGAAAGCACAAGATTAATATATATTTACATTTTTTATTAAATAGTTTCACATAATATAATTTATGTATTTAGGTTCAAATATTAGATTTAAACTTTTTTTAGCTACGAAACATTTTTATACTGTATTGGAGATTACATTTTAATAATATTGTGACGTTTTTATCAATTTAGATAATAATTAAAAGTCCAAAATGTAAAGATAATTATAAGTAAAATTAAATAACAGCACGCTTGCTTGTTAAAATCGACAGATATCTAAGTAATGTAATATAAACGAGATGATGATGTGAGCGATGTGTTCAACATAATTTGTATTAACGTAACATAATAACTTACACAATTAATGTGACAATAGCCAGTGATGTTGGAAGTATGATATGCGTGGACATTGTATTCCACTAAAGAGTCTGTGAAATATTAATTAATCATGGTAGATAACCGTTGAATTTACAATACGGTGACTAAAATAATAAATTATGCATTCAAAAGCGCATAAAGCCATACAAAATATGAATAAGGAATTGCTGCAATCTAACCTATCCAATGGGTTTTGAGGAATTTATTTTTTTCTTCATCAGGACAAGGTTAAGACCTGAGCCATGATTTGTACAATGCCAAGAGGGATATTTACAAACGCCAGTCGATCAAATGATATAGTAATTCTTTAGATCTGTAACTTAACCTTCCATCAAATGGAACATGATCTAGTGGGAAATGTAAAGTTCGAAAAGAACTTTCTTTTTGAACGTGACTCTCTCTCCTCTCCATCTCCTTAACCATCAGCTTGGCTCTCGAAATATGAATGCGCAGTAAATTAGGGCTCACATTCTCTCTGTTCGGGTTTGCGCAGCTCGGGGGCTAAGTTAGATCTCGGAAGAAAGCTTTTTGTTTGATTATAAATGACTTTCGCGCCTACCCAGGTTCATCATCTTATTTTGTTTATTCTTTACACAACTTTTCTCTCATGAACAAATAAGAAGCCAAGCGAACTGCGCTGTGCTTGCAAATAATACATCCCTGCAATGCCAATAGGTTCATTGTTCGTCGGGCTTTTGATCTTTGCTGATATCGATGTCGCACAGGGTTCAGCCAATGAAATATTGAATTTCTATTGAAAGCAAAAAATTATTTTACATTATTGGAGAAAATAAGGAAACCCCTGTAGTTCTCTCGTTAAAAAATAACGAATGCTCATAATTAAATATAGCGGGGTTACTACACAAATTTTATTTTTAAATTACCTGAAAGGTGTTATTTTTAGTTGGCGCCAATTAGAAAAGGTCATCGAGTTTAAATATTTAAAGGTCCATTTAAAATAACGCGATGCATACACGTTACTTTTACATAGTACATCGTTACAACAATAATTAAAATTAAAATAGAGCGGAAGCAAATAAACTGTAAATAAAAATTGTGAAAGCGAATTTTCGAGTGTTTTATTAAAATTTTTCGAATTTTTCTTCGCTTATCGAGATTAAAAGCAACAAACGTTGTAATTACCTAATATTTCCTGACGTAGCTTTTTTGGGCGGTTATTTATAATGCTGGTGTTAGTGCTTAAATGTTTAATGCATTGAAAATCAATGATTGATTGAATTTAAGTGAGATTGGAGATTTTCGGTTGCACTATCCTTAATTAATAGTACAAAGAAAGGCTAAACACAAATTTAATGGCTCAATTTCTTTCAGTAATGGAATAATGGTTCTCTTTTTTGGCGCGTGGGTGTTGATAAGTTGAGCATTGTGGGTGTGTAAAGCCGACTTTATTTGCATAGTACAGGGTGCAGTGAACGCTCCTAATCGATAACGGATGCTGTGAAAATTATATAATAGATGATCAAACAGATAGTCATTTAAAGGTCTGCACATGCTCACAACATCACTCTTGTGGTGCCAAATCAAGTAACACATTAATTGGTTGTTTACAATTACCACAAAGGACGCTTTGTGTATTTAGTTACATCACAATTTGAATAGTTTCCTTCCATACATAGAATTTCTTGTCTTTATTTCAATTTCATACATTTCATAAAACTTTTCAATGGTAAGCACATGGAAATGGCAATAAAATCATTTGATTGAGCATTCCAAATTCAGAATGGACAAATTAGTTTCGAAGTCACTAAATCCAATCAATGATTTAATCGCAAGAAAATTTACACAAATTTTCACCACCATAACTGAACATTATTCTAAATTTTATAACAAATTCGATTCAAATTGATTATAAATTCATCAGTAGTTGACAAGTGGAAACGAGATTATTTTTTGTCAAATTAATTTCAAAACCGACTAAAATATCAAACTAGAAATTTTAACAAAAAACTTAACCAGTCGCTAAAATATTTGAATTTTAACTGCCGCAAATTAAACGTTGGCCAATTTCCAATCTAACAAAAGCTAAACAAAATGCTACTCCCGTATTTTACTTCAGTTTGAGATACCACGTTCATTTGATATTGATCAAATTAGAGAGCATCATTGAAATTTATAGTTTTAACAGTTCATAGAGCAGAAACGATGAGATTTTCAACTTACTTTATTGGGACAATCAAGCAGATTAAAAATAAGACAGAAGAATTTGAAAAGAGAACAATATCTTTCATTTTTCGTAATAATTATTGTGCTAAATTTTGTAGCAAGTACATCCTTTTTAATACTCGAGTAGTTTTGACCAATTTGAAATCGTAGGTTATATCCAAGGACGAAATATATGTTTAATTAGAAGTTAATGTCCGAATACAATTACTTCCTACACTTTAAATTTTAAATCTCTAATTGTTTTAAGTATTTTTTAAATAATAATTATCTTTTATTACATGAACGCCCACGTCCTTAAGCAACTAAGATAATACAATTGGCAATGGCTGTCAGGTTTATCTTTAAATATGACAACAAATAATTAAAAAAAGATAAAAATGTATAAACCCATTTTTAAGACTACATCTAAGGTCGAGTTCGTAGACGAAATTTGACCCCCCCCCCCACACAGGGATTCAATAAAATTGTCTAGTCAGAAGCTTTCTGAAGAAAATGTTAGGTAATACAGGAGAGGGAGATATAAAGAAGATATTATCGCTAGGTGCTCGAGACGAACAGACTTTTTGGTTCCACTGCAGATAAAATCTAGACTTGATTCAACCTACCCTAATGTATTTAGTAAACTGTTAATTGTTTATAGCTGCTAAATCCTTTGTGCATAGATTTGGTTAAGCTTTAATTAAATTTGCCTGCGAATATGTTCAACAACCCTTAAATCGTAAACATCTCTAATTTTCATCGTAAATTAAATTTTCTTCAACATTTGGCGTTGTGCTTCATATACTAACTAGTTATTACTTGATAAATTTTAATACTCTTAGCATTTAATTCAGATTTTTGAAAGACGGCTAAACTGTTCAGAAATTAAAATACAAATAGAAGTCTATTCGTTAAATTAGGGAATTTCCCCAACAATTCTAATTATTGCGATAATTTGATTAATTTCTGGGTTAATTTTATAAAAACAAGCATTTACATTCATTTTTTAAAAGGACGATGCTGATTAATCAGCTTTCTCTCTCTTTGTGTAAAGGGCCCTAAGTAATCTTATAACTAGCTGATCTTCGTCGGTCAGCGAGAGCGTGGTTTTACATAAAGAATCCCAGGCAAGTCCAACTTCTCCGAAATAAATACAAAATGTTAAAAAATAAACGTTTAAACACAGCGTGCCAGCTCTCTTGGCTGGCCTTAAGATTTCCTTTAGAAAAAGTACAAAAAGTAAAATTTCCTGGAATTTTCTCCGATTTCCTTTGCTTGAACATCAGATTTCCCCCTCGGCTAGGATAATCACAGTTTTTTGTTATAATACTAAAGGCTAAAAATCGATATCCTTCATAAATAGTGATTTAACTCTTCAGTATTTGCAACGATGCATTTAATGCGAAGAGCTCGAAAAACACACAGCGCCATAAAATGCTAACAAAAACATCTCATTTTTATTTTCTCATCAAACTACGTAAGAACAAGACAATAAATCACTAGAATCTTTATCTTTTTCCGGGCAAGTCGCGGATGAGATGGGGATTTAATATAATTTTATGAAAGTAAAAAAAGAATACGTTAGAGGGCTTAGTGAAATATTAGTTTATTTATTTCAAAATTTATAAAAAATCAAAAATTTCTCATACGTTCCTGTTCATTATTGATTGATTTTCCTTCTAGATCTTTCAGTCTTTCCCCTCAAAGTGAGATTTCATTCAAAATTCAGAAAATTCAAAGATAATTCCAAAAATTCAACACACCTGTATATGCTTGACTTACTCTATCTATGTCTAATGTCGTTAGGCTTTAGAATTTTGTTAAAAGTAAAGCCTTTTAATAGGGAATTCAACCCATCAGATGGGGTAAGAAGAACATATTATGCTATTCGATCGGCAGTTTATTGCGCATTCTAATTTGAAGATCCAAGATTTAATTTTTAGAAATTCAGCATTTTAACCCTACGATTAAGCAGTTATGCTTCGTAACGAGCGATTACAAATTTAAAAAAACCTTAAAAATTTGGCAAAATATAAAATCCAGGACACGAGCTCAAAATTCAGTAGGTATCACATCCACTGAAAAATTCGGCACACCTGATCATTTTACCCATATAAATAATAATTTACCGTTGTAGTATTTCTTTTTATTTTCAGTTACGATTTGCATGGCAAAATGCAATTTGCTTGGTGCCCGTCTAATTTTACTTTTCTTTGATCGATGTTCCATCCCTGACACACCCGACTTTTTGTTTGCGTTAATAATATTAAAGGAAAGTTATTTTTACAACTTGTCCTTGATGTAGTATTACGGTAGTAAACAAAGCAAAAATATAGTGTGTTACTACCCCAAAAAAACTTCACTCGCAATACCATATGTACCACTTACTGTATAAATATAACACACTTCGACTATGTACACGTAGATATGTTATCCATATGCAAGCATCTAAAAATACCAACACAAATGCACGTTAACGCAACAACAGGATATGAATGGGGGAACAAGTTTATTATACTTAATAGTCCTTGGAGGTCCTGCTAAAATTAAACTTCGTAGTCACTAGCAAACAAACGTGCGCATACTTGAACATGTTCCCAAAATATTTCATTGGATTCAAATTTATAGACGCTAAAATGGTCAATCCGATCCATCAAAAGGTGAAAAATATCAATATCTAACCCAGTCGTTAATGATATCCGTGTTGGCACGACTTGCGAAAAATTCGAAACTCAAAACTTGTCAGCCCAAAAAAAATATATATCGGATATGGAAACCTACTACGGTGAAATGCTACGCTAATTGTTTATTTAATGCTTTTGGCAAGAGAGAAAATGTCGAATCTCCAGAAATTGTTTTTTTCTTATGCAAGGTATTGAAAATTTTAAATTGTTGGAACTTGAACTACTGCTCGATTATATTTTCGTTGCAAAATTGGATTGAAATTGGATGTAGTGTAGCGCATGTCAATTGAATACATTCATTCATAATGCAGGATAAAAGCATGCAGATTAATTTTGGTGTTTGTGTGAATTTTGCGCAAGTAAGCAAAAACGAACGTGGGCGAAAGTTCTCTCATTGATCGAAAAGCCAGCTAACGCCGCGCATTTCTGGAAGGGTATTCACTTGCTTGCTATTAGTTCTTATGGGCACAAGCAAATCCCGGTTTTTTTAGGGAGACACAAGCGCAATGCTTTCGAATGGTCCCGGCTATGGACATGTATGGTTTAGGCGCACGACACGTCGCGGTATTGATCCGTTCAGATTACCAACAGGCAGCGTCGAGACTCGATTAATTTAGAATGTAAGATGCATGGTCACGGCTTCGGTTTCCCTTGAAAGTTCATTTACTCGAATGGAAATGGCTTCCCAGCAATCGATTCCATTATATCCTTGACAACCGTTTATTGCGCATTTATTTCGGTTTGAACGGCACTCGAATTCGTAGAATTAATCAGCTATTTACGACAAATAAATGCATAACGCCAAAAATAACTTCAACGCATATCGCATCTACAATCGAATATTCAAGCTAACCTTACCTAACGTGAAAGCAGCGTACAAGTTCCATTTCCCTATTGTTGCATTGGGTTTGTTACTGTGACGAAAGTATTACGTCATCACTTCTTAAACTAGAACACCAGAAATATCACAAGGTACGCTTATGCAACGAAAAATCTTCCTATCAAATAATTCAAAATTTATGCTTATCAAAATCATTTTGATAATTTTTACAAATAGTATATTCCAAGTCTCTCCGAATATCAGAATACAATACGCAAGTATTTCAACTATTATGCAAATTTAATGGCCATGTTAAGCCCACGTTTCGGCATTGTTTTAACGGTTTTGCAAAAAATACATACATTGTATTTCTGGAATAAACCATTCGCTTTGGAAAAAAGTCTACAGTGTTTAAAATACAATAAAATGAAAATAACAATAAAAAGATATAGCGATTCGAGATAAACAAACGGCAAAGAGATTTCTTATCAACAATGCAGTATCCAGATACGATCTCATTTCATCCAATTTTTTGAAACGATCGTATGTTTAAATGCTAAAGCACATTTTTCAATTCTCTCAAATTATTCACTACAGCATAAAAGAATATTATACTTTGATGGTACATAGTGCAATATATATTTTATTATATAATACATGTATTGCTATTGACTAATGTAATCTTCACTCAACTACATAATCTAATTGATACCAGATATTGACATATCTCCAATCATAATCGAGAAGAAAATACGCTACGCCTGGTGACGTTTCAAGGTTCGTCGTAAACACAATAATAAATTAAAGAAATTGAAAGCTTTGATAATTTCCGCCAAAGTTTATCAACCCATCCAGACCAAAAACCAATTCCAATTTTTTTTTTCAAGTTGATGAAAACTTAAATTTTCACAGGAAAATATTATGCTACATCGGTTTGGTGCAAAACCAACAGCGCAATATTCTACGCTCTCGAGATTTTCTAGTGGGTACTTTCAGTTTACCTTTAAACTGATAAAGTTATCAATTCGGTTGTTATCAATAACAAATATTTTTGTATTTTATATAACATTCAATTTATTATATTAATGCGATAAGTAATAATCTCAAGAGATCTATGCAAATAATAAAGTGCGAAACGAATGTTTTTCAATTAACAAAATTGAGTCGAAAAAAAAAGCGGGATTTGGCACGAGATATAATACCACGATGGCTTTTGTTTGGTGGAGTCCAGCAAGGGGCAAAGAGAACAGAGAGGAGTCTTTCATTAGATTCAAGTTGCACACACATTGATCGTGTGACGTCATCAACCCGGCCTGGTCGCCAGCCAACAGCGGGTACACTCCGTGGTAAACAATTTAAGGATAGGAGCCGTACAGTCTTCGAAACATGTTCGTAATAATTATTGTCGAAGGACTACTACCGCTATATTGGGGGTTTGTTTGTGACTCGAATACGTAAACGTGTAACCGCAATTACGCACTTTGCTACTTCCAAACGAGTATTAACTACATCGAGGTCATGGAGCAGACGCATACTTAGTCATCCAGTTTAAAAAATCCATTAGCTTTTCTGTCACGTTTCTGGTTAAATATTGAAAAGACACGACACACATAGGTAATCGTTGCAATTTTAAATTGGATAAATAATCCCCGTTGCGGTTACGACTTCAATTTTATTAATTCACTCATTAATAATTAATTAAATAAGAACCAAATACGTTTACTGCATTCAAATCTACCACACATTCACACACAGTTGTTTAAATCTCAAATGGGCAACGAGTAGGTTCATTAAACTGGAGTTGTATAACTTATGAGGATTATACGAGGAATGGTCAATAAATCATTACATTTACCAATATTAGCAACTGGACAATTTTTACATCTCGAGCCAAGTGCAATTTGTACGACCCAAAAACACGAATTTTATTCATTAATTTTTACAAATTTACTACTGCGATCATAAAGAATGCCCATTGGATCCTGTTTCACAATAGTACTAATATCTACTATTATAGTTGGAAATATGAAAATCATTCATAACAAATTTTTTTAAAGCAAGTCTATACATTTGATGGTGTTGTTGATCGACCAATACGGAAATCCAAACACAAACTTAATCTAAACGCAAATCTACTGGTGGCACTGGGTAAGCATATGATTCTATTTCAGGCATAAATAGGAATAAATAGTTAAGGACATCCCAAGACAAGATAACACCAAGAATGCTCTTTACGATGATGACACAGCCACTAGTTTTCAATATTAAAACATATCAATCAATATTATTTACCTATAAAACTACGTCGACGTATTAGAAAAATGCTTCAAAAAATGTGAAGCAATAAATAATATCGGAGAAGGTTTTTTGAGAAATAAGCTCCAAAATGATGACTTGGAAAACTCACTAGGTCAACGTAATAAAAAATATATATTGCAGCATAATATCATATATCACTCCTTCTTTGAGCGTTAGCTACCTACTGGAGCTGCAAGATGAATAGCCAAATCGACTAGCAGCAATTAATAACAAAGCATGTTATGAGGTTAGAACCAATAATGTAAAAAACCATTAAAGATCAACCATAGCCGGTAGGTGTAGTGACTTTATTACTAGAAGGATTCGAGAGCCAATCTTAGAGAAAAATCTACTACAGAGCAACCTATGTCATCATCATCACCAACGCCAAAGCGGTTAATAAACACCTCAGATCGGAAAAACCACATCAAGAATTCCAGCATATTCGAAGTGAATCATGGTTTAACTTCACATACAATATCACAGGAAATAACACAAATCTTAGTGAATGCAACCGAAGGTGTGCAACTGGTTGCAACTGTATTGCAACTGTACTGCGGTAAACCTACAGTGTCCCAGTAATTATTATTAGATTCCTATGTTAGCAATGTAAATTGTACCTAAAGAAAAATTTGTGTTATATAAAAATAGCTTTTACAGTAATACGTATTTATCCGACATTTTTTTATTACTAAAAATTATTTATTTACTAACAATTATTATTATATTTACCCTTGATATCTGCCCATCCTCTAAAAACCTTACATGTGCATTTTTTGTAATATAATGAGCGATATAAGGCAAACTGGTAACAGCTAATCTTGGCCCAATTTGAGTTAGCTGGGCCCACCCAAACGTCATAAAATAATAAAATTTACTCTCTAGTATCTATACAGTAAAAAAAGTCAATCAAATATTTGAAAGTAAAAATCTATCAGAATGTGAATTATTCGGCTAATAGTGCAACATTACTAACCTATTTTGAGCCTATTATAATATACTCATTATACCGCAATCAAACCGGGCACATTTCAGAAATAAATAAAATACGCAATCCTGTCGGAAGGGGTTTTCCATGTGAAAAATAAAAATAAAACAAGAACTGTCGTCAAAACAACAGAGAAAAAGGTAGTTAAACTTAAATACCATGAAGCAGTAGCAAGATCTATCCATAATGCACAGAGCGAATGCGAATGGCTAAACGAACAACAGCGAGATGAAATTAACAATATAAAAATGACGACCATAAAATCGTCCCAATACATGAAAACAAGCTCAAATAGACTAAGAACGTTGGAGGCCGATCTGATGGCACAAAAGACGAGGTATGAGATACAACTAGATTCTACTTCAATCGGAAGCGCTCAATTCATACTTTCTAAACAAAGTTTTGCCAACAGCTAAACAATATCTAATTAAATTTATTACAGATGCAATTAGTGGTCGATAGGCAATTAATTCCGCAAATTGCAGGCAATTACCTTGCTAAACACCAATTATAAACTACTCATCAAAACGATAGCTGCTATAGTAAAGGAAAGCTTACCATCAGACGCAATTCCCAGAGAACAGATGACACGATCGGTAAGGGAACCCTGCATGGACTGTTAGCAGACAAAGCCCTCACCCAGATATCCAAATTAAGAAGAAGAGACCACCATACCATCTGGTTGGCAGAGAACGAGGTGCAGGGTGACCAACGGTTTCTTCCCGAAGTTACTAAGGGCTATAAATATCTAGGAATCTCCCAACTTGAAAGAGACACAAGCGAAAATTTTAGCACAATCGAATAGAAGATTTTAGACAAAACAAAAAACATTTTTAAATCACATCTAACTTCTTTCCACTATTTAACAGCAGTGTAATTCCTGCTGCCAAAATATATTGTCGTGGTACGTCTATGTGCATAAGGGGGGGGGGTAGCATTGAATTTAAAATTTAAGGGTTTGAAATTCCCGCGAGTTGGCGAACCTGACGCCAACTAGTGGTGGATAAAGGGTTTTTTTTGCCAAGATGGCGGAAGAGCCAAGGTGAAAAATTTTTCAAGTTAAAAATTTTATTTTAAAAATTGGGAATATTTGGAATTGAAGTGTGATTTTGGAATTAAGAGAGTTTCTTTGTATTGATTAATTAAATTACATAATAATTACTGTGATTTTTAATGAAAGTGTTTGGTTTAATTTTTGAAGGAACGGAAAGTAAAAGTGATACCACGGCACATGGGTGTCTTATCTTTGAATTTAATGGTACCTACGTTTGAAATTAAAAACTAGCCGGGCAAAATTTTAAAAGATGTATTGTTTTCGGTAATAAACAAAATAATAAAAATTAGAAGCTGGAAATAATACGTCAATATATATATATATCTACCCTGTAGATATTACCTCTAGAGATCTACCCTGAATAGACCCTGGCGACACTTGCAAGATGCAGAACCTTTGACGCAAAAATCAAGGCGCAAATGGTTGAAACAAATCTAAAAACGAGACCAACGTCGAATCAACGACGGCTAGCCTATCTGCCTGCGTCCCTAGGTGGCCTAGACTTTCGAGCAATTGAGACGGAAGCCGCGGTGCAGATAGGAAGAAAATTTGCATATCTAAGCAAGCACCCAGAGATGAAAGATGTATATGCGAAATTTCAGCAAAAACCCTTGCTCAGAACCTTATTAAGTAAGGGAATTAAAGCCAGTGACTTTAACAGTGACTGACTAGTCAGGATCAAAGATTGGTCAAAAGCGATGGATTACCCAAAGCTGGTGGTGGAAAATCAAAAGATCTTAGAATTTCCAGCTGCAAGACACTACAAGACCAACACTTCCAAACTCTCACTAATAAATGCAGCTGCAGAAGAGCAGTTTTTCAAACTACGAGCTACCGCTAGAAATACTACCAACGCTAACTGTGGCTAGGGTTGCGGCGTAAGAGAAACCGCATATCATATCACGTCGTCTCATCATGCTCGAAGATCAACTACAATACAAGACACGACCAAGTGGTATACTGGCTCTTGCGATTGCTATAGGAGGCAACGAATGTACCGTAGGACATAGCAAAGAACCTGCAATTTGGAAAAGCTGTGTTAAATTGTGAATACGCGAGTGACAATAACGAATTCAGAATCCGAACTGTTCAATCGATACTCACGGAGAAAAATTTACACCATAACAAACCGGATATAACGCTACAGAAGCTGAAGCCCGTAGCAAAGTGGTCAATATCCCCGCCTGTCACGCGGGTGACCGGGGTTCGATTCCCCGCCGGGGAGGAGTATTTTTATAAAATTTAGAAGGCACAATGAAAAATATTTGGAAAGCAAAAATTTCAAAAAAAATTTTTTTTCTATAACATGTTAAAGTTTCGTTTTTTCGACTAAGAATTATTATAGAACAAGTGACACTTTTACAGTAACAGTAGTTAAAGCAGCATTCTAACAGAAAGGGCAGATGAAGTACTTTATTTTTACCAAATGTACTATTAAAATTACAAAGTATAATACAGTCACCCACAAAATTATTCGGCAAAAATTATTGTCGTCTATATCTTCGAAAAGGTGCAACGAAATAAAAAAATGAATAGGCATGTTTTTCTTGTAAATTTCATTCTCTACATTTTTGTTCATATACATTTTTCTATGTTATAGAACCGTTTCCGAGATATAGAAGACAATATTTTTTGCATTTTGCAGAGTCTTGTTTAAGTCGCTGTCAGTCAGAAACGGCGCGACCAACAAGAAAAATATATATAAGCAAAATTGAAGGCAATGAAATTTTCAACAAAAAATGTCTAAAAAGTTTTGCTCTGAAATTGATTTTTCTATGACAAAAAATTGCTTCAAAATGTTCAATTTACATTGGTCACATAGGAGTGGCCGAATATTTTTGTGAGTGATTGTAATTATGTTTGCGTTGTTGCAAAGTACAAACTGTCAAAAAAATTATAGTTTAACTTGTAATTACCATTTCTTATGCATAATTTTTAAAACAAATGAATTTTAAATACCTCGATTTTTCGACAAAAATTGTTTTTTTCCTCTTCTTACTATTTTCATATAGGTAGAGCTGACTTCGCATTTTTGAAAATAACAATATAAGTCCTCGGTAGTATAGTGGTGAGTATCCCCGCCTGTCACGCGGGAGACCGGGGTTCGATTCCCCGCCGGGGAGGCTTTTTTTTGTTAATTTAGAAATCAAAATAATTTAGTAATAATTTTTGGAGTTTTTAGTGCACAAATTTTTTTTATAGCATAATGAAGATTAGTATACTTTATCATTTCGTGACGGCTTTCTAGAAGAATAATTTCTATCGTAGTTATATAATCTACTATTATTTGTACTGAAATTACTATTGAAATGGAAGGTATGTTTGATTTATTCTAAAATAAAAACTGTCAAATTAATAAAAATCATTTCATGATCATCTGTTATAGACAACAATTGAATTTTATTCAATTATGATTTTTAGAGAAAAATTCTGTTTTTTTTCTCTTGCTACTACTGACTCCACCGACTCCACATTGTTTGAATATGATAGTATAAGTCCTCGGTAGTATAGTGGTAAGTATCCCCGCCTGTCACGCGGGAGACCGGGGTTCGATTCCCCGCCGGGGAGGCTTTTTTTTGTTACTTTAGAAATCAAAATAATTTAGTAATAATTTTTGAAGTTTTCAGTGCACAAATTTTTTTTTATAGCGTAATGAAGATTATACTTTATCATTTCGTGACGGCTTTCTAGAAGAATAATTTGTATGGTGTGACTTCGTCATTTCTCTGGTTGTCACGCCATCAAAATAATCGCAATGAAAAAAAGAATGATAACACATAACTTTCGTAGTTGGTAAGTTCAATCGCCTCATTTTGACAGATCAAGATAACCAAATTTGGTAATATAAATAACCAAACAAAAACCTTGGAGGAAGGCAGAAACCTATTGCCGAAAGCCTATGGACGAATTTGAATTCTATTGAGTTTCCTAAGCCGATTCAAAAATGTATTTTGCAAATGTTTAAATTATTAGTCATAATAATAAAATTAAAACAATAAAATATTATTGTAAACTTGGCCGAAAAATATAACTCGATATTTTATAAATATGTTGGTTGGTGATAATAATAGCTGATAAATAACAAAGCCCAGGAGTGAGCTAACCTGACGTGTGGTGCAGCGTACTTGGGCGTTGAAATTTAGGAGTGTTAACCGAGTGCCAAGAGATGACATTTTCTACTATTTGTGGGAACACCCGTTGGAAGTCCTCCCTTCTTGTTTTTTTGCTCCAGATGAATGTCACACAATGAAAGAATAAAACCAAAATTATGCGAGTTCGCGTGTGCTTGTAAAGACTAAAGACAGAAATATTGCATGGGGACACAATAAAAAAAGGGCTTCTTTTTAAAAAATTTCGATGCACCTGCACTTGAAAAAATAGTATATCTACATACGTGTAAACATTAAAACACACTAAATTTTATTTTTAACATAGAAAATGTTTATTTACAGTGGAACTTTAATTTTAGACCGTTTTGTATATCTTAACAAAATTTTATTGAACTGGAAAGTTGCCTCATCTATTTTTATTAAAATTTTTTGAGAAAAACAACCGGAGCCTCAATATTTACTCCACACGGTTGAATCGTTGACTTATTATCGATAAAAAATCGGAGATTTAATTTAAGTTTCTTGCACTATTTAATGATGGATTGGATGAGCATGAAATGCATTGCTCAAAATAAAAGTTCTATTGAACATAATGAATTTCGTTATTTTATCAAACGTTCCATTACTTTTAGCATAGCAGGGTCATTATAATAAAGGTCAAGACGGTGCACGATCTGCACGAAATAGTTAACTATTTATAATCCAGCATTCTATTTTAAATGGAAAATTTAATATGTATCATATAAATTTGTAATTATTGGAACAATATTTTCTGTTTCCCACTTCCTTGTTGTGGTAGGAGATTCAGAATAAATTGAAAAAGTAATCACGAACTTAAAAAAAGTTACATTACTGAAGAAAGAACTCTTTTTCAAAATAACTATCACAACCGTTGAGGGAGGAAGTTCAATCATACGTAAATTCAAATTTTAAAACCGAAGGCTATCACATTCTTATCAGTTTATCACCTAACCATTATACTCGTATGAGTTAAAGGGTTCATTGCACCAAGGATATCGGCACCGTAAAATAGACAAATAGATGGAAATTACTTTCCTTTACATTTTATCTAATGGCGCCCGAAAATTAAAACAGCAGGGCTTAGAAAATAGAAGTGTCGAGTGAAAAATTAGAAATTTTACTTCATATTCCAAACGCTGATTATCTAGAGCAGTTTTTGCGATGTGGTTCTATAAAAAGATAAAAAAAAGTTTATACATATAAAAATGTTAGTTTATGCCAGGAAACATTTTCACCCAATAAAATTGATTACTGTTTTAGTAATAACTGGAGAAAAGCCAAAAAAGTAAGAGAAAATTCTGAGATTATAAATGACGATAAGTTAGACAAATTAGATGGAACATAAATAAAATTGTGTTGGAAACAAACTTGAGTGTGGAAAAAATCAGACATTCGAAAAGAAGTTCAAATTTCATTTCTTTACAAAATAATACTACTACTTGAAAAAAAAAATTAAGTAATATTCAAGATATAATTTTTTTTCAATAAACCCAAACAAAACTAAATAAATAAGCCGATAACAATGATAAACATAAAAGCTAAACAAATATAGCTTTTTATCGTGTTTTTTCTTTCACATTTTAAAATTTAAACTTTGATTTATAACACCCAAAATATTACCGATAATATACAATTTATGTGTATAATAAAAATAACAAAGATAAGATATTAAAACGCTTATCATGTTTTTATTGGCCATCGTACGTGTTATCAAAAGCGTATAACAACACTCAAAACTCAAAAAAATATCCAAACAGAACAAAAATAACTCAGATAACAAGATAGCAACTTTTAAGTGGCGATTGTAACAAATAAATAAAATATTCAGAGCACTGTGACGTCAGACTTAAAAAACTAAATATATAATAATATATTATTGTAACGAATATGTAATTATGTGAGGCGACATTTATTTTATAATAAATTAGATTAGATAATTTAAAGTTTTGATAATGCGTAAACACATAAATCCAAATATTATGTCGGCAACAAAACAAACGTTTAAAAAAAGGCGGATGCCAAGAGAAGAATGATCTTCATCCTATTAATTATCTGTGTACCAAGCAGTATCTGGTACGAGAAAGGCGATAGGGCGCCACCCTCCCAAAACAGAATATTAAAATATCATTATTAAATTATGATTTGAAAACCCTAAGCCCTTTGGAGCAGTTCGAAAGATCGTTAAAATAAAGGCTATGTTCTTGAATCCTTCGCTCAACGAAAATGCACGCCTGTTCGTTCGTGACTGCGTTACAATTATTGTAATAATATCTCGAGTATTTCTGTAAGAACACCAATTAAACATAATTAAATTATAGTAAATTAATATTTAAAAAAATTAATCATTGTATTTTTGTTTAAACAAAATTATATTACACATCAAAATTAATGATATCTTTTCATATTATATCAACCCGTGATCGTTCTGTATATAATCAGTATATTGAGGACCTCTTTATCTTTTCATTATATAATCCAAACTTAGATAAGGCCCGGTAATAATTTACTTTTTGCGTGTTAATTGTTGAACCTAACGTTATTTCAAAATCTTAATCCGAACTGTTTATGTCGTTGTACATAACATATCACACGAGACACGATCAAAATTTATTTGGATATTTAAATTTTTGCTAAAATTTGCTCATTGGGAAAACCGTTATAAAATTAGTCTGCTTTGATTTCAATATTCTACAAATTATAGTCGCAATTACGTAAGTGAAAACAAAAAAATATTATGGTTGCATAGGTTAACCTCCAAGATTGAACTATTTGACTTATTTGTATAAGAAACTTCGGGCTGATAAGATTATAAGACGGATTTACTTATTTATGTTTGCCACGCCAACCGTTGAATGCGAAGTACATTGGACTTGATGTATATATGCGTGTGGAGATAGCAAAATTCCATCATGCAATGAATGAGTGTCCAGCTTGTATTGTAAACAAATTAAAACCAAGTTACGATGTTATATCAGGATATAATTTCATATTTAAAAACTAACGCTGTGTTATTATCTCATAATTTTAATGAGTGCGGACGACTATCATAGTATATCACCAATGTCAGCAATTAAATTTAAAAATAATAATATCAAAATCAAAAAATTCACAGAAAGCTTCAAATTTAAAGGTATTGGACTGGAAGCTCTCTGGCTATAGGATTTTTTTAAAAAAACCTTTTCAATTATATGCCAGAGAACTGGGCATGGTATAATTTTTTTTATGATATACTACATAATATAGTTGGGAGTTCCACAGGGCAGATTATTGCGACCGTTGCGTCTACGCTGTTTTACTGCACAAACAAACTTTATCATAAAAATTCCTTTTACACATTCATTTTCCAAACATGATTATAAATAAATAAAGGCTTGACGATTCAATAATATTGTTTCACCTTGAATGCCATTCAGATTTGTGTATCAGATGCATGCAGTAATGTTGTTCATCTGAGCTACATGGATGATTCAGATATACATACATAATGGTTATTTCATGATATTCTACCTTCACGACTAGCGAATTTGTTTCACCTGTTACCCCACACAATAAAATATCCTAAAAAACATGCCATTATAAAGTCGTTTGCTGATAACAAAATATGCAACGTATAAAGCGATATTTACATTTTTCCAGTATAATCATTAGTTAGATATTCTACGTAATTTCCGGACAGCAATGTTACACCACACTATAAGATAATATTAAAGTACATAAAAGCAAAATTCCTGTGATGGCTGATAAAATTTAAAAATAACACACTAATCTCTCTTCGTAGGTTCCTTAAAAACGTCCGCTTCCTTCAAATGACATTTTTATTCATTTATATCTAACCAATTTCTATGATATACTTTATAGTCACATCCATGCTTATCTATTCATGCTTCCACAACATTTTCTGCATCCTATGTTTGGGATTTAACTTGGATTCGATGTTACCTTGACCGGAATACATTTGGATGCAAACTTACAGACCCCAAAATGCTAGCAATTCCATTATCGAAATTGAGAAAGCAAAAATTAAAACAGCTGTTCAAAATAATCGATTATGCTTGCTGACGTTTTTTTCGAGATAATCATCGACTGTCGTCAATTTTTCCTATTAATAATGTCCTTCGTTGTCTGTTGCTTTACAAATTTAAATATAAATAATGGTATCAAGGAGCTCTCTGTACTTAGCTGATAACGGAAGACGTCTGACCTTTTGATATGAACTAAAAATGCTATTTATGGCGCTGACAATTCAATGACATTAATTTCAAGATTACTGATAAAGTTTCAACTTCTTCGATGCATTGGTCAATATCACTTTCGGTTCTATTCCGGATATTAAATTCCATATTTGTATAACTTATCTTTCAGAATCATAAGTTCTCTCGTGCAAGATATATTATAGATTTTTTCTATCGTTCGTGCACAACAACTCCTTTAAGTACTTAACTCAAAAAAAATTTATTTGAACAGGCACCTAAAGTAACAATTTGCCCTATCTAGACACTGTAGACGTAGAGGTTTTTAACAACTGCGAATCGAAACAGTTTTATTAGTCTGTGAAGTAAGTTGTATTACAATTATAGTTTGTTATAGAGGGACGTCCTTTTCAACAGAAAATTTCTAATTCTATCTTATTTTTAAATATGGATCAAGTGATGATGATCACCAGGTAACACCTGGTCCAAATAAAAAATCCTTTTACTTCACTATTGTTAAAACTCGTGAGTGACCTTTGTTGTTCTAAGTATTTACATATTATTCCTCAATTACAGGAAATATTGATCTAATTACTGTTGAGAAAATCTTACACAAACCTCATATCGTTGACTGCTGAATGTTAAATAATGGTGTTTAAGTGGTTTCTGCGTATCAACCAATCATAATTGAAAAAGTATTTGTTAAAAGTTTATTAAAGAGACGCAATACACAAAATTGAGTCGCACAGCTGCGTTATGTCGTTCCCATATATTTAAAATTTTAGAATTTATATAATAATAATTTCATAAGAGTCTCATACTCAACAGGTGCAGTATTCGGGTTCAGAAAATTTGATAATTTTGTTATTTAAACTCTACCCCCAAAACATCACAATATATTGAGCTAAATAATAATAGAAACAGACACATAATATAGCATTATAATACCGATATTTCATCATTTTTTTAAAATAGTCACAAAAAAAATAATAATTGAGGTTGTGCCTTGAAAAGTAGATCTTTGCCCGTGCCCTTTATGTTATTGTATAAAACATAATCTAACCTTATCTAGAAGACGGTTACGGTTTGGTGCTTATTTTGGCAGTGGCGGCTGGTACAGAGAGGACGACGGGGTGCCGTCCACGCAAAATAAAATATTGAGAATATTATTATTGAATAATAAATTCAAGATTAAGCTGAACAAACTTTAAAGTACCTTATCGTATTATATTTTCAGATATTTTCTGGGATTGTTAACAAGATAGGATTAAAGCTATCGCAAGTTTTCAGAGAGAGAGTTTAAACTTCGTTTAGTTAATTTCGGATTTAAACTGGGATTGAAATATTGGCCCTAATAGTTTTCCTTCAGAATTTAATTACTGGTGTGTTGAAGGGTATTCCATATCCATACCCGCACATCACAGACGGAAGCTTTTTATAGATGTTCTGTATTTAGTTTTAAATAAGAGTAACTCATTCTTTCAGAACAAAATATGTTTGGATAATACTTGATCGAGAATATTATAAGTAAAAGGCTATAAAAAAACGAATTCATTATAGAAAAAATTTGGTTTCCCGAAAAAATTCCATAAGTTGCAAATAGAATCACAAGATCCTGATTAGCAGATTACCTTGTGTCGAATGCTGATAAAGTCGAGGGGCAAAACTATCGTGTCGACTACAAATCTTATTGTATTGATTACCATTGTTTGACATCATATTCTTGATCTTCTAGCACCATCTTCAATATATTATCTTATCTTATCAATATGTTATCTCAATACAAATAGTATATTGAACAGAAAAAATCACACTACGTTATGCAATCTGCCATAGATAACAAAACATGAAAATATTGCAATGTGTTGCGATTTTAAATTGCGCAGATCCTGCTGGGCTGCATTGTATAAACCAAAGAGTACGATGGTCTTTGTTACCTAATATTACAATTGTCCAAATGATTTAATTTTTCAGAGCAAATATGCTTTTCAAACGAAGAAAGCTCGCAATTTTCTTTATGGAAATAAAAGAATTATATTGGATCTAACAGGGAATTTATGTTTGTTACCGAAAATGTTCCTCTCGCTATATCAAAGTTATAAAAGTGAAAAGATCCACTTTTAGTTCTCAAGGAAACAATTATTAAGCTGAAATAACAGATTAACTCCATATTATAAAACTTGAAAACAACAACGCCGATAAAATAATTTTTGTAATGTTCTCTAATCATGCAAATATTTATTTAAAATAAAAACAAATCTATTTTTCATTGCGGTATAGCATATTTATTTGTAATCATAGATCACGGAATCTACAAAAATATAAAATTTTCGTGTCAATTCCATCGAGAGATTAAATAAATAAATCTTTCATCTGGATATAGATAGAACATATCTGACTATTATCCGAGTGGTGATTGGTGGAGAAATAATAATTGGCTCGCCCCTCTGAGAAGGCCCAGAATCCGGTTCTCTGATTCGTCCGGAACCATAGAAGTACAATATCAATGTTTATCATTGACCTTTCGATGGGGAAACAAAATAAAGTTCTTACTTCCCTTTGAGTTCAATGGAATATCTTTTGGTATTAGCAATCACGCACTTAACCCCAACCTTATGACCGTCTGAGAAGGTGACTTATTCCGTTCCATTCGCGTGTCTACGAATAAAAATTATAAACAATAGTACAAATCGGTATAATATTTACTAAGCGAGACCTTGAAATGTACAAAACACGAAAAGAATTAAAAATATATAATGTACGTATGGATACTCTGATGCATGTAATTTTCGATTTATATTGTGAAGCAAATACGGAACAAAAACATAACATACATACATTAACCAATACTACAATAATTGACTTTTCATCCTTAAGTGCTATAATGACTAATACCACTATATAAAAATACGAAAACGATTAAACTGACAAATGAAGAGGAGGTTCTGCAGAATGAGGTCCATTTGTTAAAGTAATAGGTTGTCGAGTAGATCTGCACAAGAATTCCAACAGCCGATTCGTTTGATATAGTAGGAAAAGACAAACCCACTTGTAATGTACTAAAAATAAGATTGATAAAAAATCCAGAAATAAATCATTGGGTATTTAAAATTAAAAGCACGAGAAAACAAAAAAATAGTGAAAGAAGCAAAACGAACAAAGCAGACGAACACCATAAAATCAAAAGGCACTGTTGGAAAGGCAAAATTCAATTCAGGAGAAGTAGGTTCCAATAATTAAACAGGTATTCTAATCGAAAAATAAAAAAAGAAGATTTCAGTGGTATATCTTCTTAAATGTAGATCCTTTTATCGTCTTCACATAGTATAACAAAAACAATCAACAATCAAATTAAAAACATATTTATGTGTGACGTCGTTGACCTTAAGGGGAAGTAACTAGTGCGATAAATATTTAAGACAAAAATACTCAGCTATGAATGGACAGAATTGAACAAAAATTTAAAGCAAGGCATATAGATAGTAGAGCTAGGACCTACGCATATCATTTTTGAAAAATTTGAATCACAACATATAGAAAAAAAACTTTATTTGTTTGATTTTATAGAATTTTTTTATATTAAATGCGTTGAGCCTAGAGAACACAAATCTATTTACATACCCAAAATCTGGACTTTTTATTTCTCATAGTTTCCAAAAAAAATTGTATCAAAGTTTTTACACCGTCTAGTGCTGCCTCACACGGTTAGAAGAACCAAGTTAGTCGTGTACAGTCCGATTCAACTGCAGTTGTTAATAAACAGTATTACATTACATGATAGTATAATATTACACGATACACTATCACATTTGGTGATATGTAATTGTGTGCTAGGAAAAGATATTCATAAAAATACATCATTTACGGGAATTTATTTTTCTTAGATATTTTACCGGGTGACCGTCCTATTTTAGAACATAGGGAATTTACATGGCAAATTGATTTTTTCTAAATTCCTGCTTCCCATTATAACGGAAAAGAATAAGAAGTATATCAAATTAACAAGATTTTTAATCCGCGTCTAAATGAACACTTGATATTTTGTTTTTTAATTATTGTTAAAAACTCGATAGAAAAATTAAAAAATGATGCTTTTAAAAAAAATATTTGCAGGCGTGGTAGTCGTGTTTAATATTAAAATATTAAAAAATCTATTTAATTTGATATATTTTTTTATTCTTATCCGTTTATAATGGGAAGCAAGAATTTTGAAAAAATCAATTTCCCATGTTAATTCCCTATGTTCAAAACTCGGACAATCAATGACATTATGTTGTTTTGACACGATGTAAAAGATTAAAATCAAATTTCGCGATAATTTTTACTTTCCCATTTACGTAGTAAAGTAAAGTATTGTAAAAGAGTCAAAAAAAAATTTTTGGGTTAGCATTTTTTCCATGGTGTACGAGTCCATACAAATCGTTTGAGTCTAAATTTGGAATAATGTCCGGATGTGCAGTATAGTAATGAAATTAGTCTCAATAGAAAGAATTTTCTTTGTTGCGTCTAATGATAACCAATACTTGATATTTTTCTCTTCAATTACTGTTGAAATAAAATTTTATTGAACTCCAAAATATTTTGAAAATGGGAAAGTCATGTGATGTCACAACAGATTTTTTAGATAAGTACAGTAGAACTCCAATTATTCAAATCAATTGGAACCGGACCCCATTCGGATGATCAAAAATTCGGATAATCAGTCATATCCATTCCTCACTCCACGATGTCTGCTGAACAGATGTTTTCTTGAGGTTACGGATAGCTTCGTTAAAAAAAAAAGGAATTTTGTAACAAAATTTTTAATATTTTGTTTTTGATAGCCGGTGCGTAAATCGAAAAGCTAGAAAATTTAAAGAAGTTTACCTAAGTAATTAATTATTTGATTTTTGGTTCAATTTTTGTTAACTTGAAACGTTTTAGGAAGCACCTTTCACCTTACCTTTTTTTATATTGCCCAAATATAAGTTTTGCACCATTTGGTGACTTATCTCCCATAGTTTTTGGACGTTTGCACGTTTTGTGATTTTCAAGCAGAAAATATTTGGAAGCAGATCGCTTATGAGATCCGTTTTGGAAGAGTTGCATTTAGCTTGATTTGTTATAATTTAACGTGGGTTTTTTGGATTAGTCATTTTGGTCAATGGGTTTCGAGATTGAAGCGGCGGAGTTCCAACATAAGTGCAGGAGCCAAGGCGAATTTCCGGAACGTTTTTGGTTTTACTATCCTCCGAGTGTTTGAGTGTGGGCCGAAGATCCGAAGTTGGATTATTTTTGTACTGCTGGTTACGTTGGGTTGGAATTACCCTATACAAGGTTTGGAACACTTGAGGTGTTCATTTCTTCGCGATTTTTATCGACGCACTCGGACAGCTGTTTGAGCTGTTCATGATTATTTTTAACACCACCGAAGATTAACAAGGATCGACAACATTTACGTTTTATATTTTTTGATCTCGTTATTTAAGAGTAAATTTAAATATACTGTGTTTATTAAACTGTTGTTTTCTTTCGGGGAAGCTACTCATTCAGTTAGCTTTAACATCGTGGGCATTCTACACAGAAATAAAGCTGGTTTTTGTATCCCAGTATGTGGAAGAAATTCAATTTTCTCGCAAAGAAGAAGAATTTTTATTTACAATTTTTAAAAAGTTTTGTCGACTTTTTTTGCATTTTTAGCTTTTGTGATCCGACACTTATGCCCGGTTTCACAAAAGAGGTTTAAAATTCAATCTAGGATTATAATATTCAAACAATATAACAACAATGCATTTTAATTGTTGTAACTATGGTTATAATTTTATTCGTAGTTTAAATTTTAAGATATCTTTATGAAACCCACCATGATTGTTTTATAACAAGCGGAACAGCTAAAATCCATTATACTAAGGGCCGAAATATTCACCTCTCGTTAATCTTATCAGTAACTAAAGTTACCTATAAACCTACCACGTGACATTGATTCGTCAAATAGCAGACGTCCATTGTAGCTTTATAGATAACTTTAGTTACTTAAAAGATTAAGGAGAGGTGAATAAATCGGCCTTTAAAAATAATTGAATATTCTGAAAGCGATTCGGATAATCGGAGTTCGGATAATTGGAGTTCTACTGTACCTATAATATGAAAAATATTTATCAAATAGAAAACTATCACTAACTGTGATCGAGAATATCTCAATGAATGTCGAAGAGTTTTTATCTTGACGATTGTAATTTAATTATTAAAAAATAAAATAATAATCACTTATTATACGTATCACAATGGTATCACTATCCCTTAGTATAGGTACGTACTATAATGGTATTCACATAATATGCGCTATTATTAAAACTAGAAAATGATAACTGCATAAAAATGCATTGACTGTACAAGAATCTTTATCTCGAGGTATTTATATCTACGTCAGATGATAATTTGTACAATACGTCGTGCATTTAATTTATATAGGTCTGTCTCGCTTAGAACTTTGCTTATTTTACCAGCTTATCAATTGCATTTTACCATTCTCTTGCCCTTAATGCCAGTGTTATGCAGAAAAATTGGCTTTGTTCGCAAGGATGAAATTTACATCTCCGGAAATTTATCTTGTAAACGTTGGTACGTCATCCATTGTTCTATTCTTTTACCTCGGAATAGTCAAAAATCTCACTTTTGTTTAAAATTACCATCTTCACGTGAGTAATTCGCAAATTCGTGTCTATTTACATTTACAACGCGGACATGCTTCGGGGATCCCAATTTACGCTCGAAAAAATACAAATAATCAAGTCGCATGAACAGGTTGGTTCGAAATTTAAAGAATCGTGGTGCTATTTCTGGTCAGAATTTGGACTAACCTATAAATCTTACTAATTTGTCGAAATGGACAAATTATTCTTAATTTTAGCAATATTTTATTCCAAAGGTGTTGAGTGTACAAGTAATGTATGTATAGGGCATAAGTGGATAACACATTCGTTGTGTGGGGTTGGCTACAATGTCATGCAAACTTGCGTGACCATAACGCGTAAGCATGACGACTGCGAGTCATGCACTGGCTGCTTCAAACGGTGATCTCGTGACTACCTCAAATTACATGCGAAATGCATATGTAGACCATTAACGTTCTTGGTGTTGTATTATTTTCACAACACATTTTTCCCATTACATTGGCTCCCAACGTTCGTAACTCTTTGACTGCAGAAGGTTTCGCCCAGCCGATTTCATCGGTGGTACATTGCATGTTTCTTGTCGAGCCGTGGGTGGCTGTATGGCAAAAGTTACATGTTGCAAAGATCATTTTGAAATTCCGGAAGAGAAGGTCTGCGTGATTCCGCTCTGCTCTGATACTGGGCTTCTTCGGTGGACCTTCTGCAGATGTTATATGCTATATCATTTTTTAAGGGTTCGTCATAAAAGCACTTATGGGTAATAAACTTCTTATTGTCAACGATAAAAATAATTAAAACGAATGACAGGTGTTGTAGTATTAATAGTGGAATAGTAGTGTGACTAAGCATACCTACATTCAATTATATGTACTGGTTACTCATAGAACGCAATAAACATTTAGCTTCTTTTTTTTTTAGCATTGAACGATATTTAAAGAAACCATTATTTTCTACGTCGAGTACTCATTTGTTAAACCGTTTCAAAACCACAGACGAACGATAAATTACACGTAAACGACAAACTGGAAGACCACGGCCCACAATTTTTCGCAATAATATACAAAGGATCTGATATGTTCATGGTTATTTTGAGACGGGAAAGTGTTACGCAGACAGTTTATTGCCTAGTCTGTTTAATGTATTGACTTTTATACTTTATGGTATTTACATGATTACATGCAAAAAATATCGCGTTGGGTTTCTATCTACAACGTATATGGGTAGAGCGGTCACATAAAAAAATGGCCGAAAGTGAACTTTAATAACCAGTTCACACAAAATAGATTTTGCTCTCGATTTGATCATCACGCTCTGGTGAGATTGGCCAAATGTGCGGGTGGTAAGTATTGCAGATTGCAGAAACGTCACGAGGCCTTGAAATCTTTTATAAAACAATAAAAAATCTCGTTTTCTACGCTCTGTTTGCGCTTCTTTACACGTTACGCCTTTTAAACACGTCCATTGTTATATTTTCATTGTCCTTCGCATACATAATTTATATCAATTGAAAAATACAGACGAGCATAAATAATCCGATTTATGCATTACTTTTACAATGCCAAGACTCCAATCTTCTGCGAACGAGCAAAATTTTTGTTCCTCGCGTCAATAGATATGCGTCTACACTCTACACCGTTCAAACAGTCGAGATAATGTACACTTTTACTTATATTGCCTTACTAAAAATAATTTTGTAATCGTTAGTGTCGAGACAACTTTAAATAATAACACATACAATACATAGGTAGATAAACGGTGGTTAACTTGAGATAACAACTGTGATAATAAATAATTCCACGTAATTTTAAAATAACAAAATTTCTTCCTCAAAATTATTAAATCGTTTACACCGTAAAGTTTTGCCCAAGTATTCCACCAGATAATTGGCTAGTGCAGGCACGGACTGACACCAATTTGTCTGCAATTTATTGATTTATGATGGCTATCAAGATCCGCAAAACACCTTGGAAAAGTTATCTAAAGAAGTACACGCACATTCAACATAGTAAACAATAAAATAATAAACTACATGGTTTCTTATATTAGTTGCTACGACTTAATTCTTACGGCTGGCTTCCAAACGTCTGACTAACCGAAAGATGCAATACTTCCTAGTTTTTTCCAAACATTTTGGAGATAATTACAATTTAGTTTAAGACTAATGCGGTAAAACCGCAGTTCATGAAGAAAGAATTTTCTACAGTGCCATGGTGTGGAATTTGATTAAAGGCCGCACTGACAATCACTCTCCCGTGACCTAGTAATTTTTTAGGTTGGTAACTTTAAATGAACCAATCGGGAGTGCGTTACGTACAAAAGTAGCCAATAGAAGCTTTGAAATAAATTATATAGTACTAGAAGGCAATGTCAACCTCAGCACCTCTCCACTTATACTACTGGCGATAGGCGGCACTAAAGCAGTACTTTAGCGTCGCTCGTCGCGGTTTCGTAGACATCAAAAGAAAAAGTTTCATTTTATGTTTTGTACCTATCCAATGTGTTATAAAAAAATTCTTGAAGGCTGATGGGGCCACTTAATAAAAGATTAGCTAACTAAATTATTAACAATCCAAAGCTGGTTTACACTATTTATGGCATTCATTATTAAAAGAATAATTAAATTGGCCATAGTGGTGTCTAGAATTCCCTTTCCCAACGCTAAAACGTTAAGGGTAGGTTAGGAGGCAAGTAACTAACCAAATGCCTTAAGAGAGGCAGATATGTCCCTGAGCGTCCCGTCACAGCTCCTAGCCCTACAAGCAAGCATTTTTTAACATGGCCCCATCAGGTCCGATTTACAAGGATTGTCATCCGGATCTACAAGTTTAAAACAGATATTACGAAATCATGTAATTGCTTCATTTGAATATACCGTCTGCAAATCATACTAAAGCTCCGGATTGTGTAAACTGTAAAATTCATTTATTAATTCTCGAACTAAGCTTTCCTATACATCTCTAATGGTGGGTTTCATAAAGGCAACTTAAAATTTAAACTACGATTAAAATTATAACCATAGTTACAACATATAAAATGCATTGTTGTTATATTGTTTGAATATTATAATCCTAGATTGAATTTTAAAACTCTTTTGTGAAACCCAGCATAAATATTTTAAGTTTTTTGTCCCCAAAGTATTCAATTCTCTAGGTAGCTAGAAACATCTCGTCGTGCTTGGGTTCTCACATATGTGCTTGTCCACAATGTTATTCTATTTTATCTTGTAACTATCAAAATGCAAATATTCCACCTTCGCCACACATTTATTTTTAATTCACGAGAATGATTTGATCGTTAAACGTAATGGTATTCTCAAAATCGAATTTTACTGTAATTTCCTTGCGCAGCGCTACTGATTGCGGTCAATCTGAGAACTCCGGTTATTCTGATTAAAAATCTGAGAGAAGCCTGCAACTAATTTTTTCAGAAAAGTAGCTACCGGAATGATATAGTTAAAAATTTAAGATTTTTTTTCTGTAAATATTAGAACTATGTCCAATGAGTGCGAGCTTAAATTCCATATATACAGTACCGACATTTACTTTAATGGAATTTAAAATATAAAACTTATCATAAAGTTGTATCAATTTAATATCTACTAGAATTTTCTATGGATTGCATAAAAAATCATATTTTCTGCGAGATGTAATATAATAAAAAAACAATTGGCGATGTATTTTCTCTCGGTTGTAGCTTAACGAGTAAAACAGGTAAGTCAAGTCTACAAATAATAAAACAATAAGAAGAAAATGTAAGGAGAACAATGCACCTGATGTGATCTTTTGTGCAAGTTACGTTATAAAATTTTAAAAAATAAAAAATTGCTTCATTAGCACCGCCTTGCTTAAAATGGAAACCGCGCTCCAACCCTTTTTTTGATGCTTTATTTTCATGAAAACATGCTAATTTGATTATTCGGTTTAAATTGCGTAACTTGAATTTTTGCATAATAATTTCGCAAAATTTACATCCAACAATTTCAGAACTCCGCAGACAAAAAAAGTCGTTTCTCAAGTACCTAACCAATTAGGTGTTTCTGTTTTTCGTTTTGTACGATTGTCGAATAATAACGGCGAGGGAGGACCGGACGAATTGGTTAAACTTTCGTAAAGGAAATGGTTCTTTCGTGCAGCCCTGGAAGGACAATGAGGATATTGAAAGCTCGCCCATTTACATCTAAATTGATTATCGCGAGAGTGTCCGATTTTTCCTGAAGCTAAATCATGAATAAAAATTTAAATGTTCCATTCCTTCCATTTTCCACGGACAAGTGGAATGACCCATGGCGACGTAATGATAATAAAGTGCCATTGACACCGATAAATCAATATCTAAGCGTTTTCATCCAATTTATTCATTATCAATTTTATTGCAAATGTTCCATACGTTACGACCCGGTTGAGTGTAAAAAACCAATTCGATGTTAAAAGCTTTAAAATTTTATAGAGTTTTCAGTGTTACGTAAAAGCGCTGCGACCCCCACACATAAAACAATAAATTTGAATTTGCACGTTGAAAATAATTTTGCTCCGAAATCATAAATATAAATCCGAAGAAAGTTTGAGAGAATAAATAATACGGACGCATCTCATAATTCATACATTAAATATGTACAAAATGTTGAAACTTATTTCAAGTTACATTATTTATACAAAACATTTGTAAAGTTAGTCGAGTGCCAAGTTGGGTATAATTTGTCGGTAATTTTATTCCAAAAGCGCTCGCATTCTAGATCTTACAATCCCGAGACCTGAAGGAATTAAAACGTGACAAGATTGGAAACGTTGCATATACGAAGAAACTTCCAAGTTATTCTAGATCAATAAATAAAATGTAAAGATACTTAATGCCCATCACGTTCTCAAACGAAGATATATGGAGGATGCTAAATTTATGATAAAAACATACTTCGAGTGTATAACTAACAGGTTAGCCAAATAAACAAAACTTTGATTCACTTAATTTGCACCCAATAAACAGGTTTACTTGATTACGACACGTTTTGCGAATTAACTGACTTTTTGAGCAAGGAACATGGAAAAGAAAAAAGTTTTGTCGATATTTTATTCCAATCACATACCTAACACTTCCATTCTGGAGTTTTTCTGTCCTATTTTCCATTCACCGGTCCCAAGACACGAGAGATTATTTAAAGTTTCTCAAAATGCGCCTATTTGACAAAATGGAAATTGAAAGATAAAGTAGATCTGATAGTCGTAAAACGTCAAAAGGGCCGGAACGACTCAAGAAAATTAAGAGGAATCCCACTTTTTATATCGAGACATTCGTACGGAAAACAGAACGCTTAGCAACTCTGAAAGGTAAATAGTAAATTCTGACATTCGAGTATTTCAACAAAAAAAAACAAAAGCAATACTGGAATTGCCTTTGAAGGGGTTATAGTAGCCTCGCACGCTACAACACGTCATATTTAATTTAATTATTTTAAAGGTACTTCAACAACCTGCAAATCATCCAATTAAAATAGTTAAAAGAGACCCGTACGAGATGGAGGCTTCGCTATTGCTCGACTCATTTAACCAAATAATTTAAAGACAAGCAGTTTAGTTAATTGTATAAAATAACCAGTGTGTAATGGTAGCTCGGCTGCTGAGCTGAAAGTACAAGTTTTAACACCTGGTAAAACTTGTAAAATAATTACAACAATGCTGGGAGTAATCGCACGTAATTCCCCAGACCCAGAGTGTAGACAATTATGGAATCCAAAGTCGAAATCCTTCTGTAAATTAAGCTATTAGAACCAAGATTAAACTATAGACCTTTATACTGAATTTTGGTGTTGAGAAGAGTATGCGACAGAGAAGCAGGATTAAAATGATAATTTTGAAAAATTTACATCTAGAACAAAAAATTTAACGATTTGGTGAAATTTTGCAATAAGATAAAATTGTGAGCCCGTTGGTAAAATATTAACAGCACGCCACTGTTCGCACCCTAAAGAGTGTTCCATCATACAATTACTGGGATACTCGCGGAGGTATTCCATATCCCCGGTGGCGGTGAGGGGTAATCAGAGGACTTGCACTTAAAACTGTAAACTGTTCTGATTTAGCCATAACGATAATTGCGAATTTAATTTAAAAATAAATAATAATTTGAAGTTAGAAAAGACTGTCTGCCGTTCATCCTTAATTATACCATACAACACCAATCACCGAATAGATTTAAATGGATTTATCAAAAAGATTATTATGATTAAAAAATGTAATTTATGAACAATTCTACCTATTGTACAATCGAAGAACCTAGCAAGTCGAGTTATTACAATTAATATAATATGGCTGCACAATTAAAATATATCGGTAATAGTAATCAGCAATTAATTCAAGTTTTAGTAACTCGACTTACTAGGTTCTTCATTTGTACGCTTATATAGTTTTTGGAAACTATCCTTGCCAAATGTTACTATATAGAAGAAGAATTGTGTTTACTATTTTATCAAGAATATTTTCATTAGCGCCATCTATTAATTTATACTACTATTATTACTTATCCGGTTTTACAAAGGCGAGTTAAAATTTAATCTGCGATTAAAATTTTATAGCATATAGTTTTAATTCAGTTTAAAATAAAACCGAAGAAAGGGGATTTAGGGAGGGGGAGGTCTAAACATAATCTACTTTTAAAAAAACATAAAAATCATTAAATAATAAAATAATATATTACTTTTCCTACATTTTATTGTAATTGAGATTTTTTATAACCTTTTTTACTTTAACATCTGCCCCACAAAAAAACCTTTTTAATTAATATGTTAGTTCTATTTCAGAGTCCCATCATTTTGTGCCATTTGCCTAAGGAATGTATGAATAATTAACTTACCACCTAAACTGAGTTAACTTTTATTTTTTCAGCGAAAAAAAAAACTTTTTTCATTTATATTATACTAGCTGGATACCCGGCTTCGCCCGGGGTCTCTTTAAAAATAAAATACTTTGCATTAGTCTACGTACTCGAACGTTTTCCAATCTTGCTTTCCGTTACTCGTTTGTTTCATACGAACGGACTTCAGCAATGCGTACACACAACAAAACAGTAATTTTGGTTTTTCTTTTGTCTATCTTTATATAGTTATGGATACCCGGCTTCACTCGGGGTGTTATTAAAAATAAAACGCTTTGTTTATGCCTGAAGTATTAAGATGTAGGCTCTTGGACTTCGTGCAGCAACATTCTGAAAAAGAATTAAAACGGGTAGAATGGATGATAAAATTTATATATTTATTTAAACCAAAGTAACAATATTTAGGTACACTCTGTAGATATATTTATCATAGCTGACCCAACGGACGTTGTCTATTATTATTTTATCGTAATGCTAAAGGATACACAATATTTTTGGTAGTTCCATTCGGTGAATAAATGTACAAATTTTTTGGTGTGCCAACTCGGGAGCAAGCAACATACAATTGGCCGTGTGAAAAACACGAATTCTCCAAATTCAAGCCCGCAATAGTTAATGATTGCCCTTGTGCTTTGTTGATTGTAATCGCGAAGGCAAGACGCAAGGGGAATTGAAGCCGCTTGAACTGGAATGGTAAATCGTTGGTAATCATCGGTATGCGGGGAATCAACACATCTTCCCCTTTGAATTTGCCACTGATGATTGTTGCCTCGATCAAATTTGGTGTCAATTTTTTTATGGCCAGTCTGGTTCCGTTGCACAGTTTTGGCGCGTTCAAGTTTCTAATGAGTATAACCGGTGACCCAACTTTCAATCTCAATGTGTGTGGTGGCATTCCAGGTGGCTCTAGTGAATTTAGAAATTCGGTAGGATAATTGACTGCTTGTTCTTGCTCCATCAGTGTATCTATTGATTTGTATTTGACTGATTGTCCGGGCAATTTCAATTGAATTTGTTCATTCAGCTTGTTCACATCGTCATTTTTGGGGGCTAAAATTGCACGTTCGCACAGCCAATCAGGATTTTTGTAGTTGCTCGTTAAATCTTGGAAAACCTTGTTTACAACAGCTTGAATGTTCGGCTGCATTTGACAAAAATTGGGCGGAAACGAAATCTCATTTGTAGTGCGATCAATTGGAATTTTGCCATTTCCGATATCCAAAAGTTGTTTTGAAAACGTTTGGGCAGTCGCATCTTGTAGTAAATGCACACGCATGTTTGTCGAGAGCGTAATTTTTTCAACTCGGTTCCATAAATACGATGCTTTTAAGCAAGCGTTCAGTTCATCAGCAGGCGTTGATCGAGGTATAACGGGCAAAGTTTGGCAAAAATCACCCGCAAGAAGTATCAGAGCGCCTCCCATAGCTTGGGTTTTTCTTCGGAAATCGCGCAGAGTCCGGTCCAGCGCTTCGAGCGATTTTTTATGGGCCATAGTGCATTCGTCCCAAATGATAATTTTGCACGTTTTAAGGATTGTGGCCATACCAGAATTTTTGCTGATGTTACATGTTGGTGTTTCGGTCTGGTTGAAATTCAACGGAAGCTTGAGTGCTGAATGTGCTGTACGTCCACCGTGGAGTAGCGTTGATGCAATTCCCGATGATGCCACTGCGAGTGCGATTCCATTCTGCATTCGAACCGACGCCAATATCAAATTGATAAGAAATGTTTTGCCTGTACCTCCCGGAGCATCAAGAAAAAAAATTCAGCCATTTGCGTCGGTTAGACCTTGCATGATTTTGTCGTAGGCATTTTTTTGATCAGAAACTAAAAGTCTTGTTTGCGTTTCCACAAAATGTTGTTGCTGGGCTACGTCGAAGTGCTGTTCTCGCACTAGGTCTCTGTCTTGCACATCATTTCTGTCTCGTATGAATACATACATCCATTTTTATATATATAGATTTGGAGTTGCATTTAATATGTCGTCCGAATGCTCCTGATTTGGATCAATGAATTTTGAAAAATACAAATACAGGGTTTGCTACAATTTCGGTTTTTGAAATTTTGCTATTGTCGAGCAACCTGCGGACGCGACGGTACTGTTTGTGTTAGAATCTCGTTAATCTATTCATGGGCGTCAGGTAATCCCACATATTTTATTAAAGTTTGTTGAAAGCCGTTCTAAAGTAGCCTATCTTCTTCGCAGCATCGTAATTAGCTTATACCCCAAATTTCATAAAGATTGGTCAAGCGGTCTAGGAATCTATAAGGAACATACATACATACCTACATACATACATACATCCATTTTTATATATATAGATAAATTCATTATGATATTGGTATAATATTATAAAATTTGAGATTTTTATTTTTCATTTTTAACAAATTTCCGGACTTTACTTTTTACTCCATTCATAAGGGTTCGGACAGAGCTTTCGGTTAACTTTTTGGTTGCATTAACCCATGTTTTTTTAAACTCGTCTAAGTTTTTGTTTTCTTTGCCCTGTTTCCTCAATATTCCCTTAATTTGAGCCCAATAACGTTCGATTGGGCGCAGAAATGGACAATTTGGCGGATTCATTACTTTATCAACAAAACGGACATTGTTCTCGTTGTACCAGGTTACCGTTGTTTTCGCGTAATGAGCCGACGCTAGATCCGGCCAAAATAAAACTTCACCTTCGTGTTTTTTAATGAACGGTAAAATTCTTTTTTTTAAACACTCATTAATCTAGTTTTCCGAATTAATTGTACCCTTTGTAAAGAAAGAACTGGTGCGATTGCCACAGGAACAAATCGCCTGCCAAACCAGCACTTTTTCGCCAAATTTTTCTGTCGGAATCGACGAAATCGTGTCACTAATAGGCTCCCCTTTCTTTTTTGTATAAAACTGTGGTCCAGGTATGGTCGAACCATCTAATTTGACATAAGTCTCATCGTCCATCAGGATACATCCTTCAAAATTGACCAAGACTTCCTCATACAATTTTCGTGCTCGATTTTTCGCAACAGCTTGTTGTTTTAGACTGCGTTTTGGAATCCGTTGCTTCTTGTATGTTTTGAGGTTGTGTCTTTTTAATTTCCTGAACATTCGCAGGACTGTTCCCACATTTTTTCGCAATTTCACGAACCGACAGTGATCTTTTTGATTCAATTAACTTGCGCACTTTCCGATCAATATTTTTGTTATAAGATCCGGTTTTTCTTCCGGATCTTGGCAGGTTGTGAAATGTTAGTTCTTCCCCATACTTTTTAATCACAGCACTCACTGTTTGGTGCGAAGTATTTAACTGTTTTGCTATTTGTCTGAACGATATACCCTTTACACTTAACCAATTGTCCACAATTTGTTTCCTTACTTTCAACGATAAACGACTCATTTTTATTAACACTTGAAATTATACAAAAATAATTATTGCAGTTTGACAGCTTAGTATATACTGAAATGAATACCGGTAATCAGAAAGAAAAAGCAAATTCAGCAAATGTACAGCAATTAGTTTTCAGTGGTAAGTTACTTAATCATACATTCCTTAGTTACAGCACTGTGGCAAAACAGCACTTGCAGTTGTGTGCTCAATTCAGGAAAAATATCGTGCGGGTGTAATTCTATTTAAAAAATATAAGTTATTCCATAAGAAGAACAGAAGAACTTTCCTGATATGGAAGAGATGAAGAATATGCCTGTTGAATATATTATTTAAACTACAAAGAATTTCTTCAATTCGTTAAAAGAAGACGTGCAAAAATAGTTGATAGCAGAGTAGTTAAACTTCAACATGAATGAGATTTTTTCGGAATTTGAAACAAATTTTCGAAGTTGATCTTATACCATCAGTTCATAATTTATAACGAAGAAAAGGCACACTCCATAATGAAGCTTACGATTTGCATAGAAATTTAAATGAAAATTATTTAAAAAGTTATGCGCACTGAATTCAAACATTTGTTACAATAAAGTAATAAAAAAAGTTTACATGGGTAAACATGCAATAAACAATATCAGGAGATAATAAGTTCTGCACGTAACAAACAATACGGATAACATTTAAAAATGAAAAACATTGGGTTTTGCAATTTTTGTTATTGTTAGTGCCCCTTTAAAAATAGCTTCCACTTTTAGTTGAACGACATTTCCAAAATGGCGGATGCTAATCAATACAGACACTACGCCAGGGACTTATTGATTAAAGTGGTGGAAAGACCTATTGCGACCATCCCGGAAAAACGAAAAATTGGCGTAAATTTGTCACTCGGTTTTAATAAAAGAGAAACAACGTAAAAAAATTCACACATTTTTCAAAATAATCCCACAAAATATAACCGATTCGCTTGGTTAACTGGAATGGATTTCTTTCTGCAAAACACAATGTTACATTATTATTATCAACATAGCCGTAGGAGTTTTATTTGTGTAGGCCGTTGAAATTCTTCGAAATCAAATTAATCAATGTGCTCTTCCTAAACATCTCACTTTATCCATTTTCAAATTTGTCGGCAAGTCCAATCACGCGAATGTTGATAGCAAGCGTTACAAGACTTCCGAGTCAAAACTTACGAATTCGTCACCATATTTGAAAATTATTAATCTGTTTAACTTTTAATATTAGTTGGCCTTCAAAGTTAATCTCCTTTGAAATTACCTTCAAAAATAAAAATCGATATATTCAATGGATTAATAAAACAGTGTTGTATTAAAAAGAAATCAATTGATATAATAAAATTTTAATTTGTACATGATCAAGGTTACGAATCACGTTTGCGAATAAAATTTTTACTTTTTTCGATTAGCACTTTCTTTGTAAAGAATCAACCGCGCAGCAGAAGGGTTATGCTACAAAAATCTTGTCCCTTAGAATAAAACCTCTTTCAGAACCGAACGAAAAATTAATCCGGAGCATTATTTAAAAAAAATAATTATGAAAAATCGAGGAAGATTCGAACTCTTACTGATCAGCGCTTAACCCGGAAAACCGGAGTATTTTCATTAAATAAATATCAAGCTTTCTATGATCCGTAAAATATATTTTAATCAGTAAAAAGTAATTTAGATTAAAAAAAAAAACTGCCTCCTGTGAGGTTTGAACTCACGACCCCTGGTTTACGAGACCAGTGCTCTACCACTGAGCTAAAGAGGCTCCTTACGAAACTTGTTCCCTATATGGATAGAATAAGAACATGATCTTTTTTGTACAATGCTTTATGGCAGCAAATAATTATTTCTAATTAAAAATAATCGAAATCAACAGTAAATTCGAAGTTAATAAACATTTTCCAACTCGTTGAAAAATAAATTATTAAAATTTCATACGTTTTATTATAACATATTCCTTGTTATAAATCAACAAAAGTTTTTATGATGGTATGATGATGTAAGGGTAGGAAATGAGAATCGATTCTTCAAGACCCACGTGTTTGTTCGACAAAGGGCAGTTCCTTTTTATCTTGTTCACAATAAAAGCTCGACCCCTTAGCTAAAGTATTGCACAATAAATTGAAAGAAGTAAATTTTCATAATGAAAATGAGGTCGATGAGCCAGTGCCGTAACTTGCAGTAAAAAAAGGTTATCTCACAGTGTCCGTTATACACGTAGTAATGAAAGTAATAAAGTAATGAAACTTATTTTAAAATACAAAACTTTTTCTTTAAATTGTGAAAAGTACGACACTTCTGTCATCAATTGCGCTTGTAAAATTAAGTCACCTGATGGCGTCCATTACTTTTTCTACTCTGGTATTTTCAGCTGGATCTGCTCTGTTAGTTAATTTACCGCTGAAATTGGTGAAAATGATACACACACACTGTAGTTATTGTTTACGTAAATAATTTATGTAGTGCCCTTGAAATTTGGAACCAGGTGAATGTAGGTATGAATTTTATTTGCAAATTTCATATCGCATATAAAGATATAAATTTGAAATTTTAATAAATTACATTTTTAAATTGGCAATAAATATTTCATTCGATGACACTATCAATTAAGTAGGTATGCATTATACAGTTCAATACCATAGTGATAGTTTCCTATTTCAAATTTGAATACTTTCAAGACACGAGATTAGGTATCACGAAACATATTTTCATTTGCGTATTGAATAATAAAGATATCAATAACAATAATATAGCAATCGAGTTACCAAGCTACATATAAACTCATGAAACCAAGAGTAATGGATGGTTATCTGCAATATATGATCGAAAATTAGGCACACATCATCTGTCGGTGTGTAAATACAGATGTTATATCAGAAAATACAGATAACAAATCACAAGTACCAATTCTGTTTCCAAAAATAAATATCACAGGCAATCTTAGACAGACAAATTAATAGCAACGCCGCGCCGCAGGCGATGTTTTTGAATTATTGATAATCCAAAAAAATTAAATGTTTGTACAAAAAAAGTGGATGTACGCCCATGTTGTGAGAAGAAAAAACGGCGACGTTCCGTGCGTCGAGTTGTAACACGCGTAAAAATGGTAAATAAAGCGTCCCTATTTGGAAGGAGGCAGCTGCCAAGAAACGCAAACCAACGATAAAATAGACTCGAAAGACATCTGCAAATGCCTTGAAAGGAAGAATTGTTGTTAAATAATGAATAGAATGACGTCATCCGTAGTAGTGGTACCTACATACATCACATTAAATAATAATGTATTGTATCCATCCACTATGGAACTACGATAATGGAATGGATTATAATAATAATTATAAAATTGTATTAATTTATTTTCCATTAAATGACATTAATATTGGAATGTTGCTACCGTTGTAATCGATTCCATTGTAATGTTAATAATTTAATATCAAAAGTGGTGATTAGGTAATTTAAAGCATTACAATTTTATCATTAAACTAAACCCGATATTGTAATAATGGAATTGGAAATTTGTGTAAATACATTTTTGGGAAAATGGAAAGGTTTAATCCTTTCAGATTGAAAATATTCATTTAAAACTTCGCTCGCACCCCCCCTTGTTTAATATTTAACGTTTACAAAATTGATAGAAAGATTTCCTTCCCAATGGAAAATAAAATTTGTATATTGGTTATTTACTTACCTTTCCAGCCATAGTTTTAGCATAATTTCAGGCACTAACAACACTGTCACATTAAATTCTAGTGTTAATCATTATATTGACCTACATTGGTAATTTACAAATTATTAATCATTCATCTACAATAATTTCCAATATTTCAAGGAAATTAACAAAAACACATAAATAATGAACTGTAAATAACATATAATTATATTTTATGTTTGACACCATTAAAACGTTCAGTTTAACGTGGTTTCAAACCACGTACATGGAAGTAAATTTTGAAAAGGATTATACTTCGATTACACTTCGGTAGTTTATTACCCTTGGAAGAAAGCCAAAATGGTAATTTGCACAGATAGCAAGCCTGCTCCTATCCTTATAAAGAGAACTAATCTCCAAAAAAAATCTTTCATAGGCCAATTTGCCTTCTGACCACATACGGATCATTTTTTTCCCAAAAATAACTACTACATTTTGTGTTGAAAACCACACAAATTTCAGAAGTGCAAAAGACAGAGAAGCTGGTTTAAGGGGCAAACCAAGGTAGAAGGAAAACGGAAAAACTTTTGCATCTTGGTTGTATAGGTTATTTCCGAAGGCTTCAGATTTCTGATCTGTTATATAATTTTTATCGTGTTGTTGAAAATTTTTTATGCAGAGGTAAATATAGAAAATAAAAAAGTGTTTCTCCGCTGCTGAGCATATTATATTTGTGGTACAAATATCTATTTTGGTGGAAATTTACATTTTCCCCAGCAATATTCCATATTACTTCCATCAATTCCAGCGGATGCGGTGTATTTAATAAAAGCAAAGGATTTATCGCATTGAATAAATTTGCTAACTGCCTTATACATAAACGTACGTAAAAAAATAACTCTAAAATTAGTAACCTGTGTCCGCCTCGCTTTATAGCTTATTAGTGACACCCATGCAGATTAGTCTGTGCCCATAACCGGTCCGCCCTTGCTCATTTGTTAAGCTAGAAAGTTCAAAATTATACATTTTGATCTCATATTCCCTTTCTACCCGTCTATTTTTTATTTATCAAACTCTATGCTTTGATTCTAATTGATATTATGGGTAAGATTTTTTCATTTTTAAACAGCAAATAAATTAAAAAGTTATTTTATTCTGTTACCATCCATTGATTTCTTTTAAAACAGAAGAACCAATTAGGAATTAAAAGTACGAGGAAGGAAGTATCACCAAAAATTTCAGTTCTATTTCTCAGCAATACAATAGACCACCTATACCTAAATGAACTCCAAAAATATTCTAGGTAACGCACTGAAGCGGATAATTGAATATTTACCGGAATCTTTAGATAAAAAATGATAACACAGAAGAATTGCTCTGTAATATAGCCTGATACTGCAATGGAACTCTATAGGATTTGGAAGAAACCAATTTTGAACTTGGTTTACATGTATGGGGGTTAGTTGCATTGTAATTATTGCAGGGCGGCCACCAGTTAAAAATTTAAAATTTATGACAACTTAAGGGTGGGATCTCACCGACAAAGATAGATATAGTATTTTAATGCAATAGAGAGAGACCGAAATGTTACAATTTTTTCGATTCTAACAAAAAATATTGTATTATTTAGAAATAACTAAAGCAGAAATATAAAATTTAAAAATAAGTCATTTGATAAAACTAATTTTTGCATCATTAAACCAATATTTATAAATATATAGATAAAATTTAATATATTTATTCCTTTTAAGTTTAGGCTTTTAAAGTCAAATTTTTAAATTAAATTTTATTCTTGAATGCATAATACTTTTTTGTTAATATCGAGAAATTGTGAAATATTTCTATCTTTCTTTATTGCATTGAAATATTATATCTACCTTTGTAGGTGAGATGCTGCCCTTAATCTAAAATTTATTGCATTTTCTTATAAAAGAATTTTTGTCACTATGACACTTTGTCATAAATTCTGTACCATTTGTGCCAAAATTCATATGAAAATCACAAGCATCAATTTTAAAGATTTTTAAATTCGTTTTGGTCTTGATATTTTTCCATCATATTGCAATTTAACCTGTTTTGTTGGAATTTAATTCAAGATTTATGACATTTTACAACAAATTTTCAAAATTTATGATTTTTTATAAATTTATGACAAGTGGCGACCCTGTTATTGTTACCAACATCGGCTTTTGCCTATCAATTCATAGAGATTATTTCAGCGGCATTAAATCTGTTAAAGTCTGGACCCCTGAGACTATTTTAGTTTATGGGATGAGCTCCGTTAGGACTATCCCATTGTTTTATATTCACTTTAGTTCGTACATGTTCAAAGTTATATGGTTGATCTCGGTATTGAAAGTTAAACCATATATTGCTGTGGAGTAATGTAAACTATCCTCAAAACTACCTAGTTTTTATTTTATGCAATTTATATATTATTTTAGTATATTATATAATATAACATTAATATATTATATTAGTTGGTGTACTGTACAATTAGTGGGGATAGGGGTCGGTTAGTCCATATCCTCAGATCCCCGGCGAAACGAACAAAATCAATCATGCAAACAAACTGTTGGTCTTAAACCGGGGGGTCTGGGAAGCATGGAATTGCACCTGACAAAAAGAAAAGTATTCAAATGAAAAACGCTTATCAATAGAAACTGTGTTATATCTAATAAGTAATAATTAATCATGGTAGATAACTGTCCACTTTACACCATGAACTGGAGAAGTAAAGTAATAACTTATGCTGTCAGAAGTGTATACAACATTTTATTAAGAGGTGAGCCCGATCTAACTCTTTCGCCGCTCTGAGTAAAAATAAGGTTTGCCGCCCTGTCAGTGGCGTAACTACCGGGATACCGCGGGTTGAGTAGAACCAGGATTCATAACTTGGAGAGCCAGAGATGGGTCATTTACTTTTACTAAAAAGTACCTCCTCCTAGTTGTGTGACCTCCTAGTTTTTGAATGATGCGGAACTCAATTGTTCTGGTTTTGCGGCCTGAAGGCCGCACTGACCAATCACTTTTCCGTAACCTCCAAATTAACAAACTTGACATTTTATATACATATATAATAGTATAATAATTAATTGTTTTAAAATATAAAGTTTGATAGCGAGAGAAAATTTATGTAGGTATGTATTCGTTGATCTGTATCGAATAACTAAAAAATATTAAAAATATTTCTTAAACGTAAGCTGAGGAATGTATGATTTTAATTTCGATACAATGTTGAATTTGTAAATTTTACATCCCCGAACGTGCTGAATTATACATATAGCTTATATTGCATAATAGTAATTATATTGGTGATTTAAAGACAATTTGAACAGTCAAGAGGGGAAAAATAATAAAGTTCCATGGTGTCATTTGATAAATTTTTGAAGTATTGACTGATCTTTAATTTTGATAGTGGTCGCAATCGGGTATTTCCTATACCCCCTCCCCCCAAACTCTTACATAATTAATTGACGGCCCCTTATGTATATTATTAAAAAAAAATAATATGTTAATTTATTATTTATCATTAATTTCCAAAATATCTAAAGAGTTAGTTTTGAGGGTAGCTCACATTTTCTCCCCCTCCCCTTTAAGACAAATTTAGAGCAGTTTACAGGTGAAATTAGTGTTGGCCGTTCTGCTCAGAGGGAGTTTACAGTATTTTTACAAAAATATTCTAACAAATCAGATGAAAAAATAACTCAGTGAAGCCTGCGGCTCAAAGCTGGGACTGGCTCGATTATGGGTAAACGGTTTTGTATCGATTTTATATATAAAAAAAAGCTGGGAACGATAATTAAACGACATTGGCACAGAATGCAGTATCTCTAATCAGTTATATTTATACTGGTGCAATAAGCGAAGCAACAGGAAGTCACTGCATTATTCTCATCTATATACATAATACTCGTATTGCCTCGAGCTATTCCTTTAAAAGAAAACCCCTTTAAATTGTAGATGAATAATTAATAATTTTTAAATATTACGGACAAAACTTTAATTTAAACTTTGCACTTATAATTTTAAGTAGTGTATGCGGCACGACCAAGCTTACAAAACCGGGTAGGCGTGGTTAGTTACTTACAGACAGCTTTTGATTGGCCGATAACAATTGTTTAAATATTTTCCACAATTGACTACAATTATTTTGTAAAGTTGGCGAAGCTTTAAAAGAGATAATCGCAGCAAGAACTAATTTTAAAAATATGAAGTTCCTACCTTGGTCGTAATGAAATTATTGGGGTGTCGGTTTCTTCTAAAAAATAAAATAAAAAGTTACAATTCATCGATTAAAATTGACTTCATAAATTGATACATTGCATTGAGTGCGCCAACTGTAATTTCCTTTATGTAGGTCAAACTACGCACTTCATCAATGTCCGAAGAACAAAAAAATGAATACAGCAACAACAGGGAGCTGAATTTTAAGTGGCCGTTTTAATCTCTCAGCATCCACAAAAAAAAAATTAGGTTGAAAATAAATTAAAATGATAATGTAATTACTATAAAGAAAATTACGTACCTACAATGTCGGAAAATTAATTTAGGATTAATGCGATTATGTTCTGTAAGTCTGCACATCTGAACCAACAGGTGCAACAATAAAAATCGTAAGTGTGTTACTGTAATTGCAAATTGCTACCTACAAGACCAGTAGTCGATTTCTTTGACATTATTCTTAAGAAAGTGCAGTGCCCACGCAATGTATTTTAAATGTACGAAATTAATAAAATATGGAAAAAAATTCTTTGAATGGCAGCAATCAAGTTCAAAAAGAGCGGTTAGACCCCAAACATAAAGGAAACCGAGGAAGTGGTTTTATTTGTGAGAATAACTTTCGTGTGCAAATTTCGATCAAAGGGAGGCCTGATGAGAGAATAAAACCTCTTCAGCTCAAACAAACTCAATCAAAGAGACTTACCCAATGCTATAGCATTATACGTCGAATCAGCAGTATACACAGATGGCGACTTTTCAAATTCCTTATCAGCTAATATTTCTTCCATCCTCATATTCAGACTATCATCATTCGAACGACAAATGGCGTTCTTGTCGCACTCATTTGTATCCTGAACTGGTACTTCTTTGGTAAAAGTTTTATCCAACAAGGGGACCTTATCGTTAAGCATCCATTTTTCACATTGCTCAAAATTATGGGTGCAGATGAATTTCTCGTCATAATTTCTAATATCTTCGTCCACCACGTTTTCCTTAACCATTTGCATTTCATGGTATCGTTTATTTAATGCACAATATTCGCACCACGAAATACTGGTTTCTGCATTTTTCATTTCGCGTTTGGACGGTTCCACATCAGAACTTTCTACGTTACAACCTCGATTCTTCTTAAAGATGATTTTCACTTCTGCGTTAGCTTTCGTCGTCACCAGAAATTTACCTTTTTGCTCTTTCGATTTTACGTATTCAGCAATTTCGTTTTTCAATTGGTTCGCGGTTTCGTAGATTTCGCCTTTGGAATCGGATTTTGCCGTTTTAATTTCATCTTTCAGCTGCTGCGCGTAGGAAGCACAGATCAAATAATCTTTATTGCGTGGATTGCATTGTACAGCGTCCGATTTTTGGGCGAAAATTTTGTTGTGAGTGGTATTCAAGTTAATGTCAATTTTGGTAACACCCAATTGATTTAGGGTAGTTTTGACGCAATTCTGCAATTCCTTTATGTTGCGAACCGAGTCTAGAGTGGTATCCACCACTTTTTGGACTTTGTGGTTGGGGGGGTTACGGCGCGTTGGACGATTTGGTTTTGGATCATTATTCTGATCGGAAGATGAGGAATCTACAGAAGAATCCCCTGGTTTATCCGACTTGCTATAAGAATTATTGTATTTATAAATTGGACAAGGTTGCTGTCTCGGTTTTTTGGTAACCTTGTTCTGGGGAGTTGCTTTAACTTTGATGTTATTTTGTTTTGCTGAAGAATTTCTTTTACCCATCGAAGCAGTTTGAGGTTTAGGATTATCGACGGATTTTTTTCGTGCGTTCTTCTTGGGCGCCTTGGATGGTTTATTCAAACGAGAAGGCCGAAACAGCACATCGGTTTTTATAAATTCTCGTTCATCGTCGTCTTCTAAACCTACCTCTGGAAGTTCGCTTCCTTTACTTGTTACGTAGTTTTTTGGGTCAAAATGTTTTATAACTTCAAAATTGCCATTTTTTGGTAGTGCATTGGTAGGATATAAAGTACATCGTCGTTTCGATCTTAAATTCTTAATGTCCATGGCTTTTTGTTTGTTTGTATACAAAATTTTTTTAGGTTAAGGGAAGACTGAAATTGTCACTTTATACAATATTTTAACATAAAGGTCCATATTTACATAGATTGATGCATGTTATACTACGTCAAGAGTAAAATCACCGTCCGAAACCAAAACAACGCGAAATTTTTGTGTAAAATTCAAGTTATGCGCGGAACACTGTAATTTAGACGTTAACACTTTCAAAATTTGGTTACTACTACTCCCGCCGTCTAGCGTAGAATGACGTAACAAATGAACGATCGCAAAGTTATCAACTATCAATAACGCAAAATTAACCTAAAAATTGTTTGCTCACATTTTAATCACGGCATTAATTTTTAAGTAATAAGACTGAAATTAAATAGTCAAAATGAGTGTACCTTTACCTACCGGTGTCGGTGTAGAAAATTTAAACTCGGAACAAGTCAAAACCGTAAGTAATTTTTATTATTTATAACCTTAAATTATTATTTTCTTCATTGTAGTTTAAAGACTTCCTCATATCTTACAACAAATTGACCGAATTATGCTTCATAGATTGTGTGAACGATTTTACTAGTAGGATTGTTAAACCCGCTGAAGTAAGTATACATTTTCTCGATGACTGATCCAGTTGAAATTCTTATGCAATCGAAAATTGATCAAGATCTGACTGCGAAGAAACTTTTCATTGTCTCAATTATTTTAATCGATTTGGGTATCGTAAGGTTTTTCAAAAGTAATGTTTTAGGAAAAATGCTCGTTGAATTGCTTAGAAAAATTTTTGAAAGCTAACCAACGGATTTCTCAAAGATTCCAAGAGTTTCAGATGTTGGCCAACGAAAATGCAATGGCCGCTGCACAAAAATTAGGACAGGGTGGAAGTTGAAGTTTAATTAGAACAAAAAATTTAGTGTATTTATATAAAATCATTGTTTGTTATGTCGTGCGTTACATAATATAAGTAATGTAAATACTAAAAGTTTCTTTAATTTTTATTGACTACAACATTGTTGATAAAATTTGTTGTTTTCCTTTTTGCTGTTAGTTAGTACTACGGTGCCATTTGCAGAATGTTTATAGTTTTCTGTGGTGTAATTGTTGATGACTTCTTTTATTAAGCTGTACATTGCATCATCTAAAATTAAAAATATATTTAATGGTAATTTTTTGTTCAAATTTGATTTTTTTTCTTCTCGACAATTTTTTATATTTATTTATATGAAAAAATCGGCAATGCTCTATGTTTTACATATTGATGCAAATTTGCTAACACATTTAAAAATATAATATAATATGTTAGGAATAGCATACTATCTTACAATTGGCAACAAAAATTGAATACTTATTTTACATATTACCGTTTGAAGATCTTATAGCAACCTGAACGATGTATACGTTTCAATCCCATATACGGGGCATTCCACGCCCAATCTGCCATTTTTTTAGGTGACCCTTATCGATTTTTTTCGTCTTAGAGACAGACGAAAAACGCGTTCTTGATTTTTTTCAAATGTTTTTAACCATCCACTTTTTTCAAATTGTCGTAACTTTGCAAAACGTACACCAATCCAATGGTTTTTTTTTTAATATTGATTTTGAATGCTCTTTCAATAAAAAAATATGATGTTGATTAATTTGATTTATTGTTTGAAAAATAATAATAAATAAATTTTTCATTTAGGAAAAAATGGTTTCAATTGACAGATTTAAGAAAATAACAAAACTTGGGGAATGGATCTTTGGGCTAACACACTTGGTAAAATCATCCCCGAAAACCCTTCGACTTTAAAAATCAATGATCTAGGAAGATGGGGGGTCTCTGGGCCTACGCACTTGGTGAACACATCTCTGAAATCCACCAGAAGTCGAGAGACGCGGGTCTAGAACGACAGGAATTCATTCATAAATAAAATTCTGCCATAATTAAGGGAATCCAATTAAAAATAAATTTATGGTATTATGTTAACAGTTGCACACCTTGAATGCGATTGCGGCCGGGTATGCCTATTGACAAGCCTTGCTGGAATTATTTACATCGGGTACACTCACCGTCAACAGAATGGAGCCAAACCTCGACCATTTTGTACAACTGGATGTTGACCCTGACCTTCTCAAGGACAAGTATTTCCCAGACCATTTCCATGTTGTTCTTGTTGTTGTTCCTTGTTGACCCACTAAACTCCGATCATAATTTCGTCCTCCGATAGTCCGAACATTCCCCCTTTTATTCCTAAATATAAAGTGTCATGGTTCTTTTTCAATGAATACATGGCTCTGAACCTTGGCCAAATCCCTCCCCTTCGAAATAAATACAAACTGGAAAGATACGTGGGCATTTTCGAAGATAAGATAACCAACGACGCCATAAAAAAAGCCACCTCAGAAGCCCCGACCTCCGTTGCCGCCTACCCCCCGACATTGAAAAGCTGATATGTCAGAAAACCAGGGCTAGAAGGAAAACTCAATCCCGGTCATCCTGACGACACGCGGACCTATTCCAACCTTACCAACGAAGTTAAACGCCAAGTCTCGGCCTACAATCATAGCTGGTGCGACAAACTGGAGAATCTATCTTTCACGATCCCTTCAGTTTGGTGTCCCAACGGCTCCGCCCTCAGCGATGAGGAAAAAGCGAAAGCATTTACCCAAAACCTGGTATCCCAAGTTAGTCCCAACACAGACCCGGCCATAAATTCCTTAATCCAAACCCGACTGTCTAACCTTCCCCCCGACAACTTAACCCCCATTCCCCCAACTTCTTAGAAGGAACTCCTAGCAGTGGATAAAAATAAAATTACTTTGTTTTATTCATTCCATTCCCCCACAACATGAACGCCATCCTCTCACTCAGACACTTCCCAAGCAGATGGAAGTGTTCTCCCTTCTATCGGAAAATTATCCAAAAAATTATTAAAACTCGACTTAACACCGTACTCGCGGAAATGTAATTAATTCCCACGAACAATTAGGCTTCCGCCCAGGCCATTCTATGATTCATTAAATCCTCTGAATCACCGACCATGTAACGCTGGGTTGGAACAAGAAACAAGCTACGGGAGCCTTCTTTCTTGACATAGTAAAGGTCTTCGATGAGGTGTGACACGAAGGCCTACTCCATAAAATGTTCGAAACAGGTATCCCAGAGGCCATGGTATACCTACCTTATCACCTCATACCTCGATAACTGACATTTCAAAGTAAAAATTGACAGTTCTATCAAGCAAGAAAACCATGACGGCAGGCAACCCGTACGGTTCCATTCTATTCTCTTCCCCTTTAACATTATATACAACCCCCCCCCCCCAAGCGACAAACCAAGCGGGGGTTCTACGCCAATGCCAATCACACTACTTACTTTAGCAACTCCTTCCGACCCCAACCCACCATAAACCGACTACATAATTAGCCTTCCAAATGTTCAGCAACCTATTTCTCAAGTGATTCTCTCGACAGACACTTCCAAATATTTGGAGGTGATCCTGGACAGGAATCTTAATGAGGTCCTCACTTCAAGGCCACTAACAGTAAATCTAGTTAGAGTGATAGCTGTTATACAAAAGAATAGTGAGACCAATCATGACCTACCCCTCAACAGTTTGGTGGAATACCAAACAAAACCTACATGGCACAACTCCAAACCACACAGAATATCGCTATCCGAAGAGCCATGATAAGTATCGAACGCTCGACTGCAGGAAGACTCCAATGTGGAGTCTATCGAAGAATTTATCCGTCATGTGGCAAAGAAATTCTACGACAGCTTTGGATCCTCCGACAACTCAATAATCCGAGAGATTGCTAATTACTATCTTGAGGATATTTTGCGATACAAGAGACCCAAGCTGATCATGCAGTCCCCCCCTTCCGAAGTAAGTAGACCAGAACAAATCAATCTGTGGCCATGTAACACAATTTTGTATATTTATTTTTTCTTTTTCGTTTATTACTTGTAACTTTTATTGTTACCAATTTTTATTTTATTAAATAAAGACCGAACGTCGATGGTGCAACTGGCACGATGACAAGGTCGGCGCGAAGATACAGCAAAAGCTATCTCCAAGGGGCTACTCACCCCAATCCACCGCCAATGTTAAGGTATACAAAACCTGCCCGTTGAAAGAGGGATGGATCGTAAGGTCCGGTACTCTGAAAGCCATGACGACTAGGCTATAGGCTAGGAATTAATCATTTGTGTCTCGTCATCGAGACTCTTCCTAACTCTTTTTTTTTAACATGATTAAAATATTTTTGAAGATGACTATGCAACTTACCTATATTAGTATCATCTTTTGCAGAAGTAATAAACCAAGCTAGAATGTTATTCTTCTTACAAAATTCTATAATGTGTGGAGGTATGTTATCGGTATTTATATCACCTTTATTGGCCAAAAGAATAATGGGCAATTCTTGATCATCTGGCATTAGAACTTTGTTTCTTAAATCGGCTAACCACTAGAAAAAATCAAATTATGAAAGTGTAGGTATCCAAGTAAGCAAGTGAATTTAATTGTCTAATATCTGGTTTCTTCATAAAGTTAACAGCGCGGTCAACTTAACAAGCTGTTCCGGAAATACATGAGTGTTTGCCCGGAACAGCTTGTCAAGTTGACTGCGCTGTTAACTTTATGAAGAAACCGGGCATTAGACCATTTTTAGGCTTTTAAAACAATTATTTTACCTTTTTAACCGACTTAAATGTGTCAGGCCTTGTTAAATCGAACACAATTGCAGCGGCAACTCTAAAAAAAAAAAAATTATAAATACAGAAGATATTCAAAATTGGTTTCGACTTACGCGTATCTGTAATAAACGCTAGTTAAACTGCCAAATCGTTCGTATCCTGCAATATCCCATAATTGTAATATTATTCGATTGTAGTCGTCCCATTCGAATCTTTTTATTGCAAAATCTGCACCTATCGTTATTTTGTAATTCGTAGAAAATGTGCCTTTAAAAATAGAAAATTATTTGAAAATTTTGAAGATAATGTAATTTTTGTAAAATAAGGACAGGAGAAATTTTTGCTGTATTTAGGAAATTAATTTTCTAATTTATTTATTTCTAGTGTTTATAATTTTTGGTTTAGAACATCTCGCCGTCACCACTTCGTCGTTTCGCTGTCGGCCATTTCGTCGGGAAATAAATCCAATAGCGAAATTGATAAATCCGGTATAATTGAAGAGCTTATTGTACCGAATTTTAAAAATGTGAACCTACATCCATATTTCTTCATGAATTCGTGTAATATACCATATCATTTTTATATAAATTGGAGTTCTGTGGTGAAGTATGATTTCTGCAAGTCTAGACGAATTTAACACACAAAAAGTAGGCACTCACCAAATTTCTAGCTGTCAAAATATTTCTGGCATTTATTATATGAAATGGTTTGGAGAATACTATCTGGTGTGATATATCGGCGAGACTCATTAAATCTGACATGCTCAATAAATCACATAAGTACGAACACGTACATATTTGGGAAACTCATTTTTCGTTGTTGCAAAAGAGATATAGCTTTTTGCAATTTCCATTCAATTCTCGAAGTTATTTTTGCATTCGAAAATTAAAAAAATTATACCCAAACACAGAAATCGAAATGAATTATCCAGTACTAATCACTGGACTGCACTGGGCACTCGAATTTGCTTGTATTTTGATAACAAATATAGGAACAATAAAAATTTTTGATAAGATAAAATAATAATGTCGTCATATCAAAAATATTTGTTAAATCGCATATTTTACCTACAAAGGTATAAGAAAGATGAACTATCCTAATATTGATCCCGGGCAAAAATGCATGGAATGCGTTAAATATGGATTTTTAAGGAATTCAAAACACGAGGTAGGTAACCCAATTGGAATTATCGAATTTTTTTAAGCTACGTTATGTTTGCAAATAACTTCATGCAAAAATATTAATTACCTTCAGTATATCGTTTGATGATTGAAGTCTTTCCTGAAAACAAATTTCAAATCAGTTTTGGAAATACTCGAAAAGTATTTGCCTATATATCTAATCTTACCTACTCCAAAGTCGCCAATGACGACAAATTTAAACAGTAATTCTTTTTTGGAATATCGAATTAGCTCATTCAATTCTTCACACTCGAAATTATTGTTAATCATAATTTTTTATTTTTCGCACTGAAAGTTATTGCTTACTTTAAACCACTCACGAAAGCTTGCAGTTAGTTGTGGCGGTAAATTTATTCGATAAGATTTTTTGTATACCCCACCAACACCTGTTAACTCTAATTTAAAAAAAAAAGGTAAAACAAAGCAATATAAATCTGAAAAAATTAAAACCGGGCGCCCGCAAGTTAGTGAAAATTTTATAATTTGTGTTTAGGCGTTTTCGTTATTTGCTTTGAAATAATACCATAATTAAATCACTTAGAAAATTTTAATAACCGACATCATTCCCTTTAAACCTTGAACTTCAGCTAACCCAACGGAATATGTGAAATACTTAAATAAATCAATGACATTATTATTTTTCCCTGAAATTAGTAAATCGATCAAAAACCTAGAATTTTATTTTTTCGCCTTAATATTTTCGTAACGACTGACCTCGACCTTGAGTAAATTGGCCAAATTTTTAAATGCACGAATTATTTTGGGGTCAAAATTATCTACAGTGAGTGTAAAAAGTATTCGTACACTCCTATATTGGCAATGTAAATTGAACATTATGAAACCGTTTTTTGTCATGTAAAAATCGATTTTAGAGCAAAACTTTTTAGACATATTTTGTTGCAAATTTTATAGTCTTCAATTTTGTTTATATACAATTTTTATTTTGTCGCACCGTTTCTGACTGATAGCGACTTAAACAAGACTCTGTAAAATACAAAAAATATTGTCATCTATATCTCGGAATCAGTGCGACAAAATAGAAAAATGAATATGAATAAAAATGTAGAGTATGTTTACAAGAAAAAATGCTTATTCATTTTTCTAGTTTGTCGCATCGATAATATTTTTTGTATTTTACGGGGTCTTGTTTAAGTCGCCGTCAGTCAGAAACGGTCCGACAAAATAGAAAATTGTATATAAATAAAATTGAAGGCAATGAACTTTGCAACAAAAAATGTCTAAAAAGTTTGGCTCTAAAATCGATTTTAATATGACAAAAATCGGCTTCAAAATGTTCAATTTACATTGCCAACATAGGAGTGTACGAATACTTTTTGTATGTAATTTGTAAAATACATGTAATTTGGTGTTATCAGTGTAACTTTAATATTAGAAGCAATGTAACGGACTGAAAAATTCAGTTTTTCAATTGCTCTTTATATGGGGTCACTTCTCAATGATGGAGAAATTCAAGCGGATATAAATATTAAATAATAAACTGAATTAAAAATATTCGGCGAATACTTCAATTCCGGTCATGCCGGTGGTTCTCTCCCATATTCATTACAAGCGGGTTAAAGATACAGAACACAGGGGATCTCCACAATTTAACATGGGTTTCCTCTCTCTCCCAGAGTCCTGATGTAAAGACATAGTGACAATTTTTTTTATTTTAGAAAGATTCTCTTTCCCACTCTTATCTTCTTCAATTATCAAATGATCGAGAGCTTCTCTTGGGATATATTCTAAATCTTTGTTCCACCCTTAAATTCATGAGCATCTGCGATGAGACACAGATCCGCATTGAACACATCAACTTTTACCGATAATACTGGAGCTGCGCTTAACATCACTAGGTTGGCCATACTGCTCAAAATTCTTCTCCTAAACACACTCCCAAGTCTCTCAGTCTTAGAGTCTATAAGGATAGGTGAAGCTTTTAAAGTGTCGTTGCTGATGCAGACGCTCTAGTCGTCACTGTTGTAAGATGAGGCCTGCAGAAAGGTCCTTATCTAAATCTATTCCTAGGATCCTCACGGTTCTCATAGGTTCTATTGTCTGCCCGTTTATTTGAAATAAAACGGCTTTGGCTTTCTCTGAGACGAGAAGAAATCCTTCTCTATTTACCTGAAAATGTCTTCTATGATTTCATCTTTCCCATTAGTTCTCGCTCAGATTTTGTTATACCGTCACTAATTAAAGACCTAGGATGAGAAGAATGAGACGTCTGTCTGAGGACATCATCATACATTGTAATCTAGCTTTGGGCTTAGATTATAGAAGGAATAGAGGGCATCAAGCCCTCCGTTGGTCAAACACAAGACATTAAATAACTTTTTTTGCGTAGGAAAGAAGGAAATCAAGACACCAAGGAAGTAATGTGGGGTTTTACCAACTAAAACTCCCTTCTCTTTTGTAAGCATTACCTGGATTACCCGAGCATTACTTCATGTGAGGATTATTATGAAGTTATTAACATCTAAATTCTTTGTCTTGTCCCCTTTTTCGGGACTTTCGCTTCCGAATACAGAGGATGGTGTTTCTTTCTGGGTGTGCGTTTTTGTACTTTCTCCGTAATTGCTGTTATGTTCTTCTTATATGACTTTCTCGGACTTTATTAATGTTCTTTATTCTGGCTTTCTCTCGATGTGGCGTTCTGGTGCCGTTCTAACCATCACCGCTGGAGGTTTCTTTGATTTTAACTTATTTACTTTTGTTGGTTTCTCATAGTAAGAAGTACCAGTCATCTGATCGTTTTGCCCATCTGGATGCGAGAGAATGTGCTTCTTGTCTTCCTCCAGTTTAGTTACTCTCAATTATGACGACGGAGTCGTCCCTGAAGGGTCTTGATTTATATTTTCTTCCTTAGCGTTGTCTGATATGATTACCTTCACAATATTCTTTGTCTCTAGCTCGGCAATCTCCAATTCTACAACCTTCGTTTTAGAGGGGACTTGGTCGAGTATTTCTTCTCTATTTGAGCTAAATAATGCCGGCGTATTTTTCTGTGTGCCAATCACCCTGGTCAAGTTGTCACCAACTTGTTTCGTCCGTGTTGTCTGCGCGGCAAAAGTTTTCTGCTTTACTGAACCTAATCTAATTTAACATAATCTAACCTAAAACCCAAAATAAGATCAACTTAATCTAAATTGGTGTTTTTCGTTAAAATGCTGGAATTCTGAGTCCTGCATGTACAACATTTTTTTGAGATATTTTCCCATTGATTGAGATTTATCGATATGAGCCGTTCCTAGATCATCCAGTATACAGATGGGTCTCTATGCATTATGGATTACCAAAGGTTTGTTTTTCTTGCAATGCAAGACCAATTGGTCTCATTTCCAAATCTTAGGATAGTTTCCATCTCTAAGGTAGTATTCACTGCCGAAAGCCTCTCTGCATTTGAAAATATACGTACAAGCACATGAGTCAGCGCTTCTGTCTTGACTGCCACTCTCGTTTTGTGTTTCATGTAGTTTAGATGTTTGTCCATTATCACCACCGAGCACTTCTATACCTTCACTGAGCGTGATGGTCTTACCCAACTGAGTTATTGTAATTAGGCGGCATGTCCTTCTCCCGATGGATAGAACCGCTTCTATCTTTTTCGCGACTAAAGTCAGTTCATTGTCATGAATTCATGTTACTACATTTTCCAGTGCGACCTTCAGTTTTTCCTTTACTTGTTAGAGACATAGAGAAATCGTTAGCAAAACCGACGATTTCTACTCTCTCTGAAGTAGGTAGTCTGAAAACGAAATCCTGGCTCCGATGTTTGAGCCAGGTTTGAATCCTGCAGACACCACTTGTGGCAGGGATTTTCTCGTGCATTAGCTATTCTTCCAAGATAATAATTCTATTCTCTAGGTAGCTCTTTGTTATTTTCGTCAAGTGTGAAGCTACCTTTCTTCTCCTAAGTTCCATTAAGATTTCATGCCAGCAGGCCATGTTAAAAGCGTCCTTTGACATTTCAGGAGATCAGGACGCAGTACTATTTTGTTTTCTATTTAGTCTGTCGCCGAGTTGACTGTCATCGAATTAACTGTTCCCAAGTCCATAACCAGTTGCCCAGTGATTCAGTTAGCTTTAGGATATAAATGTAGTAGTCAAAAGTAGTATATGTGAGATGTGACATTGTCTTGACTTGACAAGTATAGTGTATAGCTTTGGATATGTATTATGAAAGAAGTATCTACCCTAGATATATCACACGACTGAAACTATTTTTATTTCTTTGATTTTCGGTGAAAGGCTATAAAATCTATAAAAAAGAAAGAGGAAAAGTAAATTGTCTCTTGAAAGAGAAAGAGAACGTTAAAAGTGAACACTTTATTTAAACTTCCGCTGACAACTTTAAATAATATATTATTCAACATTAAACAAAATATGTTTAAAAAAAAGTTAAAAACTCAAAGTAAAGAAAAATTAGTAAAAAATAAATTTAAAAAAATTAATAAAATTTCGGATTTCGCGCATCATTTGAAATTAAAATTATACTACCGGCAATTTTTTTATCGCAAAATCCCGTACATGATTCAAAATACGCTTTTCTGAGAGTCTCATTTTAATAGCCAACAATTTATTGGAAGATCCTTCGTTATCTTCGATTAATTTCATGTCTTCTTCCATGGTTGTCTTGTATGTCGACAGGATTAATTTCAATCTATTGGATAAAAATGTCCAATACTTGGTTTCTAATTCGTTAGCCAAAACGAATTCAAAATCTTGCAGTTTATTGGAATCGTTGTCGCTGTTCAACCAATAATTCAGTTGATCTGAAAATAATAATAACATTGCTGTTGAGTTACCACCAAGAAATTTTGATGTACTCACCGGAATTCATACTGTATACCCTAATAAATGTCAGCAATTCTCTAGAAAATGGTACTTCACACTTTTTCAGCCAATATTCTCCCTGTTCGGGTACGTTTAATTTTTTTAGCAGTAATTGACGTGACTCCTTCAAGGCATCGCTTTTGCTGAGTCCCAATCGTAAACAATACTCATCGTATTCATTGTCATCATAAACAAATCTATAGTTTAAAAAAAATATTATCGAAAAATTGATAGTTAAAAAAGGTAAAACTATTTACCCGTTATAGATGAATAGATCGGGATTATTGCGTACACCGTAAAAAATTAAAATTTGCTCTCCGACTTTAAAATCTTTAATTGCCATACACTCACAACATTTCAATTCTGTGTTGTATTCTGTCGTGATCTAGAAGGGTCAAAAGGAAAATTAAGTAAAATGCAAAAATATGAAAAACTTACGCTTCCACTGGTATGATTGCAAAAATCCCATAGGGGAATCAAAGCGTTGATTAATTTTGTACTGTCGTCTTCTAAAGGAACCGCATTTTGGCGAGTCATCACGGTGGAAACAGCCCAACTAGAATTTACAAAAAATTAGATTATTAGAAGAACGCGATTTTATTTGCTGATGACTGATGAGAGAGTATTTGGTTTTTCAATTTCAATCTTAAAGTTTATTTTATCTTGCTAACATAATAAAATTGTTTACTCTATTCGACACCAAAAAAGAGGTAATTTTGTAACATTCCTTAGATTTCGTTTTCATCGTTGCGTGTTACACATTTGAAATTACATCCGATGTTACCTTTAATTTTGTAATACGCGGTTTTCACCTAATAATAACATTTTAAATAAATTAAAATACCAACGTGAGAATGTAAGGGAATCCAATCAAAAATGATATTAAATTATTAGAATTTTTCAAAGATATCTTATTTTGATTAATCATTGGAAGACTGAATCTTGATGAATTACCACACGAAGAGGTATGCGTGCTCTGATTGGGACGACGTTAGATGTATATTACTGCAATTAATATAATATTAATTAATTATTTTAACACTCACTAGACGAAAGTGGAAACTATTATTGTCTATCGTCGGCATAATAATTTTTTTCTTATAGAAAGCCAATTAATAAATAAACAATGTCGATTATCATGGATAACATGGAATTTTACATGTAATTTCCGTTTCATTGTACCTACATAAAAAATAAGAACGAAGCGATTACTTTCACTTAAAAAGTTCAATCGAACTTTTTTAATTACTCAATTAGAACATTTTGACTATAAAAATATTTGTGTTTATTTTGAAATTTTCGATAAGATTAAAGTAAATACAATCGGACACACGTGAAGGGAATTTTGAGCATCACTTTCTCGGTCAAATTTTCAACTGCAAGTTAATTTATTGGTCGCAGTGTTACCATTAATTCTAGAAACAATGCAGATATAAAGCGAATACGATTTACCTTATTTCGGTAGACAACAATATTTTTACATAAGAATAGCAGAGAAAGTAAAATACGAATAGCGATTTAACTTTTCAATTAGCGAGGTGGGCGAGTACGCCGAATTATTAGCGATTGGTGCATTTAGAGTAAATAGGATACCTGTGCAATCTCTAAATCGAATTTCTAACGAAGTAACAGTTTGCTCAACCAATGTTTTCGATCGTAATATCCTTCCATAAAAATTAGACCATTGGATTAGAAATAGGAAAAGAACTGTAACAATGGAAGTTGTTTTACATTTATTCAAGTTCAGATTTTTTGTCTCACCGTTTCTCTAATTTAGATAAAATCGAAATGAGTTTATGTTCCACAATAGGATAAACGATCAGATTATCTTGTCAATATTGCAATCTCACGCCTACAACACTATAGTAACAAGACGAAGAAACATTTTTACATGTGTTTTTGTGAATGAATAAAATAGAATATAAATGTCAAGATCAAGCCGAGAAATTAAATTTTCACAATCCAAAATAGAAACTAATTGGGAAAATACACGGCAATATATTATAATAGCAATAGCGCCCCACGTTGAGCGCCGTCCGTTCATTATATTGTCCTAATATTTCTCCGCAAGTTCTTGCGTCCTTCAATATTGTGATTGGATAAAACCAATCGTGATGTTAAAACCGAGGGACTCGACCCCTTCTGAGAATAAAGATCATCGGTGCGCTGGAGGGTATTCCATACCCCCCAGATTTATACATGTGATTTATGTCGACGGGAGTTTTATAATAGCAGTTTAAGTCTAGATGGTTCTCTGTTAAAACTTCTAAAAGTCCCAGAACTAATTATACAGATGAGTTTAGATTAGGCTTTTTTATGTACAACAAAAATTGGAAAAAAAGTCTCCTGGACTAATATTCAATTACATTAGAAAGGCTATAGCAAGCAAAAAAAGCCTCATGAATTAAAAAATTTTCTAATGAAATTATGGATAATTCAAAAATACGCCCAAAAACTGAAAGCAACTAGTCAATTGGCTTACTCCATGAACTTGGCTCCACCCATCCGAAAGGTTACTAGTTACTACTCATATGGGTCGTTTTCAATGCTAATTACTTACGGTGGGAGTACCACAGGGTTCAGTCATGGCCCCAACGCTCTATTTCTCTTACGCAAAAGACATTCCAGGCCCAATACCAACCCCCAAGACCGCGACAGCGCAGATCATGTTGATGCAGATGACACCGTTTACTTCGTGAGTTCGCAAAAACCGCAATTGGTTATCACTAAACTACTAACCGCTCTCGATGAACTTGATGCCAATGTAAAACACAGAAGTAGAAGCATACGGTTTTAATGGCGATGGTTACATAGCTATACAGGCTGCCCTGCTATGTTTTGCAGGTGTTTGAAATTTTACCCTAACATATCATAGCACAAAATATGTGGCGAGCCCTTAAGGGTAAACCCCAGCAAGAGTACGGCTACATATTTCACGAGATCGTGACAGGGGACTTGACCCCACATCCAAAAAAAACTGCATCAAAGCAAGAGGGACTCTGGCCGCGCTGGGTCTATAGCTTAACCAGATTAGCTCCGGCATGTGCTAAGCAGCACCCACTCATATGAAAAAACTACAAGTGGTACAAAATATTACCATGAGACATGCCATGAAAGACCAATGGCACGTCTTTAACAAAAGACTGCAGAAGAATTCCAATCTGGAGTCCATCGAAGAGTTTATCTGAAGCGCGGCGGATAAACTCTACGAGGCTGCAGGTACCTCCCTAGTTCGAGAGCTCGACAATTACCAGCTCGAAAACTTTCTGATGTGCAAAAGGCCCAAAGAAATCCTGTTTTTCCTCCCCCCCCCCAACAGACTTCAAAAATGAAGGAAAAAATGAAGGCACGAACAAGCCCAACGACGGAGGGGATATCCAGCTAGATCCTGCAGACACAAACCCAAGACAGCACCAAAGAACTGTGAAACTTTGAAGCTCTTTTACTTTGTGACCTTGTACTATGTAAAATTATGAATTTGTCATTATTAATAAATAAGCCACCTGGGCGGAAGGACCGAGATGGTCGAACTGAGACCCGGATGGGTTCGCTAAAACAGAAGATGCCGTAGACGCTCACCTGTAAGGAAATTATTAACAACACGATCAGAGGCGCTCTCACAACGGACAAACTATTGCACAACTTCATAACGCTACAAACTCAATTAAATCATACTAGTTTTTCCTATCCTATATCCTGAACGCCCAAAAATGAATAGGAAACACAGCTGCATCTGAAGCCATTCGCCTGGTAAAATACTCGGGTGGATTCCGGTAAATTAACCTAGCACAACGACTCAAAAGGGCAGCCAACTGCAATCTCACAAAACAAGCCGACTAGGCAAAATAGGATACGATTCCGTATAAAAAACGATCCCAATGAACACAAAACAAGACAGGGAGTAAGCGGCAAACCGCGGCATCTCACCCCCGTAGTTGCGTTTGTCAAAATTGACCCTTTGCTTGCACCGTCCGCTCCGGTCCCTTCGCGACCGAACTCTAAAATTACAATTTATTACATGATGTTACCAGTCACTCGGTTACAACTCAACTCAAGTGAAGCCGGTTTCCGCCTATTAAAACACGCTCTTACCACTATTAACGTCTAACACACGTACCGTCAATAGAATACGATTTTAACGAATTTTCAATGCAAAAATCAATATTTCAAATTAGTTTATTTTGAAATTAAAAGAAAATATTTACGTGGATCTTTTTTTTTCTGTTTCAGATCTTCCAACGGAATTTTTGCTGGAATCAAAAATATCTTCTAGTATAAGTCTCCATCACTTTCTCTCAACCGTATACATTACTACAGCATAGACTTGAATTCTGATTGTTTCGAAATGTTGTTAGTTAATTCGTAAATTACTGAAGCAGTTTCTTATCTTGATATTTTCTTATAAATTGATGTACTATCTCTCGATCACATCTGATCAGTAGTTCTACGTAACCAGAGCAGCAAATAAAAAATAATCTCACTGATCATCTCAGGTTCCAAATTTCATACAATCGGCTTTTCGTCCGAATCAAACTTATTGGGTCACAAGGGAGATCTAAAATCTCCATCTGCTTTATTACTGTAATACTTGACAGACTTCTGAACTAAAAAAATAATAAACTAAACGAATAATACTCAAATTAAGCTCATTAATGAATAGCAACCTACAAAATTGTGTAATATGTAGGTTAACCATTCAAAACAAAATTTTTTTTTGCTTTCTTCCAATTGATTGTTAGCATATACTTTTGTAAAATCATAAAACACCAACTGTCATTTGCAAATGTAAAGAAGCCCCCAATGAATAAAATTTTTACGCAATTTTCACATCTGTCAGAATGTGATTACATACTTAACATATAGGTTGAAGTTTTTAATTACACGAAGAAATCCAAAAGTTTATACAAAAAAGCTCTTCCATACTTGATAAGACTAATTGATATTGAAATAAAATATAATAACTTTCATTTACACCTGAGTGGGTCATCAATATGAAAAGATTAAATAAACAAAAATAAAAATAGGCAAAATACGTAAAGGTAAAATTAAAATTGATGAATGGATTCGAATGAAGTGAGATGATGCTGATACCACACACAAAAATTTAGTTATTCGTTAAAACTGTCAGTGGATAAATACGTGCTTGAGTGGAATTGATAATTTGAATTTAACTAATTAAAATTTAAATTATTAGCTATAACTTATTTCTATAACGAGGAGATATAGATTTTAGATATAAACGAGTTAATTGTGCCTTTGGTCCTTCCCTTGACTCAGTGTGGCCTTATTTTTCCAGTAATTATATGCTACTGCAAATAGGAGTCGAAAGGTCAGAAAACTCTTGGAAGATAAAATAATGTATAGATTTGTTGTATATTTCCCAATACGTACATACCAGATATCACAAGCTTTCCAATATTTGCTTAAACAGGCAATAATTTCCAGCAAAGACACGCATTCTGCATTTAAACTTAAAACTTTCATTCTCGCTTTCGTTGGGTTTGGTGTGGGTGTTTTACATAGAAATGCAAGTTTTAAAAATTTCCTTTTTCAGTGGTTATCCAAAGTCAGCGGAGTGGTGTAATGACTGAAAATCAAGCAGTAATGATTTATTGAAAGTAAAATTTCATGTTCCAATTTTTGAAACTCTCCTGCTAGCTATTTAAACTTCTCATTCGTTCAAATACAATTATTTTATTCGGAATGAGAAATGCATAAAGAAAGTTGAAAGATAAAATATGATCCACATATTATGTATGTACTTGTATATGTAAAGTAAAATATCAGATAAGCGAGCTTCAACATTGAAGAAAAATGAGAAACTTCAAAGTTTCACATTTTTATGAAAAAATTAACGAGATTCTATGTAGCCTTCTGATTAAAAATTATAGAGCAAAATAATAAAATATAAAAAAAACCCTAGTTTATGAAAAACTAGTTTAGAAATACAAACGATAACAGTGACCCACTGACTACTTCAATTCAGTGCCAATTTACTATTTTATTAGAAACAGTTAATTTTTTTTCTTACGGTATCGATTCCGGATGAAGTCGAAAAAAATCCGAAAAATCAGGATGGACGTATCGAGCCTATTATTATAAGAAGCCATGTCAATCAACAGAAAACCCCCATAGGAAAATATTTTCCAAATAACCAATTCCCACGGAATAAAATTCCATCCGTGATGGTCAAATTTATCTAATAATTGAAATGACACGAATTTTAAAAAACGTTTATTCCAAGGCGATAATAAAAACCTACGGCTAAATTTCATATTTTTATCCAATACAAAATTATGAGAAAGTATTTTCTATTTCATTTGTATAAATATTTATAAGATGCATTAATGAAATTCACGGTCATGTACCGTTGCCTCTTGTTTTTACTCGTAAAATTCTATCTCTGTTTCAAGGTTTGGTTGGTTTAAATAATAAAAATTGCGTGTAATTATTGTTTGGAAATAAATTTGCTTTTTATACGCTATAGAAATTTCAACTTGATTAATCGCGCCATTCTGTAACAGCTACAGTTTCAGAAATCAATTTAATAATTTTTTCATTTATTTAAACAAGTTAAGATAAAAACTGGTTAATATCACCCATTATTAATAATCTTTCCTAAAGAGGTACTCTCTCATGTGCAAAGCTGCATGCTGACTTTTGCTGGTATCATCTTCTCAGATATTTAAATTATAAGTAGTTGAATAGAATAGAATATTTAAAAAATCATTTTTAACGCATATTTGTTTAATCATTTGAAGTGACAGTAGACTCCGCATTCTCACACGCCATTATGGCGAACATGCGGCAAGTTTGTGTGTATGTTAATTTAAAAGGTTTTCCTCTTTCAGAGCAAAACAAATTAAACCCTAGAAAATAATAACTTCAATATAAAAAAATCAGAAATTAAAAATAATTACCCATTTTATATTTTTAGGTGAAATTGTTAAAGCACAATTCAAGCATACTGTGCAGGCTATAAAATTTAAATTTAACCTTGAGGTAAGGGAAAATTAATTTTGCAGAAGTTTAAGCAGTAATCAAAAAGGCGAAACAATGAGAAATCAGTGTGAAAAAGTATTTAGTTTTCAATAGCTATTAAATTATACCCCATAAATTTCCTCATTGTTTTACTATTTTAATTTGCAATTAAAGAAATATACTTTAACTTATTGTTAATCGCTCGCATAACTCCTTTCCTTTAATAAAATGTTGCCTTCAATTTATGCGTGCTTGTACGTTCAATGAACACAACAATGTCACGTTAATATTATTAGAAAAATTAAGTAAATTTCACTCGCTGTTCCAGAGTAAGTTTTCTTCGAGATTCTCAAATTGTGTAATAATCTTGCTCTTTAATTTATTACTATTCTTCGAGCGCTTTCCAATCGGAATTTCGTTAATCCATTCATGCTAATTTTTTAATATATAAAAAAGTATCACTTTCTGCGTTTCATACACAATATTTTTGCCAAGCTGAAGTGCTGAACATTTTCAGAAGCAAAAAAATGTCCAGACGTTATTGCTCCATTAATCTTTATAATTACTAAGATTACTTCCTGATACTTATTTCTATGCGATAATAACGGACATAATAATACAAATAAATAACAACTACTGGCTGCAGGCGAATGCTTTTTATTATTATATTTAAGGAAGCCTGTTGTAATCTATCGTGACTAAAGTATCGTACACATAATGTAGATAACACGGTGAACAAGATTGTTGGAAGCTTGTAGAAAATGTTGATTTTTTTACCCAACTAGGTCAAAAAATGGGCTTTTAATTATCCACTCTAAAGTAAACCCTATCAGAGTGTTAACTCTGTGTCAGCTTCAAAAACACATTCAAATTGATGAATTTATATAATATCAATATTAGAAAAATAGGGGGTCTACCCAAAACAAACAAAATTGCCAAGTGGTCTATGGGACAAATAAGTTTGGGGACCTCCGATTTAGACTAATATATTAGCTGTTGGCCGCCGTGACCTTCTAGTGTTTGCATTCTGTGGAAATCAATTGGCTAAGTTTGGTGGCTGCGTTATTCTTTTGTAACTTTCAATTTTTAGGTTGGTAAAAAAAATTTGACAATGTGAGGTGTTAAGAAAGGAAAAACATTATTATCCTTCAAGTGTTGATTATAGAAGTGATTTGAGCAGATTCCAAGAATTTTTGATGGCATTCAAATCGGGCGATATTTTTGTTTTTGTCTTTCAGCTTGAAGGGTTGGTGGTAGAGTACAATGGCTTAAATGGAATATTTAAGTCGGCAGGTCGCAGGTACTTTACTATACATTCCTGATAAGTAGTCAGGTACAAATTGTCACTTAAAACTTAGAAAAGTTAAATATTTGCACGTGGTCCTAATTCAAAGGCCAGGCAGTGTTGTCAGTTTTTTCAAAAACTGCAAACCGAAATTTGGGCGAATTCTGAGAAATAAAGTTGCGGTTTATTGCGGTAAATAATCGACTTTGATGTTTAAAGCCCAAAATATTGGTTATTTTGTGAATTGTGAAGCGAAAAAGCTAAAAGAAGGGTGAGAAACAAAAAAACCGACAATAACAAATTAGGAGTGCTGCTCCCCTCCCCCAAATTTCTCTTCGGTCCATCTTTGGACCGAATTAGTTGCACTTTTGGCGATTTTTTGGTTGTAAGTTGGCACCGTAGCTTTTTAAAATCTGACACAGTTTAAAATATGGCCAGGGACCGATCCCCGGATTTTCCCAATTTTTTTTCTCAGAAAGTAAAGCTCAAATAATAACAGGTTATGAGCTCAGGTTGTGCCCAGAACTGGTACATCGCTTCGCATATATCGCCAATGGTCAAATTTTAGGTGCTGGTGCACTTTTACTTTAACTTTTTCTGTCCACTACTGGACACTCGGTCTTTTTCTATCAGAAAACGGTTTCAATATGAACCCCACAGCTGCTTAAACCGGGTTGGGAACCCTGTGTTACAGTTGATCGTAGCAATCATGAATCCAGGAAACCTTGCGTGACCTCCGAAGGCGGGAGATCATCCAAAACCGTCTCAACACTATTGGGGAATTTTTTGCATACCACCACTGGGAACCAGTTCGATTGGTTTCAGCGTATAAATTATAAATTAAATGAAGCCAATTAATTGTCGATTAGAAGTCGTAAGATTACTCTGACGTATGGGAAAGCGTTACAAGAAATAAAAAAAAAGAAAACCTATTAGATAATCGACTGAAAAATGATGACACTAAAATTATCAAGTCATAACGCGTGTTATCACAAACCTACATTTCCTCGACAGTAGGTCAAATCGATCTATTTGGCCTTTAAAGACAAATATATTATATAGATTCTGTGAAATTCACTAACAAGGTGCTTTAACAAAAAGTTGATCTTCCTCAGTTTATTAGGTAGTTGTGTACCAGAAAAGGAAGAGAAAGCCCGTGGCATTAGCAACTTCAGTTTACTATTAAAAAATACAAATTTGTCGAAAAGCTTTTAATCTTTTTCTCAATTCCCACCACCGACTGGTGAAAGGTGTTAAAGACACAAACACTCCGGCAATGTTTATCAATGCACCATTCCAGCTCAGATATTTCTATGCATCGTACGAATTTGTTAACCGGTTCGCTTATCAGTGATTATCAATATTACAAACAATCAAATTTTTGAATGCAAAAATTATGTAATAACTTTCAGTGATCAAAATGAAGTTTTTCTGTTATTTAGTGTTGTTGACAATAATTGTGAGTGGGTGTTGTGAAAACGAAGAGACTGTGACCGAAGAACAATTCGAAGAAGTGGAAGAAATTAGGGATGGAAAACAAATAGGGGATGTCATCGAAGCGCAGGTAATTCATGCAAACTTTAAATTATTGCAAAATTTAAATATTTTGAATTTCACATGCTTATGTTCTTTTGTTTATTGTTATTTAATTTCTTAAAAGGAACAATTTAATTTTGGTTCGTTGGTTACGCATTTTGGTTCAAAAAATTTTAAATCGACATTGCGCATTAAGTTTTCTAAATTTTTTTTTAAAATCGTTGATTAATTGGGTTATAAAAATGTTTTATTTATGAACGAATAATTCCAAAGTTTCTATTTTATTGCTGAATTCTTAATAACAATTTTTTAATTAATGCCTACTTAAGTTTATTTATACGATTTCACTTTTTATAAATATACCTTTGTTGTTAAATGAATTAAAACAAAATGCGTAACCAACATTATTATCAAAATTCAGACAATTTTTGAAATTGTGAAATTAATCGATTTTTTTTTATAATTAAATCCGAATAATCTGTCGCGAATATTAAAAAATTCAAATTCATAATAACGGAAAGTCCCAAAAACATACTTAATCGATTTTTTAATTGGCTTTTAATGAAACCAAACAACAGCTGATAGAATTGAACTTAATTGGAAATTAAACCTGCTCTTAAAAAACAAGAATTGTATTTTTTTATCTGTATTTAATTTGGAGAACAAAGAGTGAGCGTTACTTATCAAGACGAGGAATAAAAAAATAATTATTTCAGAGTATCTACTCTTCTGCTCTGCTGCTCAACCGCACGAATAAACTACCGCAGACTAGAAAAATTGAAATGATTAACAAACCAATCCAACCCTGTAAATGTTAATATGCCCAAAATGATGCTTATAAATAGTCACCTGTAAAAACTACTGACTAATATAACTTAACGAATCGAAGTTCAAAATGCAGTTGCTGCCCAAATTATTCCAAACGTTGATTATTATTACTATCTCACTTGATCTTCTAAGTTTTTTGATTGCATTCAAAAGATTGCAAGGTCGGTGTCATGGAGTAATAAAAAAAATATACGCCTTGGTATAATAATAAATAATGTTTGCTCTTCAATTTAACGCCAACATTATGAGAAATAATTTGGAAAGTGTGTTTAATAAAAGTTTGCATTAATTAAATTTTAAGTGAAACTATTTACTTTATTTGGCATGCACAAAAAATAGAGAGTACTTCGATCGTCCATTTAGATTACAAATTAAAATTTTGACGGTTATTCACATTCTAGAACTTACGTTTATTCAAAGTGGAAGTATTACGAGAAAAGCAGAAGCTAATGGTGAAACTAGGTCGATCGCCCAGGAAGTCTCGAATTCACCTGCATGTCTAATTTTAGAATTCTCACAAAAGTATTGCCCAGGTAAAGCAACCAATTTACGCAATAGGTTAACTAAAAATTGCAGACACCAAGTACAACATGCAGAAAACCGGTGTTATAATATGCTAATAGTCGTGTAAGTGTGTCTCCATCATTTCACTTCTTGGTGAAGAAGAAACTTAAAATGTAAAGTCTCTGATGATCGAGAAATATTTCGGTGGGAAAAAGCTCACATAATAACAGGTTATTGGCCCAGACAAACTTAGCTTCAGCTGCTAATATACGTACAAATGTGGAAGATCTGGGGGATACCAATGCTCGGTGGGTGTGGCCGAAAATAAGAAAACTAAGGGAAAAATTGAGGATTCAGAGAAAAATTTAGGAATCAAATCATTCAAACCATTCGATAAAAAATGTGAGATAACTTGTTACTCCGAAATATCAACCAAAATGTGGTTTACTCTTCAAAATTATTGAGAATTAAATGATGTAATTATTATGGAATTTTTTTTTGGTCGTCTTCTTCAGCCTATCCTGATTATTGCTGATCACTCGTCTACTTTTTCTTAAAAAAGAGATTTAAACATTTCGAACCCATGGAAGTGTCTGTGACCCCATCGTAAGAAGTTCAGTCTCTCCTTGCTGTTTGCCGTGCAATTGATCGCACTAACTACTAGGTTAATGCTCGGTTCCTTCTAATCTCTTCCATTCAAAAGAATCTGTTCATCCTTAATTATGTTTGTGACGTCATCGAATGATTATCGCTCTACCTTTTTATAAACAGGGGTAGGGGAGTAATATTGAAGAGATTTTACTGTAGCTAGTAGAGCTTACTGACAGCTAAAACTGTTGTTTGAGAATGTAGACAATTCAGGCTTTAAAATTAAGGCTCTTACTTTATGGGACAAAGCATTGTGTTTCAAATTTTTTCCATTCCTTCGCCATTTTTGCCAGTTGTGCTATTTAATTTTGGTTTGGGAACGCGGTGCCCAATCGCCCTTCCGTACTAGTCGCCACTGTTTTATAACATGTCATATTAATTTTTTGTACCTAGTTTTCTCCTGACTATCCAACATATTTTACTATCATAAACTTCACTTTAATAGAATATAAAAATACATTCTCGTATAATTTAAAACATAAGCCACGGTATATTTCATTGATAATTTAATATATCCCACGATAAATGAAAAACGAAAAAGTAGTACTTCTATTATTTATGGCCATGTCGAGAGATAAAATTCCAAGTTGCAACTCCCATTCTATACGTGTCACATCAAATTTATTAAATAAGAGAGCCAAAGTAGATGTCATTTCGAAATACAATAAGTTTAATTTTTAAAAAATTTCAGAAACAAAGAGATGAAAATAAAATTGTTAAACTAAATTACCAAGGTTCATTTTCTGGTCACTTCATTTTCTCTATTGCGAAAGAAAGCAGATTGAAAGTAGCTGCGACAGCTGCAGGATTGTGCTTCGACATGATTTTGACTTATTTGGGAAGTTATGGAAAGTAGGAAGCTTTTTTCGTTGGAAAAACCTCACTTGGCCAATTGGAAGAAAATTTTTCCCAATAACATTCGGCTAGTGAACTTTTGATAAAATTTTAAATAACCGGTTGGTCACATAATAATATTAAACCCATGCATGTGGTTGCGGAAGTAAAAGTAGGGCTTAAAATTTAATAATCAAATTAAATCCCAGATCCACTTCGAAATTAATTTAAAACTTCCAAAAATAGTCGAGACCATCCAAGTCCAGTTACGTAAGATGCAAATAAGTGAAATAATCATTAGATTAAATATTTGCAATTGATATTATTTGATGTGCAGTTCTCCATGTCCTAATGAGTTATTTAGATGATAAAAAAAATGTATCATACAGGAACAGATATCAAGGTCAAGAATGATATAAATTTCTGATAATTATACAGGCAGAAATACGATTGATTCGCAGATGAATGGAAATAACTAGGCTTCGACCCAGTTCTTTCTATGGCTACCGCTTCTGATGCTAGGTAATCAATTGTTTGACCGACATTTTTGATTAAGATCGCATTATTCTTGTTGATCGTTTTTTTAATTCGTTATCAATAAGTAATTAATTACTTTAACTTTTATTTATGTGGCATGACAAATTTCAATGCCGTTGTAAATGGAATAATTAAAATTTTAATAAGTTTGTTTTTCCAAACCAAATTCTCTTTTTAACAGATAAGATTTTTCATAAAATTTTAAAAACTGCTTTTTTTGTTCACATTGTACAACCAATTTTTCTTTTGCTTTCAGGCTTGGAAAGTCATAGACAAACGCAATTGGGAAAATCCGGACGAATGGGTTCCAAACGAGAGCAGTTCTTCAACTTCAACGGAAACTTCAGAAGAAAGACCTAAACGAATACGGAAACGTAAGCGACGACCAGTGGTGGTTACAACCGAGGAGTCGGACGAATCTCCACAACGTAGAAAACTCAAGCCTGAAACTTTGGACGAATTTAATAACTCTTGGGGCGAAATGGAAAACGAATCGCCGAGGAAACCCTACCACAGAAGACGAGTGAGTCCGGTGTACGTGTCCGATATCGAAAACGACAACGTAGATGTAAAGCCAGTATCGGCAGTTTTACATGTCGACGAGTTTCCGGATGAAAAAATTGAAGAGCCGGTAAAACCAGTTCGCGTTTACGAAAAAGTAAGGGATCCCTTCACGGCGTTACTTGAAGTCGATGCTAAAGCACGTCTGAAAAAGAAGCAGCAAGAACTGGAAACCAAGGAAAGCGAAATGACCACCGTTTCCGATTTGAAAATGCTACTCAAACAATCCGTCGGATCAATTAGTTTAAGTGAAATTTTACAACAAAAGAATTTGTCTTTGGGAGATTTACTCCAAGGTAAAGAGCAAGCAATATCGGCATTAACCGAGAAACCCGAAGATATGCCCGAAATTAAAGAGTATAGGAACCCCGTAGAAGATTATCCACAAGTAAATCAATGGAAAGTCATCGACGAACCTCTGTATTTAAATCGACAAAAACCAAAGTATCCCTCGGTTAGCGACTCGGTCGAAACAATAGACATAAAAAACACTTCGGATATACCGAAAAGTAAATATAGTAAACCACCGCGATTTTCCTCCATAAAAAATTTCGAAGTTGTAAACGAACCAACCACGGAACGTAGAATCTTTGTTCCTTCTCATCCTAAATACTACACTTCCGCCACTTACAAACCTAAGTTTAACAAAACCGAAACAACGACAACAACCGAAAAACCTCCAACGGCGCGACCGTCCATTACTCGTAAACCATTTTACGAAAATAAATACTTAGACTTCAGATCAAAGTACGTATCCATGAAACCAAAATTGAAGAGCTCCTTACCAATAACGAGTGCAAAATTAAACAACGTCAATAATAAGGAAGAAAACGAAACAACTCAGATACCACTGAAAGCTTTTACCATAGATTTGGAAGATATATTTGGATTTTCCAAAATTTCTAACCAAACGGAATTTACAAATTCCATTAACGTTAAAGCGGACGAAGGGCCAATGAAAATGGATTTTGATTTGAACAGTTTGATGAGGAAAGTGGAAATCCAAAAAATTACCACGAGTACGACTACAACTAACAGAATACCAATCACAGAGTATGCGTCCAAAAAAATAAGGCCTTCAAATGCGAGGGAAGAAATATCGGAAATTTTGCGCGATAACAAAAGCAGAAATAATTTAACCAAAATTTTGAGAATGAGAAACATGACTGTGGAAGAATTGGTAGCCCAGCGCGAACGAGGTTCCAGTCAATTGCATTTGGCCGATATATTTCACAACCAAACCAGGGAACCGGAACCTCCTGTCGAACCTCTCGTTGGCCATGTAAGAATTCCGAATGATAGAAAACCAAAGACGATGTTGGATAAAATAGTCAATTCTTCCAATGATGCGGCACAGACAAAGAATCAATTAAAGGTCACGAATTTTCCGACCTACAAAATTGAATTAAATAAAGTAATTAATGAATCGGAAGCTTCTCCATCCGAAGTGCTGATCTGGAAGAGTCTGTATCCTACGCCAAATCCCAAAAATTATAGTAAAATCGAAGATATCATTGACGACGTGAAACGAATTGAAGATATAGAAAATAGTATTTCGGATGCCGTCAACAACGAGTTCAACATTGAATTGGACGAAGACGATTACGAAAACAAAACTTTTTTCAAATTTCCAATGGGAGTAAAATCCGCGATCATCGCAAGTGCTGCAATTATCGGAATTTCGTGTTCAGTATTTTTAACGATATTTATAATATTTAAATGGAACCAAAAACAAAGACAACGTTTGTGTTATACTGATAGTTTTTCTTGTTCTAGAATTAAATCTCCTATTTTAGAATCCATACCAAAGAGGACTATCAAAACGATTATGAGTGAAACGCTAGGGAAGAAGAGAAAATATTCAAATGTGTATCCACAAAGCATGTCGGATTATATGTGGGAAAATGATAAAAAGACGCCTTTTCAATAAAAGAAAATTGTTTCGTTGTTAAAAATTGTGATTAAATAAGTGCAATAATTAGTAATTTATATTACAAAGACATTGGGTGGTTGTTGATTTCCGAAGGAATGGAAGAAAGCTTTTAAACAATCAGAGTCCGCAGGGTATTAAAATAAAATCGACGTTATTCTGCGCTGAAGCTACCAATTTCTTTTAAAGCACGAAAATGTGTAAGTTGCATCATCGGAACGGTGGATCTTCTCTTTAATATTTGGATTGGTGAATCGTGTGAACGTTGCGATACTCACATAAAATTTTGAGTATGAGAAAATGATGCTTAAGTTTATACAAATAATGTTATTTTTTTATGTGTTAATAATAAAATTTCAGAATTAATTTTGAATTTTAATTTTATGTCTTTTTGCATAACATTTTTTTCAGATTCATTTCGTGGGAAAAAGCCAAGTTGCTTATTATAAAACTCCGTGGAGAGATGCCAGATTGATTTTAATAGTCAGGATTCATTCTTGTCGATTGTGGACTAGGAGCTTTGTGAATATGTACGATTATCCAAACTACCGAGTATCCGAAGCACAAAAAAGAATATTTAAAAATCAAAGTAAAATTTCATTTACGTTTGCAATTTAATTTTAACCCCCCCCCCCCCCCAAAGTTATGTAATCTATTTGAGTTTTTTGATAAAAAGTTACTGTTTCCCCTTTCTATTTCTTAATCTTTTAAATTTTATTTTGTTATTAAAAAAAACATTGGAAATAACATGAAAATTCAAAAAAGCCCCATCTTTTATTAGAAACGCTGGTAATATCGTAGAGAAAAAGAAATATTAATTATATTATATAATAATATAATCAATTTTGTAGATTATTAAATTTTTCTATATTTTCATATATTTTTTCTACAATTCTTTAACTTTCTGCAAACAATTCAAGATCTTCCTAAGTTAATAAAAATAACACTTCATTATTTGAATAAAATTATTAGAGAAAATTATTATTTGTATAATAATAGGTGATGATGGGCAGCGGCGTATTTAGGGGTGGGCAAGGGGGCAATTGCCCCCCTCCAAGACTCGGATTGTATCCCTGAAGCCCTCCGTGATAAAAATTATTTACAGTTCGCCAATTACAATAGGATTAATAATATTTTGTATACCTCAAACCTCAGTTAATTTGTCAGTTATCTCTTTACCACTGACGCGCATGAATGGATTATGGATTAATAACCTACTTTAAGGTAAAAAGAAACATTTGCCTGAACGACTACCTCAATCCTTCAACGTAACGGTCGTTAAGAACCGGCAAATTTGGTACTCCTTAATATTACAGATTGTACTTCAATTTATTTCAAAAGATTAATTTTTGAGTGTACACCAAACTTTATGGTCTAAACGACCGTTAAGTTTAAGCATTGAGTAAAGAAATCTCGGGTGAAGTAAAAAATTTAATATTTATTATGACCGCCAGAGGTGTAATTTACCTAATGATTAATGGTAGACCTGAAACGAGGTGCAAATTAGGTTTTTCTATGTCGTATAACGACGTTATATTAACGTCTTAGTAACGTAAACATAATAAAATTATAATTTTTAAATTAAATAGTATTACTCACCGATATTGATTAAAGGTGAAATGCTTTTTTAATATTTTACATGCAGGATCGTCGTTGGTGTTAAAAATTTTATAAAAATACGCATATTGCCGTATAATACTTTTGATCACTCTCAAAGAGCTTTCCAAAGTAGGAGATCCGTGTAATTCCTTCAAGTCGTCGACATTAAAATACAAAATCGTGGAATAAGTCTGAGGTAACGTATCGATGTAAGGTTTCCAAAACGAATTTCCTTTAAATTTTTCCAACAGTAGAAATACCGCCAAAGCTACGTTGGGCATTTTGCTTAAAATCATATCATCCACGATTAAATTTTTTAGCTCGCTTTTTTTAGCGGCATCGTACGTTAGCATTAAGTTCCTCGGCACAGAAATAATCAAAGACGATTTATCAATGTCAACGTTCGTTTTCAAACCTAATTCGTAACCCGCAAACTCGGCAATTTCGATTCCGTCAAATTTGGCGCCGTTAGTATTCATCCATTCGGTAAAACGATTTAAGATGGCGCTGTCCAGTCTATTATCAACCAAAGTAGGAAATTCCATGCCGTTTTCTAATTTTTGAATTTTTTCAATTAACTCCGTAAGTTTTTTTTGTAAATCTAAATTTAAAACACAAGATTCGATACACAGTTTTAGTAAGTCGTCGATTAACGGTATCATTTTATCCGAGTGAGCAAGTGTTTGGTTATATAAACCCCTTGGTTTTAGTTCTTGCTGTCTTCCTTTATTTTTACGGCCCATTGTTGTACTTTAGATTAAAATTTATACAATAATTGGTAAATACACGCACGCACACGGCCTCGCACAATTTTTTGTGATACCACGCTCGATGTGCTAATAATTTAAAAATAGTTCACTGCAGGCGGAAATTTATATCTCATAGTACAAACTGATTTACATTTATTTATGGTAAAACTTAGAAAGAACGACAAATTTTTTTTAGTATAAAATTGTTTGTTACAAATTAATTATTTTAATTTATAACTTCTTTAGAAACAGGTACGTTTATTTTTAAGTTTTCTCTGAACTAAGTAATCGTAATAAGAGATGTCGCCACCTTTCTCGAAATTTAATTTTATGATTTAATAAATTGAAAAAATGGTGTGTACGTAATAATAATGTTTAGTTATAATTTTGAAGAATTTCATATTATTTCAAGTTAATAGATTTAATAAAACCAACAACCTTTTATTTTTTTATTTACGAAAAACAGCCAATAGTATTGCTTGATTGCGGCAAGAGTGCAGTGTTGCCATGTTGAATGAAATTTAATTTTATCTCATAAATGTTTATATCTACACCTTTTCCAGCAGTAAGGAGGCATTCAAGCAAACTTTCAATGATTTTAGACCCCCCCCCCTTGTATAAGCAAAACTTAGAAATAGAGGGGGGTTCAGACCTCCGTGAAGATTTCCAACCATAGGGGAGGGGGTTAGATTGTGATGTCACATATTATTTAAAATTTTTGAAATTATTTATTTTGAAAAATAAATTTTTAAAAAGAAGGGAGTTCAACTTGATATATTTAAGTATCAGTTCGGAATATTTTCTGTGTATAAAATTACCCAAAATCTCAAGTTATTTGTGGTTGAGCATAAAGCAAAATTTATTCTGTTATCTGGCATCACTGCAATATTTATTTATTTATCTGTTTTGTAAATTAACCTAACCTAAAACTTGTGAAGTAAATTGTGATGTTAGTTTTCGGCTCGAATAACTAGTTAGCATACAAAAAATATGCTTCGTATAAGTTCTAATTTTATAAAAACTCAACTGTGGTTTAATGTAAACGAAACGAAATTCTATTGTAATGCAGCAAAAGCCAAGTCCAATAACACATTGCATTATAAAGACTTATCGAAATCTTACCGCCACCCGAAACAAACTGTAATGGAAAACTTGAATGAATTTTATGATATTGACTTCAAGAAATCTGAAAAAACCTTGAAGTCTTTTGATTTTGTAAAATTATTACCGCTTACAAAGTTAACGAAAAATTGTCACGTTTTAAAAGAAGAAAATGTTACCGTTGATAGAATACTCAGGTTTATCAAAGTTCTTTCGTTTCGAAATTTAAGCGAAAATGTAAAATTGTTGAAACAACTCCCATACAATACTAACGATTTGTTTCCGCTTCTGAACTTAAGTACTTCGGTGATCAAAAGACTTCTAACCGAAAATTTGGAACATCGGATAGAGTTCCTTTCCAAACTTCTTGAGGTAAAAACAATTAATTGGTTTCTTGACAATATTTAAAATCTAATATAATTTAAATTTTAGCTTCCAGTTATTGAAGTATCCAATCTGTTGACAAAAACTGCTTTTAATAAAATGGATCTGCAAACTTTTGAAGAAAGATTTAGCTTATTGAAAAGTTACGGGATGAAAGCAGAAGAAATAAATAGAGATTGCGACATATTCAAAATAGATGTGAATTTGTTGACACAGCGGCTCGATAAACTTAAACAACATGGAATTAAAAACTTTGATTCCCTAATGTTATGTAAACCTGAGGATAGGTTTCAGAAAAAACTTAGGGAAAATCTGATAACAGGTGGCGATACCACTTACCAATACCTAACAAAAAAGTTGAAACTCACACCGGAGCAAGTAGATAGACTTGTACGTCTTTTACCCTTGTTATATAAAAAAGACGTAGAAAGAATTGATAATCTTATTAATAGTTTATTTTCGCGAGGGTTTACAGCGGAACATATAATTTCGTGTCCTAGAATATTAACGACTAGTTTGTCTAGAGTAGAAAGACGTTTAAATGAATTGAACAATTTAGAGCAAAGAAAAACAGAATTGTATCGTGTAACTGCCAACGAAAAACTTTATAGACGTTACTTTTGTAAAATATAAGCTTTATTTTTAAGAACTGCCATTAAAATACATTCTGTGATACTCCAGCTACCACTGGGAAAGAAATAATAATTGTTTTTAAAATCTGATTATGCTCGAATTATTTCTATAAAAATATGAATAAAATTTCGGTAAGTTACACTATGTTGTCATTGCAATGTTTACCTATTACTTCTTCATTTAGATTAAAATAACAAAATTCAAGCCACCGGTAAACAGGTAATTAGTACAGTGTTTAGAGACCATTCTCGAAGAAAAAATTATATTTAAGTGCGACAAACTAAGTTAGCGTTCCATAACGTATCATTCTCCAAGATATTTACAGATTAAATCAACAAGCAGCCACAAGAAAACATTAAGGTCATACAAAATTTATATATATCATCAAATTTTTCTTTTTAAATTAATTTTAAGCCATCACGATACTTCGTCCATACGATATAAATATACTTATTTAAAATAAATTATTGAGCGAGACACCTTGTTGCTCCAACTACAACCAATTTAAACAATGAAAGCTTGACCCTAAATTTTTAATCAAATCTTGTGGAACAAACGGAAAGCTCATAAACTGCATAAGAAAATTTTTAACACAAATAATTAGATCCATTACGCTACCTACGATTTTAAAGAAACATAAATATAGTAAAACTAAATTTTATTTAAAATTATTTCAAGAGTATTATAGATATTAAGAAAAAGCAGTACATATATTAATTTTCTAGTGAATAATTATATAAACAAAAATATAGAAGCTTAATCAAACATATTTTCACTAACGATCCGGTTTTGTCGTCGCCTTGCTGAAATTCTTTCTTCGTTTGATTCTTTTATTCTGTTAACTTGCATATACGTTGGAACAGCAAAGCCAGCAGTGGCGGTAGCAGATATAATTGTACCAATTAGTGATGCCACTGGATGTATTGATGCAAGACGTAATCCAATACCTATTGCACTTGCAACACCTGCACTTCCAGTTGCTGATGCGTACAGTAAAAGAGATTTTTTATCTTCTTCTCTTGCATCCTTTTCTGCATTGATTCTCGTAATTAATATATCAAATGTCTTGATTGCTTTTGCCAAACTCTTTTTATAGTAATCAATAAATTTCTCTCGAAGAATGTTGTTCATCAAAAATAAATTATCCAAGTCTGCTAGGACTTCCAATCGTCTCTTAAATTCTGGATTTATGGGATTCAAAATCTTTTTAGTTGCGACTGCAATATCATGCAAATTAGAATAATTTGAGATCTTTTGCAATCTGCATTGGCGAAGAATAGAATTGATGGAATTTAGATATTCTCGTAATTCAACAGTAGTTGATGCAGATATATAATCACTTATAATGAACAAATCTTTAAATTTATCGACTTCCTTTTCAATTTGTTCATAAAAGAAATCTTCACTCAAATATTCATTATAAATTCTTTGAAGAAGTTCACGAGACCGAAGAGACACCGAAACGTCAATGTCCATGGTGCTTACAATTGACCAGGGACTTTTCAATATTGCATCTTTAATATTATAATCGATCGGCGTTGTTATGTCGCCCAAACCATCAGGTGCTTTGAAAATCGCAAGGTTTGTAATGTTGTCAACTAAGTGATTAATCAAACCCAAGTTGACCGATAAACCATCAACCGAAAGCAATTTTAAACGTAAAATTCTAACAACATCGTCAAGGGACAGGTTCTGCGAATCTTTAGAGAAAACCATAACCACTGAATGTTTGAGATGTTCAAAATTTTTGAATAGGGTATGAATTTGATCGAGAAAGTCGATAAACTGGTTTATGTTGTCACTTAAAAGTAAATTTAAGTCGTAAACCAAAACAAATTTTATCTTTGCTGCATATTTTACGTGAGAAATGTAAACGGAATTTATGATGTCTTGAATTTGACTTCGGTTATCGTCAAAACCAGGCAAGTCAATTAATGAGGATTCTTCAAATGGAAACACCTTTGGGATTTGGGTGCAAGATACAACACCAACTCCAATTTTAGGCCCTTGATCATTTTCATTACGTTTTACTATTCTATATGTATGTGAAGTGTTTTGTTCGCTGGTCAATGGTGTTCCTATAAGGTAGTTGATAAGGGTACTCTTACCACTTCGTGAACAACCCAAGACGACGATGACGTTTTCTTTATTAATTTCTCTTTTAAAAATGGAAAACCCCTCTTCTCTTTTCAATTTCTGATGTAACTCATTGACAATCTCTTCGACCTCGGAATTGACCATTGCAAATGTGTGAACCTGGAAATTGTCACTGTGACAAGTTGAATGTTAATAAAAATTAAACTAATTACCTGATTTTTTACACAATAAGATTAATAACTTGTTTTGGTTTTCAGCCACTTTTAATAAATACGTCAAAGTACCAAAGCTGTAAATCCCAAGTTTACATACAAAGACAAACGGTGTTTATTAAATCTACCGCTCAGTTGAACTAAAATAGAGAGGTTCTCACACTTTTGCGACGTATTTCGATATCTCATACAGGGTTATTCGTATTTACAATGAGAAACTAATTTGTAGCGAAACCGCTCCCCGCCCCTCTCATCAACCAGCAAATGAGCTTCATAATATCAAATTTGATTAGAAACTGTCAATCAGTGGTGTGCTGTAAATATTTTATCTACGGGCTCGGAGTTTTATTTCATTTTTAGAACTATGCAAAGAAGATGATATTATACTCTTTGGAAATACGTAAATTTAATTATACAGGGACGGAAGATTCCCCTTCCGGCAGTCAATACTTGAGTACGTGAATGAAGTATTCCACCAAGACCAAAGGGGGGGGCACCGAAAAGTTGACAACGGCTCTAATCGGTGTTGATTTTAGCCCCCCCCCCAAATGGCCTAGGAAGCGGGATGACGGATGCGCCCGGCGTGGGAGCCTTTTCTCGGAGAGACTGATTCTCCTCCGACAAGAGACTGGACCTCGCCTCGCCTTTGCTAGCTTCGCGCCTCTAAAGACAGTCGGCCAACTTCTATCCTCATAGGCAACTTCTATCCTTCTGCCGTTGGGTCCCGTCATGTTTTTGGACCCATTCCGCATGCCACGATTTGCATTGTCAGCGATCTTCGCGATGGGGCTCACGTAACCCCATCATATCTCAGCCAAACCGCCGACAGTCTTGATACGGCTCTAATCGAATCTGAAGTCAGCAGTTCCCCGGCGGACGGTTGTGTGCTAATTCCTCAACCCGATGCCAAGCCAGGCGGTTCTCGTAAGTCATTTTAAGGAAGTGTAGGCTCGGCCCGGTATTCCATAAATGATTCCGATTCCTATTAGTTTTAAAGTGGAGCTTATAAACCAGTTTTCCAGATTTTTTGAAATCGTGTCAATAAATCGCATCTCACTCCACAACGAAAAAAACATGAAGGGGGGTCGGCTCGAGATTTGCAATACATTTCATGGCCATAAAAATGGGTCTTGATCATTCAGCAAGCTACAGCAAGTTTCTTCCTTCCATGCATAGATCATAGAAATAGAAATCTCTCTCATGTATGCTTCCATATGGTAAAGATATTGCCCCAGCGAAGCCATAGGCCGAATAACCACGTCAATCACTAATTAGTATCGGCCACCCTGACCAGGAATGGCCCAGTTCGGCGCCGCCGTTTCGCCGCAGATGTTTTGACGCAGCCGTTTTGCCGCAGCTGTTTCGCCGCAGACCCGATTGGGAGCGGCAATCATCAAATCAAATCGGGTCTGCGTCGGACTGTACTTGCGCTGAATTGGTTCTGCGCCAAACCGTTCTTTCGCCGAATTGGCCTAGCGCCAAACCATATTTTGGCCGAACTGGGTCAGCGTCAAAACATCTCGCCGAAATGGCTGTGGTGAAACGGTTGCGTCGAACTGTACCCGACCCTCCTAACCTGCTAGCATTATTATATGAATTTAGATGTATATTTTCCAAATTTAACAATATTTTGTGGACTTTTGAAGTGTCAGGGGAGGAGTAATTACCGCCTCGAAATAGAGTTTCGACTAATCTGCATTTAAATATTTAATAAGCAGGGGATTCAAGTATAACTACTGATTAGGGCGATTGTAAGTTCCACCGGTCGATTTTAGTTCACTATTTTCTTACAACATGTAAATTCCACCGATGGTCAATAAATTAAGTAAAGGCGGTCAATGCTATTATTAATCTTTTAGGTAAACAGGAGCGTGTTTTAGTGGCCTTTCTTGACATTGTCAAATCTCGGATCCCAGCTTTTGAGTTTTGTAATTTTCGAGTTCGGTAACCCTAGGGGCATGTTTTTACCGAGTTTCACGCTTGTCAAAACACAACCACGGCAAATCTCCAAGCACTCTAAAATCCACAATTTGTGAGTACTACAATTCAGTAATATTAAGTTACATCAACGGTGGGGTGGAAACTTACATGTTTACTGTGGAACTACTTTTTTGACCAGCGGTGGAACTTACATGTTTATTCTCGGCAGCTTAGCAGAAAAAAGAACTAAAAACTGACCATTGGTGACCTCTGCCCATTTATTAGACTCTTCCGCCCTCAGAACTAGCTGTAGGGGGGATTTCTTTATCGTCTATTTTACTGGCCAAAAAATTATTTTGTAAAATTTCTATCAATTTAAGAAAATCTGTTCTAAAAAGGACACTTTTTGGTAACTTTTACAACAGAATGTACTTGAGAAATAACTCGTCTTTCATTGTTTTATTCAAATTTTTTTTAAATTAGTTGGCCCGAGTCCTTTCTAAAACTCGAAATGGGGTAAGAGAGCTGTTGAAATGCATCTCAAAATAAAATGTTTTTATTTTAATTTTTGAATTCAAGAAAGAAGCCTACATTTATCAATAATGTTTTCGTAGTTTTTTGGAAATCTGTTATTTTATTTAAATTGCAAGATATAAATATTAATTGAAAAAGGTTAAAAACAATGGAAAGACCCATAATACTCCACACCTAAAATAAAACAGCCATTAAAATTTTCTTTATTTTTCTGTTCATTTTCTGCTTCTTCTGTTGTTCCAAGTTCTCTCTTGATATAAGTTACCTACCATCTTCCATTAGTAACAATTGTTGTTTTATTTATTTAAAATTTTATATTTTTAAAAAAAATTATTCAGTCGAAATATTTAAAATTATTATAGTAGCTATAATTTGTATCTAATATAGGATTGTAAACACAAATTAATATTCTTTAAGATCTTAAGTTAGTCTTTAAGATCCTCACCCCAACAACAGTTTTCCGTAGTAATTCTAAATGAACCTGTACCTTATCTTGACCTATTGCCATAAAAGTGAACGATTTACAATTTCTAGTTGGTTTTGTTTCAAGAGTTAGCATATTCCCCATTTCTGCAAGAGAAGTTATTCTATAAATAACATTTAAATTTCTCAATTCCATTTTTAACTGCTCTTCGTTCATGTGCTCTACTAAAGACGGGTCGCTTTGACTTGACATAGTCTCAATATGTTCGGCAAACTTCTGTGTTGATGGCTTTTGCTGAATAGTGCTGGTGGTATCTGTAATCCTAACCGATTTCATCAGATTTTGGGATATCAACTTTAAACTTTCGCTTAATATTTGAAACATGCCTTCGGCAGCTTTCTCTTTAGCAGCTTTTTTACTTCTTGATTGCCCGTGAGTAACATTCTTTACTGACTTATAAAGTACTTCGCAATCAAACGCGAATTCTCCATTTTCGATTACCCGTTCCATGTATATAGGAGTCGGTAACATTTCTTTAACACAAATTTCAATTAATTTTCCGACGTAATTTTCATATGAATCAGTTTCTGATTTGTATAAATTGATAATTTCATCGTATGGTGACAAACATGTTGTGGGTTTTTGACTTCCCGATTCTTCAATTTTGCTAAGCATCGCTTTGGCAGCTTTTTGTTTCGCGTCCTTTTTTGTTTTTGCTCGTCCCCGCGTAATAGTATTATCAAATATTTTACATTCAATAATAAATTCGTCATTTTTAGACCCGCAGTCTATGTAGGAAGGAATTATTTCGTGTCTTTTGGAACAAATTTCGTTTAACTTTCCGACATGGTTTTCGAATGATTCATGGATGGGACTTGGCTTGCCGGTCGTTTCATTTATATTGGCGCATGCAACTTCTCTTAATTCCATCGACTCTTTGTATCGGGTTTTTTCTTTTTCTATGAATACTTTTAGCATCTGTTCAGCAGCTTTTTGCTTCGCATCCTTTTTGGTCCTCGATTGTCCTCGCGTAGCAGTATCATCAAACATTTTACATTCGATAATAAATTCTCCATTCTCAGATCCACATTCATTGTAATTTGGAACATCAACCATGATCTTACTACATAGTTCGTTTAACTTTCCCACATGATTTTCAGATAGCTTGTTCGATGAACCTAACAATCCCAAAGATTTTAAAGTTAAATTCTCATTTTCATCTTGAGCAAGAACTGCATTTTCGTTATTTAATTTTTGTAATGCATTTTTCGCGCACAAATGTTTGGCCAACTGTTTAGTTCTGCCTGTGGCTTCCGAAAAAATTTCTTTAGTATTACCCAACTTCAGTGTCGCATGAAATTCTTTTCCTCTTGAGTTCACATCGTATATCGGTAGCGGTATACGTTGAATTTGTGCCATTTCTTGCAAAATAGATATTGCAGATTTCTCGGTTGCCATTTTGTAATTTGCGGTATGCTCGAGATATATTTAAATGAATAATTATTTCTCTTGTAAATTATTTGATGAAACGATATTTCCTTATATAGTAATTAAGTAGATAATCTTTATCGGATTATCGGATAATTTCATAAATACATTATTTTCGTTATATCCATACTATTATATAATTTGAAAGTGTTATATTTGTCCGCCATTAGATAAACTGAACTGTATGTATAATAATGAATCAAAATTATTATCAAACATCAGTTATGACGAAAAAGCGAAAATCATTTAATCTGACGGAACTGGATTGGTCAAGATATTCCCCCAGTGAGGCCAAAGGCCGATCAACCACGTCAATCATTAATTAATAGTGATCAGTGGTGACTTCTAGTAACAGGAAGCAGTACCTGACCAAGCTAACAAACCAAATTATACAAAAACATAATAAATATTTTTTTAAATTCCAAATCCCTCGGTTTCGCACGTATGCCTTGCTGTCTAAATTCTCACAAGCCGCCACTGTTCGTGATAGCTTGAAGAACAAAACAATCTGCTTTTATTTTAAGTTTCACATTCATATTTTGATGCTAGTCCGCCCCTGTATACGGTAGAAAAAAATCTTTATTTATTTTTAAATTTCAGGTTGGTATAATCAAACATAGATGGCGCTAGATCAATAATCTTCATTAGTTTATAAATAATTTCATTACATATGGCGAATTTGTGAAACGTGGTAATATATTGCATCATTTCATTCAATATTTTATAGTTGAAGAAGTATTTTTACAATTTATATTGCGTAAAATTGTGCGTAGTTCAAATTTTAGTGATTTATTTTCGTTTTAAATTTTTTAATTTAGACGAAAGCTTGTACTAATTGGGTTGCAGTAGGTGGAATATTTAATCAAGTTGGTACGTAAAATTGAACACGTTCTATAAATTCTATTAATATCTTTCTATCTGAATTATTATATTATGAAATTATGTGACTGTCGGTGCATTGGAATTCAATTTTGATTTTGTTGCAGGTTTTATCCGGTTGGTTGATAAGGAAATTTGTGTATTTCGATTTTCTTTTTTTGGTGAATCTGGGAATCGTCCAAAAGGGCGCTACCAATTTATATGACTTTAGAAAACCTTAAAGGTAAGTGTTCTTTATTCTCCCTTAATTTTCAAGTCTAAGGATGGATTATGTTATCAAAATGGATTGTTTGCTTTTCATTTCTAGTGCATGATAATTGGAACTTATTTTTATCCAAGGTTGTTATTGTTTTTAAGTTATTTTTTTGTTTGTGTATTTAATTTATTTACCATAATTATCTATTATTCTGTGCATTAAACTATAGCTTGAATTCTTAATTTGCTAATGTAGCAATGCAGTCTCCGGCGGTGCATTCAAATCAACACCATACAGGGTGGTATTCGTTCAGTAAACAAGTTTCAACTTTCTTTAAACATTTTTATCAAATGTACTCCTTGAAATCTAAAATAAATATTATATTGAACCTTATTCGTTGGAAAATTTTTAAACAAAATGTCAACAACAATACCAAGATTTTTATTCAAACGTCATTTTATGATCATTATGTGGTTAATTATATTGTTATGGTCATATAAAAACCATAAATTGGTTGTTTTTAATTGAGCAATGGCGATAATGGTATCAGTACCCTAGCGGTTCTCAAACTTTTCTTTTCTGTAATTCTCTTATAACTAAACTTTTCTTCACTTGTTAATTGTATTTGTTCAGTTTGATAAATTCGCCACCTTTATTTCAATTAACAGTGTTTCAGCGGATAAAAAGTGAAGTTCTGTTTTTCAAATTGATAGTTATTTGTTGATTTTGAAGAGTTATTATCCTATTATATTATCTGCTCTTGGGTGATCCTGAGAAAATATTTTCAAATCTTAAAATGACATAATATAATTAAAATTCATAAGTTTGGTTGAGGTTCAAGGAAGTAATATCGTAAATAAGCAATTTGGAGTTGTAAAAGTAAAGGAAACCTACTTGTGGAATACGAATAGGTATGTACTTATTTATGATAAAAAAGTTCATGATTTTAATTTAAGTGCTTTAATTACATGATTATAGCACTGTTTTATATATTTTTTTAAATTGGGCTATTATGCCAGTGTGGCAGAAGAAGCTGAAAAGGTTTCTGATGTTGTCTAGTTGTCAGCTAGGAATTTTTCTTGTTTTCTGGAAAAGTCTGAAAATTTTTAAACCAAAGTCAGAGAATGAAGACTTTGGGTCAGGGAAATGTTTTTGAAACTTTGAAAAACAATTCTAAAAATTTCGTTTTTTAATTATGAAATTTATTAAAAATTACTAACAAGGGGCCAACACGCTGAGTACATAGGCAATCGGCATTCCAATTTTTTTGGTGGTTCTAGAAGCCAAAAAAATTATACTGTCTCGGGGGTTTTGTCAAATGCTCCTTAGTTTTTAAGTTATGAATATATTACAATACTTTTTCATATTTTATATGATATAGTAAAAACACTACTTTACTGTTACCGATTTCCATAAGGGTCGGTAACCCGCGCCTTAAGTCAGAATATTTATTTTGAATAATAAATGAGAATGGGAACCCTGGTTCAGATAGAGATTGATTAATTGCATTGAATTGCAAGAAAGATAAACAATGTAGTAATCCATGATTAGCAAAATATTGGCTTTAAATAACAAACACTTCTTTCGTTCTTTGCTGTATAATACACTATTTAGACATAGACGTCTTTTTTACTTTAACCGTCTGGATTTTTTACATTCCACTTCTCTACTCGCGTTCCAATCTGGTTAGGTATCTTTGAAGCGTCAAAAATCCTTCATCAGACCAGGATGGTAAGTTGGGTGGTGTGGAGACTTGTCAGTCGACAATTTAATATGAAAATATGAAAAAAGTAACTTGTCATCATTAAGCTTTCTTATCCATAACACAACCGCATCAGGCTGTGCGTAAACGGGAGTATCCAACACAGAAATAACTTTTTACGATGCTTATTCGACGATTGCGAAATCGTTACCATCCGATCTGACATTAGCAGCCAACGCTTCAAGGACACCTGACCAGATTGAGTATCGTGAGCAGAGCTCTTTAGCAATACTTCTACCTCAGATCCCATTGAAAAATATTTTAAGTTTCTATGAACACAGACATGTTTGAAATGATGATTTTCAAATTCAAAAATGGATCAAATCAATACGAAGTTTCTCCATTAAAATACAGCCCAAGCCCGACTTTTTTCTATTTCCTCACTGTTTTAAGTGAAAAGTGGCACTTGATTTCTTGAAGCGAAGATTAATGATGTTACTTGATCATTTAAAAATTATTTTAATCCCCAAAACTTGAATATTGTGAATGATTAAATAAATAGGCTAATAAATTTTTATTTAAATATTAAGAACTGTTCAAAAAAAAGTTGACAGTCACGCCTCCGGAACTGTGTGTCGCATATTGTATGTTAAAAAAATGTTACCGCAGGGAATATGTAAAAATATACATTTTATCGTGACGTAAATAAACCTGAACAAATCGGTATTTCTGAAAACGATTTAAAAATTTATGTTGATGAATTATTAAACTTTTTGTGAAAGTAATTACTTTACTCTAGTGCCGGCGACGGACGGCGCTAAAGTTATCACTTTGGTGCCGATAATAGAATTGATTATGAAGATAATAGAATCAAGAGTGTTCAATGTAATTAATGTTTTATCAGTTTATCATTGATAGCGATATTAACCTTTGATATCTTTGTATAATGTAAACTTTGAATTTTGAAATTTTTGAATTTTTCAGAAATGTAGATCAATTATTATTATTTTATATTATATATTTTTCGTTTTTTTTTTTCTTATTAATAGTATTTTATCTGATTCCGTGCGAAAGTCGCCTTATCGCAAATCGTGTTCAAAGTGTCAAAGCAGTTTCTATTGCACAAGGATTTATTTCCCACTCTTGTGAAGAAAAGTACCCCTATACGTCACTGTGAGTAGATCCATTATTATCACGAAAATTGGTACTGAAAAGTAACAGTACGTGCCCAAATTTTTATATTTTCTTAGAAATTAAATTTTACATACCCCCCCCCCCCCGCGCATTAGTACGGAATTGGTTAACAATTAATTGTAACAAATTATCCTTCAAGGATCCACTTAGAGTTACGCATCCGGCCATTATCGGTCTGTACACATTTGTGTCTGTCTGAATAAGCAGAAAGTAAATATCAAATAATTCAATTTTTTGTGTTTATCCGGATTTCGATTTTACGATTAATGCTGTTTGCGGAAAATTAAGCTGCCATTCATTTTGAATGATTAATACGCACTTGCACGATGTTAAAATTTCCATTATGAATGATGTTTCCGTAGATTTTCAGCAGTGGGTTGTTGCTATCATCATATAAATTCAATGCAAAAAACAAAATAAATTGCAATTTAATATTTATTTCTGTGGTTAAAAATGAAAAAAAATTAATGTGGGTGGCGCGATTCTCGATTATTCACGCCACTTGAATAATTTCGATATCACTGTTACCATGCCATCCCAATATCTCTCTTGGAAAGATACTTTATGTTTTTGTTTTATTTAGAAGAGAACAAATAAAATGTACGTTTATCGTTTCATCCTACGAAGCAATATTTTACGTTTTTGGATTCGTTAAAATATGAAACGTTCAGGACGATTCCAATTGTGTGTCTCTGGATCAAAGCGATTACCTTAAATTTGCGAGTAGGTGATGATGTACAAGTTGTACGAAATCGATAATTTGTCTACTTTTTGCGCGTGTCCCATTTGATCGACCCGTTGCCGTGTCTGACACCCATGTCTACGTGTTCAAAATCTGTTAGTCTCTTGGTGCAGTGACGATCGCCATCATAGCCTTCCTTGCTGCAGCTGATTTGGGGCGCCTGGTCGCCTCCATGCTGCCGCCCGAAAACTATGGTGAGATTATCTATCCATGTTCGTATTAAGGTTGTATTAGGTTCGTACGTTCTGGAGACATAATTATCTACGCCATTTTTTTGGCACCCCATTAATCCACATTCACTGAAAATTTCCGTGCAAATATATAAGTTTCAAGTTCACTGTTACTGGTTTCAATCGAACAATATAAGGTGATTAAACGTATGCGAACGCTTTCCTACTAATTAAATTTTCTATTTATAGCTTTAATATTTTTGGGTGAATTGCGCATTTTTAATTGATCATATAACTTGAATTTTATATTATTAATCGACTTTTATGTTCCTTGAAGTTTTATAATAACCATTGTTTATGTTAGAGGCGTCGAAGATTTGATAATTTCTGGTATTATTTTTAGTAATCTATTTTTTACCATGCCCGAAACCTTATAAAGATTTTTTGCTTTCAACATCGCACTATTTGAAATATAATTTTGGAATCTGAGGTATCATCGCAACAAAACGAAACTGCTAATTTAATATTATTATATTTCGAATTAATTCGCAGAAAGAAAGGAAGGCAATAGGGAAACTTACGAGAGAATTCTTTCTTTTGGAATTTTTTTTTATCCCTTTCATTTGTTTCTTTCAACCCTTAATTAAGGCAGCTGGAGTGGCAGACAAAAGAATTTTTTAAATGTTCGCTTTATGTTTAGATTAGCGACTAAACTTTTATGCGTGTCTGGGTATGTATAAATCTCTCGTCTATTTGAACAATATTTAAGGTCACGGTGGTCTATTGACTTGCTTAAACATTGCAAACTTGTAAATTTCGGTTCTGGTTAATTTAATTGCAAGTGGACGGGGAAGAATTCCACTGTCTGTTGCACATCTTGGGCTATGGGCACGTGTCAATTTTTCATAATTTGATTGCCCGCAGACGACACACTTGGTGATATTTTTGGTAATATTTTTAAGCAAAAACACGAAATTTTGTAGTCGCCATAGGTGGAAACAATTATTTTCGAATTGTTTTTCGCGTGTCAGTTTTCTAAATTTTTAAATGTAGCCTGTAATTGCATATTATCACCAAATGCGCAAGCAAAAGAAAGTGTCAAAACCAAATGGTAACGTAGTAGAATGGAAAACATATTAAAGAATGACAATTAGTGCAAGTAAAACTACACCCAGACACTTTATTTTATGGTATCATAAATGGTGATTATTTCGACTGGTCTCTCGTATAGAGCTGCTAAATTGTAATGCATGTCCCTAATAAACACAAATTGATTTCTTGGTACGTTTCGTAAAATTAGTTTGCTTCGAATTTAATTTTTAATTAGCGTGCGTGGATTTCGTTGTTTTTTTTCAATCCTCAGTGCAATTATTTTTTTGCAACTGTAACATGTCAATGTTGAATCTTGCGCAAAAATCAGCAAAAAGTTGTGGACGCGAACAAAGATTTGTTCTTTTAGCATTGCAAAATAGATGCATTTCTTGAGTTGAGAATTTTATGGAATGTTTTTTAAATTTGTAGGTTTTTAAAAATTCTCCTAGGCTTGATTGTGGACCGGCGGGAATCTGATGGTTTTTTTTAATTTTCAGAAACATCATTAACCAGCAGACGCATAGTTAGGAGTTTAAGGCCCTGGCACTTAAGGTGCATGACTTCGCAGCGACAGGAGCCTAACTGTTATAGGTTAGATTATCAAAAATTTCCTAAATGATATTAAAATTTCGGCACTTGACGAAAACACGTTTGTATGTGTAGGACAACAAAATTTTCATCTAATAGGCATCGGAAACTGCAACCCTTTAGAGAAACGTGACTGGCAGCAATCTAGGACATTAAACATCATCTCCGTACATTGGCCCACCAAGAGCATCATCATCCAACATCATGGGGAGCGTCAACGTTAACCGTAGCGTCAGCGATGCTTTTTATCGCTACAAAATGCCTCGTTTGATGGCCAAGGTAAGTTTTGCACAACCCGAGTTCAAACTGTTACTAATTTTAGAAAAATCTAGGTTGAAGGCAAAGGTAATGGCATCAAAACCGTCATCGTCAACATGATGGAAGTAGCAAAGGCTTTGAGTAGACCACCCACTTATCCAACAAAATATTTTGGCTGCGAATTGGGTGCCCAAATTCAATGCGATCACAAAAACGAACGCTTTATCGTCAATGGCTCTCACGATGCGATTAAACTACAAGATTTACTTGACGGATTTATACGCAAGTATGTATTTTTTAAATTTTTAAATTAGCAAAATTTTAATTCATCTTTTGTCAGGTTTGTGTTATGTCCAGAGTGTGACAATCCCGAAACCGATTTGATTGTTTCTGCCAAGCGAGGCACAATTGCTCAAACTTGCAAGGCGTGCGGTTTTCACGGCCCTTTGGAATACAACCACAAATTAAACACTTACATTTTGAAAAATCCACCCAACATCAATCCAGCGGTGCAGGGTTCCTCTCTAACCGAAGGCAAACGAACAAAACGCAGTAAAAGATCCAACGGCGACTCTACCAACGGCGATATGCAAGACGGTGATTCAGAAACTTTTGGCGATAATGGTGAAATTGTAAAAAAGAAGGTAAGGACGAAATTTGACTTACTTATGCTTTATGCTAAAAAATCTATCGTCCATATGTATATATTTCTCAGATGCTTGGTTGTTCCTTAAATACCATTTGACAATTTTTCACCAATCTGTCATTCAAGTTCTTTGGTTAACTTAGGTCTACTGTTTATAGATCAAAGTCGACAATTCAAATTCTAGAAGTGCGATTGATTTTCTTACTCCCAGGAGCACTTAATTGCTATTTGGAAGGCTCGTGGGATGTTCTGAACAATTATAAAATTCTCCCAAATTTTGTAAAACTGTTTAAAACCTTAATTTACATTTCCGGTTTTCTTTAGATTTTATAAAATTTTTAATCCCTTATTTTATATTTTATGATTATTTTGTGAACCACTGGGCAGTACTTGTTATAGGCCTTATTCTGTATTGAGAGTATTGACAAGAAGTGTCGAATTGCACCTTTTGTCACCGTTACTATTAAGTCACTGTAAATCTGGGTAACTGCACCCCGAAAAGTCAACGTTTTAAAATTTGGAGGTTGCGGGAAAATTATGGTTCAGTCAGGTCGCACAATGTACGCATTCAAATTCCTTGAATTTCATAAAAAATTTGTTTTAAATATGAACTACGTTTGTCATAGATACCTGTTATGAAAAGACGATGGCTGATTGGCTTATTTATCTGTGTTTTAAAAATCTGGCATTTAGCTTATTGACAGTTTTGTTTTGAATTTTTCAGGTAGATGATGATGATGGCACCGAGTGGGCAGTGGACGTCTCCGAAGAGGCTGTTAGAGCTAGAATGCAAGATTTGACAGACGGCGCGAAAAGCATAACAATTAGTAACGATGTAGAAAAGTCTGAAAAGGAGCGCATTGACATTCTTTACGAAAAGATCAAATCAAAGCGAGATGCTGGAATTCTTGATTCGACGCAAACTCAGAAGGAACTAGTAGGCGAGGCAACTCGTCTTGAAATAAAATCTAAAGTACCTTTAATACTTGCGGAGTTATTGTTTAACGAAAATATATTGGTGCAAATGAAAAAACATCGCCACTTGTTTTTACGGTTTACGTTGGACGACAAGAAAGCACAGAAGTATCTTATTGGTGGATTGGAACAAATCATTGCAATGCATCGAGATACTTTGATGAATAAAGTTCCTGGATTGCTTAAAGGTTTTTATGATTTGGATATTTTGAGCGAACCGGCCATCATGGAGTGGTCCGAAAAGGTGAGATACTAAATTTACTTTTTCTCTCTTCAGTTGTAAGTTTACTTAATTGCAGGTGTCGAAAAAATACGTTTCCAAAGATGTTTCTCAGGAAATCCACAACAAGGCTGGCCCTTTTGTGAAGTGGCTACAAGAAGCCGAAGAAGAAGAGTCTTCGGAAGAAGAGGAAGAGAGTGACAAGGACGATGTTGAAATCGAGTACAGCGATCGCATTTCACACACTCCTCTCAAGCCGACGATTGCTCAAGTGGAAAAACCTTCTGATGACGACGAAATCGACGTCGATATTGATGCCATCTAATGTTTCAAATCCTCTATTTGTTGTCAAACGGTCATGGAGTTTTTAGTGTGTCCAATTTTGTTGGCGAAAAATTTTGAAAATAGATTTGTAGTTTTAATAAATGTTTTTCTCTTCTCATGTTTGGTAACTAAAAACTGCATGGTTTTTTGGCCATCAAAAAAATACTGTCTTCTTCATTGTATTGATGTTTGTTGTTTTTAACTGTAATTTCACATGTGTTTAATATCCAAAAAAAGGAATAGGTGCTGTTTTAACGATGGTCCAGATTGGTTGGGGGGGGTGTGCACTTGGGTCGTTACTGAAAAATCCATTTGAATTTTTCTGCTGGAGAATGTTGTTAACTTTTTTTTATTACTGTTTTACAATGTTTGGCAAAATTAGATTTATATCCCAATTGATGAACGAAATCCTCAATAGAATAATTATTATATACATTTTTATTATCCCATAAATATAAATAGCATAGATGGAACTTTATAAAATACATATTAATTGTATTTATTCTCCTCTATAATTAATTAGGTTCAAGTTGATTTATATTCATTATTGAAATATGATATTGATACTATGTTCGAATTTTTAAATATATTTTGATTGTGAATAAATGCATTTTAAGAATACTTTCGTTTTTATCGACTAGAAAAAATTCCATGATTCTATAATTTATTGTAATAATTTATAGCCCACCCTGTACGTATCGCGATCGTCTATTTTCTGTTGACATAGGCGTCGCACAGATGGTGTTACCAACACGAAAAGCACTTGTCACTCCCACTATCGTTTTCCGCTGTCGTCAGTGATTTCATCCGCCATAGCTTCCGAGAGATAATTTTACCATACCATTTTCTTTTGCATTTAAATTTATACATTAAATTGTTCCTTTCATACATTACATGTAAGTTTTAGCATAATTATTGGGCGTGTGCTCGAGTGTAAGTCAAGTAACCTTAATAAATTTCGGAATTTATTAAATTTTGCACTCGATCTAATTTCGGTGAGAAACAATTGTAATGATTCAATTGTTTTTAATTCCAGGTGAAATTGTGATCTAAAGTTAACGGCTAGTGGGTTTTACAGTTTCTGCCGAATAGGGCATGGATGAGACCACCACGCAGTAAGTACCTAATAATTTTTTACTTGTTCTTGTCTAGAATTTTTGAAATGTATTGTAAATCAATAAATTATTTGTTGTAAGAATTGCTAACCGTTGAATTCTTGACCACACATTTTAACGGCTGTTATTTTTAATACATAGTACTTGGAACGTCAATGTTACAATATTTCTGTTTCTTTTCAAGTTGAGCTTAACTCGATTTATTTATAATATTCAACCCTGTAATCTCTTTCGACCCCTGCTGATATAAAAAATATCTAACAGTATTATGTGTAGCAGGTGTACGCCATACGGGATAATTATGCTATACTCAGGTTACCGAGAGAGCGGCAGTTTTATTTATTGATTTTTTAATCCCTGTGGAAAAACGTTATATTTTTAAAAATTAATTTTACTTTCTTGTAAAAGGTCATTCCACTTAAAATGGCAGTCACATTTGTATTTCTCTTCAATTTGAGACAATTCAGCTTCAGGGTTGCATTGGGCGAAAAAAATCAGTTTAATGTAAAAAAAATTTAGTTAGGGAAATTTATTTTCAATTGCGGCTGTCAAGGTTTGAAATATCTGGCTTAACGTGCGATGAAACTGTTAAAAACCTTCACGTAAAGCATGCAATGTTAATTTATTTAAAGTTTCTATTAAAAGGACATTCTACTAATAACTGAACATTTATATTTAAAAATTAACAAGTCTTGAACCATGTTATAGTGATGATGATATTCAGAAGTCTGATTTTGTAATTGGACATTCCATATGGTGCATTTCCATGTAATCAAAGAGGAAGTTTTTGTATGGTTCTTAACTTGGAGGCTATGGGATCCCAGATTTGAATCCCTAGGATTTGTTTTATGCACCCACTTAGCTCATAGTTCTGGAATATTCCCAGCTTTAATATTTGTTGGAATTTCAACTAATTATTACTACCATTATTATTAACTTGGTTACTGTAATTATATGGCGAGACGAAATTGAATTGAGAATTTAACCCACTCGGATGATTGACCCCTGATTAAGAATCACTGTTCCAAAGAAGTGGCTTCATCCGGGATCCAAACGGACATTGAATATATCATGTATTATTTGAGTGCAAACTGAGTTAATTTTGGTATTTTTCAATAAAGCCCTCAATAAAAATTGATAATGTACTAAGTTCAGAAGTTGCGAAAAGTCAAATCTTCGAACCCGTAATTTCCGATCTAAACATTTAAACTGACCTTTGCATTTCTGAATTTACATTAAAGTTAAAAAAATTTAGTATGATGATATTTTTTCTCACTCGTAAATATTTCATAATAGGTTTGTGGGTTCTTAAAAAACTCAGACTTCATCTCAACTAAGTGGGATAATATGATGTAGTACCCGCCAGGCAATATCAATAAAGCTATCGAGAAATTGAAGAGTTACTTTAAAGTAAATAAATCCAGAAATCATATTAAATTATTAAAACAAATAAACCAAATCATCAATATTCTTCCAAAATGTAGCTTAAGCTCCAAAACTTCGAGCAGCTGATGAACTGGTCACCTAATATATCGCACTTTGGAAAAATAATATGACGTCAAGGATTAAAAAATAAATATATTTAATAAATAATAATATATATTTATTCTTTTGCTATAGGATAGAGAAAATATGTAGTGGACAATTTACAATTTATTATAGAATTTCAACTTCCTCTCTTACTATCCTTATTAATTATTATAATAAGCTGATTATATTATCAAAGTTCAATTTTAACTTGACATTTTTAAATATTGGACATTTGAGAGAACCTTGAACTTTTTCTCTAATGGTTTGATGGGTGAATGTATACTGTCCCAATCCATCAAACAGAAATTGAAAAGTGTAAACTGGCCTCCCGACAAAACATGTCGACAGTAATCTCGCATGTAAATTGCTCTCAAAATCTCCCCAACCGAAAGCACAATCAAAATGAAATTTTAACTAGATATTCAGCTAGTGTTCTAAGATTAACGCTACTATTCCCAGCTCTCTATGTCAACTTTTTCTTGCGAAATCGAGGAAAGTTCATTTCGACGTTCTGATTGGTTAAGAAAATTTATAAACAAACGCAAGCACGACAGTAAGTTAATGCCGAATGCCAACGATTATAAGTCGCTTTGGACGACTTGAAGGTCAAACAATTATGGCTTCCAAGTCTGGTAACAATATTCCTCCAGTGATTCCGACTGCCGAACAACCACGTCAATCATTTATTAGTAGGTCAGGACGGCCAATATACGAGGGTGGATCAATAAGTACCCGTGTTTGAAGACAGGTGGCGTTGCTAAGGGAAGTTAGTATTACCGTCGTGTACTACCATCTGTTACACGACACCATACTAAATTTCAGACTGTTTCATGGGTTAGTTTTTATTGGGCAGCCAATTATTTCACACAGTTTGCGTGTTTCTCGATAAAATAGGAAAAGAACAATATCGATCCGTTATTTGCATTTTATTTTTGAATGGAAAAACATGCGAAGAAATGGAAACAAAGTTGGATGCTGTCTATGGGGACACTTCACCATCTATGATAACCACAAGATATTGGTTCAATGAATTTAAACGTGGTCGTACATCTGTTTTTGATGAGGGGTAATATGAGGAGAGCTGCGGAAGCCTGGCAGACGTGGTTTTTGGGACTCTAACGGAATAATCCTCATGGACTCTTTACAGAAAGGAAGAGCGATCATAAGGTAGTACTACAGTAAATTATTGGACCGATTCGATACAAAATGAAGGAAACACGGCTCCATTTGGCTAAGAAAAAAATTGCTGTTTCACCACGATAAGGCACCAGCACATTTATCCAGGATTGCCGCGGCCAAGTTGCACGAACTGCACTACAAATTGCTGTCGCACCCATTCGACTTGGCTCCCTGCGGCTTATTTCTGTCCCTCAACATGAAAAAGTGGCTCGGTGGAAAAAAATTCAGCTCTAAAGCGGAGGATATCGTCGAAACAGAAGCTTATTTTGAAGAGTTTGACAAATCGTATTTTTGAAGGGCTTAAAGAAATGGCAGAAAAGTTGGAAAAAGTGTATTGCACTAAAAGGAGATTACGTTCAAAAATAGAAAAAAAAAATTGAGAAAAACTTGCTTCTTCATTCCTAACGCGGGTACTTATTGATCTACCCTCGTAATCATAAATTCGAAAGTCACGGATCTGGAAAGACAGGGATCTCTGGGCCCACGCACGTGGTAAATGACCAAACTGGAAAATGATGGATTAAAGAGAAACATTTTACATGTGAGATTAGTGGCAAAATTTTTGAAGTTTGGAAGGCAATTTACAAAACCCAAGTTTGATAGGCTCATCCATCTATATATTTTCTTTGTTTGTGAACTTCACTGTCGATTGTTGTCGCATCTGTTATCCGTGTTATAATTTTGGAAGGCTATGATTCTACTCTTGACTGTGCATGACCTTTAACTGAGTTTTTATTTTTAAAACTAACATTTTTTCTCTTCCTCCGAATGGACTTAACCGCCTCCCAATGTAATAATTTCAATAGTTGTTTTAACTCATGTGGATCATTTTCGTGCCAGATGGACGGAAAAAATCAATAACTAAAACTTTGTTTCTTGAACAAAAATTAAGGTTCTGTATTTCTGAAAAGTTTATAGGAATTATAAAATGAAAACTTTGATTATTACATAAGGGAGCGTCCATTAATCACATAATTTTTACATAATTTTTTTTAAATAAGTTTTTATAAGAAAAATAAAATAAAATTTGAAGTAATCGACTTTGGTTTCATCAAACATATTATAGACTTTCATGATGCAAAGAACCCTACTCTCCAATGTTACAAGTAATAAATTTTTAACAGGGAGGAACTAGGGCTAAATATCCCTGAAAATAAGTGTATATACGTGACTCGGAACACCAAATGATTTTCATGGAATTCTGAAAGATTTGTTTTGCTTTTTTACTTTTTTAATCTTCCACGGCCCTGCATCAGAAGAGCCTTATTTTGTTATTCCAACTTTTAAAAAATTCCAGGGATTTCCAACGCCTATGCGATTTCTAAGTTTTGAGATTTCTAAAATATTTACTCTTTGGTATGGAAAATGGAGACCGGAGGTACGGGGGGGGGGGATAACGTGTTAAGTGAAAGGAAAAATTGTAGTTAAGAGTATAGTGTAAAAAATAAATTAAGTTAAGAAAAAAAATGTGGAAGATCTGATTTACGTTACTGGTGGAGAATGGACGAAAACTTTCCAAATAATCCTCGCATAAGATGGATTGGAGAATCAGCAAAATCTAATGTACTCTTACATGGAATGGAGGGGAAGTAGTTTAAAATAGAGGAACTACTATTACGTATTAATGGACGCTACATAATTGGGTTGTTCATTTTTTTTAAATTAAAAAATTCTCAAGTTGAATATATATTTTATCGAAAACAATTTGCACCCTTAACTTTGTAGGGAAGAACATGGCAATATATTTTAAATATTACAAGTCGACATTGATTACTAAAAAAATAATTCCATGATAGTTTAAGAAATGCAGCGGAACAGGACGCAGCACCGCGAAGATCACAATGTAATGAGCTATAGGGATTTTACACTACCGATGGTGGCGCTGGCGACAGCTGCAATATGTCTGCCTTAGCAAGTATTCCTCAGCAGAATGTTCATTTGTTTATAGTGGTTCTGCAAAAAGTTTTGATTTTTCTTATATTAGGTTAAAAGACTAGGTTAAAGACTTAAATTAAAAGTATCAATACACGTTAAAAAAACGCTTTGGTATACTCGGTATACTCGCTAAAGTAGTTACAATTTCTGTCACGTGGTGGCGTTTGGTTAATGTTAAATCCCTATAGCGGTGTTTCTCCAACTTTTTCGAATGGTAGAACCCTTTTCCATTTGGAAGGTAAGCGTGAAACCCGACCCTTGACGAGTTTTCATGGAACTTCAAGGTTCCGCGGAACACACTGAGAAATGCTGAGCTCTAGTTTATATTCGTAGTTGAAGTTGTGACTGATTTATGCTTTGATCTATGAAGCTCACCACAGATGAACATGTTAAGCATGGCATGCCTATCAGTTTGCAAAGATATCGTAGCTATTCAGGGGCGGTCCTACCAAGCTTTTCAGATGGCGCCCCAAATTAGTGAAAAGGCAAAGAAAAATAGTCATATCTGTCCATTGGCAGTTGCCTATCCCCGATCTATAGCTGCATTGTCGGCGCCCCCTTTATGACGCACCCGGTGCGGCAGCACACGTTGCACACCCCTAGGACCGCCCCTGCAGTTATGAACCCAACAAATTTGTTGTATGCTTCGGATAAATAAGGAGTGCTTGTTTGTCTGTCTGTGACTTCATAACTCTTTTCTCTTGAACTGAAGGTCGAATTTTTATGCATTTCTTTAAATGATCGAGCAGTTTGTCGAGAGAGTACTGAGCTATGTACCGTCACGCCAACAACCCTTCTCAATGATTGACAAGTGGCTTTTCTTGGCAAAGTACCTCGGTGGTTTGCCATTGTCTTACGAGGGAAGACGGTTAGAATTTCTTACTTCGCCTTAAGGTTTTAAGGTTTATTTATAAAAAAAAATTATATTACAGGATATTAAATTCGAAACGTTGAGGTAACCATAATAAATACGATCAAATTCATAAGAACACTATGTTGTAAGAAATTTATTTTTTTACAAAAATATCCACGAGAGCACATAACTATTTATCTTTATTAGTTTACACGTAGGAGGCATTCAAAATCGCAGATTATGTTTTTTAGTAATTATTATTAATTCAGAAATTTGTGTGTTTATTTAAAAATTTACAAAATAAAATTAATAATTTAAAAAATAAAATTAATAATTTAAAAAAAACCCCGACTTAAAAAATAATCGATAATAAAAATAAGCTATTCACAAAGGAAAAAAGAATTCTATCAATTCCGTTTTCATTTTATGCAATCCAAATATTACTAGTCGGGGAGCTGCAATAAAATTTAGTTATATTAAGCGGTTCTTGAAGCCGTAGGTAGGAATTAAGTTTTACTCCCCGAGATTTACTCTAGTTTATATTATGCATTTCAGGTCAGGGCAATAAAATAAGTGCTCTGCTGGATAGGTCGACTAGAAAGTATTGACAGCATACGACCTAATTTTTTTTAATTTTGAGGTATAGGTTAGCTAAAGCCTAAACTATTGGTGTAAACTAGGCCATTGTTCATCTGTGCTATAGAATAGACGATCAGTACAAAAGTATTGCCAATGTAAATGGGTCCTGAATTATTTTTAAGTGGAGCTTTCCGTAAATTTAGAAATACCGCATTTGTTTAATAACTTGGGCGATATTTTACGAATAAATAGCTTAAATATTTAGAAAGTACGAGAAAATATCATACATATTTAGTAGGTTTGTGTATACATATGAGTTCGTTTTTTAGCAATAAAGTTTTTCAAAAATTTTTGTAATTTGCTGTTAAGCGACAGTTTAAGCGGTAAATTTCTTAACTTTAAATTTAGGTGTTCAGTTAAGCGTTACTTAATTCAGCGGTGCAATGAAAATAAGTAGTACTTAACGATTTAAGGGACGCTTAACATTTTTAAGTGTTTCTTAAATTTGCTAGTATCAATTATACCGTTTTCTTATTGGTTGGAATAATATTTAAGGAAAGCTTAAATTATAAGTTATTTTGACCTAAAAACTGTTTTGCTATTTTATTATTCGGCTTTTGACTTTCTCACAATTTTAAACAATAATAATTTTTATTTTTAACTTAAATTATTGTTTTTGTTTCTCGTGAAGGTCATTTCTGAAGTAATTGCAATTTGCAGCAATCAAAACGAATTCGTTGCTCGGCGTAATCATTGCGAGGGCGACAATTATCCAAAATTTTAATGTTTTATGATGTGGTTTAGACTTATTGATTTTTAACACTTAACTTTTATGTGCTTGAGTAAGTTCTACACACACACACGCTTGAAAATGTGTCAACTAAGTGGCGGTTGAGGTGCATAATTCCGGTAAAGTTCCATCTGATTTTCCACCGACCTCGCTTACCGTAATCGATTTTTATCCGAAATTGCTCAACACCATTAATTTTTCTCGTCTAAAAATAGCTTCATCAAGGCATTTTTCTTGAGAATTCAATCTCAGTTGAGTGTCCGATGATTTCATACCACATACAAGTATGACAAAACACTGTCGCTAATTTTAATGATGTCTCCTATGCTGCATTTTAATGAATGAATAACACAATCTCCCCTGGAAGCTTTTATTTTTTTTAATTCTTTTTATAGCCAGAAACATCAATTTGCTCGAGCACCAAAAAATTGTTCAATTATTTGATGTTGTTACATAATGCTCCATTATTTTTATCCTTCAGACACGATATTATAATTTGTTCACTAATTTCGTTTTTAACAATAAAAAATGATCGATTTAATTTTACAATTTATTTTATACTACGTTTCGTCGCTTAATTCGTTAATTAGGCATTTGATTGTGTGAGTCATGCAAATGTGTTGGATACCGTGGATGTTGTTTATATGAAGGAGAACGTGATGTAATGTGCCAGTATTCACATTCGTGCTTTGTGCAATTTTCGGAAGGAACAATTTGTTGGGGGTAATTTTGGAATTTAATAAGTTTAATGGACCAAGCGTTGGGATTCAATAATTGCCATGTTTGGAAGCCAACTGGCTTTTTACTAACAAAACATGGAAATCAATATATTGAAGTCGTTTTGGTAGGGAATAAATTGTATATCGCGCATGTGCAGAAGTACGGGTGGTAACCGCAGTGGGGTAGTATTGCAGGCGTCGTGACGACTACCGACGTCGTTCTTATTAGTAATTTTGGAATTCTATTGTGGGGCACACGTCGCGCATTTCGGTTTTATTTTTATAACCTTGGCCCTTCAAACATGTAATCGAAAATCATTTAAGTGCTGATTGCATGCAAATTATTAATTAAATTTTGTTCACCTTAATTCCCTCTCCGTTTTTTTCTCATAATAGTAAAGTGCGACTCAAAAGTATTTCACGTTTTATTTATAAAATCGTGTGTACGTTGTGCACCTTTATCTTGGTAATCATTGTGCCCATTGCAATTTTCAAAATTAAGTTTTGATCTGATCGCTTTTTGAACGGTCACGTTCTAGCAATTTTAAGGGAACATACGAACCCTTCCCTCATTTCAGATTAACTTTCTAATTTTGTACTGTTAGGGGTTGCACCACTTAATTTTAAAATAAACTATTGATTTCATAATTTAGAACCCCAATGATAGTTCGGTGGTGCGCGTTTTTACAGCAATCCAAATTATGAAAATACTTATTTGTTTTGCAGTACATAATGTTAAAGTTCTTGAAATCAAAATAGATTAAGGATCCACGTGATCAGATTCCCGAATTTAATTACTATTCCAAATCGCTTTTTATGCACAGGGTGATTTTGCTAACAATCAAAAATATTCAAAAACGCTATTTTTGCTAAAAGAAAAGTAAAAGTATTTTTAATATGGCAATCTAATAATCAAAAGTGAAAAGTCTAATATTTTTGCGCTTTGTTCCCTTTCGCTCAAACGTTCTTTTTGAAGGTGATGAATCAGCTGCTCAAGTTTTATATTGTCGAAGATAATACCAATCATGTCTAAAACGATCAACGCGTATCGAATGTAAGTTTTTGAAAAAAAAATTTGTTGCTTTTTGTTTTTTTTTGTACGGTGCGCTTTAGTACAGTTATTTATGGAATTTGCTTCTTCAATGCAGGCTAATGGTCAAATCACATTAACATTTTTGAACGCATGTTTTTTTGAAATACCAAAAATAGTTTTCTAAATAATGCTCATGTTTATTTGCAAATTCTTTCGTGCAAATGAAAATTAATTAACAGGACGTTCTTGAAATCGTCGTGGTTGTTTACCCACACTACAATGGTTTGCATGTCTCCATTATTAAGCTTTAAAATCTCTGATATTTTTGGGCTCAACTAAAAGATCCTTTATATTGTTTCAGTAAGAAAATAGAAAGCTTCGGAAAAATGACCGCCATGACTCAAGAGGACATCGTTTCTGCCGTTCGTACGGTAGCTCAAGGTTTAGAAGCTTTGCGTTCGGAACATGCAGGCATTCTTCACGGTCTTCACGATGCACCGGACCCAATTGCGTCGGAGAGAGCTGGACTTGTTCAACAAAGCGCCGACATGATAGAACTAGGATTAGGGGAAGCACAGGTTTGAACTTTGCGACCATCCTGTAAACATCAAGGTAAACTGGATGTAAATTAATCGATAAGGTCAAACCACCTCGTTAAATAATGAAATAGTAACGAGATCGTTTTACTTCCAGTTTGCTTTTGTAAATATGAGAATACCCCCGAGTAAGATTATGAGTCATCGCGAGGTCGATCAATGGAAAGGCCAGACGGGCGGCCTAACGTTCCGCTCTCTTTCTTCGACGATTATTTCTTTCTCTTCATCCTAATTTTAAATTCCCATCTCTTTTTTCGACCGATTATTTCTTTTTCGTAATCCTAATTTTGAATTCCTTGCGTGTTTCCAATATAAATTTACATTTTCTTAAGTTTGCAAATTTTAAACCATGAATTTTATTCGTAAAACAACTAGTTTTACCAGAATATTATGTTTCATCTTTTCAAACTTGCCTCTTACATTTGAAATGTTTCTGTCAGGTAATTATGGCGTTAGCGTCACATTTACAAATGGTGGAGGCCGAAAAGCAAAAGTTACGCACACAAGTACGTCGTTTATGTCAAGAAAACGCTTGGTTGCGAGACGAATTGGCTTCAACTCAGCAACGCTTGCAAGCCAGCGAACAGGCTGTTGCACAATTGGAAGAAGAAAAGAGGCATCTTGATTTCATGGCGTCGGTGAGTCGTTACGATCAAGATTTAAACGAAGACAATGCTTCGGAACATTCGCGTTCCGAGAAACCAGACCCAGTGGTGGATTTATTTCCAGATGATGATAGCGATGACAGACCTAGTGAGTATTTCCTGATTTTGACCATCCTTTGTATAATGTTTTATATTAACCAATAATAATGTAATTATTTATTAAAGTCTATAAACAATAACGTTTTTTCTTGTTGTTGATTTATAAGAAATTATCTTATCGCTGGTAACCTTTGCAATGCCAACGGTATCGATTAACAAAACTCTCTCTGTAGTCATCTTATAAATCATGGCAAAGATGGATTACTGGTTTGAAGGTGCGCTTTAGGATAAATTAATTGTTTTTTAAATTTGTTTTTGCAGATATGTCGCCGACTCCTCCCAGTCAACTTGCCCAGCAAGTCAATGCAGGATACGAAATCCCAGCGCGTCTTAGAACTTTACACAATTTGGTTATTCAATATGCGTCTCAAGGACGTTACGAAGTTGCCGTTCCATTATGCAAACAAGCGTTAGAAGATTTAGAAAAAACCAGTGGGCACGATCATCCAGATGTCGCCACCATGCTTAACATATTGGCATTAGTTTACAGGTATGTAACTTATCGTCGTTATTTTCTCACCATTTTTTAAAATTATTCCTCTTTTTCGGTCTATTTTAAATAATAAGTAATGTTAGGAGATACCCTTTGACTCAGTTTATATTAGGGGATGATTTTTAAATTTTATGCATTTTTCAATATATTCAAAACTCATACAGAAAAACACGTCAATAGATGTATAGAGTTTTGATGAAAATGTGTCGATACTTTGTTGGCCAAGTTGAACGTAACTGGGAAACCTTAGCATCAACGATAGTTTAGTAAAATGATAGATATAGCTCTTCCAAAAAAAAAGTACCTATATCTGCATTATTAATCTATCTATTAACCTTTAATTTACTCTTTTTTACAGAGACCAAAATAAATATAAAGAAGCAGCAAACTTACTAAACGACGCTTTGGCAATTCGTGAAAAAACTTTGGGTGAAAATCATCCAGCAGTAGCTGCAACACTTAACAATTTAGCAGTTTTGTATGGAAAAAGAGGAAAATATAAAGAGGCTGAACCACTCTGTAAACGTGCACTCGAAATTAGAGAAAAAGTTTTGGGCCGTGAACATCCCGACGTCGCTAAACAACTAAACAATCTCGCGTTGCTCTGTCAAAATCAGGTAGGCAACGAAATTTTTACTTTGAAATTAGCATTCTAATGTGTTTGTTTTTTAAACAGGGGAAGTACGAGGAAGTTGAACGATATTACCAAAGGGCATTGGAAATTTACGAACAAAGACTTGGACCGGATGATCCGAATGTGGCCAAAACTAAAAATAATTTAGCCTCTTGTTACTTGAAACAAGGAAAATATAGGGAAGCAGAAGTGCTTTACAAACAAATTTTGAATCGGGCCCACGAACGCGAGTTTGGAACTATTGACGGTGAGCAGAGTAGCAAATTAAATAAATCTACATAGCATTTTTGCACTTATAAATTTTAGATTAATTTTTCTTTGTATCATAGTATTCGAAAACGATTTTTTACTTAATTATTTACGGATGCAGTTGTATGCATGAGTATTGTATTATTAGCAGCTTTATGTTCATATCAACTTGAGACGATGATAGATGACAATTTTACACTTTTTTTGCCAGTTATATTTTCCAAAGTGCAATAATTTAGGACTTGGCAAAAGAAACTGCAGTTATGTGTCATCGTCTTAATTTTTATAAATGGGCTTTATATAAATTTTAGCACCTTTAAAAATTTGCAAGTTAGTTTTGATGGTTTTGGTAGGATTATGAAGCAAACGTTTTTTATTTATTGTAGATTACCATTTGCCGAGATTTTGGGAATAAGTTTTTATTCTTGCAGCTATTTTATTTATTGTTGTACACTTGTACAATATACACTTTAGTGGTGCAACTTGAAAGTGGCATGTGGTGTTCACACGTAAACTAGAAAAGTGTACTCGTTACGCTATAAATGAGTTGACAAACGTCAAAACATTTTTTCAACATTAAATTATTTTATTAAATTATTACACTGCTACTTAATAAAGACCAACATGCTGGTCCATTTTTATATTGCGCAAGTATATCGGTTTTGACTGTTCACACGTTGGAATATCAAACTTGCGTCACTCTTTAAATTGTGCAGTACAAAACGTGTACAAGTGTGCAAGCACGTTTAAAATTAAATTTTTGAATTAAATGAAAAATTTCAAGTTTTATTTAATTTAAATGTCGGTTAATTTCTTAACCGACTTTAGTGTAATCGACCCTTAGAGGCCGTTGTGTTCAGGTGGTTTAGTGTAGTGGTAGATAGTTATAACCCGATCTATATAGGGCATAGCTCTATTCTCTATACCACGGTGGTTCAAAAGGAACTTAAAAGTTGTCTTGTCTAAATGTTTTGGTGCAATTGGTTCTTAGTTCCTGTAATTTCAAATTTGTACTATTTATTAATTATTATACTTGTTCTCTTGTAGTGCAAGATAATTGTGTTTAAAATTGTGTGACTTAATATATGGATGTGTGTATCTAAGTCTTCTTCCGGTGCTATGTACTAGATAGTGTTTTGACGACTTTTTCTCTTATGCATGTGTTGTGTGTGCAAAGTATTATCACATTCATAAGAGACCTACTACTTAATCTGGACTCTGAACCATAGACATTTTCTGGAAGGTTTTCCAGCAATTTGCACCTTGTTGATTTGCCATTGCCTTACAAGGGGAGACAGTCATAAATAAACTTCTTACCTCGCCCAGAGTCCAACCCGATACTGACCATTTTTCTACAGCTAAGTAGTACTATAATTTTTTTCAAATTAACGTCATTCTGATGACAATTGTATTTACAATTGAAAGCTTAAATAAATATTCATTAATTTTATAGTTTAATTAACTTTGTTTATTTTGAATTTACTAATTTATAACATATCAAAAGTTACTAATATTACATTTTTATAATTTTTTTCATGTAATTTTCTTCAATAATCACTTCACCCTTGCAGAAAAAACCAGATGATCTTTTTAAACCTCGAGGGAGAGTTTCCCACTATACAAAAGTTATTTCCCATTTTCTGTACATTACGCCTTAGAGCCTTTACTAACTCCACGGCTTGTCTTTTCTGCTAAATTTCAAGTACGCTATCCAAAAATCTACAGTGTAGCGTCACGGGGACACTTTGCACTTTGACTATAGTGAAAGTCCTGCACTTTACTTCTGCCATATTTACGTTGTAAAGAATGAAAGAAGTTTTATGGTTAAATATTAACACAAATTATATTATATTCCAAATAATTAATCGAATACCTGTGTAAGGGACTTATAAAATAATACATTCCAATGTAAATTATTATTTCGAATTTTTATAAAATATAGGAACGGGGGGGTGTTAAGAATAGTTCATCCAGTATTTATCACTTAAATAAAACAAACCAAACTTGCAAATTTTTAATTCTAAAGGCACCTATATTGCATTTTGCAATATTTGTTATTGTTAATAGTTATACAGTGTGTTTTTAAATTTATTTTAACGGTTTTTATTTTGCAATCTGTAAATTTACAGTTTGTACATTATGCTTGTAAATATACAGCTTTTATGCATGACTTGTTTTATTTCAGTCACCTCTCCCGATTATTTTCCTGCATGCAATTAAATAAAACACCCTGTATAACATAAGATGTGGAAAACAAACACCACTTTTTTGAAAGAGCAAGATTTTCCAATTATAGCCAAGTGAAGATGTGAGACGTAAATTAATGTTTATTACAGGAGATAACAAACCTATATGGCAAGTGGCGGAAGAGCGCGAGGAAAATAAGGCGCGCAATAGAGAAAACGCACCTTATGGTGAATATGGTGGATGGCATAAAGCCGCCAAAGTTGATTCACCCACTGTTACAACTACACTTAAAAATTTAGGAGCTTTGTATCGTCGCCAGGGCAAATACGAAGCCGCCGAGACTTTGGAAGATTGCGCTTTAAGGAGCCGAAAAGAGGTAATTATTATTTTCCTTTCTGTTCTGTTTTGTTCTAACATGAATTTTAAATGTTTAAAATAACACATTTTGTTTTTCCTAAATGCTGCAGCATGTACAACAAGTAAGTATGGAGCTGTCATTCTAATTCTCTAACTTTTTAAATCGCTTTTGATTTTTGCGAAAATAAATCAAATTTTTGTTTATATAGGCTCTAGACATTGTAAAACAGGCCAAAGTGGCAAGTATTTTGGGCGATGCAACGAGTGACAGACGTAGACCAACTTCAGGAAAAGAAAAATCAAGACGAGGTTCTCGAGAATCTCTCGAGATGTCTTTCGATGGAGAAGAGGTAAGATTTAAAACAAAGAATTTCGTTAACAAAATTAATACTAAGCTAAAGTGATTGCGTTTGCTTTTGAGAACGTAAACACTTAATAACTTTCAACATCAATATTGTGATGTTTTGTTGCTCGATGTGGGTAAGTTTGCAAAGGTCGCTGGGCAGATCTTCGTCAATTCAAGTATGTATTCACTATTTGCTTTTTTGGTGGCCAAAAAGGTGTTCTTCTTTTTGTGTCGAAGATTTTTGGCAAAGAAAAAGAAAGACGCCTTTTTTGTTAAGTACATCACAATTTTTTTTATTGCAAGAGAGGAAATGAGTTGATTTTCTTTAAGGCGTTTTATCAACTCCATTGGTGTTTTTAGCTTTTTTTCTTCGATTATTTGGGTTCACATAACATGCTTTCCATTTAACTGTTTTTAAAAAACGTTAGAAAATGAAATAATCTAGCATTAGGAATTTGTACAAATACGTAATAATCTATTTAATTTTTATTCAAAAACACGAATAGGCCAACCAATTTCAACATTTTTTAGCCCTGAAAACTTACGCCCGAATTCATAGACAAGTGTTAAGTACTATAAGCTATCGTCTATGAATACAGGTGTTCCACCATTAAATGGATAATGAAGATTGCATTGCAAGTCGCACATTTGGAAGATCATTTTTATAGTTTAGCTTAACAGACATTTTAGTTGTTGAATTCAATAATTTTGTGCAATGAAACGGTGATATAGCCCGTAATTAACTCATCGTTCCGATATGTATTCTAATTTATATTTATCTTGATGACATTAGAATGCAAATTTTAATTTTACATTCATTTATTCTTCTTGGTGAATAGTATTTAGTTTAAAACGTTATACGTTATACCTTCCAACAAACAAACCAACAACATATTACTATTAAATAAAATATCAACACAGTTAAACAGCTTCAATCAGTCTTATACAACTCAGCCTTCAGTCTCGCACAAAGGCTTTCTAATTGTATGTAAATATATTTAACAGATCTATATAAATGGATGAAAATAGAAAAATATCATTGTTTGAATTTACATGTAGGCATGGGGACCTAGAGGGAGAAAAATAGAGACAAAATCTCAAAAGCCTCTGAACGAATGGGATACCTATGCTGACGGGAGTCTTAAGCCTTAACTGTTTGGCTGTCGATTCCTATGATTTACTGATCTTGTATTAAATTTTATGAGAAACGAACTACTATGTAAAGGACAGCCAACTCGGCTGAATCTAATAACGTGGGATATAACATATAAGGGAATATAAAAGTATTAAATATTGAATTAAACAACTAAAAAGTCTACCGGATCAAGTTTTAAATTAGTAGAATTTCAATATTGAATTTGCTTGGCCTAAATGTTGTTATTACAAACTTGGAAATTTTTTATATTAAAATTTTTATGACATTAAAGTTAGATCACCCTGCATATCAATTAGATTGTAGATTAGACAATTTATTTGTAATACAACAAGAAATGCTGATGTGTGGTGTGTTGTTTTTAACAGCCAAGTAACGCACGGACACCGGACACAGAAAAAGCCGGACTCAAAACCAAATTGTTTAATGCTTTAGGCATTAATTCACCCCTCAACAAGCCAAGTTCGTAGTCTAACGCTACTTAATATTAATTAATCTAGAGATAATATTTTAATTTGTTAGCTAATTTTAAAACAAGTGAAAAAAAGATGAATCTTGCTTTAACAGTTTTTTCTCGCTTTTTTTAGCACTTAGTAATGTTAATTTTGGCGAAATTAATCTTAACAGCAGCGGACCTAGAAATTACTGCCAATTTTAGAGCCCAACTTTTGAAGGCGCTCTGTTGTGGGTCCGCCGCTGCCTCTCATTGTTTCATAACGAAATTTTTCAAAAATTAATATTGAACATTACTAACTGCGTATACTAATTTTTTGCGCTGTTTGATCTTATTTTACATTCCACTATGTTTTTATCATTTCATGATTTGGTAGAATGCGGATTATCTATTTATTTATTTTTTGTTTTGCGAAATTAACTGATTGTTTTAACAGTTAATTTTTTGTTCGTTATTTTTATGTTGTGGAAAACTCAGAAGTTAAGAACGAAATTTTTTATTGGAGGTTGTGATTAGTCTAAGATATGATTTGCGCTAAAATTTAAACTTGTAAAAATATAAAACCAAAATGCAAAAAAAAATTTTAATATTAAACTTCTGATTCTCATTTTCTACGTTCACTTTTTTATTAATCTAAGTTGAGGCTTCCATTTTTTTATTAAATATTAGCTGCCTCGTGTTGGGCTCAGATTAAGTAAAATGTGAGCCTGGCAGCCTGGCATCAGAGATACGTAAAAAACAATTATTAAAAAAAAATTTTAGTGTTTAAAATAAATTATTGTCAATTAAAATCAATTCTTTTAACTGTGTTTTGTGCCTTTTTTTTTAAATACATCGAAGAATTGTTCAAAGGCGCGTTTATTCGGGGCGAACGGTCATAGTGCGAGTTCGCCACGAATGAACGAGCCTTACTTAGCAAAAATTGAAAAAATATATTTAAGCAATAGAATTTTGACTATTTAAGAGTGTGACTAAAGTTAACAATCTAATCAATAATTATAATAATAAATTATTTAATTTCATGTTAACTTTACATGAGTTTATTCTTTGTTAATTATTATTTCTAATAAAAATATGTTTATCTATAAAATTGTTTTTGTTATAATTTGGAAAAAGTGCATGCAAATTTGATAGGACAGATTTAGAAATATATAGAGTAATAGAATTTAGTTTACATTAGGGGTTTATTTTATTTTTTAATGAATTGGTTTTCCGACTAATTTAACTGCTTGCACAACATTCTCATTTATTTATTTGTTAGTTGGTCTGCAAAATAATTTTCAATTGTGTGTGGACCATAATGGAGTTGATAAAAGCTGCTAACACATTGCCTGCTTTTTTATTTCGGCACAAGTGTGTGCCAGGGACAAATCATTTAATGTTCTTTATTATAATCACAAACATGTTCACCCGCTTAATGCTTTTGGAAAGCCTTATAAGTTCAAATGCATGCTCAAGTTTTCAAAATTAGAATTATTTGATTTGTTTGAGTTTCATGCACGAATTCTTGCTAGTGTTTGCTTTTTGTGTTTTAGGTATTTGATGCACTGTTAGCACTTTTTTTGCACCTGTTTTCTTTACAAATTTTATTTTAAAAAACATGTTTTACTAGAATCTTAGTAATATTATTTTACGACAAACTTGTCGTTCAATTGTCAAGAGCAGTTAAAGAATTATTAACAAAATAGATTTGTGACTAGAAAAGCATGTTTTTTTGAGCACATGTAAAATATTAGAAAGTGTGTGTGAGTACAGCAGCCACTGGTTCAGTCCACTAATTCCATCTCCAAGTTGCAATCTACGTTTAAGCAGTCTTTTAGCAACCTTTTCAACAAAACAAGCCGAAATAAGCGAAAAGAGTTTATTTTTGACCGTAAGTACTTTATTTAATTTAGAGTAAATAATTAAGGTGATTGGGTGTATTAATTATAAAGCACTCTGGATGACCCCAAATATGTTACTTCACAGAGTTTATAAAGATTACGATTTAAATAATTCGAGGTGGAGGAAAGTGGTCCTAGACCCATTTCAGCTGGGATGTTTTATTCTAGAAATAAAAATTGAAGCATTCGGCTGGAAAGGGCTTGCGGTAGGCAGTCGGTCAGGTCTTTAGAGGGTTTCCTAACCCATCTGTCGATACCTTGTCGTATTGAAGCCGAGCAATCACCAAAAATCAACAATTCGACAATTACAAATTATCCATCCTAGCCTTACAAGTCTGTCCCTTGATAATACCTGACGTCAGATATTTCTTTATCAAGAAATCTCAATTTTAGGGTTGTGAAGATGCTAAAAATCAGAATTTTGAAAGAGGTTCTTTAGGTGTAGCACTATTTTTTAGATAATTGTAAAAAATGCACTTTAGTAAATAGCTTGATAAATATTTGAAGCTCTCGTTCTTCCAATTTTCAATAACATCAGGTTTGAACTATACGAATTTATAAGTCGAATTTGATTACATTAAATCTTGTAACAAAAAATATTTGACTGAATTGTGTACGATTTGTTTTTTTAGAATGAACAACGCAAATTGGCAGTGCGAGCTCAGTAAGAATACCAAAATCAATTGAATGCTGTCATATCCAAATCGAGTATTCAAATTCAATGATCAAATTTTTTTATAAACCATTATTTAGTGATACAACATTTTACTAATTTTTTAAAAATTACTATACTTTTGTTAAATGTTTATTTCGAAAAGTTATTTATGTACTTAAAAAGTGTGATTTACGTTATACCAAAAATTATACATATACATAAGCAGCTGGATAGTGAAAATTGAAGTATGCTTACTTTTAAAATCAAAATTTTTTAGCGTTAGTAAAGAACCAGTTTGTATGTCTCGAAGGCAATTGCACACAATAGGTTTTTAAGTATGTTGCCGAATCTTGAATCGCGAATCGAATGGAACTGTCACTTGACTTGTAACTTAATTCATGTCTTCTTTTTGATGCCGTCTAATGTATGCTTCTTCAGTGTTGTATACGCAAAAATAAATTCAGAAGGTTTGAGATTTCCTAGTTTCGTGAAATTTGCTCCAAAAGCAACATGTTTTCAAATTATTCGCCAATCGTGTGCAATAACCTTTTGCTTATCATCAATAGATAAACTCATAGTTGAACCTTTCATCCAATTAATGCAACTGTAAACAATAAGTACTACATTAAATGAGGCGTTAAGAGCGTTAATAACGGTCCAAGCCATACTATTGATTGAAAGCGGTCTGGAATAAAAATTTAATTTGTAGCTCGGGCCATTATTGCTCTTCGCGCACCAAATAACATTCCAAGTTATTCTTTATAATGCAAGTGCATTTATTTTATATCAAATGTTAGATTTTATTGATGAGTTATTGATTTAAAATTAAATGGTTAGGTAGTATTAATTATTGCAGAGCTAAGAGGGCGAAGGTGGTTTGAGACATTTCAGAAAATCTGGTCTGAAAATATCTTTTAACGGAACCGATAACCGTGTTTGCAGAAGGCCACCTTCTTTCATTTAGCTTTTCAATTTATACAATGTGTTTCAAAAATTATCAAACGGTAATAATTTATTTATTTCAGTTGGATAATTTGTGAAATTTTTTTAGATAAATGTTGCGGTTGTGGATGATTTTGCTACTCATTTTTACTGTGCTTGTGCATCTATTTATACACATTTTGCTGTTAAAATGTATTAAAACTTATAAAATTAAATGCTGGTATTTTTTAAACCGAACAATACTTGAGTTTTTATGAAATGGTTTCCACGCAGACTTAAAATATTAAAATGTAACTACTTACATTGCAGGTAAGTATATTATAATGTTGTCTATTTTATAAAATTAAATTATTCGATAAGTATAGAAAGCTCAAATAAAATTCTTACCTCTCCAGACTCATATAATCTAATATAGATTTGGGTTTACTTTCGGAAAGCTTTCCAGCATTTCTGTTGAAAATTCTCAGACCCCGAAATCCAATACGCAGGCATAGGAATCAAGTTTTCCTTTCTAAAAATTGATTCCGAAGTCAAACTTTAAAATGTATACAAGTTCCTATCTGATTTTCCGCACTATGTCTTCTGTCATGCCCGTTGTGGGCGCTCGTCTGAACTTTTTTGGTTTATGAGAGATTTTTTCTTTATTGTTATTTTGGCCTCTTTTCTTTTCCTTGATATTACGACTCTCCAGTTCACAACCTCAGCAGACATAACTTGGAGGGGGCAAACGTCAAGTCGAATATGAAGTACGAAGCAATCGTTTCGAAAGTTTGTTAATTTTTCACATTATTGGTCATAAACCCCATTAAAAAAAAAAGACTTTAAAAATGGGACCATAAGCAGGGCTAATAATTTACAGTTACACCACTGCCAAGCTTGAAAAACATCTGATTTTAATCAAAATAAAAATATTACGTACGCCACTGTTACAATTTTTATTCACTTCATCTCTTCTTCACACATGTTTGTTGCCGAGAGGTGTGTCATCATCAACCGTAGCAACAAATAACCAATTATTGTGCAATCGCACAACTGGTGGCCTTTTATTTATTGTCGGTGCCTTTATTGTTCCTTTTTTAAAGATTGAAATACTACAAATTGGAGACAATATTTTAAAGTAAGTGTTTTTTCGGTAATTTGTATTTAGTAGTTTTCAAGGTTAATGTAATAATTTGGTGATTAGCAGATACTATTTAGATATTTAGTTCGAATTAAGCGATATACTAATAAACATACAAGTAAAATATTTATTTAACAAATAAATAATAACACCTGTATAATTTATTTTTAGTTGATTTAAATTTTTTCTCAAAAAATCCTATTTGAATGCATGAGCGTAGATAGTAGTCTGCATAAAACTTTTACAAAAGGTTAGAAAATTGTTCAGGGGAGGGAGCGATCTTATCACTTCCAGTTAAGCTAACGTTTTGCAACCAAAATGTAGTTAGCTTATTAGCTATTAAAGCTTATTAGCTTATAAAGCTAACTACATTTTGGTTGCGTAACGTTAGCTTAACTGGAAGTGACAAGACTAGCCCTTTATGGACACTAATTAAACGTTTGGTTTGAAATTTAGTTAAAGCATTTAAAATAATTTGTACTGTCGAAAGCTTGCGAGTAAAATTTAAAAGAGAAATTTTTTATTAATCCTCGAGAAATTGGAGACACTGTGCAACATGTTATATTTTTATACGACTTGTAAGCCATATCAACTAGCTATTTATGAAAAACATCGGAACAGAAAAAATTGTTATAATTGAAGTATACGGGCAACCAATCCAATGCGACTTGGCCCTGATTGTCACTATTTTTGTTTTTAAAACTTTTACTTACAAAATAATATTATGTAAACCCACTTTCAATTAAGCTTAAATCTTGTATACTGACTTGCAGCTTGAACATTTAAATTGATCATATTTGGGACTCCGAGGAAATATGTTATGAAACTATTAACTGAAACAATAAATGTTCTTTTTTTAAATAATATCGTATAATCGTATTCTTGTATGTTGTATCCCCTTTGGGTTATCATAATCTACGTGTTAAATGGTTTCTCACCAGTATGAATTTTGAACGTGATATGTGCATTATGTTAATCCTCTTGTTGCTAAATGCTAATTTCTCTAATATTCGGTTAAGCTTTACTGCAAGGGGCAGGGAAGTTAAAAATAAAAATCTGCAATCGTTTCTTTAAATCTCAAGGGAACTTTCTCTAAAACGAGCTTCAGTATATCTAATTTTGTAATCGAGTTTATTAAAACAAATGCAGAGAAATTTGGAAAAATATTACTATGAACTAATCTGAATTTAAAATGAAAAAAATTAAAAAAAATAAAATTCAAAATATACCTACAACTTTGAATGCCTCTCGCGCATAAATACTCTCCGGGACTTTTTTGTAGAAAGTTTAAATTTTTACAATAGTGTTTGTTTAAATTTTCTCGTAGTTCTTACCGTTTTTGCAGTGTTTTCAATATAAGGTCGCGTCGTACTTTTTTATTTTAATTTTTTTGTTTCTTTTGAGAATTTTATTTATTATACAACTAACATGATACCTAGTGAAAGAAGTTGAGAGAAGTTATTAAGTTGAATAAAAGCTTAAAAAAATACAGAAATGGTGAGGGTCTGAGCTAAATTGATTTGTCTGGAAAATTTAACATTGTTGACATAATTTCCTTTTTTTTTTTTCAATTATATATTACAATCTATCGAAAACATTTATTTTATTTTGAGATTTTACCAAAATCGTTTGCCCAGGTCTGTTTTAGTTGAATACTATTAATTAAATCTTTTAAATTAATATTTATAAATTAAATTACAAACTTTATGATAAAATCTATTATACGAGGCTGTGCTAATAAGTAATGCCTCTAATAAGTTGTTGTTATTGCAAAAGTGAAATAATTTTAAAAATCAGTAAAAGAAAGTAAAATAAATAATGGAATATAAAAAACAGAAGTAACTAATTGCGGCATAAGTTTAAAAGATGAAAACAAACTGGAGATCCCTGGTTTGAATACGAGCGGATTAACAACTTTGTTCTGACCGTCTCTGTTAAGCAGTAGAGCTTGTAGTTGTGTGAAAACACTTGGAACAGATATGATATCACAGATATAGAAGAGAAAAATTTCAAAAGTTAACCTACTGGAAAAATAATGTTCATGGCAATTTGGAATGCCGAAAAGACCTGGTCCATATAAAATTATGTCCAAGGGCACTACAACGAACTTCAACAATTATTGAGAAATTTTGAAAGCATCGAAGAAGAAAAGTTTAAGGAGCAACTTCGATGCAGACATCGACAACTGTCAGAATCAACCGGCAGAGTTTTACAAGAACGTCAGGAGGCGACTGTGTTTATAAGTAAATTTGTAATGCTAGAAAATATTATGTGATTTGTTTCAATTTTTTAATTTTTTTGGGAATTAATTCGGAGGCATATCTTTTCAGTGCAGCCTCGTAGGTAATTTTAATTTACACAAATATATTCTCTTTTGGTTGATTTTTATTCCATTAAGTGAGCATTAGACGATTGCTATCTGGTTCTCAAAAATTACATAATGAAATTATTTAAATTAAAATAAATTTTGTTGTTTTTTATAAATCAATAATTCCTCTGTTAACAATTTTCATACCAATGCCTTTTTTGCAGATTACTTTTTAATTTTTAAAATGGGAACCATAGAAGAAGCATTCGTTTCAAAATTTCACTCATTATCTGGCATTTCTATTGGAGAACGACGTAAAAACTTACAGCTTCTTCTGATCGGAACCCAAACGCTGTTAAAAGATTTGGCAGGACGCGAAATCGACCTTTCATCCCTCCATCCTCAAACTCATCTCGAAGACGTATTTAAAGTGGACGCCCTTCTTTATTTTAGAAAAGTTCCCGAACTCTTGGATATTTTAAAAAGTGAAAATCCGGTTCTGATAAATAAAGTTCTGAAAGCTACTTGGTTTCTTCGGCAAGCATTTGAAAACATTAGTGCCGAACAGCTGTCCACTTTAATTTTTCCTTACATTTCGTTTAGCGTTAAGGTCAAACTTCTTCATAAAATTTCTCTTTTTGTTAAAGATGAAAAAAAATTGGATTCGTATTTTCGAGTCATTCGAACCAAGTATGGTTTGTATTTGGCAACCAAACTTTTGCCCTCGTGTAGTGCTGGTCTTATCCAGGCAGTGTTCCAAAGTTCGCGTGTGAAACCAACTTCAAAAGAACTGCTAAGAATTGTTACGAAGAATCCAGAAATCAGCGATGCAATTTTCAGTTCTCTTCTGAGCTACATGCCCAAGTATAAAATTAATTCTGTTTACAAAACAGTTTTCCTGCATTTAGCCAAATATCACCACGCATCATTTTTGATTTTGTACGACAAATTTAACCCTTCTCTGAGTTTGGGTTGGCGGTCTAGCGATAAATTTATTCAAAATAACGAAAAAGTTGTTATCGAAAGGGCGGACGTCTATTTTAAATTTTTGCATAAACGCCAAACTATTTTGAGTTTAAGAGGGGATTTTGAAAAGTTTTATATGAACTTGTTCCCCAACGACGTAGAAAATTTTCCAAGTTGCTTTAACAACCTAATGCACTACATCGATAAAATTTCAAATTGCGAACAGAAATGTAAAATATTGGAAAATTGCTTCAGGAAAATGTATAACACTGAATTGTTGCAAAATCCGGTGTATCTTAACAAAAGAATAATAGATTTCCTTCCACCAGAAAAAATTCGAACTATTAAAATCAAACCAAATTGTTTAGCCGATGAGAGTTGGTTATCTTACTTAAAAGTGGAAGAATCAATTCCGTTATTAAAAAGAACGATTTCGTTAACTTCAGATTATAAAACTAGGGGCGACCTTATTTTAAACTTGGTTGAAACTTGTCGTGTGAATAAGGATAAAGCAGCTTTAGAAGGGGTGCTTAAGTACGTGGTCGAAAAACATCGCAATGACCACATTACGGTTAGAAAGAAGTTTTTGGTTGCCATCAGGCATGATTTTGAAATCGAAAAACTCGACGGTGCTCATTGGAACTATATTAATGAGCTTTTGCAAATTTTTGAATTGAACGGTGAAGGTTTTGGTCTAGCGGAATCTTTTCTTGTATCTTTTATTCATCACCTTTTTTTGAAAGGCGAACCAATCGAAGAACTGATTGTTAGTTACTTAAAATTGAACAATATTGGATTGAATTCATTTAAAAGAACTCCCGATTTTGAAAAAGCTTGTTTGATCCTGATTGGAAATCTGTTGCCCGATGTACGCATGGTTTCACCCATAAATAAGAAAAGGTGGTATTCAATGTTTTTCGGTACGTTGATAGATTGGAATAGGCGACACCCCCGAGATAAAATTCCATTAATGAATTATGAAATTATGTTGGAAACTTTTAAAAAGCATTTGGAAGAAAATGCACATATGGATATTTTTAACCAATCCATCGTCGAATATTTTCTTAGAACCAGAGCCGATGATGTCGACTATACCGATGGCGACTTAATCGATTTATGTTTTTCCTCTCTTAAATCGTTTTACAATTGCAGAAAAATTCTTGAATGGTTATTGAGGTATAAACCAACGGTTATTCTTTCAAATTGCGAAGTAGCACTGAATATAACATTGAAACACAACTTCACTTATTTTTGGAAATTTTCAAGAAACTACTCTCATCTTGATTTACCACAGAAACTGGGTAAGCTGCTGATTGAAGCACTTAAAATCGATAAGGATACAGAGGACACAAATAGCTTGGAAGACCTGAAGGAGCAGAATCGTTCCGTTGTGGGTTTATCCTACCTAATGAATGCAGAAAACTATCTCCAACGAGGTACCAAATATTACCCTTCCGAATTAATAGCAAATTCGTTTACAGACGACAGTAAGGAGTTTTTTGGATTGCAAACACATTACGCAAAGTCACTCAAGAATATAGTTCCACCTTCTCTAGCTCTAGAAGGCGTGTTGAATTTTTGTAAAGGCGATTTTCTCAAGTTAATTCGAAGTTCTCTTTATTCGATAATAGATAACACAAATGAAGATAAGGTTCCACAATTTTTGGATCAGCTTGCATCACGAGCGGTGTCAACTCGCAAACACGCGTTTCATTTGGCCCTTCGAGTACTTGACCGCTCTTCAATCGACGTGATTATTAAGAAACTTATTGAACAGGAAAAAAATGCTTCCATCAGGAAGTTTCTTTTTAATGGAAGTTTTAAACGTTTCGTTGAAGATCCTGATAATTACTTGTGGGAATTGTTTAAATTAACCTTATCGAATATAGAAATCGGGGATCTGGAAGTTGCCGAAAGTTTGAAAACACAAATTGATAGTATCGGTGAACCTTATCTGAATGAATACGTTTTGATGACATACAATTACTTAGAAAAGTTGTCTGATGACAAGCAAAAGTATCAATTTTTGAAGAGCTTACCATCTGGCGCTATAAAGGCATTGCCCAAGGAATTTTGTGTTCATAAGATTGAATTACTTGTTAATGACATCTCTTTGCACGAGTATCTTCACAATTTTGCAATCAAATTTATTGTACACTCGGTTTCAAAGGAAGAAGTATGGGAACATCTGAATTCACTCGTTCCATATTTTTCACGATACTCGAGCAGTGGGGAATCGAGATATGCTTTAAACGAGTTCATGCAGTCGTTTTGTTGGCAATTTTTTCGGCAAAGAAGTTCGTCGAAAGAAATTTTGGAGATGTTTGCCAATGTTTGGTACGACCAAATACAACCTACCGAAGCTTTTGATCAACATTTACTGTTACAATTGTGTATACTCTACGTAGACATTTCCGTTAGAAATTTATCCCCATTTGATGTTGGTCAGAAACTATCTCAATTTTGCGATTCCACTACTGATAAATACGGAATTGCAACTGTTACACTAATTGCTAAAGGCGTAAACACTTTAGTATATGATCTTTATTTTGAAGCGGATCACGAGGAGAAGAGGTACGAGTTGATAGAAGGGTTAATAAACAATAGGGGGTCCAGCGCTTCTCTTATTATCTCTTCGTTGTTGTTACTCTCTGCTTCGGAAATTTCAAAAAATAATTCAAAGCATGCAGAAATTGTAAACTTTTTGAGTCAGGTCGAGGACGCTTCCGTTCTTGCATTTTTAAGTAATTATTTCAATCAGAACTTGAATAAATATGGTGAAAATTGTTCATGAAGAACTTGACTACATATTTGTCTTTTTAACTGATTTCTTGGCTAAGAAGCAACCAATCGAGTATTTTTTTATTGGTGGTGTGCATCTTTCAAGTAAATATTAAATTGATCGACTACTGCAATTTGTTTACAAACTGCTCTTTCGCGTATGTACTGCAAAGGTACAATATCAAGTAGCTTAACAAGAAAAGCTCGTGTTGTTCCGTTGGGTTACTGGTTTTCGTGAAATACTACATAGTAGTGTGGTCATGATCGTCCTGGCGCTGTTTGCTGGTGAAAAAATTTTTCCCATTTGAATGTGAGAATTATTCAAAAAAAAAATTACTATAAAGCTAAAAGTTTAAAATGACTTAATGCATTTCTTAGGGACAAATTGCATCAGAACGATCATACTTCCACTACTTACGATCAAGCTTGTAAAGTACTGCACGTTTTGTAGCTTATTTCCCGAGCTTTTGGTAGCCTAATCGTACTGAAAGTTACGCCTTGGACGACTTTAATATTTTTGTAGCTTTTTTCAATTATTTTATACTTGATTACTTTTTATAAATTATTATTTCATGATGTTCATTTATATGCTTCATTATATTTTATGTAATGATATTTGAAAGACAATAAACTGAATTTCTTGACCTTAAAACTGCTCTTTATTTTTAGAAATTTGAATCCCTTTCGAGATGAAAGTATCAACAGAAGAATTTCTGACGAATTTTCATGATTTGTCGGGAGTAACTATCGGAGAACGACGCAAAAATTTGTTTATATATTTGAAAAGCGTCAATCCCAATGATTTGGACGTCGACTTCGCCATGGTGCAACCCAAAACACCGCTAGAGGAAAAATTTAAAATTGACGCTCTTATTTACTTCAAAAGGGTTCCCGAGCTACTGGAAGTTTTAAAATGTGAAAATCCACAGCTGATCCGCCGAGTTTTGAAAAATAACTCGTGGTTTATCGACGAAGCATTCAAAAACGTTAGTGGTGAAGAATTGGTGTCGGTTGTGTTTCCCCACGTTTCTTTGAAAGTCAAATTAAAAATCATAAATAAATTGAATAAATCTTTGAAAAACACCCGATGTGCGGACGAATATTTTGAAGCGATCAAAAGAAAATATGGATTACACTTAGCTTCCAAGTTACTTTCATCATGCAGTTTGGAAAAAATTCTTGTCAATATAAAGTCCCACAAAATTAAATTTTCGTATCGTCAAATGTTGAAGATTATTCAAAAATATCCCGGATGTACCGAACAAATTTTAGACGTCATGGAAGGTTATTCAGAAAATTTTAATGAAGAATATGTTGCACTATTTAAATATTTTTCTCGGAACGACATTTTATTTTTTTTCAAATTACGAGAAAAACATAAATCGCAGTTAAAAGTTGGCTGGCGTATCACCGAAAAATTTGTCCGAACTCATAAAGAGGAGATTATTGAAAAACATGAAGAATTTTTCAAAGTTTTTAACAAGAAACGCGCACTAAAAACTTTAGGGAACGATTATTCCCGAATTTTTATAAAATTATTTCCAACTACCATCAATAATTACCCTTCTCAAAAGCGTTCTATATTTTCTGTTTTTAAAAGTTTACCCAAAAAAATGCAAGATATTAATTTGTTACTAAACACGTTTGAGCAAGCTTATGGTTCCTCTTTGTTGAGCCATCCACAATATATTACTACAGATATATTGAATATGCTTCCTGTTAGTGAACGAACAGGAATTTTAAAAATTGAGAATAAACCCAATGATATATCGGAAGATGATTGGTATTGTTACTATAAAACAAGTATTTCAATTGCTTATTTCAAAAAAAGAATTTCTTTAACTTCTGACATGACAAAAAGGTTTGAACTCATATGTTGTTTGGTTAAAACATGTAGCTTGAATGATGATATGGAATCCCTGGCCCAATTATGTGAATATATGGTAAAACGACATCGCAATGATCATGTGGCGGTGCGAGGTAAATTTTTGAGAACCATGGAAGAAAATATTGATTTGAAAAAATTGGAAAAGCGGCATTGGGACAGCATACATGAATTGATTCAAATATTCACGTTGAATGGTGAAAATTTTAGTCAGGATAGAGAATTTTTGACGGCATATATCTATTTCTGTTTGGAGAATCAATTACCTATTAAGGAACAACTTACCGAATTAATAAGAAACCATAGTGGAGGTTTTCGTATGTTTAAAGATAAACCAGAATATGAAAAGAAATGTTTATTGTTGACTTACGAAATTGGATCAGAAATATATGATATTAATGATACTTCCAACTTTCGTGCAGCATCATTCTATAACAATGCTCTTGCTGCAATAAATGATTGGAATTCTCGACATCCTGATGATGTGATACCTTTGTTTTCTTTCCCATTGCTGGTGCAGTTTATTCGGAATGGTATTAAAAATGACGACCGTGTTAGGGATTTGGACAGAACATTGATGTATTTGCTACGTAAACAACCTGATCACGAAGAAACACAATCACTATTGAAGTCCTACCTTTCCATGTCAACTTCGTCTATAGACGGAGGTATTTTGAATTTTGTAATTAAATATCTTCCGTTAACTGTTACCGAAAATATCGAAAATTTAACCAAACTTGTCATAACAAAGAGTTATTGGCGCGATGATTACTTCTTTTGGATATTCAGCAAGAACTACACCCATTTGGATGTACCCCAAAGAATGATTCCAATATGTATTGAAAAGCATCAAAGCAACGATGGTGCAGTCGCAGGATTATCTCATCTTATGAGTAACAACGAATTTTTGAACTTCATTGCGCCTTATTATCCTGCCACTCCACAAGCGGATTCTAAAACCGAAGAAGGTAGAAATCTTTACGAAACACAACGATTAATTACCAAATATTTAGCCAACATCCAACCGGCATCTGTAATTTTACCAAGCATCTTAAAATTTTGTCAAGGCGATTATTTAAAACTAATAATTCGTTCGTTATATTCAGCATCGGATACAACAAACGAAGACAAACTGGCGGAATTTTTTTCAGCGTTTACGAATAACGCGGTGTCTGTTCGAAAACATGCAATGCATTTAACGTTCAGGCTTTTAGAACAAGCCAACGTCTTCACCGTGCTGAGCAAGTTTATGGAAACGGAAAAGAATGCTTCGATTCGTAAGTTTCTATTTAAGGGTATATTCAACTATTTTGTCAAAAATCCAGATGATAAATCTTGGGAATTGGTGAAATTAAATTTGAGGGAAGTGGACGTTGAAGACAAAGAAGCTTTGGAGGTTTTGATGGAGGTCGATAAAATTCCGAAACCATATGTTCCGCATTATATCGTATTTACATGGCAATTTTTGGATAAATATGGTGATAAATACTGTGGCGAAAAGGCAACTCTTGTGAGAAAAGTTACACCATCTGTGATTGGACTTCTTCCTAAAGAATTTTGCGAAAAAATCATCAGTACATATTTTTTCAATATTAACGACAATCTTTTAACCTCTTTCCAGGCAATAATACAAACCTTGACTTGTCAGTTTATTATTTATTGTGAGTCCAAATTGGAACAAGAGCAGCGCTTGATGAAATATTTTGACATTGCGATTAAATTTAAAAATGATTCCTGCAATGATCGTAATGTGCAGAACGACCGTCGTAATTGCGCAGTAAACTTTTTGAAAAGTTTTTGTTTGGAGTTTATTGAGAATCGATGTTCTGATAAACCAATTCTCCACAAGTTTGTTAAGTTATGGAATAAGTTTGTTCCACAACACGAAGCAATTCATGAATATTTGCATTTACAGTTCACTTTAGTTTACGTGGAGAAATTATCTTTGGTGGATGTGGGACGAAAAATTTCTGAACTCTACGATGCTATGGTTAATTCTTACGGAGTTGTTATTGTACAAGTGTTTTATAAATATCTAAAATTTTTCCTAAAATATTTCTATGATGGCAATGAAGCCGAAGCAAAAAGAATTGCTTTAATCGAAGGCGTCATGGACCAAACACAATCTACTTCAAGGTTATTATTAGTTAGTGCTATGCTGGCTGATGGAGGAGAGCCAAATGATGAGGCTTTGAATGTAAAATACAATTCAATCCTTGACGTTATAAGGAGTAATCCTGATCTGACGGTGCAAGTATTCTATGCTACTTATCTCAGTGGTACAACCACGTTAGATTATTATTAATCCTATGGCTTTTCAGCTAATTGTTGCCTTTAGTCAAGATAATACTAACTCACAAGATTTTAATGATTTAACTCAAAAATTAGGGGCCTTTAAAAAACAGTAATTTTTATTTTTACACTTGTTAAGTTTATTGCATTATTTTCAATTATTATTTTGTTTACAATTAATTTCTAATTTTTTTAATACTTATTTTAATTTGTTGCTTGCAATTAAAGGCGATTTAGATTCTGCCAATTTTATATGTATCTACCTACTATTATAATATATTGTTATATGTTATATAATATTGTATCAAATTTTTAAATTTCCTTCTAATTTCCTACAAAACTAACCGAATTTAATCTAATAATTATTTATAAGCACAGAAATAGGTGGTCATCTAAGCAAAAAATGGGTTATCGGAAATCTTTTCGTGTTTGTTTTTTTTTCCTTTCTTCGTTGTGATTATCTAGAATCTTCTAAATAACTGAACTAACTGCAGCGCAACAAATATAGAATCGAAACGATTCATAACATGTTAGAAAATGTTATTTTGAAAGCTTATTATAGACTTATATCTCATTTAAAAAAATGTTATGTTAAATCAGTGTGACAAATTCTTTAAAATAAATAAGAACAAGTTCTACAATAAATTTTTGTTTCCAGAACTTTGAGATGACAATAACGACAGAAGAATTTTCTGCAAGTTTTCATTCCTTGACAGGAACAACCATCGGAGAGAGGCGCAAAAATTTATTTCTAATTTTGAATTCAATCGATCCCAATGATTTAGATGTCGACTTCTCTTTGCTGCAACCTAAAACATATTTAGAAGAAAAATTAAAAATCGATACACTAATTTATTTCAAAAAGATTCACAACTTATTGGAGGTTTTGAAAAGTGAAAATTTGGTTTTAATTCGCAGGGTTCTTAAAACTCCGTGGTTTGTGGAGGAAGCCTTTCAAAACGTCGATGGTCAACAATTGGTCGATTTAATATTTCCACACGTTTCTTTAAAAGTCAAATTGAAAATTGTAACTAAATTGTCAAAAAGCTTGAAGAGTACCCAACGGGCTGACGAGTACTTCGAGGCTATTAGAAATAAATATGGTATTTACTTGGCTTCAAAATTACTATCGTCTTGTAGCTTGGAAGTAATTTTACAATGTGGAGTTTTATACAAAACTAAACTTACCCAACGCCAAACTTTAAACATAATAAAAAAATATCCTGAATATGCCGAAAAATTCTTAGAAGTTATGAAAGATGATGTCGATCGAGATCGTAACTATAAAATTTTGTTGAAGTATGCTGCCAAAGAAAATATGCCGCTGTTCCTTAAATTACGAGAAAAATACGAAGTAAATTGTAACGTGGGTTGGCGTGTTACAGAAAAATTTGTGCGGAACCACCAAGATGAACTTATCGAAAAGCATAAAGTGTTTTACCAAATTTTACATAAGAAGCGGCTTGCCAAAGCTTTGGGAAATGATTTTCAGCGGTTTTTACAAAAGTTTTTCCCAACAACCGTGGAGGATTACGAGCACGGGGAAGAAACTATTTTTTCGGTTTTTAAAAATTTGCCTAAAAAGAGGAAAAATATAAATTTAATGTTGCAAACTTTCGAACGTCTCTATGGTTGTTCCCTGTGGACCCATCCAAAGTACGTCTCCACGGATATACTGAATTTGTTATCTGTTAGCGAACGCAAACGCATATTGGAAGGGCGGAGTAAACCTCCCCGAATATCCGAAGAGGATTGGTATTGCAATTTTCCAATTGAAGTTTCATTGCCGTACTTAAAGAAGCGAATTTCTCTAACATCAGACATTAACGGTCGAATTACTCTGGTTTCTTGCTTGGTTAAAACTTGCAAATTGAATGAGGATATGACAGCTTTGGCTCAAATATGTGAATACATGGTTAAGCGGCACCGTAATGATCATGTGACGGTACGTTCCAGATTTTTGAAAACAATAGAAAAAGAGTTCGACTTGAAAACATTTGAAAAGCCCCATTGGGATGCCATATCTGAAATGGTGCAAATTTTTTCGCTGAATGGTGAGCATTTCTTTCAAGCCAAAGATTTTATTGTAGCCTATATCCGTTACCGCTTGGGAAACCAGTTACCCATCGAAGAGCAACTTACAGAGTTGGTTAAGGAACATTACGATTACTTAAATATTTTCAAAGATCAACCAAACCTCGAAAAGCAATGCTTGTTGATGACGCACGATCTTGCAGTAAAAATTCACCAGAGCTGCGACTATAAATTAAACTATTTTTACAATGATTTCATCAAAGCTTTAAATGATTGGAATACTCGTCATCCAGAAGATATAATTTCCCTGTTTTCCTATCCTCAAATACTTAAATATATTGAAAGTTGTTTGGAAAAAGAGATCCATTTATTTGATTTGGATAAAATATTGAAATATTACATACGTAAACAACCTAACCACGATGAAACAAAGTCACTACTGAAGAGTTATTTGTCTTCGCCCATTGCTAACGGAAATATTAATATTTTGAATTATCTAATCAAGTATCAACCGTTAACTGCTGCAGAGAATATGGAAAATGTAACAAAAGTAGCTATGACGGCTGTCAATTACTGGCGCTGCGATTTCTTTTTCTGGAAGTTTGCCAAAAACTACACTCATTTAGAAATACCCCAAAAAATGATACCGTTATGTTTAGAGAAGCATCAGACTAGCATAGGCGCGGTCATAGGCTTATCTTATATCATGACGACCGAAGAGTTTCTCACTTTCGTTGCGCCCTATTATCCTTCAAGCTTAAAAGTCAATTCAAAAACCGAAGAAGGTCGTAAATTATACGAAACACAAAAGTGTATTGGCAAATATTTATTAAACCTCCAACCAGCATCAGCAATTTTACCAATTATATGGAAATTTTGTCAAGGTGATTATTTGAAAATTATAATTCGTACACTGTATTCCTCTTGCGATGCAACAAACGAAAACAAAATTATGGAATTTTTATTACCTTTTATAAACGGCGCAGTTTCTGTTCGAAAACATGCAATCAATTTATCGTTGAGACTTTTGAGTAAAACGGACATCTTCATTGTATTGACCAAGCTTATCGAAACAGCAAAAAACGCGACGAGTCGCACATTTCTTTTCAAAGGAATATTTAATTATTTTCTCAAAAATCCCAGCGATCAGTCTTGGGAATTGGTGAAAGTACAATTAAGTGCTTTGGATGTTGCCGATCGAGAACCTGTGAGTATTTTGCTCGAAACGGACAAAATTCCCAATCAATATTTTGCGCAATATATAGTTTTCACTTGCGAATTTTTAGAAAAATTTTCTGGTGAATATCTCGACGATTTGGGTGCTCTGCTGGAGAAAATTCCACCAAATGTAATGCATACGCTTCCGGTAGTGTTTTGCGAAAACTTAATCGACAAGTACTTTTTTAAAACTTCCGATTATGTTTTAACTTACATTCAGCAAGCAATACAAAGATTTACTTGTAAATTTATTATTTACTGCGAGCCCCAATTAGAACGAGAGCAACGCTTGATGAAGTACTTTGCGGTGGTAACAGAGTTTGCTAGTTTTCGTCACGAAAATCGTAACATGCGATACCGCAGTCGTAATTGTGTTACAGGCTTCTTGAAAGCATTTTGTTTGCAATATATCGATGAAGGTTGTTTGGACAAGCAAATTTTCGAAAAATTTGTTGTATTGTGGAATAATTTTGTACAGCCACATCAAGCATTTCAAGAGTATTTATATTTACAATTCACCTTAATTTACATTGATAAGTTACCTTTGGTAGAAATTGGGCAAAGACTTTCTCAACTATTTGAGTCTTCTGTAAATATTTACGGAACGATAACAATAAATTTATTTTGCAAGTATTTAAAAGGTTTTTTCAAGAATTTCTTGAATAACACAGAAGTAGAAACCAATAAATTGATTTTGATCGAAAGCATTATGCAGTCAAGTAGTTCAATTTCATGCTTACTTCTGATTATATTATTGCTTCACGATGATGGAGAACCAAAGGAAGACGAAAATCGCGTCAAGTATACTGCAATATTTGAAAGTATAAAAAGCAATCCAGATCCTACAGTGCAAATATGTTTCTTTACTTATCTTGGTGGAACCACAACAATGGATGTTTAATGAGGAATTCCTGCCAGCACTTGGAAGCTATAATGTTTGCTTTCATGAAGCACGTAAAATATTTTCATTCAACTCAGGTCTTAGCACGCCGATAGCTACTTCAATAATTATGCATAATACAATAATTATTCAATTTTTGCTGTGGGAACTTGAATACAACATTATAAAGTTCAGTATTATTTAACAAATGTGGAAACACAATTTTCCAATAGAGCAAAACTCAGACTGTAACACCTGCTCATTACAGAGTACGGTAAAATTAAATTATAAAATATTCCGTCTCCTGCTTATTATAGAGGAAATTTCCCTTCTAACTCATCAGATTTTCCCTAGCCCAAGAAAAAGTCCCTTGGGTCAACGATCATAGGTTTTCTATTAGTAGAATGTTCAAATCGCTTAAAAAGGACTTCGGTGGGGGCGTCGGAATTAAAAAATGAAACGTGCATAAAATCTATGTATTTTTTGATACAATTTATTTTTTATTTTTAAGTAGATTAATAATAATTGTTACGTTTGTATTTTGTTTAATAATGCACATTTAATAAAATTATAGTTGTTTTATTTCTAAAATGTGCGAAATGAAAATTAGTTGCTGTCTTCTTCTCTCTCACCTGCAATACTTGAAGGTGTGGTATGTGCCATCTTCATCTCTGAAATATTGGTATATAGACTCCGGCAGATTTTCAAGGCGGTGTACATAGGTTTGAGTTGAAGCAACAATGGCCATTCGGCATCTGGATGAGGTGTCAGCTCACCATGCTTTCTCGAAACCTATATCTACTTATATCAGGGATGAGACTGTTAGTCCGGTGTGCACCATCCAGGTTTAGCAGCGATTATTTCAGCTGGAAGATGTCACCTTTCCCTTTCTCGACCTTTTCTTGACTGCTATTCATTTTATGGTCATGGAACCTAAAACCTTCTCGATTATTTTCTATTCGTTTTCTGCATCCTTGAAGTTTTATTATTCCTTGTCTTAATTTTTTTTGTGTTCAGTTTTATTTGTCTGATTTGAGATTTTTCCAAGGTTTACAGATTTCATTCCATCAAGAATACTCTGCGACATTCCTTTGTATCATCTTTTGGTTTTTAAAGGTCCACGATTTGTTTTCCTATTCTCTCTTGTCCAGTAATTTTATTTCCCGTAGGTTATCTTGGATTAGATCCTTTTAGAACTCCAGGACTGTTAGTATTGCGTTGTCAATCTTTGTTTCAACTGTGTCGTAGCCTTCGAACTTCCGTCTGTCTCGTGTTTGTCTATGCCACAATGGTAACGTTTCAACCTGGCTTTCCACTGGGTTGTATAGTGGTCACTTGAAGATGGTCTGTGAGAACCCACTCCATCACCCCTTTCTCTGACTGGTATTGGGGCTCCGAGATTTCCTTACACAGTAAATTTAAATTTCAATTCGTTGTTTCCTTCTCCATTTTGGAGATTTTTGTCGGGGCCTCCTACTCTTAGCCAGGCTGTTTGATTTTGAAGTAACTTGATTTTCGTACCACCACGAGGAGGTAGAAGAGTATCAGCTCTTGGTGAGGAAGGTTTTCTCGAGATTATGTAGCTACACATTTCCTGATAAAATGTGCAGCTCTCGGGTCCGTACTAATCGTTAGACAATAATTTTACACTGTCTAAAATAAACTAATTGCACTTGACTAAGTTTTGCAGTATTCCTAATGGTAAAATCTGGTTTTACCAGAATAGATTTTGGATAATCTTTTGAACTTCTCCTTTCTGATTTCGTCGTTTTGGCAAATGCTAAAAAATTTATTATAGTCTCTGAATGAATTAAAGTATAGGATTGGTATTAACTAGCGATAAATTTATACTGATAGATAAGGTTTGTTGTAAAATCACATGCGAAAGTTAACAAATCGAAAGTTTCTCACTTGCTCCTCACTCAATTATGTTAGGTCTACTTCTTCAAATTTATTTGTTCCAGGTAAGTACAAGTGGTAGTTAACAATGCAAAAACGCACGTTATGTCAGTTGCATTTTAGATATAAACAAAACAGTATAGAACCGTAATAATAAATTATTATGAAAGAAAAACGGAAGAAAACCATTCGATCTGTAAGTAAGTTAAATCCAGTACTAAATAAGCAAGAATGTGATGCTTTAAAAGCTTCGAAAAGAAATGAAGAAAACAGTCGTGCCAGTTGCTCGACAGCAGTAGATGCCGGTTCTGCAAGCTATGCATCAGATGTTAATTCAAGCACTAGTTCTTTGAATCAAAATAAGACCGAGGAAAAGAAAGAAAATATTAAAGAACTCAAAATAGTCTATTTATCAAAGAAAAATTATGATTTGGTTAATCAATACATATTGCAGAATTCAAAAAGAAAAGAAAATGAAACACAAGCAATCAAACGATGTTCTCAACGTAAACGTAAGGTTGTCATAACAAATGAGAACGTAATGTGGGGTTTGCAGAAAAGTATCATGGAGACAACTTCTGAAAAACTATCTTTGATTCCAAACACTAATTTATCCAAAAGAAATTTATTAAAGTCCATAGCTGATGAATTATGATGATTTTAAATGTGTTATTTTAGGTACCTAATTTATTAAATTTATTTGTAATGCTGTAATATAATTTTTAAAATTGTTAGAGAAATAAGAAGTATTTAAGATGATTTACTTTTATCGAGTATCAGGATTTGCAGCTAAGGGACATACTCTGTCCAAGATTAATTGAATAATAATTGTTTATTAATAAATAAAAATATATTTTATAACGCAAAAAATGTAGGTAATTGAAATACTTCAAACAATTGAAATACTCGTTCTTTAGGTAATTGAATTCTTTTTGGTATAATTAAAAATATTTCAATTACTTTTACGAGGTATTTGATAATTGAATTACTTTTACAAGTAATTTAGTAATCGATATGACGATAACTTTTAAGAAGATTTACATAGTATGTGGTATTTAAAGGAATTTCAATATCGATCAAGTATTCGGTAATTGGTAATTGAATTACTTTCACCAAGTGCTTTGTATGGCTCTGCCTGATTAAACTAGCCGAAAACCGCAATGACCTCAATATGTGAATAGAGCGGAATTTGATTGGTGTTGGATTCCATAATTAAATAATAATTTATAAATTTTTTTGGTTGGATCCGATCGAAATGCGGAATATTTGTAAGAACATAGCCGTCGCGCCGGTTCTTGTGAGCGAATGGACGAAGCCTTATCGCTTAGATTAAATTTAGATTAGATTTATTTATTTTAAAATTTATCATTTAAATTTATTTAATGATAAAATAATAAAAAAATGATAACATTTATCATTTAAAAATAAATTCTATCACATATTTACAACCAATTTGCGCAGAACAAAAATTTCCATTATAGTAAAGATTATTTAAAAAATATTTATATAACAGTTAAAATATTAATTAATTATTAAAATATAAATAAAATTTATTATTTTGCCCCAGCAAGTAGTACACCACTGTGTTACCTGCGTTGTTTTTGATCGCCTTGACGATAGATGTCTTTTTTTATTGCGTTTGCGTGAATACCAGAGAATGAATAATCATGAATAATATTCGAATTGTGTGCTATCCAACATTGCGCAACTTGAAAACATAATCAAAATGAGATTGTATCAGTTTCAGTGACAAATATTAAGTTCTCCATTACACCGATATTTTTATATAATTTTTGATTTAACTTTTTTCACTACTCAGCAGTAAGTACATTTTTAAATTATTACCTACATATGTACCTTTTATTAACCTATGTTTGATTTTTACATACATAATTAATTATAATAAATTTTAACTGTTTGTTTTATAATAATTTAAAAATATTTTAGTTAAATTAAGAATTAATTACATTTAAAATTGAAAATTGAACCATTTCTGCTTAAAAATGTTACCTTCTGTTTTTCTTTCCGCACCGGTAATATATTTAATTTCATATTGAACAGTGGCGCTACATACGTTTGGGTGTAAGGGCGTAAGATAATTATAAATTATGAATTAGTTCAAATTATTTTAACGTTAATTTTGAAATTTTTAGTGGCAAACACTTAAAAATGCAAATAAAATACCAATTTACTTTTTTTTTATAAAAATTATAATCCTATAACCGTCCGTGTCTATTTCTTTCTTTCTAACATTGCTAGAAAATGTATTACAAAAAGTGATCGAGTGTTTCTTTCCAGAGAACACAAATCCACGAAATGGAAGACTTCGTGAGAAGATTTCATTCTCTGGACGGTACAAAAATTGGCGAAAGAAAAAAAAATTTCTTTTTATTATTAAGAGAAACAAAAATCGCGTTAACTGCTGAGTCTAAAGAATTTGATTTTTCTCTCGTTCAACCCAAAACACCACTGGAAGAAGCTTTCTTTGTGGATATTTTGATATTTTTCCGAAACGTTTCCGGTCTTCTGAATATTTTAAAATCTGAAAATCAACGTTTAATATTGAAAGTTCTGAAAGTCTTTCCATGGCTACTAAACGAAATGGTTCAAGTTATGACTGCAAACCAGATCGTTAACGAATTTTTTCCCAAGTTGTCCTTCACAACAAAAGAAAAAATTTTAACAAAATTATCATTGCATTTACAAAACCCACACACGGCTGACTTAATATTTGAGGCCGTTAAAATCAGGTACGGAATGTATTTTGCTGCAAAATTATTACCCTGTGTTAGCGAAGAAGTAATCTTGTCCAGTCTTGAGTCAAAAATTGAAATTACGTCATCACAATTACTATTAATAATTCAAAAACATCCTCAGATAACGGAACAGGTATTCGATAAGCTGCAATCTTCTAGTAACTGTAAATACCGAGAAGTATACAAATACATAGCTCGAACAAATATTACATTATTTCTAAAATTAGGCAATAAGTTTCACATCAAATTGGGTATTAACTCCACAAGAAAAATAATAGCTCAGGATAAATCTTTGGTTATTCTGAACGCTAATAGACTGGACAAAATATTACATAAAAAGCAGGTAGTTAAGTCTTTACACGATGATTTTGTCAGTTTTTATTGCAACGCGTTTCCAAAAACCGTTATCCAATTTAATGATAATTACAAGTCTAATTTAGAAGTTCTCGAAAAGCTTCCTCCCAAAATGAACAAAATTAATTTAATTTTGACCGCTTTTGATAAAACGTATGGCGACGAATTGTGGAACTATCCGAAATTTATTAATCCTCAATTGTTGGAATTAATGGCGACAAATGAAAGAAAAGAATGGATGGTAGGTCGGCAACGCTCAGAGAATATATCCGAAATTGCTTGGATTTGCTTGATGCCTTTGGACGATTCGATACCATTACTTCGACAAAAAATTGCATTAACCAGGGATTTTCAAAGAAGGGCGGAATTGGTGGGATCCTTGGTCGAAACTTGTAGGATAAATGGAAAAAATAAAATTGCTTTGTTGGAAGTTTGCAAATATGTCATTCAGGAACATCGCTCGGACGATTTTAGCGTTTTAAGTTGTTTTTTGGATTCGATGAAGAATTGTTTTGTTATTCAGGAACTTTCGGAAGAACATTGGAAGTATGTGAACATAATTATAAAATTGTTTATATCAAGAGATATCCACTCGTATAGGTATCAAGATTGGTATTACGAGTACCTTTATTTTCGTTTCAAAAATGGTCTACCAATTCGGGACAATATCAAGGAAGTATACCTGAAGTTGAATTATAGAACTGGTTGTCCAACTCTTACAAGTCGAGATGAACAGATGAGATACGATAGATACTGTCTAACGATGTTGGACGAAATAATACACGAAATTAAATTTCCCGATAATATGTTTGAAACTAACTACATAGGTTTCCTGAATATGCTGGTGGAATTTAATAAAAAACATCCTCAACATTACATAGATATACTGGAATATAATAATATTTATGAGTTTCTCATGAAGCATTACGAATCCACAACTGGTTATTCCAGCTTATCAGAATCCGTAATTATATCGATAGTTCGATATTCTTCTCAAGAAACTCGGAAGAGCAACTTGCTAGAGGTATATTTTAAAAGAGAAAATGTTTATTTGGACGTCGATCTGATGATATGGCTACTAAAATACGAACCATTAACCGTTCATCGTTATGCCGAAAAAATCACCAAATTAATTCTGGGATTATGGTATACCATGGTAAAACCATTTTATTGGAAGTTTTCCACTAATTACACTCACTTAGAAATTCCGCAGAAAACAACTGCAATTTGTTTGGATAACGTTACCAATGAAACAGAGGATTTTGAACGAAATCAGCGGAACGCGGTAACAGCTTTATCGTGTTTGATGAAAAACGACGAATTTTTGAATCTAATTGCGGCTTACTATCCAACCGATTCAGTCATGGACGTAAAGAACCCAGAAAATCTGAAAATTTATAAACTCCAGCAAGCTATAACCGTTTCACTCAAAAACGTGATTAACCCTTCCATGAATTTTGAAAGTCTCGTAGAATTTAGTAAAGGGGATTACACAAAGTTTATTCAACGTTCACTATATTCGGCTGTTTATAATGCTGCGGAAGAAAATATTCCAAAGCTTCTTCTTTCTTTAACAGACAGGCCGGTGTCCATAAGAAAGCATGTAACTTACATTACCTTCAAAGTCTTAGATCGAAGCTCGATTTACAAGTTTTTGGATTATGCTATGTCGAACGAAACGAATCCTTCCATTGTCAAGTTCCTCTTTAATGGCACTTTCAGATTTTTTGCAAAAAACCCCGACGATTATTTATGGGCCGTGCTTCAAAAGTTAATCAAATTGCTGAACACAGACGACAAGGAATGCTTTACTGCTCTTTTGAACATAGAAAAAATTCCCCGTAGCTATCTAGTAGCATATTTACTATTTGTTTGGGATGTTTTGGATACGTTTAACGTTACGGAAGAAGAATTGGAGAAAGGCAAAAGCCGGTTTTTGAATTCTGTGACTTTATCAGTTATGCCCTCTCTTCCTAAGGAATTTTGCTTAAAATTGGTTCAAATCCTTTTTAAATCCAAAGAAGATTTCGATAAAGTTGCCGATTTTACCTGCAAGTATGTTATCGCTGGATACGAAACTGAACAAAACGAGCGACTCGAAACTGTGTTTGAATGCATAGAAGAGTATTCCAAGTTGCACATTCGGAACGACAAAGATCGCTTGCTGTTGAAATTTATTAAAAATTTCTGTAAATATTTTTTGAGTCAGGAGTGCCAATACGACCACATTCTCAGATCGTTTGTTGATAACTGGTACGGCTTGTTTAGACATCATGACGGTTTTGAGGAATATTTGTATTTGAAGCTTACTGTAATATGCTTGAACTTCTTTATAAATTCGCCATCTTTAACAAAACTTGGTAAAGATTTAGCCCAGTGTTGTGAAACTCTTTTAACTGCTTATACCTGCGCAATTTTGAATATATTTGTAGTAATGGTTAAATCTTTCGTTTCTTATTTTCTTCCGGAAGATGGGGAAGGTAACATTTTTATGTTAATGGAGGAAATTTTGAAAGCAAATTCTTCGCCTAATTGTTTGATGTTGGTGATTAATCTATTACCTCGTGATGACTTCTATATGGGTAGGTCTTGCGAAAAGATTTTAATCGCTTTGGAAAATACAACAGATGCTTCAGTTCAGCTGGCACTGAGTGGTTATTACAATGATCTTCAAGATAAAATTAAATTGCCTTCTTGTGAGTCAAATAAGCGGTTTAGCAAAACAAGTAAAAATGTAGGCCAACTCTCTTACATTGATTATATTACTAATGCTTACCGATTAGAAGCTCAGTGTTTATGTTAGGTTAAGTCACTGATATTGTTTATGCACCACCTGATATATTAGAGTAGTTTGGATTATCACTACCAGGTGTTAAATTGTTTCTCGCCAGTTTGAATTTTGACATACGTGGAATCTGCTAAGTAGATAAACTAGCATTCGTAATTTTTATTATCTATCAGAAATTTATATAGTAGATAGTATTTATAAAAGGTATTTTACAACTTAATATTAAATATAGTAGGTATATTATTATACCAAGGCAATAGGTGGAATTTGTGTTTTTATTGATTATGATTTAAATTTCCATATAATAAGATATAAAGTTTTTTTGATATTTTTGTACTGTAAATATTTTTGAATTTTATTTTGATATTTTGTAACTCTTATTTGACTTTTTTTAAAATTTATTTTACAAATTGAATTATAGTATTGTTTTTAACGGAGTTTTCTTCATTCTAGTAAAACTGAACAAAAATTTAAATAAAGATACTTTTATCTTTAAACAAATTTTCATTGTTTTTTCATAATCTGTACGTCTCTACCTCCTTCTAGGGCTTCCCACTCTTTATTTTCTCTTTTGGGCTGTTATTCCTAGTATTTTTTACTAACCTTGTTTAGTCCATTAAATTTTGAAATAGAATAAATAAATTTTTTATATTAATTTATTGATTTTATAAATGATTTATATTATTAATTGTAAGGGTATGGCATAGCAATATATTGACATGCATTTTACCAATTCAATAAAATTTACAAAATCCAAATGTCCTGATTTTGAAATGTCCTCATAAAATTTTCCAACCATAGGTTAATCATTATAAGTATATAATGATTAATCATTATATATTATAATGATTAACCTATGGTTAATCATGATTAATCATTATATATTATAATGATTAACCTATGGTTATTTAACGGGTATAGTGGAGTATAATTTAATTTGTTGTAATATTGAGTTGTACTTTCAGCTAGCCCAAATATGGACTATAAATAACGTAAATATATGTTAGGGTCAATAATGACAATTCGGCCATTAACTTCAATGGCCGGACAATTACGTCAATGCCCAAATACAGATTGGCGCGATGATGAAACTATTAGTTTACAGTGAGGGATGTTGTATAGCAAAACTAGTATTTTAGTTGGTTTTTTGCTTCCATCACCAAGTAAGAAATTAAATGTGTCTTGGCAATTAGTTGTTGAATGCAACGAATGCAATCGTCCGGCCATTGACGTCAACGGACGATTTACATCATTGCAAAACAACTGATATTCGAAATTCAATTTCCCAGGTTGTGTGCCATAGCAAAGTTTGGAGGGGAGCTACGAAGTCTCCAAAATTTCTAAAAAATTAATCAAACTTCAATATTATTATATTGACAATACTCCGACTTTATTTAATAAGTTTCATAATTATTCCCATTTTCTTGCAGAATATGACGATTCAAGCTGATTTTGAAAAGAGCTTTCATTCTATATCTGGAATAACTATTAGTGAAAGAAAAAAAAATTTGTATGGGCTGTTAAATGAAGTCAAAAGCTACCAAAATGAAATCGACTTTGCTTCCATCACACCCACGACTGCTCTCGAGGATGTTTTCAAAGTTGAAACTTTGATTTATTTTCGAAGAACTGAGGACTTACTGAAAGTTTTGTATGGCGAAAATTCGGTGCTAATCAAGAAGGTGCTGACCGCTAGTCATTGGTTTATAAATTCAGCTTTTGAAAATGTAAATGGGGAAGAGCTCGTGACAAAGGTTTTTCCCAACATTTCTTACAACACGAAACTAAAATTATTACATAAATTTGCAAAGTTCTCACCAAGCGTACATAAAAGCGACGAATATTTTGAAGCAGTAAAAAATAACTACGGTTTGTGTTTGGCCACAAGATTATTGGAATCTTGTAGCGAAAATGTCATACTGGGATGTATTGAAGAATATCCAGTTGAAATTACACCTCAACAAATACTGACGATTGTTAAAAAGTATCCCAAAATAACAGAAAACGTTTTGGAGCTATTGGAGAAACAAAATTACAATTATCCGAGTTACGGTAAATATCGGAACGTATTTGATTATCTTTCTCAGAACAACGGTTCTTTGTTTTTAAAGCTTTACGACATATACAAGCCAGACTTCTTCAAATTTGGACGCAGAAGAACGAAATCATTTATTTTACAAAATAGAGAGTTGGTCATCAAAAATTCCAGTAAAATGCACGGAATCTTACATTTAAAGCAAATATATAACAGCATCAAGAGCGATTACGAAGAATACTTTTACAATAGTCTTCCGAAGTCGCTGAACGAATTTCAAGAAAAGTGTGCAGACATTTTGATTGATTTAGGCAATACATCATTTCCCCAAAAATTTAACTTAGTTGTAAATGCGTTTAAGAAGTTATTCGGAAACGAGTTATGGGATTTCCCCGATCTAGTTACGTATGAACTACTCGAGTTGATGTCGCCCGACGACCGAGAAGAATGGATGCGAAATCACACCAAACCGAAGAACTTGAAGGAAGAAACTTGGATCTCGTTAATGAAAACGGAGAAATCGATTCCTCTGCTAATTGAAAAGATTTCTTTAACGTCCAATTTAGAAAATAGAGGACCGTTAATCAAAACTTTACTTTCTACGTGCAAAATCAATAACGATTTGAATGCTTTATTGCGAGTTTTGGAGTATGTAACTAAAAAACATAGGAATGACGACGTGGATACTAGAGGAGAGTTTCTACAAGAAGTGGAGAGTAAGTTTGATATGCAAAAATTCTCTGAAGAACACTGGATATATATAATGAGACTTGTTCGAAGTTTCGTGCTTGATAAAAGCTATATGCAATGGTTTGCTGCCCATTTATTTAATGGATATATTCATTACAGTTATTTACATAAATTGGACATTTATGATCTAGTTTTGGAATGGGTTAAATTGGATTCAAGTATTTATAATGTATGCCAAAACGTGCCCGAGTGCGAGAAAGCATGTTTACGCATTATTGCAGAGGTGATTACAAAACTTTTCGTAGAAAAGAACGAATTGACTGAAGGTTACCAGATGTACTTAAACGCTGTGAATTGTTATAATGAACGCAATCCAAAAGACAGAATGTCTTTATTTGAAAACCAAAATGCTATTCAGAATTTGAAAGAACATTTGGCAGAGGATACGTATATAGATTGGGGTTACCAAAATATCACAAAGAAATGTTTAAAGTATGAATTCAAAAAGAGTTTAGAAACAGGATTGGTGGAACTTTATTTTAATAAAATTGACGATAAACCAAATCCATTTTTCAATTCCATTTTAAAAAATGATCCAGACGCGTATGCAAAAATTGTCTTACCGGTTCTGGCGAAATGTTCTGAATTATATCATTTACGCTTTTTGAAATATCACGAACATTTAGGATTACCTCAAAAATTTACTGCAACTTACGTAACTTCCGACAATTCTCTAATAGATTCCGATTCTTTTAAGTCAAACGAAATGCAATGCTTATCGTATACCATGAAGCCTTGTGATTTTCTGACTTTGGTTGCTGCTTACTGTTCAGACGATTTGGATACAAATTGTGAAACCGAAACCGAGCAAGAAATTTACAATACAAAAAAGGTTGCAATCGCATGTCTGAAAAACCTTACACCGCCAGAAATAGTCCTGGAGAGTCTCCTGCAGTTTTGTCAAGGCGATTATTTCACGTTAGCAGTTGGGTCTTCACAGTCACTATTTGAAAATTTGAACGAATACAAAATAATGGATTTCGTCAAGGCGTTGAACAATCGAGACGTTTCGGTGAGAAAGTATTCCATCCGTTTAGCATTTCGTCTATTAAATAAAAAAGCCATTGGAGAGTACGTTGAGAAATTACTGCAAAATGAGGAAAACATGTCGATTAGGAAATGTATACTGACTGCAACTTTTAAATTGTTTTTAAATACCCAAGAACAAAGCGATTTTGAATTGGTGAAAGAAAATGTGAAAGCCATCGACTTGAAAGACACGGAAGCTTACACCATCATCACAAATAACATCAAAAAGGTATCACCAAAATATTTCAAAGAATTCATTTTATTTATTTGGGACTCTTTGGAGAACGTCCAAAATCCAGACAAAGCAATTATTCGAGTGAAATGTCAAATTTTAAGTGCAATTGACGAGAACCATATTGGATCTCTACCAAATGAATTCTGTAACCGGTTGATTGAAAATTATTTATTCAAGTCTAAAGAGTGCGATGACTTTGAAACCGCTATAGAAACATTTGCTTCAAGATATATAATTTATCGCAATCTGGACGATTTGGAAAGCCGAATCCTACTGGTTCTCTCTATAGCACAAAGTTACGTCCAATCGAATTGGTACAATATAGAAACCTACGTAACCGGAAGAAATTTTATTTCCAACTTTGTTGTTGAATTTACCAAAGATTTCCTTTCTAAAAAATGTAAATCCGTCCAAATAATTGAGTCGTTCTTGAAAATTTGGGAAACTTTGTTTGAACCATCTGAAATTTATAACGAGTTTTTACGTTTAAACTTGACGTTACTTTTTGTTAAAAGTGTTGAACATACTTCTTCCATGTTGGAAATTGGAGAAATGCTTGGACAATTTTGTAAAGATCTGGATTCGAAAGGAGATTTGAATGTTAACGTATTTTGCATTGTTCTGAAAACTTTAAAATCGAATTTTGAGTCGATTTTCAATGATGAAGATCCAAATGAAAGTTTTCTTGATATGGCAGAAGGCATTTTGACAAGGAATAATACTTCTTCGGGATACATGTTGGCAATGTTCTTACTACCAGACGTTAAAAAACTTACCTCAAAATATGTAGAAAAATATAACAACATTTTTAATCAAATTGTAGGGCAGAAGGAACCCAAAGTTCAAATCTTCTTACATCAACACTTTTTGAACAAATTGACGGATAATAATGATTCCGGAGAATGGATTTTCTAATAATGGAATCATTTTATTTTTAAAGAAGTATTTTGTTAAAAATAAAAATTTAAATAAAATAATTGTTATGAAATAAATTTATAAATAGTTTAAAATAAAATTGCAGTTCAAAATACTACTAGATTATAATAATTTGTTTTAAAAACCTTCTTGTTTTTGTTACTATCCCATGACCTTCCCCGCATCCCTAGTATTCTTATTATCATATTATCGAGGTTGCATTATATAATAATGATAGTGGATTAGTTTGCACAGGAATCTAACAAAATAAATTATTTCCAGGCCATACCGTAAACTTAATACTGTATCTTGGAAAAAATGACCCCAAAAGAGGAGTTTTTCGATGGGTTCTATTCGTTAGCTGGAACTACAATGAAAAAACGAAGAGAGAGCTTGTTCCAATTACTGAACCGTATGAAAGAACATGAAGCGGAAATAGATTTTTCCTTAATAGAACCCCGAACACCACTGGAAGAAGTCTTTAAAGTTGAAACTCTAATTTTCTTCCGAAGGGTCCACGATTTGCTCCAAGTATTGTATGGTGAAAATTCGATTCTCATACATAAGGTTCTTAAAGTTAGTTCTTGGTTTATAAATGAAGCCTTCGGGAAAATGAGTGGAGAAGAATTGGTAACCAGGGTTTTTCCAAATACATCTTACAATACCAAACTGAAACTTTTACAAAAATTTTTAAACTATCTCTCCGATGAACAAAAAAGCGACGAATACTTCGAAGCCATTAGGAAACGCTATGGTCTATTTTTGGCTTGCAAGATGTTAGCTGCTTGTAGCGAAGACGTTATTCTAAAATGCATAGACGAAAACAAGATTGAAATCACCGCTCATCAATTATTGACAATCATCAAGAAGTATCCAAAAATAACAGAGACGATTTTTTTGAAACTGGAGAACCAAAATTATAAACAGGATATTACCCAAAAATATATAAAAGTTTTTGGTTATCTTGCTCGTGAGAATTACGCTTTATTTTTGAAATTGAACGAGAAGTATAAATCTGCGATAGATTTGGGAACGAGAAGTTCTAAAAAAGTGTTTGTTTTAAATAAGAAGAGCATTATCGAGCGTCCAAAAACACAAAAGTTCTTAAAGCGCAAAAAGGTTATCTGCTGGTTAAAAGAAGACAGGTTCGAGTATTTTTGCAACGAGTTTCCAAAATCGCTTAACCAATTTCAGTCAAGTTATTCAGAATATCTGGATTTATTTAAATCCACGCCGATCGCTAAACCAGAACAACTGAACCTTCTTCTACGCTGTTTTAAAAAAGTTTATGATAGCGAATTATGGGATTACTCCATTTTGATTACATTCGAATTACTTGAAATAATGTCGCCCGATGAGCGGGAATCGTGGATGTCCTGCCACTCGAAACCTAAAGAAATGGAAGACGAAGTTTGGATTTCATTAATGAAGAGCAAAAAATCCGTACCGCTGTTAATAGAAAAACTTGATGCCACGTTTGACTTATATTATCGTAAGAAATTGATCACGAATTTAGTACAATCGTGTCGTGTTAATGATGACGTGGATGCCTTATTCGATGCCTTTCAACATGTTACCAAACGGTATACCAATTTAGAACTCATATTACACTTAACGAACGAAATAGGCAATTTTTTTAATCGAACGAAGTTTACTGAAAAATATTGGAATTACATTGCCAAAATTATTCCAAAATATTTAACCAATTATCGCAATATTTGGAATGTGATAGAGCTGTTAAAAGGATACACTTACTATTGTTTGGAACACGATATGCCAATCCCCAGAAATTTGCTATTGAAATGGCTCAAGAACACCAAGTGTTTTGATTTTAGGTGGTTTGAAAACAACACCCAACACGAGAAAAAGTACCTATTAGCCATTGGCGAATTAATTCCAACCGTATTTAGTGAAGAAAGGGAAAAAACCGACAATTATTTAAACTATTTGTTTAGCGTAAAAGATTACAATAAAAACAAAAAGAATAACAAAATATCGTATTTTGAAAACCTCGACGCCGTTAAATATTTAAAATTGGAATTAACCCACGATCCATGGAGCTATTTTGGAGAATTGATAATGGAAGATTGCCTAATGTCTGAATTCCAAAAATGTTTGGAAGAAGGCTTGGTGGACATATATTTTAATATGAAACCCTACAGTTTTTATCCCCAAAATCACGTTCTTTGGGTTTTGAGAACCCATCCTCAGGTATTGGCAAATTTCGATGCATCGGCTATCGAACATTGGGTTCGAATATCTTGCGGACTCCACAATTTTCAATATGCTGAATGTTTTAAACCTGCGCCAAAATTTATTGAGGAATATTCGAACCTAATTACGAAGATTAAAAATGAACCAGAGCAACTGAATAAGAATTCTGTAAATTGCATGTCTCATGTTCTGAAACCAGAACTTTACTTTAATTTAGTTGAGCTATATTATCCAAAAGAACTGACGGCAAACTGTGAGACTGAAAAGGAAAAAGCAATTTATCTACTCCAAAAAGTTCTTGTTCAATGCTTGAGAAATGTGATCTCACCTGAAGACGCAATGAAGTCTCTCATGCATTTTTGTCAAGGCGATTATTTAAAGATGTCCCACGGTACAATGTATTCAATTAGCAACAATCTGAAGGAAAGCAAGTTAACCGATTTCATAAAGGTTCTGAACGATCGTGCAGTCTCCGTGCGTAAATATTCTATTTACTTGGTTTTCCGTCTTTTGGACAAAGAAGCAATTTACAACTTCTTAATCAAACTAATGAAAATTGAAAAGAACATGTCCGTTAGGAAGTATTTACTTAAGGCAAACTTGCTCTATTTTTTGAGAAACCAAGAAGATCGTTTTTATGAACTACTAAAAGAAAATATTAAAGGAGTCGATACCAAAGACAGCGAAGTGTACGATATTATTACAAATAAGATTGAAAGAGTATCCGTAAAATATTTCAAAGATTTTTTCGTATTCAGTTGGAATCTTTTAGAAAATGTGGAAATTTTGGAGGAGGTCCAAATCAAAGGAAAAAGTAAACTTCTTACTTCCATCACGAAGAAAAATATCAAATTACTACTGTAACATACTGTATGTTAAGTATGAAAGGCGCATGACCGCTAGAGATAAGACGCTTGGTGGTAAGCAATCGGGGGAGCCTCGACAGTTGGGAATAACGACTCATTAGCATAACCACGGCTAGCGGTCGTAGGAGTTATGTAACATATAGGTAAATAAAGGTTATCAATAACAACGAGCTTTATTACGACAAGCCCTATATCACATGGTGGCAGCGGTAAAAAACCATCAGAACGAAAAGACCAGTGTTTAGTAAAAAACGGTGGCAAGTGATTGGAAACAATCAAGATTAGTGTCGCGTGTGAATTTTACTAAGAACTGAACAAAATGCAAGACGCGAGTGCAAAACTTCCAGCTGAGATGAGTTTCGAAGGCAATGTAGCCGCAAACTGGGAGAAGTTTAAGAAAAAATTTAATTTTTATCTTGAAGCAGCAGAGAAAACGAACAAAAGTGATAAACAGAAAATAGCGATCCTCATGAACATAATGGGAGAAGAGGCTGTTGATGTTTTGGAGACGTTCGAATACAATGCAGATGAAAGTGCAGATAATTACGAAGACGTGATAAAAAAGTTTGACAATTACTGTAAACCGCGCAAGAATATTGTATTTGACAGGTTCCGTTTTTTCTCAAGGTCCCAGGAAAAAGATGAAACAATTGACAAGTATGTCACGGAGCTAAAAAAGTTAGCCGCTCCTTGCAATTTTGGAGAGCAAACTGAACATTTGATTCGGGACCGAGTCGTGTTAGGGATAGCAGACAAGCACGTGCAAGAAAGATTGCTGAGAGATCCTGATTTGAAGCTGTCTAAAGCCTTGGATCATTGCAGATCGAGTGAAGCGAGCAAAAAACAAATCATCGAGATCACAGGAGCAATGGGCACAACTGAGGTCAGTGTTGTTAACACGCGGAAATCAAAGTTTGGATTCCAAAAACAGAGTGAAAAAAACAAAGAATCACACAAATGTAATAAGTGTAGTTTCAAACATAGTGGTAAAAAGTGTCCTGCTGAAGGGAAAAAGTGTAGGAAATGCTTAATAGAGGGCCATTTTGCCAGCGCTTGCAAGAGCAAGAAAAATATCAAGGAAATACTAGAGGAAGGCTCATCCGATGAAGAAACGGACGACGAACAGCACCAAGAAGGCATCTTAGCGGTGAAGAAATCGACGCAACGCCAGGTCAACGGCATCGCATGGATAGAAGCTCTAAAAATTAGTGGTAAGAAAGTTTACGTAAAAGTAGATACGGGTTCGGAAGTAAACATAATACCGGAAAACGTTTATAACTCACTACCTAACGGAAAACCGAGTATAAAGCCCACTAAAACAAGATTAACTTCTTATTCGGGGCATGCGATAATGACCAAGGGTAAATGCGCGTTAAAATGCGAATTAAAGGGTGCTCAAAGAGACGTAAATTTTTACATCGCGGGTAAAAATTGCGAGTCCATACTAGGGTTAAGTGACGCGGCTAGATTCGGGTTAATACCTAATCGCGTTGACGTGGTAAATAATAACGCGGAGACCGACATCATTAACGAATTCCACGAAGTATTTGATAAAACGGCGTCGCGAATGAATTGCGAACAATATCATATAACACTGGACAAAAACGCTATACCAACAATTTCACCAGCGAGACGGGTTCCGTTGTCTTTAAAAAATAAATTAAAGTTAGAACTAAAAAAGATGGTGGAAAACAAGGTATTAGAACCAGTCGACGAGCCAAGTGAATGGGTCCACCCGATAACGATTGTAAATAAACCAAACGACGCCATAAGGGTGTGTTTAGACCCAAGGCCGCTGAATAAATATGTGAAAAGAGAATTTCACGCAATGCCTACAATAGAGGGCGTGTTATCTGAATTAAACGGGGCAAAGTACTTTACAGTACTAGACGCAACATCAGCGTTCCTCCAAATACCTATGGACGAAGAAAGCTCCAAACTATGTACAATCGCAACGCCCTTTGGCAGGTATAGATATTTGACCTTGCCCTACGGAATAAGTAGTGCAAGTGAAGTATACCAAAAGAGAATCAACCAAGTAATGGAAGATCTACAGGGAGTAATACCCTACGTAGATGACATTCTGATATTTGGTAGAACCAAGAAAGAACATGACGAAAGACTACGACTTGTATTGACCAGGGCGCGAAAATACAATGTAAAATTCAACAAAGCCAAAATGCAATTAGCGCAAACAGAAGTGAGATTTTTAGGACACAAAATTTCAGAAAAAGGTATCTCAGTAGAAGGGTCAAAAATTGAGGCGATCAAAGTCTTGAAAAGTCCTCAGAACAAAAAGGAATTACAACGAGTGTTAGGGGTATTTAATTTCCTAAGAAAGTTTATTCCAAATTTGTCAGAAAAAACGAGTACATTAAGAGCGCTGTTAAGTGACAAAACTGAATTTATTTGGGGTAGCAACGAAGAAAAAAGTTTTCAGGAATTAAAAAAGGCAATTTCAGAAGCACCAGTTTTAAAATTCTATGACCCAGAAAAACAACTTTGTATTTCAGTTGACGCAAGCGGAAAAGGTTTAGGAGCCGTCGTATTACAAGACAATCAACCAGTAGGTTATTCGTCATCAGCATTAACTCCGACTCAGCAAAATTATGCGTCATTAGAAAGAGAGCTATTAGCAGTATTGCACGGTCTGAATAGATTCCACCTGTATACATATGGAAGAGACGTGTTAATACAAACCGACCATAAGCCCTTGGTAAGCTTAATAAACAAGCCAATGGAAAAATTATCACCGCGAGTACAAAGAATGGTATTGAAACTAATGAGATACAATTTCAAACTTCAATACGTGCCGGGCAAAGATTTATGTATCGCAGACACATTATCTCGCGACCCAAATATGGCTAGAACAATGAAAACAAATTATTTGGAAGGTAAATATGTACCAGTAAATTCCATAATATGCGCGTCAGAACAAAGAATAAAAGAAGTCCAAAACTCAACTGAAAATGATCCGTTAATAAATGAAATTAAAAAATACATCAACCAAGGTTGGCCGATGCACAAAAAATCTGTAAGTCCAGAGGTTAGAAAATTTTGGGAAATAAAAGACGAATTGTACATGGCAGACAATATTTTATGGCGAGGAAACAAAATAGTGATTCCGCGAAACGAAGTACAAAATGTTTTAAAGAAAATACACAATTCACATCAGGGTGTAACAGCATGCCAAAACAAAGCCAAAGCACTATTATATTGGCCAGGAATGTCGACCGAAATTGAACAACACGTATTAAAATGCAAAATTTGTCAAAAGTACTCGAAATCAAACACAAAACAACCGTTAAAATGTCATGAGACACCAAGTCTACCGTGGAATAAGATCGGCATGGATTTCGCATACATAAACAACACAGATTATTTAATAATAGTTGATTATTTTTCTAAATTTATCATGGTAAAAAAGGTAAATTCAAAAAATGCAAGTACAATAACTGCAATGATAGAAGAAACATTTTCATATTTTGGCATACCACAAGAAATTGTAAGTGATAACGGACCACCGTTCAATTCACAAAATTTCGCAGAATTTACAAGATCTTATGACATAAAGCATACGACATCATCGCCAACGTATCCAAAGTCAAACGGACTAGCCGAAAGAGCCGTTCAAACAGTAAAAGGATTGATTTTGAAGACGGCAACAACAAAAGGTAGCATTCCCAATGCTATTTTAAATTATAACACCACACCAAAAAGTAAGTTATTACCGTCACCTTCAGAACTGTTACAAGGAAGGAAATTAAGATCAGATTTATTAATGCCAAAAAGTGCACTAGTTCCAAAATATGATTGTACCGGAGCGCACGGGCAAATACAAGAAAACCAAATGAAACAAAAGAAATATTACGACAAGATATCGCAAGAATTATCGGAACTAGAAGACAATCAAGACATTTTAGTACAAAAAGACAAACGAAATTGGATACCTGCTAAGGTTTTAAATAAAGCAACGGAACCCGAATCCTACGAAATAATAACGGAAAATGGAAACATTTTAAGACGGAACCGAGTTCATTTAAAACCAATGAAATCTGATAAAACCGGAAGTGAAAAAATAAAAAGCGGGAAAAATAATGACGCAGCAAAGACAAACGAGCGCGATTTAATAAGTGACCGTGAAAACATAATAAAAAATAGTTACCGCGACCCGGGAGTGCACAGAGCAGAGCACGGTGAAAATAAATCGACGGAACCCGAAAGTGACATTTTAAACAAAAGTGTAGACAAGGAAAAAATTAGTCCTAAGAAATCCATAATTGCTGATGCCAGGCCAAAACGAATGACCTCAAAGCCGGCATATTTAAAAGACTATGTCACAAATTAAAATAATATTATGTGTACACACTTTGAAATGAATTATTTCTAAGAAATTAAATATGTTTTTTTAATATGTTTTAAAATGTTTAATGAGTTTTGTGTTTAATGTTTAACAGATTTAAGTTAGTTAGTCCTCAAATTTGAAATGTATTGCACTTACCTAGGACTAAAATTAAAAATGTTAGTTTTAATTTTAAAGAAAAAGGGGCATGTAACATACTGTATGTTAAGTATGAAAGGCGCATGACCGCTAGAGATAAGACGCTTGGTGGTAAGCAATCGGGGGAGCCTCGACAGTTGGGAATAACGACTCATTAGCATAACCACGGCTAGCGGTCGTAGGAGTTATGTAACATATAGGTAAATAAAGGTTATCAATAACAACGAGCTTTATTACGACAAGCCCTATATCACAACTACCAGAAGAATTTTGCACTGAACTAGTTAACAAATACCTTTTCAAGTCGAAAGAATATGACGGTTTTGCAACCAAAATGGTTGAATTTTCTTCAAAATTTATTATCTATTACGACTCGGACGATTCGGAAAAACAAATTCGTTTAGTTTTTGGAGTTATCAAGCCGTATATTAAGTCAAAATGGTTCGATATTGAAGGTCATTTATATGGCAGAAAATTCGTTAACAAATTTGTTTTGGAATTTTGCAAAAATTTTCTTTCGAAGGATTGCTTAGATTTCAACGTTATTAATTCGTTTTTAAATATATGGCAACAAGAATTTGAACCATACGAAATTTACAACGAATTCTTGTGTTTGAAATTGACCTGCATTTACAGTCAAAGTGTCAGTCGAAAGTTTTCCCAGAATGAAATTGGAGAAAAGCTCGGAGAGTTTTGTAACTTCTTAGATAACACCGGGTATCCGAATGTAAATATTATTGGTGATGTTTTTGAGAGATATAAGGTGAACTTTGTTTCGATCGACGACGCTGAAGATGAAAATAAAGCCGGTTTGCTGATAGCTGAAAATATTTTGAAATTAAACGATTCGTCTTCGGGTTTACTGTTAACCATGTTATTGTTACTCGGTCTTAATTCTAACTTGACTTTACAACTGAGAGAAAAGTATGAAACAATTTTTAAAAAAGTTATGAGTTACAAAGATTCAAATGTTCAGATATATCTTCATCAGCATATTTCAGATGTTGTGTATTTAACTCTTCATGCAAATAAAACTACGTATTGTAAAATAACTAATCCTTTATTCGCGTGATTACACATGTACTTGCTTCACATCCGCTGAAGTTCTGCCAACGTGCTTTATATGGTGAAAAATAAACAACATAACAAATATTCAAGTAACTAAACAAAACACAACATCAGAGAATAGCTGAATGTTAAAGTAAAATTTATGTAACTAATATTATATTATGATTTTTGACATAGCATATTTATGTATTCTGTAATATATTATTTTAATATTTAAAAAAAACAATGTTTTTATTGGAAATTTTGAACCCCCTGCCCGTTTATGTTGTCACTGTTCGTCCAATAATATTATTGAAATAAACTTACAAATAAATTTTAAGTAAATTCTGTTGTAATAATAGAAGTTTAACTGAAAAGTGAAAAATAGAATATAACTGTTTTTTCATTGGTTTTTAAATAAACAAGTCTTATTTAAAAGTTACTCTAATTTATTGAATTTAAATGCTTTGACTGAATGAAATTAGTAAGATTTCAAGCTTCTCTCCCCTTCAAAGCCTACACTGAACACTTACATAAATTTTATTAAATTTATCATTAAATTTTATTTAATAGGAATTGGAAGGCTGCATTCCATAAACGTTTTAAAATATAAAATTTTGGAATTCTTTGGAAATCACTGGAATTCCTTGGAAATTACTAGAATTCTTTGGAAATTATTTTAGTTTTTGGAACTTTCTTTAATTAGAAATTCATAGTAAATCCTTGGAATTCTTTGGAAATTAATGGAATCCTTTGAAATTCTCGGACTAGAATTTCTTGGAAATTGTAGGAATTTTTTGTAAATTTCTGGAATTCTTTAAAATTCTCTGAGTAGACTTCATCACTAAAATTTTTTGTAAATCATTAGAATGTTTTTGAAATCTCTGGAAATCTTTAGAAACCACTGGAATTTCCTGGAAACTTCTAGAATTTGTCAGAAAGCATATTAAAATTGTATGGAAATCTCCGGAATTCATTGGAATGCTTTGGAAATCACTAGAGTTTGTTAGAAATCATTGAAATCTTTGTAAATCATTTAAATTTCGTGGGATTTATTGATATTCCTTAGAAATTACTAGAATTCCTCGGAAATATTTTAAAAAAACAATGTTTTTATTGGAAATTTTTAACCCCCTGCCTGTTTATGTTGTCACTGTTCGTCCATTGAAATAAACTTACAAATAAATTTTAAGTAAATTATGTTGTAATAATAGAATTTTAACTAAAAATTAAAAATGATTTTCATTGGTTTTTAAATAAACAAGTCTTATTTAAAAGTTACTCAAATTTATTGAATTTAAATGCTTTGACTGAATGAAATAAGGAAGATTTCAAGCTTCTCTCCCCTTCAAAGCTTACACTGAACACTTACATAAGTTGTAAATTAAGAAAATTTTATTTAATAGAAGACTGCATTCCATAAACGTTTTCAAATATAAAATTTTGGAATTCTTTGAAAAATCACTGTAATTCCTTGGAAATCATTAGAATTTTTTGGAAATCTCTGGAATTCTTTAGAAATCACTGGAATTTTCTGGAAATTTCTAGAATTTGTTAGAAAGAATATTAAAAATCTTTAGAAATCTCCGGAATTCGTTGGAAGTTCATAGATGTCATTGGAATTCTTTGGAAATCACTAGAATTCGTTAGAAATCATTCAAATCATTGAAATTTCTTGGGACTTAATTTCTTGGAAATTACTAGAATTCCTCGGAAATCGCTGCCATTTCTAGGAATTCTTTGGAATCCTTTAGATATCATTGGAATTCCTTTGACAATCCTTGGAATTTCTTGGAAATGAATGCAATTTTTAAAAATTTTATTACTGGAATTCATTGGAACTTTTGGAAATCTCTGGAATTCTTTGGATATCCCTGGAATTTCAAGAAAATTAACGGAATTCTTTGAAATTCTCTGACTACAATTCCTTGGAAATCATTAGAAGTTTTTGGAAATCTATGGAAATCACTGGAATTCTTTAGAAATCAATGCAATCTTTGTAATTCATTGAGATTTTTTGGGATTCATTGGTATTCCTTAGATAAATCACTAGAATTCTTTAAAAATCATTGGAATTCTTTGGAAATCTTTGAGATTCTTTGCAAATCACTGTCATTTCCTGGAGATTTCTGGAATACTTTAGATATCATTGTAGTTCCTTTGTAAATCCCTGGAATTTCTTGTAAATCATTTGGAATTTCTTGGAGAAATCTTATAGAAATTTCAAGAATTCCTTTAAAATCACTGGGATTGCTTGGAAATCACTATAATTCCTTCAAAATCACTGGAATTTCATGAAAATCATTGGAATCGTTGGAAATGATTGGATATTTTGGAAATACAGATCTTGAATGAGAATTCTTTACAAATCCCTATTTTTTTTTTGGAAATCTCTTCAATTCCTTAGAAATCTCCGAAGTTCTTTGAAAATCATCGAAATTCTTGTTAATCATTGAAATTCTTTGAAAATTACTAAAATTCCTGGTAAATCGTTGGAATTCTTTAAAATTCTTTGGAATTCCGAACCTTATGTATACAAATTTACGTGGATATTTGCCCCTGAACAACGAACATACTTTGTATCTCCCATCCATTCTCCTGAATATATTTTGAATTATGTTTTAGGTGGGTAGCTTGTGAGCAACATGTAACTTGAGACAGCGGTTGCTATGAAACCGCTTTAATTATTAAGTTTAAATAATATAATCTCTGAAGTCCTAATTAAATTTGAAGAGTTGGGAACGACCTGATTTGGGAGAAAAAACATTAATTTTTCTTAAAAATTAAGTACATAAAATTACATATACATTTTGACAGACTGAAGGAGCATGTACTCCAGCATGAATATGACATAGTTGGTATCACGGAAACTTGGCTTAATAGCTCTGACCTAGACGAAATTATTCATATTGACAACTATGTCGTTGTTCGTAGGGACCGTGACTCCCGCGGAGGTGGTGTTGCATTTTTTATACATAACTCCTTAAAATTTAATCTTCTGCACTCCTCTCCCAATATTGAACAAATCTGGATTCAGCTGTCTATTCACAACACAAAATACACTTTTGGCTGTGTTTACAATCCGAATAGATTGTATCTCAACAATTTTTTTGACGAGATTGAGGTCGCGCTCTGCGAGGCTCAAAGTGTCTCTGATGAGATGTACTGTATGGGAGATATGAATATAAATATGTTGGAGCCCTCTCGTAGCGAAACAATCAGACTCCGTTCGGTTCTGGATGCTTTGAATCTCTGCCAGGTAATCAACTCCCCTACGCGTATTGTAGGTAATTCATCTTCACTGTTAGATCTGCTAATAACTGACAGGACTGAGAGGATACTCGACTCCGGTACTCGATCTGTACATATAGCTGACCATGCACTAATTTTTTGCTCTATCTTGTGTGTTAAACCATCCAGGGTTCCAAAATTCAAAGTTGTCAGAGATTTCAGACATTTTAATCATGATCGTTTCCTATCTGACTTAAATATGATCCCTTTTCACAATATGTTTCGGTTGCATGATGTCAATGATAAAGTAAGTTACTTTAATGAAAATTTGTTGAATTTAATCAACATACACGCTCCTACCAGAACTGTTCGAATCACAAAGAGGCCGGCTCCTTGGCTAACAGATAATGTACGACTTCTTATGTCTTTACGCGATAAGTCTTACTCCAAATTTAAAAGTACTAAGCTTCAACGTCATTGGCTCGACTACAAACGACTGAGAAATCTTACTACCTTATCGGTCCGTGCAGATAAGCGGGCCTATCTTCAGTTGAGTGCTGAGGGTCGTAATTCTAAACAGTTGTGGAAAACACTCAAAAGCCTTAATGTGAGTAGATCTCCGGTTAATGAGATTCCGGAGTCGTTGGCAGATTGTAATGCTATCAATGAATTTTTTGCATCCACAACTAAATCTGTAGACAATAATGATCTTATCGAATACTTTAGTAACAATAAATTGAAACCTAATTTGCCCGATTTTCATTTTAATCTGATTGAGGAGTCCGACGTCAGTCAGCTCATTACTTCTATCAAAACTAACGCTACTGGAGCGGATGGATTCAACGCTTCTTTACTTAAACTATGCAGTCCAGTTATCTATCCTTTTATTACACATATCGTCAACACATGTTTACTTGAAGGAGTGTTTCCTGAGGTGTGGAAAAAAGCACTAATCATTCCATTACCCAAGGTTAAGCCTCTTGTAGAGTTGTCTCAGTTGAGACCCATAAGTTTGTTAAGCGTCATTTCTAAGATTGTTGAAAGAGCTATGGAAAAACAATTGAGATCCTTCTTAGATAAAAATGATATCCTACCTTACGTTCAATCGGGATTTCGGCCTTCTCATAGTTGTACTACAGCCATGCTTAACGTAACAGATGATATAATCAGAGCAACTGATGGAGGCTTGGTGACGCTACTGATTCTGCTAGACTATAGTAAAGCTTTCGATACTGTTAGTCACAGGGTGTTGATTGCTATGATGAAATTTTTTGGCTTTTCGGAAAACGCCACTAGGCTTCTTTCTGGTTTTTTAGTTGGTAGAAGTCAACAAGTAGTTTTAGGACGCATCTCTTCAAACACTCTACCTGTATCGGCTGGTGTTCCTCAGGGCTCAATCTTGGCTCCTCTATTGTATACTGCTTACACATCCAGATTGCCAAATTTTATAAAACATTGTAATATGCATATGTATGCGGATGACACTCAGGTCTATCTTTCCTTTCGACAAAATGATGTGACGAATGCATGCAGACTTATCAACGATGATCTACAGTCATTGTACAACGGCTCCAACCAATTTTCACTTGCTCTTAACTCGAGTAAATCCAAAGTTATCCTCTTTGGTAAATGCTCAGATGAAATGAAATTGTCATTAAGGATTCACATGGGTGGCACGGTTCTTGGAATTTCGGAGTGTACGCGGGATCTGGGTTTGCATATTGATGACAAATTAAGATTTAAAAATCACATCACTGCCTGCATTCAGAAGGCGTACATGAATCTAAAATTAATTTATCAGCAACGGCATTTTCTATCTCGCCAATTAAAAAGAACTATCTGTGAATCCTTGGTTCTATCACACTTTAACCACTGTGATGTCGTCTATGGCCCTTGTTTAGACGCTATAGATGCTGGTAGGATTCAACGGGTGCAGAATGGGTGTCTGAGGCTGATTTACAGCTTACGCAAATATGACAGAATTTCGCATACCCTTGCAAATGCAAAATGGCTCAATATGAGCAATCGACGCAAGTTACATTCCCTTGTTCTATTCAGTGGCGGTCCGTGAGTAAGTAATCTGGGGAGACTGGAAATCTAAAGTACTAAAATTACAGTACATAATAACAGTATTAATTATTAACAAAACTATGTTAATAAAAATGTTAAACAATCTATCAACACTCCATTCTTTTTCTCGACCAAAAATTACGCAAGTACTAAAACAAAACATTTTATTTCGTTTATCGCAACCAATAAGCCCCAAAAATTTAGTAAACCAACTGTACATAACACCGAAATTTTATAGTAAATTCACCTTCTGTATAATTATTATTCTAATGAATAGCTGGGTGTTGGTCTATTATTTACACTTCTGATAAAGCATTAAAATTATTTTTTAACAAAAAGTCCAATATATCTATCGTTTAATTCCATTGATGAATATAATTTAAAAATTATAATAAAGCAATAAAAGCACAAACAAGTAAAAGTTGTAATAGTAAATAAAAATATATCATAGTATAAATATTGCATCAACTTTGAAAGAGACTAGACTCATCGTTGGTAGATTTGCTGTATGCAATTTCACACTCCTTCTCTCTCTAACGTTACGTATTGATAGCATTGAACATTGTAGGTGCATTTTATGTATGAGTCTTTAGTAAGAGCGTCTCATCCAATTGGCAGCCGTCGTTATCTTGGCATAATCAGTATCACTATTAAATTTTAGTCGCAGGTGTTGATTTCAAAAGCTTTTCTTCAGAAAATAATTAGGTAAAAATGTAATTAAGAAATTAAAACACACATAATTTTCTTGTAAGTTATGATTTTTAGTCAAATATTTTTTTGTTAGTGGCCGACTTTTTTTGGGGAGACGCAGTCTCAAAGACTCCCCTGACGGGCCGCCACTGGTTCTATTTCATAAAATTATTAAAACGAAAACTCCACCTTATCTGTACAACAAAATTACATTTCGTACGGACGTACATAATTTGAACTTGCGTCGAAAAATCTTTCTAATTATTCCGAGTCACAAATTGACTTTTTTTAAACGATCCTTTGTATATAACATCTCTGCATTATATAACAACTGCCCCGATGCATTCAAAGTATTATCTCTGCCAATATTCAGAAGACAGGTTTATGAGAAGCTTTTGGCGGAGCAGAGTGCATGACCTTCTGTTGCTCGTTACCTTTGGTTCCCTGTATATGTTGATTTACAGTAATCAGCTTTATGAGATACCGGTGTAGGGCTGTCGGTCGCATGGGTGCTGGTCGGGCCGGGGGGGACTTGGATGTGTGCGCGTGCCAGCTTTTCGGTTGAGTGGAAGAGCAGACGGTTCTCATTGAGAGCCATTCTGAACTTCGCCTTTTTCATGTGGGGCGACACAACTAACGTAAATCATGTACCTCATGAACAACTTTGATATTTACTATTTGTAGTTTGTTGTCTCATATGAAATAAAGACTATTATTATTTTATTAAACTCTCACATTTTTGTGGTGTTACAGTTAGGTGGGGGAACAATACCAACCACCTAACAAATAAATTAATGTACATAATCTTATCAATTTACATAAATAATTTTGAAAACGGTTTAGTATCTACCTACTAAAAGTATGAAATTAATTAATGTTGATTTAAAAATTTTCTAACTATTCGACAAGTTGCCAAAATAGTTGCTTTTTGTATGTTTTCGAATAATTTTGATGTTAAATCTAAACTTAATAAATGTCTCTCCATATTACACGAAACTACACCTGTAGCAGATATTATTATTGGAACAATTTTCACCGTTTTGAGACTCCATACAGACGTCATTTCCATTGCCAAATCCTCATACTTACGTATTTTTTCCTTTTCGGTGGATAATACGTTTTTAGAAAGAGGCACTGCAACATCAATAAGAATTGCAGATTTGTCAATTTTATTTAAAATAACAATGTCAGGCCTATTGTGATTGATGTGTCTATCCGTTAAAATTGATCTGTCCCAGTAAAGAGTTATACTTGATTGTTTTCCAGAACAGGTTCCGGTTCGTATTTATAATATGGGTTAACGTTGTCCAACAAACTAAATTTAAGTGCGATCTGTTGATGTAGAATCTTACATACTATGTTATGTCTATGAAGATATTCAGTGGGCGCTAGTTCGGAACAACCAGCTATTACGTGTTCGATAGTTTCGTTCGGCCGTTTGCATTTCCGGCATACATCAACAACTTCAGGTTTCTTCATAATATGTTTCGTATAATTTCTAGTGGCAATTACACCATCTTGAATTGCACACATAAAACCTTCCGTTTCTGAATGCAATTTCCCTTGTTTCATCCATAGTATCGATTTTTCCTTTTCAATTCCAACAGAATCCAAAATTGTAGCATGCTTACCATGCAATACTTTATTTTTCCAATTTATTTCCAAATCAAAATTTTGTTCGCAATTTAATGTTTTATTTTTAAGATCAAGTCCAGAAAAACGTTTGTCTAAATTGACTATAATTTGAATGAAAGGGTTGGTTAATGAATAAAAATATTCCCTCATTGATTCAGTTTGCGCTTTACATAGGTTAAATAGATTTAATAATCCTCGACCTCCTTTTTTTCTTTTTATGTATAATCGTTCTACAGCAGATTTAGGGTGTAAATAAAAAAGAAACGAAAATACATAATGAAATATTTCGAAAATACCAAAATTAGGCGATGGTCACCTGATGAATTTGTTGTCTCACTCGAGGAATTTATTGTATTTCTATAAAGGAATTTGTAGGAATATTTTTAGTATTTTTAAGGCATTTAACAATACATTTGTGTATTAGTACAATTTTTTGTAAGAGGGCGAAAAATTATTAAATTTTTGGAACGTGAAAGGTAAAGTGTTAGAACTAGATAATTTTCCGTGGAATTTATGAAGAATTAAATTGAATTTTTAAGGAATTTTTTTTAAGATAGGTAAATTAGGTTGTAGCTAACCTCTTGAAAAATTACTATAATTTTCAATAATTCCTTAAAAATTTCAAATAAATTCTTTCAATTTCCTTCCATAGGGACAACAAATTCCTCAGGTAACAAACTAAAAAAATCATGATAAAATCATGATTTGCTGATTGTGTAGGTAAGTAAAACCGCAAACCTCGAAATATGCATAATTAATAATTAAATGATTAATAAAATAACACTGATTGTTTATATTCTAAATAGCTTTGGATGTAGACCTACACTTTAGGTTTCTTTGCATAGTTTTGGAAAAGTTTGTAAATAATATATTTTAAGTATTTTTGATTTTCTTGCCGTTAATGATGAAATTCTTTTTAGGCTCTTAAAATGGACAATCCTACGAAAAACTTTTTGGACAAATTTTATTCGCTACCTGGAATAACAATCGGTGAAAAACATCAAAGCTTACGACGCCTTCTCAAAGAAAACAACGACATCGACCAAATTGACCTCGCAGAGCTAAAACCCAAAAATTATTTAGAAGAAATATTCAAACTGGAAATAGCAGTTCATTTTCAAAAAGTGTCTTCCATTCTCAACGTATTAAAAAGCGACAATCCAGTTTTTATAAAAAGATTATTGAAACTTTCACTGCCGCTTCTAAACGAAGCTTTTCAAAATATCAATAGCAGTGACTTGGTGAACGAATTTTTTCCCCATTTATCCTTCATAACAAAATTGAAACTTTTAAATCGATTAGCTCGATGTTTAACGGATTATCAAAAGTCGGATGACTATTTTGATGCAATTTTTGAAAAATATGGTCTTCATCTAGCATCGAAACTGATTCCATCGTGTAGTCCTGAAAAAATATTAGTCATTCTCAAAAACTATCGTGTCGAAATGACTTCGGCTCAGTTGTTGTTTATCGTAAAAAAGCATCCCGACTTCGGCGAACAAGTTTTCGAATTATTAGGCAACCGTAAATCGAAACTTAGTGTTGGACAAAAATATAATCAAGTTTTTGTGTTCTTAGCAAAAAATAATTTTGTATTGTTTGCTAAACTTAACAAAAAGTATAACCCCGACTTAAAGCTTGGTCGCAAAACTACTAAACTGTGTATCTTGTCTGGTAGAAAAGAAGTGATAGAAAATTCTTTACACTACTTTAGATTTTTACATAGAAAAGAAGTTGCTAGGAGACTGCAAGATCAAGAATTTGATCAATATTACCTTCATCTGTTTCCAAAATCAATTAACGAGTATAAAAAAGAAGCCGAGTTTTTTCTAAATTTACTACAATATTTACCTACCAAGAGAAAGTTGGAAAAGCTCTTAAAGTCGTTTAAATATAATTTTGGAGAAGAACTATGGAATTTCGATGAGTTGGTGAATTTTAAATTGCTTCAAACGATGTCGGCCGACAATCGAGAGTTATGGATGGAAAAATATTCCAAACCAAAGAACATACAAGAAGAGCAATGGGCAAGCTTGATGAAAATAGAAAAATCTATTCCGTTACTCACCAATAAAATTGGATTGACGTCCAAGGTGAAGTTAAGATCTCAGATAATTCCGTATTTTGTGATAACTTGTAAGATAAACAATGATAAGAAAGCATTGGCGAAAGTTTGTAAATACGTAACGATGAAGCATCATAACGATCATTGGCGTGTTCGGCAAGGTTTCCTGAATGCAATATTAAATCATTTTGACTTGTCTGTTTTAGAAGAAGACCATTGGAAGCACATCAACGAACTTTTGCAGTTTAATTACGTTAATAACGAAAATTATTATCAAATTGAAGACTTTTTGAAAGCTTACATATGTTTTCAAATCAGCCGAAACCTTCCAATTGAGGACCAATTAAAACGGTGGTTCAAATTTGGAAATTATAATTTAAAAATGACCAAACCAGAATATAAAGAAGTATTTTGGAAATTTTATTTGGATTTGTATTTAAATAAGAAAAAAGACGATAATTGTTATTCCTCCTACTTTTTACCCTCAGGATGGTCCAAAATATATTTTCGAGATATAAAATATTCATCGGACATACTGAATTTGCTCAAGAAATGTATGGTGGATGACTACATTTGGGGAATTGAGCGTGGCATTATCGAATGGTTTAATTTCAGTTCGCAACCAGCAGAAAGAATTGAAGTACTCAATTTAATTTTTAATTCCAAACATCATTTGAATTACCCAATTATTTTAAAATGGTTGCTATTGAATGATCCACTTTATATAATAGACAACTTAGAAATTTTGGTTAAACCTTTTTTGCGTGCACGTCCATCTTTAATTTCATTTTGCAAACAATTTCACCATTTGGAGCTACCTCAAAAAATGTGCTCTCTTTTTAAAAAAGAATTAATAAATCAAAACCCTAATGACAACAACTACGGAAATCCACGCGATAATTTAATATATAAGTTGATGAATGCGTTAGCCATTTTAATGTACACCAATGACTTTCTCGATTTTATCAAAACATACAAAACCACAAATTCAAAAATTGATATTAGCAGTGAAGAAGGAGTTCACTTAGCAAGAATACAAAAAACTATTGCAGTATGTTTGAAAAAATTAAATCCGCCATTCTGTGCTTTAGAAGACATACTGAGTTTTTCCCAAGGAGATTTTTTAAATTTGGTACAAACTTCTTTGGTTTTTGTGACTCGAAACGTGGCCGAAATTAAGCTACCCCAATTTCTTCGAAAGTTAGAGACCGGAAGCGTTGCAATGCGAAAAACATCAATTTATTTACGATTTGAACTCTCCAGTAAAGAAGACATTTTTGCTATGGAGCAACGATTATTGGAAAATCATGGAACATATTCGATTTCCAAAGCGTTGCTAAAGGGAACGTTCAATTTTTTTGCCAACAATCCTAATGAAAGGACTTGGGAATTATTGAAATGCCATACAAAATTTGTAAACTTATCTGACGAGGAAGCTTATTCCGTCTTAATAAAGTGGGAAAAAATTCCGACTTTGTATTTATCCAAATATTTGGATTTTATGTGGTATTTTTTGAAAAGTTTTGTCGTAAAGAAAGAAATAGAAAACAAAAAATTTGAAATTTTGGACGTAATAACTAGCGATAGTGTGCTTCCAAATTTAGACGAATTCAGCAGAGCCATTATTTTAGAAAACTTTGGATTACCAGAATGTCAGGAAAAATTGCAAACTTTTACACAGCAATACATAATTTTAGAAAATTCTAACTCCAATCACAAAAATCGGCTCGAGTTTGTGTTTCAAGTTTTACAAAAATACATCCAATCCGCTTGGTATAATTGCGAGAAGTGTGAATTCTCGAGAAAATGCCTGTTTGATTTTGTTGAAAAGTTTTGTTTTATGTTTTTAGACAATAAATGTAGGAAAACTTCAATTTTTGATGATTTTTTAAAATTGTGGGAAAAGACGTTTGATCCGTTTGATGTTTTTGATGAATTTTTATATTTAAAATTTACCTCATTTTATTTGAACCATAAAACCATCCCGGTTATAGCTGAACAATTAACAACGTTTTTGGAAGATTTGTACGAAAAAAATGGAGTATTGATATTTGAAAATTACTGGAAAATTCTAACTTTGTTTTTAAACCACAGCTGCGAAGCAAATTCTGATCAAAAGCGGTTCGAATTAATCGAATGCGTTCAAAATGGAAATTCTGATCATAAATTTTTATTAGTATTATTTTTGCTTCCCCATTATGTTCCAGTAATGTGGAAATACAAACAAATATTGAACAACATATTTAATGATTTGTTACGCCAAGAAAATAATTATGTTGTGAAAATATACTTAACCAAGTATTTAAAACGCGAAAAAAAAATCGAAGAATGTGAGAAAAAATTGAAAAATACTTAATATATTAAAATATAATCTATAACTATCCAGGAGCCGGCAAAATACATGAAAATGTTTATTTAAAATACAAAATACATTGAAAATTCTATTTTAAATATAAAATATCAAAGATATACATTTAAAATACCAATTAAAAAAACAATATCCAGTATTTAAAATACTTACAATATTTAAAATATACAATATACTAAATAAAATTTTAACCAGTGAAAATCAAATAATTTTTCGAATTTTGAATTTACTTTTAATTCTCATTGGTTAAAAAATTTTTTTTTAATATATTTGAATTTTAAAATTTAAAATCAATGTATAGTTTGCAAAGTATATTATTTATGTATTTTGTAAAATACTTTCGAAATTTGTTATTTAAAATCAAAGTGGATAATTTGTATTAGAAATACGTATTTCAAATATTTATATAATAATGTATAATATTATATTATACATATGTATAATATTATATGGCATATTCTTAATTAAGAACATAATTAATTGGTTTGCTTGGGGATTTGTTTATTGTGAGGTATTTTGTTAATGATTTGTGTAAGAATTTTATTATTTATGTGCAGATTTGAATTTGTCCGCTAATTTTAAAAGTTTGTTTTTAAAAACTTCAAATTTTGAAATTTTGTTACCTAGTGAACGAGCAAAGGAAGAAATTTTGCTTGCTGATGGACCATAAGCCAGAGCGGACGTATTGTTATACGACGACGGGCGTCCGCAAATTAAGTCCATATTTGGGCATATTTGATTGAAGATTGCAAATAAATATGCTTTTTTGAAATTGAAGTTTTGATTATTTGAATCGTCTGAAGTTGCAAAAATAATTTGGAAAGTTTAAAAATAAAAATTTAGTGTAGATGTAAAAGAGAAATTAAAACGGAAGCTGGATTTTTGGAAGGAAATATAAATATAAAATTGGAAGCAGATAATAATTAAGTGATAACACAAAAAGTAAAAGAATTATATTAGATCTTACGCGAAATATCATTAAAAAGTAGTTGTTCGATTTTCCACTATTAATTTACTTCATTAAAATTATGTCTCAGATATTATATTATAAACCCTCTCAGATATTGTTAGAAGCTTCAATACAGTGGCGCCGGAAGAGTCAAATATAGACTGGGGCAAAGTATTCAGTTAGGCTTTATGATTTTAAAGAAAAATTCTTTAAACGAGCACTAGCTAGGTAGAAACAAAACATTCAATTTTCTAGGGGGGGGGGCAAAGCAGGTCACTTGCCCCCCGGCCTTCATACTTCAATAAACTAGTGGTAATGAAAATTAGGTAAGTAACAACAAGTTTTTGAATACGCCAGGTTTTTTTAGACGTTTTTGCTTTCCAGACCATCCTGAGAAAGATATTCTAACGTTTGTTCGTATCGAGATTCCAAAAAGAAATTAAATGGTGAACCGGTAGACTGTCCGACAACCAGTTTGACCGTTAAAAGCCGTCAAAAAAATTATCAAAAGGCAAAAAATAATACTAGAAAAAAATAGAAAAAAAACAAAAATAAACAGTAGAGGAGCAAAACTGGAGCTGGGACTCTTTTGTGTCCCAGAAGTCCCAATTTGATTAATCGGCTATTATTCGATTCGCGTATTAATTTAATTGATATTCGAATCCGCAGGCTTTTTGATTAAAATGGAATTGATCAAATTGTAATATTATATTATTTTTTTTGTTAAATTAAAAGTTTTATACTTTTACATTACATAAATAACTCCATATTACCACTAATTTAAGTTTTCCCCCGAATTAATTTAAACCCTAATTCGAAAACCGTTGATTTTAGACAATAGGCGCTTAATCATTGTACTACCTCTTTACTTCATTGGTTGTATAAAATATTTATCCTTTCAAAAATTTACTAAAAAAAAATTATACAGGTTTACTTTATGATTCAAGGGCCCAGAAATTTTTTTGCCAGAGGTCCCAAAACAGCGTACTCCGGCACTGATATGAGATCATTTTTACTAAAAAAAAAAATTGTTTCCTTGGATAGGATGTCAGCATAGGTATTGCCCCACATCCGTAAAAACTGAAAATCGCTAAAAAAAATTTAAGGTAACTTTTAAAAAATGTGGCATAATATTGATTAAAATTTTATTATTAATTTGTTTTTATTGCACAACCTTACATAAAATTAAATCAAGATCCGACACCTACCATGTATTGTATCTGCATAACTTACTTTTATGTTCCTCCGTTGCTGCAGTTAGTTGTTTGTTGCAGGTAAATGAACCTGTTTCAATTCGGGCAGTATCAAATTTTTATAGGTAAGTTGATGAAGTATTTTTAATCGGTTTATATTAAAATTTTTGCCAAAATTTGTATTATAGTTTGTTATTAATATAAAGCATTCATCATTAAATTATCGAAATCATTGTTATATCAAAAGTTTTTTTTGACAATTTTTCATTTTCAAATATTATAGAAAAATTTTATTTTAACAAAATATTATATTTTTTAATATTTTTAAATTAAATTATGATTAAATATTTTAGTTTATTTTTGGCTATTGTAAAAAAACATAGTATATTTAATATTTCTAAATTATAATTAAATATTTTTGAAGTTATCGTTCGAGTTTTTGGTTATCGTAAAAAATAAGTACTTGTTTTTAATATAAACCTAATAAAACCAAAATAAAGTTTACAAGATTAATTTTTTGGCTCATCCAATAGCATTTTTTGGTAAAATTTACTTGCAGTAATTTGTAAATACCATACACCTAGAAAGCATTGACCTTCTAGCTTCTAAGTTCATCACGAACCTCATCATTATTATTTGTTAAAATAATACCATTCCTATTTTTGTTTTTCCAGAAAATGTCTGTTCAAACGGAATTTGAAAATAATTTTCACTTGATTTCTGGGGTGAAAATTAGCGAAAGGCGAAAAAATCTATACGCACTGTTAAACGACATCAAAAACCATCAAACCGAAATCGACTTTTCCGCTATAAAGCCCAAAAGTGCACTGGAAGAAGTTTTCAAAGTCGAAACCTTAAGTTTTTTTCGAAAAGTCGATGACCTTTTAAACGTTCTTTATGGTGAAAATACAGTTCTAATTCAAAGGGTGCTGAATATTGAATCCTGGTTTATAATCGCAGCTTTTGAAAATGTAAACGGCGAAGACTTAGTGACTAAAGTTTTTCCCAATATTTCTTACAATACCAAACTAAAGCTTTTAAGTAAATTCACCAAGTTCATACCAAACGTCCAAAAATGCGACGAATACTTCGAAGCCATCAAAAGGACCTACAGTTTGTTCTTGGCGTCAAAATTGCTAGAATCTTGCAGCCAAAATCTTATACTTCAGTGTTTAGAAGAAAATAAAGTGGAAATTACGCCACGTCAGCTGTTGACAATCGTTCAAAAGCATCCGGCAAAGACTGAAACTCTCTTTGAGCTGTTAGAAAAGCAAGAATACAGGAAACCAATCAACGAGAAATACAAAATGGTATTTGCTTTTCTTGCCCAAGAAAACAATTCCTTGTTTTTGAAACTATACGACAAATATAAGCCGAACATAGTTTTGGGTTCGAAAACCACTAAAAAATTGATTGCACAAAACCAAGACTACGTTGTGAAAAGCTCTCACAAAATTTGCAAGATACTAAAACGAAAACAAACCATCAAACATCTTCGACCAATTTTCGAGGAATATTTTTGTAATTTATTGCCCAAATCTTTAGACCGCTTTCAAGAAAACTACACCGACTTTTTAAACGAACTAAATTTCAAATTGCTTTCCAAGCCAAAACAACTTGATATACTTGTGAAATCGTTTCAAATTAGATATGGGAGTGAAATATGGAACTATCCAGTTTTTTTGACGTCACGGTTGCTTGAAATGATGTCACCGGACGATCGAGAAGTTTGGATGAAAAATCGAGATAAACCAAAGAGTATTAAAGAAGAAGCTTGGATTGCGTTGATGAAAACTGAAAAATCCATTCCGTTGTTAATCGAAAAAATTTCGTTGACTTCCAATACGTCCAACCGGGAAGAATTGATCAAAGCTTTAGTTAACACTTGCCATATCAACAATGATTTGGATGCTTTATTGGAAGTTTTGCAGTATGTGGCCAAGAAACATAGGAACGACGATATTCAAATACGGACTCAATTTTTGTACACGATTTCTCAAACTTTTGATTTTGCTAAATTTTCTGAAGAACACTGGACGTGCGTTATGACATTTGTACGAAACATTTTAGTAGATCAGAGTGATGGCGGTTGGACCGTGAAAAATATATTTGATGGGTACATTCGTTACAATTTTGTGAATAACTTAGAAACTCGCGATATAATTTTGGAATGGATTAAAAATGGAGGTGGCCTGTACAGCGTGTATTGGAGGTTACCCGAATACGAAAAGTCTTTCTTAAGAACATTCGCCGAAGTCATTCCTCTAGCTTTTACCAATCGGGAGGTGATTACCGAAAACTATTTGTGGTACTTGTTTGGCATAATTCGTTTTAACAATCGTAATCCAAGGAACAGAATGTCTTACTTTGAAAATCATCTGGCCATTCGACATCTTAAATGGGAATTGGGGAATAATTCTGGAAACCATTACGCCAACGTCGTCATACAAGAGTGTCTAAAATTCGAATTTGACAAAAGTTTAGAAATTGGATTGCTTGAAATTTATCTCCAAGCGAAACCGTGGAAGAAACAAGATAAAGTTTTCAATCTCGTTTTAAAAAGTTATCCCGAAACCTTTATTGACATCGTTCTACCTGTTCTTACAAAATGGCACTTCTTCTCATTTGAGTTACACTTTTTGAAATACTACGAACATTTACAAATTCCCCAGAGATTCACCGAGAACTTTGTAACCACTGAAAACTCTCTCCAAAATCCAGAAGAATTAAAACGCAACGAAATGCAATGCTTATCGCACACGATGAAACCTACGGATTTCCTCCGGTTGGCTTCTTCGTATTATCCGGAAGATTTAGTTGCAAGTTGTGAAACGGAAGCGGAACGCAATACTTACAAATTACAAAAAGTACTCTTGCGGTGCTTGAAGAACCTTGCCACATTAGAGGAGTCTTTGGAAACTCTCGTCTATTTTTGCAAAGGTGATTATTTGAAGCTTTCTCAATGTTCTCTTCATTCGATCTGCGATCGTTTGAACGAAAATAAACTGACAAAGTTTATAAATACTTTAAGCTCCCGTGCAGTTTCCGTACGGAAACATGCAATTTATTTAACATTCCGTCTCTTGAAAAAGGAAAATATTTACGACTTTTTGACCAAACTAATGGAAACGGAGAAAAATATGTCGACTCAAAAAACCACGCTTAAAGCAACGTTCCAATTATTTCTTAAAACTCACGAAGATTATTATTTCGAGTTGTTGAAGAGTATTATCGAAGGAATCGATTTTAAAGATACCGAAGTTTTGGACATCATCACCAACGACTACAAAAAGATTTCTCGCAAGTACGTAAAAGACTTTGTTTTATTTATTTGGAACCTTTTGGAAAAGCAAATCTCATCGGAAGCGGTTATTCAAGGAAAATGCAGAATTTTGAGATCGATCGACGAAAGTACCATTTGTTCTCTCCCAGAACAATTCTGTGTCCAAGTAATAGAAAAGTATCTTTTCAATTCTGAAGAATACGATAAATTTGAAACGAGTATCCAAGAATTTGCTTCCAAATATGTAATTTATTACAGTTCAGCTAATTTGGAAGGACATTGCGAATTTGTCCTCGCGATAGCGCAAAAGTACGTAAACTCGAACTGGTACAAAATTGAATCTCATGCAACTGGAAGAAAATTTATTTCAAAATTTGTGACATCATTTTGCCATAACTTTCTTTCTAAAAAATGTAGGGATGCAAAAATAATACAAACATTTTTAAACGTATGGTCTTCTTTGGTCAAACCACATCAAACTTACAACGAATATCTGTGTTTGAATTTTACTCTCATTTATATTAAATGCATTGAAGAAAAATGTTCCATGTTGGAAATTGGAGAAAGTCTAGGACAGCTGTGTGGTTTTTTGGAAGAAAAAGGATTATTTAATATCGACGTGTTTTGTAATGTTTTCGAAACGTTCAGAACTTATTTTGAGTCGATCGATGAAGAAAAAGACATAAGTGAAAGCTTTTTGGATTTCGCGGAAGGTACTTTGAAAAAGAACTCTTCTCCTTCCGGTTATATGCTTGCGGTATATTTGCTTCCAGATGCTAGTAAAATCACATTAAGAGCCAAGGAAAGATACGACAACATTTTTTATCCAATTATAAACCACGAGGACACCTCTGTTCAGATGTATTTACATCAACATTTTTTGAAGAAAACGCTTAGTTCAGACAACTAATTTTATAAACTGAAATTTTTTTATTTTTATAAATTTGCTACAGAGAATGATTTTAATAAATTAAAAGTACCTAAGTAAAATGTTTGTTTTTGTAATTATTTTAATATTTCTCAAATATTAATTTTAAAAATTCAATCAAAATTAAATAAATAAAATTAAAAAATTTAACAATTCGTGACGTCACAATTTTGGAAACTCACCCTCCCCTATCGTCACAATGCAATGGTCTGACCCTTCTCTGACCTCTCTCCACCCCTCCATGCGTGACGTAATTTGAGAACAACCCAACAAGGGATAATTTAGACTAAAATTACATCAATTTTAGAGGTGCATTTTACCCCCCCCTCCCCATTTCGAGTTTTAGATCCAAAATAATTTAATTAAGTATATTTTGTGGTTAAAATGAAACGAGTGAATGGATTAACGAGATTCACATTAAATTTTTTTTATTGGAGAAGTCATTTAAAAGGTAAGACCGAACGAAGTGATAAATTATAAAAGCTCAGCTTCTTCAGAATCAAAATTAGCTTCCCATAAATTAGTCGACTACAATATAACTTTAAATTAAAGAAAGCTTACCCAAACTTGCAATATAATTTAAGCAGCACTTATTAAATTGATAACCAAAGAAACACCTCCACTATTTTACTATCAATAAATATTTTGTTAACCACCTGTATATAATAATTATATCTATAATATAGAGCGCATTGCGCATATACAATTAGCACGTGTACTTCTTGTCAGATTGTCATAACCTCAAATTTAATCATATTTAATATTATAGTTTCAAATTTCAATTGAGAGATTTAAATTAATTGAAGTTAGAAATAATGACATCCCATTTAAGGTAAAATAATTGTTCCTACAAAACAAGCTCTAATATTTAACATCGCTACTTGTAGGTTTGATTCGGACAACGAAGTCACAGATTCAGAAGACGAACATGAAAAGGAGCTGTTGGACAGGATCACAAACAGAGACGAAGATGATTCTGATGAAGAAGTAAGTTATTTTAGTAATAAACTTTTGGCAACTTTCTCTAAAACAAATTTTATGTTTAGCGTGCCGTATTAGATGTTAATTCAGATTCTGACGATGATGATGACTACGATGATAAAAGTGATATAGCTGCAAGTGATATCGGTGACGAAGACGATGATTTACCTAACGTGCATGCCTGGGGAAAGGAGAAGTATCGTTATTTTGGTACCGATTATGTGGATCAAGATTACGGAACTTACGAAGGGCGCGATGCAGAGCAAGCTGATCTCGAGGAAAGCGAAGCCAAACTTTTACAAAAGGAATTAATAGATCAATTTAGTGGAGATGATTTTTCTTTGAATGCATTGAACAAATTGGCTCTGCAAGGAGATAAGGAGTACGACAGCAAAGATGCTACAAAATTAAGTAAACAAGCAAAGGAGAGCAGTTTGATGAAAGCCACCCGAATATTAATTGAAGATGTTAAAAGTAAGAAACCGTTTTGCTTTGCCTACAAAAATGATTTTTTTCCAAATTTCAGCAAAGTTAGAAACAGCAAAAGACCTGTTGATGCCTGTAATTTCTTTAGCAGAAAAAAATAAAATCAAAGAGTGCCATGCTTTGAATTTTGTAAAAACTTATTACGAAGCGATATTAAAATTTCAAGTTAACATCAGCATATATTTGGTTTTACAAAATTCAAACGTCAACTTGGCTACTCATCCGATTGTAAAACGACTGTATCAGTGGAAACAGTTATTCATGAAGATGGATCCTATCTTTGAAGACAAAATCAAATTTCAACTAGAAAAGCTGTTAGAAAATAGCGTAAGTTTTCATTTTTTTAAACAAACAAATGTGTGTTAATTTAAAACTGTTTATAGAAAACAAAGAGAACTTTGAAAGTTTTATCAGAGAAAAAATCAAAATCACTTGAACCGCCTAAAAAGAAGATTAAACTTAATGATAATGAAAAAGATTCCAGTAAAAAGGGTGTTAAGTTTGACTCAAATGTTCAAGTTAAAGAAATTGAACGAGATGATGAAAGCGATAAGGATGAAGAAGAAATGGAAGCCGAAACTGAAGAATTGACTGGTGAGGTCGCCAAATTGTGTATATTTAATTTTTTAATTTAATAAATTATAGGTGATTCACGGAGAGCAATAAATTACCAAATTGCTAAAAATAAGGGTCTGACACCACGCAGAAGCAAACAGCAAAGAAATCCTCGAGTCAAGTACAGGAATAAGTACTTAGATGCTAAAAAGAGACGCCGTGGACAGGTAAGTTATTGTGGTTGAAATTGAGGTTCAGAAACTTACATATTCTGTTTTAGGTGAGAGATGTTAGGAAAGAAACCAACCGTTACGCCGGTGAAATCTCGGGTATTAAAATTACTTCCAGAAAGAGTATACAAATCAAATAATCGATTTTTTTGTGTTTTACCAGACACATTTTATGTACATAATTTTAAATTTTAATTTCTTATTCAAATAAATTTTTATATTAAAACTAAACTTTTAAATGTAAATAAACCCTCCTACCTAGGAAAAGTCGGGAATTTTAAGATTGTACAAATTTTATCCATTATAAACGGAATGGACTAAGGCACATCAAACAAATTCTCGTTTTGGATGTTAACGTTATTTTTTGAGACGACTATGGTCTCTGGTCAGGTGTGTACAAAAATAATATCCACCTAGTAAATCCTGCGGTAGGGTTTCCATATTTTGATTCGTCATCATTGTGAATTTCCTCCCACACAAAAAATAACAGCAATTCCAAAATCGGAGTGGTAATTTAGCTCGACTTTCGTAGACTGTGTCATGGAAAAGTTAGAGAATTTGTTTTGAAAAATTTTGCAAGAACCTTTTTATGTCAAATTTGCAGTAGACTGAATATTTAGAATGTAATTTTCAAAATTATCTGTATGATCATAAAAAATAAGAAATATATTTTTGAACTTCTTATGCTAACTGAAAGAGGGTCTGAAAAATGTGGTTGTCGTTGTCATTGTTCAGGAAAAAAAGAAGCTGCCTCTGCAAAAGTTTTGTAAGTATTAGTGGTATTAGGTACTCGACATCTGTTCGCTTATTAAAATCAAAATATCTGACGTTAAAACTGAAACACCCTGTACTTAAAATTGTGTCAGTAGACATTAATTTTAAAAATATTGAACTATTTTTTGTAATATCTATTGAAATTTGCAAAATAGTTTTTGATAAGTTTGAATTTTTACTACCAATGCGCCCGTTTAAGGTGCACTGGTTTACCCAATATCAACCAATTCGACCTTTACTTTTTAGAGGTCATAGCGAACGAAGTGCCCGGTTTTATTATATAAATTTTTAAACGTATGCATATTTTTTGAAAATTTGTTAATTATATTACGGTTTATAAATTTTTCTTCTAGTTTTTGAATTATTGCTCGTTTTAGTAGCGCAGCTTGCAAAATGGTGCGTAAATTTGTTGTTGGTGGAAACTGGAAGATGAATGGAGACAAAAAGCAAATATCCGAAATTATCACCTTTCTCAAAAGTGGACCATTAAATAACGACACCCAAGTTATTGTGGGAGTTCCTTCCATTTATTTGGAAGCAACTAAGAATAATTTACCTTCTAATGTCGAAGCAGCCGCACAAAATTGTTATAAGGTTGCGAAAGGCGCTTTCACCGGCAAGTATTTGTAATTAGAAAACTTGAGTTAGATTTATGAACTTTAGTTCTTTGTAGGAGAGATTTCTCCCGCTATGATTAAAGATATTGGTGTTAATTGGGTAATTTTGGGACACTCGGAGAGACGTAATGTATTTGGAGAAGGGGATGAGCTGATTGCTGATAAAGTTGCACATGCTTTAGAGAATGGACTCAAAGTTATTGCATGCATTGGCGAAAAATTAGATGAACGTGAAGCAGGTCAAACCGAGGCTGTTGTATTTAGACAAACCAAAGCCATAGCCGATAAAGTTAAAGATTGGTAAGTTAACACTTTTGTAATATTGCACTTTGAATGGTGAAATTATCTCAAAGAAAAAAGTTATTAATGAAATTGATTTGCACACCTTGCACTCTTTCAGTTTATGATAATAGGAGGTTTATTTTTAAACACAATTTATTGCTAGATTATAATTATTATGGAATAAAAATATGTAGTATTTGACCCTTTGGTTCTGCGATTGACTATATTAGTAATATACAGTAAAAAAATTTGAAATGCCTCATTATTATTACTTATACCTCGGAATATTTTTTTTTAATATACATTAGAATTACATACAAAATTCACTCATTCGGTAATCTTTTGCTAACCAAAAACCATGTAGCGCTGATTGGTCAACAAACAATCGAATTTCGCAACCGGTCGAGTTGCACACAAATTAATTTTCACTGTATCCACACATTAGGAAGTCAGCATGGCAGATATAGTAAATAAATGTTCAGATTACATTACGGACAAAATTCTGCCACTTTATCTTCATGTAACTACAGTAACCATGCTCTGATTGATCAATTTTTTTTACCAATCTAAAGAAAATTCTGAGTGGTCAACTAATTTTTATTAATTTAATCAAGTAATATATTATTACAAGGGCGGATGAAAAGGAGGTAAATGCTCTTCTTCATGACTTCAAAATTTAAGACCACAGTTACAATCTGGATCCGCCTTTATATTATCGTAATTTTGTATGTAATACTGTTGAACCATTAAATTAAACCTAATTTGTTTTTTTACAGGAGCAATGTTGTTATAGCATATGAACCCGTGTGGGCCATTGGTACAGGGAAAACAGCCACTCCACAGCAAGCACAAGAGGTACACAAGGCTTTAAGGAACTGGTTTTGCGAAAATGTCAATCCTGAAGTAAGTGAATCAATTCAAATCCAATATGGAGGTTCTGTGACGGCAGCTAACTGTAAGGAACTCGCCTCCCAACCCGATATTGATGGATTTTTAGTTGGAGGTGCTTCGTTAAAACCAGAATTTATTGAAATCGTAAATGCTAGGCAATAAGTCATCGAAAGTGTGAAAATTAAAATATTGTTAAAACTTTAGGAAAAATATACGCATCGTTTTTAAAACATTGTGGAAAAATTTTATTTCAAATTTGTTGTCATATGTTATCTTTAATGTATTGAAAAGTATTAAAGCATTTTCATTATCGAGATTTGATTTTTGGGGTTCGATGGGAAAAAAAACACAAAGCAATATTCTTTCGTATATTGAAAAATAAGAGTATTCTCATCATCCCGGAGCATGACATCTGTACAGAAAGAAAGGATGCCAAGCTAACTAATTGTAAGAGGAGGTCGTGAATTATTATCGATCCAAATAACGGGGGTAAACCTACATGATTCATCAAGTCACAATGGAATAATAAGTTCACTACAAGTGTCGATACAAGAAGTACAAGTACTTACCTAAAAACCGCTGAAAAGTAAATACAAAATTACTCAATAAAAGTTTGTTTAAAAATTGTGTAATTTCAGGTTTTCTTTCCTTTACTTTCTTTCCGGCATCAAAACTTGAATGTCAGTTCGCCCCTGAAAAAGAATGAAAAAAAAAAGAAATTATGATTTACATTTTATTGTTCTCTATTTTTCATACATTCCTTCGTACCATGTGTGTTAACAATAATAACTAATTAACTCATACATTTTGAAAGATGTTCTCGACAAAATTTACAAAAGTTTAACCAGTCGGTTTAAAAAAATACACTTACGCTTTTCATTCTGTGAAAATAAATGTTAGAACACTTTTAAGGGACTCGAGCATTATAGCACAAGAAAGTTTATTATTATAATTAACAATAATCTTTCTTTCCAATTATTTCAATAAATTAGAATCAAGTGCAACTGACAACCACGTTTTATCACATCAAAAACTCCTAAAAATAAGCACAAATAATACAATATGTACGTATATATGGGGATGATAAGAGGCATTGCAATCTTACGGCAATCGTTTTATATACTCACTGGAAAAGTCTGTATTTTTTTAAAGCTAAATGTGACTTATGCACACAATCACACGTTCAACCACACTTTTATTTATTATCATTATAATAATAATCATCGAATCGAACCGACGACAAACTTATGTGTCTATCTGTAAGATAAACCGAATTATTAGAGAATCCATTTTACTAAAACAACGCTGGTTAGTGCAAAAAAGTACGAGGAAATTGAAATTACAAAAAAAATCGATATCATTATGAAGTCACAGCCAAGCGAATACACAAAACAATTTTTTTACCTCACAAATATTCAAAATTTTATCGTAGGTTCGATAAAAATTCTTAGCTATTTATTAACAATTAAAATAACTAAGCTAAATTTGAATACGTTAGTCGTTTTGTTGGATAACTGATGTGAAATAATGCAACAATTACAAATATAAAAGTATATTAATAACTACTATGTATAAATACGCTATATATTTAGATAAACTTGAAATAAAAAACACGTATACTTTGACTAAGTAACTATACAGAAGAATTATTTAAACTTGTTCCTTCCTGCTAAACACTTAAAAATTTATTTACAACTCGAGTAGTACTTTAATAAACGTGCGTCACATTTTTAATTTTCAAGACACTTCTAACCTACTTCTAAGCTCGAAATCATAAGAGAGAGCAAGAAAGAAACGAATGCGGTAAGAATGCACAATACATGAGTTTTAACTACAAGAAAAACACACAATTAATAAATAAACACATACTTTGTATTGTTAAATATTTTTTATACGAATAGTGACTTAATGACTACTGAAACCTAAATCTAACGGTCCGTTAACCTGCTGTTTTATTCATATATATATATTATTTATACTGTTATATATTTTATATATTTACACCAATTTATTAAATTACTAATATCTAAAAAAATTGTTTAAGAACCTCAAATAATAATTGCAGGAAAATGTACATTATTAGGTTTGTAAAATTTGCTACTAATATAAAATCTAAAACAAATAATACACAATAGTTTTTATAAACTAATTTGAGTTGATAATTTCTAATTTTTAAAAATTCAAATGTTTGTGCTTACATTTCCAGGTTTCATCATATTTTTGTATTATTTTTCGATTCGAGGGTTTAACCCGCCTCGTTGAACTGTGATACATTTTTATTGTCACTATTAATTTAAAGATTTGGCGCCATACGGCTTCCTATATAGTACAAATTAATTATCACGTTAGTGAGACATAAGTTTTGAGATCCACTGGCAAAACTCATCCAATCAGATAGTAAAAATAATTTAGTTTATTCTAGGTGTATAAAAATATTTTCTTCAGCTCTACCAAGATTGGCAAATGTTGGGGAATATTTATAATGAACGAACCTTCCATAAAAGAAGGTTACAGAGGTACATATTACAAAATCAATCTCTTCGAACCAATTCATTTTTTCGTTACTGATGTGGCAGTCAAATTATGCATTTTTAAAGTAAAATTCCCCATCTGTGAGCTTATAACTCAGAAACGATCACAGAAATATCAAAGGAATAGGAACTAATTTGGTAAAGTTAAATATTTCACTTAGTAAATTTTAAAAATATTTTACCGTCGAGTAATGTTTTGTACTTCAATGGATGAACCTGTGAAGTCGCATTGCTTAAATTAGTGAATAATTTTTTGAAATAGTCTTCCACCGATTGTTCACATAACCTCTGGTATAAAATTCAATTGTTTTATCAAAAATTTATAAACTTAAAATTTTGATGGTTAAGATTCTGTCACTAGAATGACAGTTACAACACCCTTCCTTGTCGGTGATAGGCAGTTGTAAAAACTTTGTCGTGGTGTATTGCCAAGTTTATAGCGTGCATTCTTATGTGAATGCTTTCATGTGATTTAATGCATTTTTATACACTGCAGCATAATCGATGCAATAGTCTGTGCAAATAGGGCTAATGTTGCCTCTGTAGTTCACATTCTACAATAAATTGTGATCTTAAAATCATGGGTGCAGGTACAATCCAGACTGGTAACCTGATTAACTAATTCTAAAATCTTACTAGAAAACCTTCCCTGTAACTGTAAGTAAAATGTCACAATATAATGAACTTGGGATATGATAATGCATAAACTGTTTGCTCTCAATCATGTCTTAACTTCATTATATCATGAAACACAAAATTTTAAGTCAATGTTGAAAAACACAAATTTTGTTAGTATTAATTGCTTAGCTTTGTTGACTTTGATTCGAAGAGCTTTTATTGGAGGTAAATAGTTAATTAGAAAATTAGGTAAACCAGTCTCATGTCAAAATTTTGCACCACATCGGTCGAGTCGAGAAGGACTTAGCCATAGTTTAATATTTTTCAGTAAACAATATTTTACTCAATCTGGAGCACGATTAAATGGTAAAATTTGGCATTCCAATTTCTATTGAACTAAAATGCTTAATTTCAAATAACATTGCTTTACCGTTAGATCTTAGAGCTAACATTCATGAATAAGTGAATATATCAACTTGGACATATTAGGGCACCACACCCAACCATAAATTTGGATTTACATAATTTGACTGAGCTATAATAAATTCCAGTTAAGAAAACCAAAGGTCAAAGGTAATAAAAAAACCTGAGCTGATATTGTCTTATAAGAATTTATGGATGGAATTGACACATTTTCTCAGTAAACAAAATCAAATAGAAAAATATCCTCAAAAAAATTAGTTTCTGAGCCATTTAAAAAACTTGTTTTATCTTACATGTCATAATTCGATTTAAATTCCATGTTGTTCAGCACATGGTTGAATTTTTAAAAACCAAAATATCATTGCATAAAAGTGAAATAAATCCAAATTCACAGAAAGAAAATTATCACAAAAATTTTAAAAACACCTTTTTAATATTATTTAATCGCATATAAACTCCCGTTTACTTCGTGATATAAACACAGTTAAAAAGAAAATTATTATTAAAATGTATATATTTACATAAATATTAGGTTCATCAAGTTAAATTAATTCTCAGAACAAAAAACTAGGATTCGATGTCGACTTGGAACATACAAATCAAAATACTTGCTACCACTGCATATAATTGCGGCAAATTGGGGAAGAATTTCTGCACTGACGGACACAGAAATACCAGACACTGCCCTTCATTTTTCGTCGAAACGAAAAAATTACGACGCATCCTGTATATTTCGATACAAAAGCATAAAACATTACACTTATTACATTATATAACAACACGCTCTCTATGTACAATTAACCTACAAATATTACTGAGAAATAGGGGGAGTGTAAAAGACAGAGAGGATGAGAGCCCTCTTTAAATTAATAAAATGTCTCTTGCTGTATTTTCATTTTACTAAGCGTACACCTACTTAAGAGAAATGATCACCGACTCAAACAAAGACCTTGGCCAGACCATCGGCGCCTGCACTCGCAATGTAAGGTCTTGTCGGATGAAAAGCCACATCTAGAATGCTCTCGTCGAACTTCTTGCGATGTGCCGTAATTTCTTGAACACAAGTTTTGTTGTCCAAGTGCCACAGCCGAATAGAACAATCGTGCGATCCTAAAAATCAAGATTAAATAAAAACGTCCTACACTTTATTTTAAAACAAATTACCTGACAATAAATATAAACCGTTGGGATCGACAGCCAAACTGGTAACCGCATCCAAATGTGCAACCATCGAATGCACCATCTTTCCTGTATTATTGTCCCAAAAACGAATGTGTCGATCTTCATGAGCAGTAATCGTTAGAGACAAAGTAGGATGAGAGACTACCCTATTAATTTGTTTATTGTTAACACCTGAATCTAATCTAACCAAAGGTTTGGCAGTTTCTGTGTCAAAAATAACACAATTTGAACTATTATAAGCTGCCACCACACGATTTCCTTCATCTCTCACAAAATCAACACTGGATGGAACTCCATCTTGTTCAGATGTGAAAGTATTGAGTAAGGGCATCTAAATATTGTTACGGTTAATATATTTTGTACACGAATTAATTTTTATGACAAAAATCGTACCTTACAGTGAGGTGACCATAACTTCACTGTGCCATCGGCAGAACACGACAGTAATTGCTGTTGACTTTGCAATTCTGCTAATCCCCAGACGGCATCGGTGTGACCTTGAAGAGTAGCACTGAGTACTTCGGGTTCAAACAAATCATATGGATCGATGCTAGAACTTGGAACGTTCCAACAATGAATTTTACCGTCTAAGCCACCAGAGTAGCAATGTTCACCTGTACCAGAAATGGTTAAACACAAAACTGGTCCATTGTGACTCCTGCAAAATATTTTGTTGAAAAACTTGTAAGGTAAATGCCCACACACCCATCTTTGCTTTTATTTTTCTCAGTGCATTTATTGTGGAAATGAGAGAAAATTTTGTTATTTTCTAAGATAGCTCAGTAGGAAAAACAATAATAATTATTATGTATGTACATAAATATAAGAAAAATGAATATTTCTTGTTGCCAAATATGCCTTTTGTATAGAAAATCTTACACATTAAAGACAGCTGTTATTGAGAGTCGCTTTTGCTGTCTCAAGATGTAGATTTCAATAATTATTGCAACTAAAATAAAATAGTATTTTATACTTTTTTATTTAAAAAAAAGCTTCTCTGCAAAATTGTCTGTATTTAATGTTTTCCTTATAAAGATGTATAAAATAAAATACTATGACATGTTCAATAATTAGGTCAGTGTATTAAGTTTATTACGTTTTTCTAAATAATAAAGCTAGCCAAGTAAAACAACAAATTTGCTCAACTTAATCAATAACATAATAAATTATTTTAAGTGGCAATAAAACCCCTCAAGTTCAGGAAAACAAAATCAATAAAACAAATGTGATAAAAATAGCACATAAATAAAATATAAACAAAAAAATTAGCTTGAGGAACAATTAAATTTTTAAACATGAAAGTTATCAATCACAACAAAAGAGGTGACTTACCTAAAGGTATACAAAGGTTCAACGTCAAGAGAGGCAGATTTCTTAGCCGGTACGGTTTTTTGCAAGTTCCATAATTTCAGTGTATGATCTTCGCTACCAGTGATGAGTACAGGTTCAGTTGGATGAAATGCAAGTGCTCTAACGCCATCAAAATGACTTCTTAAAGTGTATTTAGCGCTCCATGTCTTCCGAAATGCCTCTTTACTGCTGGCAATGTCGTAACTTGTTTCGGCATCGTTGTTCACCGTAAGTTGAGCTAATTCACCCAATCCTAAACCAGAATCAAGATTTTCATCTTCGTTTATGCCTAATCCACGACCGGGAGTTGCTTTAAAACCTAAACCTAAAATAAATTATATGATTGCTTGAAAATAATAAAAAATGAAATTCGTACTTTTATTCCAATCGCTCGCTTCTTTCAGATCAGATTGTTGATTTTCAGTTTCGGAGAGTAAATTTAATTCATTGAGAACCTCCATTGCTTCGGCATCCACATCATCTCCTAATGCTAAATTGGTGTCCATTTTAACTACAAAAAAAAATATGTTATTTTAATTCGGGATTGTAGAATACAATTTATTTTATCAATTATAAATTATATATAAATTTTACTAGAAAATGGCTAATGGATTGGAACCCAAATACAACTAGAAACTATTCAATCTTATACTGGATGCTGAATCGAATAGCCGAACATAGGGAATTAACACGTAAAAACTTATTTATGCAAATTCCTGCTTCCCTAATTATTTTAGAGAAAAAATGAAAGACACAAAAGGAATGCAGAAATATAAACTACGTATGATAAAAGCATTAGATTTCATCTAACCTTTACTTATAGGGTTAAAAAATGCTTCTAAAATTTTCATTTATAAGCCTGGCCATGGAAGTTTCCAAGGTAATATTTTGAAATTAAGGTGGCAAATACCAATGTTATTTGGCCATAAGAATGAACGACGATTAGAATCAGAGTACAGATAACGTATGGTGCTGAAATTTGGACATAATATTATTTGAACATTTTTCAATAAAACAAAGTAATTAGAGGTAAAAAGCATTAATAGTTAATGAACAAATAAATAAAGAAAACAGGTCTGCCTGTATCGTAATTGTTCAGTAGACCTGTTTTCTTTATTTATTTGTTCATTAACTATAAATGCTTTTTACCTCTAATTACTTTGTTTTATTGCAAAATGTTCAAATAATATTATGTCCAAATTTCAGCACCATACGTTATCTGTACTCTGATTCTAATCGTCGTTTATTCTTATGGCCAAATAACATTGGTATTTGCCACCTTAAATTGAATTTATTTCATGACCAGTCTGACAAATGAAAATTTTAACAATTCTAAAAGAATTTTGAACTTTCATCTTCGAATTTCATCTAGTCTCTACTTAAAGGGTCCAAAATTGACCATTTTGATTGGTTTAATTTGTCCTAAAAGCGGTTTTAAATTTAACACTCCCTTTAAAATATATTATGAAATTGGCCCTTACACCCGTATTTATAGACAACGCCTAAGTGCTTGTTCACAATGTACGTAAGACGTAAGAAATACATAAAACGTAATAATTACAAATACAAATAAAACCTTAATCGAATGTTAAATAATATTGGTATTATTTTGTTATATGCAGAAGAACATTCTCCGTCGTGCAATTTAAGATTTTAATATAATTCGATTTTCCATAAAGCTTTTATTTGTATTTATATTTTTAAGCTTTATGTACGTCTTATGTCTTACGTACATTGTGAACAAGCACTAACAGATACTTAAAATATAATTTTTCAAATTCCACCTTATTGGTATTACTTAGAACTTGTCTATGAATCCGGATGTTAGTGTACTCTGTTTTAATAGCTTAAAACAGCAAAACCAAACTAAAAAATAAAATTTGGGTACCAGAATAAAAACAAATTTAAAAGAACACGAAATGTATGTAATCTTAAAAAGGGAGATTATTTTAAAAATCTTTAAAAAAATTATATATTACGTACTATCATTTTGAACTTTTTTTCTTAAAAAACAGTCGTGACAGAAAGGGTTAAAAGAGTATTTTGTTGAGATTAACGATCTTGTATGAGTAAATTAATAATGAAAACCAAAGTAATATTTTATCAAGTATTAATTGAATTCATGTTGGAAAAAATTGAAAATATATTAAATTAAATTCATAACTTACGAAAATATGATATACTACAGTAGAACCTCGATTAACCGTGTCTCGATTATTCGTGTTCGCGATTAACCATGCCCGTTCTTCCAAATTTTTTTACAAACAGTTACAAAAAAATGCATAGGTTCCGAGAAATTCAGAAATACATATGCTCAATATCCGAGATAAAGATGCAGTGGCATTTAATATAATGTTCCTGAAAACGTACAATAATTATGACATTGTATACGCATTATGTATGTAACAATGTAGTAAACACATAATACGTAAAGGGGTTATATACAGTTGTAGAAGGCGAAATGACGACCTTTTCTCGATATTTTTTTTTTGGCAGAATAATAAATATTTATTTAACAATCGTAAAGCGCCAATTACACGAGGATAGTGACTTGTACAAGTTACTAAAATCCAGTACTAAATTTTAGTACTGTCTTCGTGTAAACAAGTATTTTAGTACTAAATTCCAGTGCTGGTTTTAGTAACAATTCCAGTTTAGTGAATAAAAAGCAATCCTATTTACTGGAGCCAGTAGTACCCCCACTCTCACTTTCCTAAAAACTAAACCCGTGTAATCATATCGCTTTAGCAGGCGTTTTAGCGTTTCATGACAGAATAGCGATTTGACATTTCGAATTCATTGTTTAAAACACTACTAACTTGAGCAAGCTACTATTAGCATGTAAACGCAACTTTCCTTTAAATCACTAGCTTTTAGTACTGGATTTTAGTAACTTGTACAAGTCACTATCCTCGTGTAATTGACGCTTTAATTATATTGATTAGTACATGTTTTGGGGTATGTGTAAGACCACAGCGGTGGCTTGATGTGATCGCTAGTTGAAGTTATGAGCGGAGATTCTGGGTTCAAACCCCGGACTCGGCAGAATTTCTTAGCTCAGCCCTCTGGTGAACATCAAGCTGTGGATCGAAATACTTATAACTTCCCTTAACAACTCAATGGGAAAACGGGGCACAATAAGCCTAGGGCTTCAGTGCAAAGTGGACCTTGACCACTACCCGTTTCGTAATGATGATGATGGGGTATGTGTTAAATTTTTTTCATAGAGAAATATTTGGAAATAGCGAAACTACAGCTGTATTCCCGGAGCACCTTATTTGGGCATCGCTTCATCTGAATATAGAATTAAAAAAAATTTTCGTTAGTATATTGTATTGTAGCAAAGGATTTGTTAAAATTTAAATTAAAAAAAAAAATGGCGACAGTTTTAACAAATTGTTTATGTTTTCAAAGTGTTAAATTTTTGATTTCATTGTTTAAAAACCAAGTGTTTTAAAAATTTGAAAATCCTTTGCTTATCTACTAGCTATTATCATAATAAATAAGTAGCATAAATTTTGTATTGATCGGATTGGTAGTTTTTTAGAAATCAATCCACCGCAAAGGTACTTTTAAAGAAACGGCGCTCTTGGAATACACCTGTAGTTCCGCTAGTTTCAAAAATGTTTCTATGAAAAAAATGTAACAAGAACCCCTAAATATGTACTAATCGATGTTCGGAACAGTTTTTAAATAAATATTTATTATGCTGTCAAAAAGAAATTGAGAAAATATTTCTTCATTTTATCAGCTACTTTTATATATTATATACCCATTAAATAATAGTTAAATAAAATGTCTCAATTAACTGTGATTTTCATTTATCCGTGCTACCCCTCCCCGTCATTACCCTGAATAAACGAGGTTCTACTGTATAACTATTAATTGATAGTTTATGACACCTTTTGGTCGGGCAAAATACTTTATACAATATTTTATATATAATTTTCACATGTTAATAACTCAATCAATCTGATAGCTTCAATAATCCCATAAAAACTCTCAAAATATAAATGCATATGAATCCGGCCTATTAACAAGTTTTGTATAAGTTAAAATATAAAAGAAAGCATTGAAGTGATTCGTGTTTACATTTTGATTATTTATAAAAATATATAAAAAACCTGTTCGTAAATAAACAAACACTGATTGGCAATTGAGTTTTTAAGCAAAATTTTAGCGAGCTCTATTTGACTAAGTTATTGTAGATCATGCACATAACATTTCCCTGTGAAAAAATTTCTTCGCAAACTCTTTGACTCAACAATCTTTCTTTGAAAATTATTACTATTAATTATTACATAACCAACAAATTAAAGGTCTAAAAAACCAAAACAGCAAAAACAACTTCTTAAAAATGTTGATGTTTTCGTGTAATACAATTTTTAATTATTGTAAAATCTTAATTCTGTGACTTATGTAGTTTGTGAATGACCGATTCAGAATTCAGTTTACTAACCCCTTCTTCTGACTGACTTGACATCATCTTCGATGTCATCTGGCGCCTCTAATTCAACATCATCACTCATGTCATCATCATCTTCCATATCCACATCGGCATTTGAAAGAAAGTCCAAATTAGCCATCACAGCAGCTTCAGTATCCAGCATCATAGCTTCAGTTAGACAACTTGGTTGTACCTTTTTAGCTGGAGTCCTCCTCCCTAATTAAAAAAAAGATTACATATTATAGTTTAGAAGTTGAGGTGCAAATGACAAAACCCTGTAAAACTGTCTTGAAACAACATGGTTGAAAAATTGAAATATTAAATTCTGGATGTAACCGTCAACAAAGTTAAGGCCGGGCTAACTATAAATTTAAACTGAAAGCAATAATTATAGATTTTCATCAAAATTTAATGAAAATTAGGGTTATTAAAAATTCTGTAATTAGGTTACATATTAATTTTAATGCAGAAAATGCTGAACAAAAAATTTAACCAATTATTATCAACTTTCAAAGCTGGCAGCTATTGGACCCTAGGGCTAGAAACTTGCTAATGCGAGGATTTGCAGAAAATTGAGTCTAGTTTTAATGATAAGTGGAAGCAGCTATCAAAGGGTGCTTTTTTAAAATTCGTAGTTTTATTATTTGCCTTTTTAATTTAATTGCTGCATTCTATTTATAACGCAGCTTAGTTTGACCTGAAGTCAGTAAAGTAAAAGGTACTTAGGTTTATCTCAATGTATCTAAATTAAAGGAAAAGTATAGACAGTCATAAAATCTAATTTTCAAATTTTGACCAACCAACAAACCTAAGTTTGACTTTGAATAAAAAAATAACCTTAATCTTGAATTTTTTTAGCAATATTCTACAAGCCTTCACTGTTCTATATCTTGTTAGAACTCCCCAATAGTTAAAAAGTTTCAATTTTTTAGTGCTGCACTAAATGCAATATTTGCACAAACGTTCAGAAGAATGTTTAATAATGTTAAGAATGGGTCTTAATATAATTCAGAAGAAAATTCCGAAATTCAATTTATTCATTGTTAAAGAGACCGCAAGGTCTGCAATATTCAATTTTCTTTTAAATCATAATAAATTATGTAACAACATGTATTTGCCTATATAACCCAGCCTACCGATTTCCAAAGTCATAGATTCCAGCTTATAGGTATCACGAGTATCTTATTTGATCAATCCATAACAATGACCTTGAACTTTAAAAATTTTCTATAGTCCATTTCATTTAAGCATGCAGAGAATAATTTGTACTAAAATGATGACCTTGAATATTAGCCAATGAAATTGTCACGAAGTTAGCCGCTTTTACACTGCTGAAATTTACGTGTTGCTGACAGATAATATTTAAGTTTTCATATTATGTCAGAATGTATAATGTTAAAATTAAATAGTTCCTATGCAGCCTTTCTTTATTTATTTTATCAAAATCGCATTAAAATTGAAATAAATTTGTGAAAATACGTTTTCTAAAAGTATTTTGTAAACTTCTACATTAGGCAACACACATTTCTTTAAAATTTTGAATCATTTCCCATTCTGTCTTTGTAAATGTGACTTTGCAGACGACCTGCCACCTACTTACTGCTAATATGAGATCGACTATAGTGCCACTACTAAACTATTTCACGAGCCGACATTGCTGTAAATTACATTTACTTCAAATGAAGAAGAAAAAACCTACATTAAAAAGTAAGGCGAAGTCAAAAAATTTCTTTTGTTCACTTTTTTCTTTGATCTCGAAAAACTAACTTTTATCTTAATATTTAGTAGCAAAATGTTTTTTTTATCAAAATACATTTAGTTCTACATTTGTCCGATGATGACTGTGTGAAGTCGAAACGCGTCACAATATTTAATAAAAAATATATACGAGAAAAGTATAATTTATATGTTACGTAATCAAGATTCTTCAGACATTTTTGAAAACATATACTTTGCTATTTATTTAAATGCCATAGCTAAAAGGAATTTGGCGATATCCGAAATTTAAAATTTCGATCAATCACATCATGTAGATTGAGGGTAGTTATTGCAAAAGGGGTACAGATTTTAGATAAAATAATAGTGTTGGAAAATACACCAACTCACCTTGTGTTTCACTGGCACGCTTGTTGGATTCGTTACCATTGACTTGTCCAGTACTAACATTTTCTTCTTGCTCCGTGTTATTGTTGAGACCCAACAAAGAGCGCACCCTATTAGACCTAACATCAATTATGCGATCCGTGTAGCCTATTTCTTGTAAATATTGACGTAACAGTTGTCTCCCTTGTTTCCACGTAGCTTTGCTAACTGCAGTGTACGACTGATCACTGTCAATTTGTGAATCAACGTTTGCTTCGTTAAAAAAAGGCGGCTTCATATCACCCTGTTGCAAATCAACACCGTACTTTAATTTGTGAAATTTGGCTCTCTCCTGTTTCAGTGCATATTCCAACATCTTAATTCGACGCACCAAGTCGTTCTTCAAATTCTCCTGACCTTTTCTTTCGCCTTGTAAAAAGGCAATTCGAGCCTAAAATTCCACTTCCTTTACCAAACACACACATAGATTTATCACAAATTTACCTGTAATTCAGCCCTGTCCACTTCCCATTGCGATCGTTCCAACTCAAATCTTGCCCATTCGTGCTGAATGAAATGCAAAATTCCGGGTATGGAATATTGTGCCTTGGTGTTGTTTTCGTCATTTTGTTTGATGTTCGTTACTTGACCGCCCTGTAAACCTAATTGGGAACCGTTTTGCACGATGGAAGGATCTTCCATTATTAACAAATTCTTTGCTCTTAGCAAAGGATCGTCACCAGTAGTCTTCATATGGCCACCACCATTGCCCGTTTTAAATCACTTTCGCCATTTTAAAAAACCTAGCCAATGTTCAATTATCACAATTATTTAATTAATAAAACATCACACGCGAAACAATTAATCGATTAAATACACACATCACCTTTCACAAAACGATTCAACCTATAATAAATACGTACTCAGTTGTACAAACACACAAAATTAGGAAACAACTAAATTTCTCTTCGGGCAGCCATTGAACATCTGGCAAATTTTAAGTCTCTCTTTGTCCTTCATCCCTTTAAATACATCTTGCATCTCTTTCATTTTAAAACTCTTTTATTAACGTCAATATCAACCCCCTCTATTAGCATATTAACGCAACACCACTGATAAAGGAAATTTTACAAAATGAAAAATCAATTTATTTATTTTTTATACATTAGACAACTGCGGTGAGAGATTCTTAAAAAAAACATATCATGTTTCCTAACTAATTTAAAATAATTAAAAAAGGTACTCCGTGAAAAGAATTTACAAAAATTCTTCGCACCAATCGTGCAGGCAATTATAGCAATCCAGCGATTGTTTCGAATTCGCTTGGCAAGTGTCCTTCATCCACTCCTGAAAGAGTTCTTGGTTTTTTTTCAGAACTAAAAATTGTCCTAATACCACAAAGGCCTAAAAATTGTAAAGAAATATTTCAGATGCAAACAAAACAACAAATTCAAAACTTACTTTATCGAATCCAGCTCCAATTAACCTCTTGCCAAGAACTTCACCAATTCCGGCCAAATCCGTGACGGGCTTTTCGCCCATGGGTTCGACCACAAAATTTCTATGCTTCTGTGATGTACTCGACATTTTTGGAAATTTCAAAGTATGCTCATATGATCGTACAAAGAAAAACTATGACAGCATTTAAGGTTATGATGATGACGCACGTTTAAATTTAAGAGGGAGATTTCAAAGCGCCAATCGGTTAGTTTTTAAAATTATCCTTGCTATTTTCATTGTCTCGCAATTTTAATGTTTATTAATTTTAACCAACGGCTTACTTAAAAGACGAATTAAATTATGATCACAAATTGCCACTTACCACATAATATAAATTAATCTGTAGTCTGAACTCGGAAGTAAATTGAAATAGTAAATATTATAAATAATACACAATGATAATACTTAAAAGTGAGCAAATACCAAATAGACTTATTAAAAAACTGGAAATATTATTTTCATTAGACAAAGTATTTTATATAAGTTACCAAAGTTGTTCGACAAGGCGTCAGCCGATGAGTTGAGTTGTTTTTAGAGAAAAATCAAATTTTTCTTGGAGTTAGCTGTAATTTGTTAAATCTAGACAAGCTAGATTTCCCAATTTGTGCAGCCTGAAGGTGGCACTGACACGTCACTCTTTGGTAACTTGAAATCATTTTAGGTTGATAATTTAAAATTAACAATTCGGAAGTGCATTACGGAAAGAATGACAGGATAGAAAGCCATGGCTTTTGTAAATATACTAATTACGTCCTAGTATAAGAATGTTATAGAGTATTTTGTAAAAATTAAATAACTTTTTTTATTGCTCTCGCAGGCAAAATAGTAAAACGGCTCCTTTTTAAGGTGAAGCAAACAAAGTAAAATTTGAACTTTTTTTAAAATTAACTTTGCGTTTGTGGTCACCTTATTCCTGCTTTTAAATGTCACTTTTGGTTCCAAAATACAAAAGTCGAAAGAAAGATAAAATGAATAGATAAGATAATCCATTATCAATCAAGAAGGCAGTTATCGTCTAATGTTAAGCAACAATCCCGATTCAAGCCTTGGGCAGAGCAACAATTTCATTTTGTAGACTGTAAAATACAATGATTGTTTTTGAAATTATCACTCGTAATACCTTTCAAAAATTCTTTTTTTTAATCTTTCAAAAGTTCTTTAAAAGCGATAATCAATTGAACGCTTCCTTTAAAAGAATTAGCATGGCATGAACATTAATAGTAACCAACAGGAATTAGTACAATAATAATCACAAATAATTATAATTTATTTTGAATTATCTTCAAAAACATTTTCTTCAAATACATTTTCTTCAATTTTTACTTCATTAATAACTGGATCAACTTTTGGGGGTAATAAATGTTTAATAGGTTCAACAATTGCATCTTTATTTATTAACATTAAGCCTTCCTTTTGTAAATTTTGAATACTGAATGAGACGTGCGAAGCGACATAATTGGAAGGATAAATAATATTGAAACATTTTTGGATGTAAGGAATTAAATCGTCAACAAAACAAAGGCACATTCGTAAAAAGGAATCCTTTGAGTTTGAATTAAATGCCTGTTGTTCTTGCCCATAAAGGATTAAAATAGCCTTGGATATAAAAAGTAAGGAATCGTCGAGTGATTTCACCACATCCCCAATTATTGACATCGGAGGACACAATCGGAGTTCATTAAAAGCAACCAAAACCTGGTTTAAATATTCGGCTAAAGGATAAAATTCGAGTAGACTTTCGGGTGGTTGTATGGGGTCACTTTTCTTGTTTTTCCAAGGCACATTTGGGTGATTCTTGTTGATTAGGGTGAACCTTTCCATGTTCTTTTCAAAATTTTTTGTTGCATTTAAAAGGTGATGCTTAAATTGACGCTTTATGGCGTTGTTGAAAATTGGTATCATTGCCGCCCTGAAGTCGCATCCTACACGACTTAAAGATAAACCAAAATACATACACTGACCTAAAACTGAATCGATAGATGCAACTTCCAATTCCAACTCGCTTTCTAACGTCGTCAGAAAGTCAAAAATCTAAAATATCATCATATTAAAAACAAAAATAATCTCATTAGAAAACTAACCTTATTCCTGATCCAACTAAAAAAGATGTTATTGTAGTTGACATTGTCGCTTTTATTCGACATTAAGGGGCTTCGTTCGTCGTCATTAAAAATAGCCTGATATTGGGTAATAATGCTAAACAAATTGACTCTGGTCACTTCTATTATTTTATTCAGACGGTGATTTGCTGAAACAAATCAAATACTGAGTTATTTTAATTATTTAAATGAAATAAAGGTTTTGCACATGCATTTGAGTATTTGAAATACTTTTAAAAAGTGCTGTTAATTTTGAATACCTACTATCGAAATTTTAATTTCTCTAATTAAAATTATAGAGGTCATATATGTATGCAAAAGAAAGATACAAGGTTCACATACAAATCATTACGTTTTTACCAATCAGAGATGCAAATACCTGATCTTTGAGATTTTTTAAACTGCGGCATGAACACTTTCTTACGTTTCGGTCCGACATGTAGCTTCAAAAATTAAACGAGTGAAAAACTTACCATTATTTTCGAGTATCGCATTGAGACTATTGTTTAGCCACACTTCTCGTGTTTGTAAAAATTTGAGTCTCAGTTCTGGTTCTGTAAAAATTTCCATACGACGCAAATAGCTCACAATTTGTAAACAACGGGACAGTTGTAGGTCTCCTCTTAGTAGTCCCAACAAATTGTGAAGCATCAATAACCATGCCTGATTCACTTCATCGGTTATGTTCTTAGGAAACAAAAAGTTAGAAAAAAATATCAACGAAACAAAAATGATTACCTTAAAAATTGGAATTTCGGGATGTTTGGTATACAATTTTCTAACGTAAGCAGCCAATTCCAGTGCATCCTCGTAAAATCCATCCTTTATAAACGAATCCATTAACTGGGGTAACTCCAAAATTTCCAAAAGCTGTGCACTTCTGGTTAACGTCAGTGAATTTAGCCTCCGTAAAGTATTTATAGTGCTCGTATTTGTTGTAAAATTGTGACATTTTTTCTCAAATTCCGGTATATTTAATATCAAATCGTCCAAGTTTATTTCTATGTTACTCAAACTATCAAATGTGTCGTGAGAACACTGCGAAGTTTGAATAAACGTTTTGTAATTTGTAATTGCAAGTTCTTGAGTGTGGTCGTGTATTAATAGCTTTTCTTCTCTTAGTTTGTCCGGTTCTTTGGTCAATTCATCGCTCTTTAATGTGCCAAGTTTACGAACATAATCATCAAAGTGTACGTTGTTTTCGAAGGTAGCTGTTAATCGAAAATGTGCAATTAAGTAAAACAAATTAATTTATTACTCACCGGAATCGCTTCCAGAAAATAATAACTTCAGTAAATTTGATTTCTCTTCTGACATTTTTATAAATTTTTAATTATAAAGCCACGTCTGTTTGTAAACTTAAATTTCAAAGCCTTTGAACTATTTTTAAAGCTCAGAGGAGTATTTGAACTAATTTAGAAATCAGAAGTTTAGTTTGTTGTGTACTAATGTGAATTATTCGGCTTGACTTTTATTATTATTATTATAAAATTACTTTGTCGTTAAATATAACGTTATCGTCAATAATATAGGATTTCGAGTAAAAATATTGAAACTGTGTGCCTTAGAACAACGTTTAATTATTCGTTCCTGTGACACCATAACCTCAACTTCGTTTGAAAAGTTGATTTCCCGCAGAAATTGAAGTAAGTTGTATCAGTTCCACTGATATTACAATATTAAGAAATCTTTGATTTTCAGTATGTCATCGTCAAACAATATCCAATATTCTGAAAAGTACAACGACACACAATTTGAATACAGACATGTCTTGTTACCTGTAGATCTAAGTAAAATGGTACCACGTACCCATTTGATGTCAGAATCGGAATGGAGAAATTTAGGCGTTCAACAAAGTCCAAATTGGGTACACTATATGCTACACAATCCCGAACCTCATGTTTTACTCTTCAGAAGGCGTAAACCAACAACAGTTCAACCTTAAGTTAGTTTTCAAGTCAAGTGTTAAGTTTGTAAATTTTTACCAAATAATTATTAAAATGACAAATCGTTGCATTTACGATTATGTATAAATAAAAATCTTTTTTAAGCAATTTACTATTCATTTCAATTTTATCTACAAAAACATTTGAATTCGTCATAAATCTTTAATAAGCTTGGGGAAGTCATTGGAGTTATAAGTTCTAAAGCTTCTGTAAAATGTCTAAATTGGATTACTTCGCAGTCTTCTTCCAAAGCCATCATCGCAGCCATCGAATAAATTTCATTAATTTCAGCACCGGAATAATTTTCAGTGGCTTGCACCAAATAATCTAAATCAACGTTTTCCACCTACAAAATATAAATCAGTAAAGTAAACTTTGATTTTAAAAATTTGTTTACTAACAGGTCGATTCAGTAATTTGATTCTAAAAATGTCTCTTCGGGTGTTGGAATCTGGTAAAGGAACATAAACAATACGATCAAATCGACCGGGCCTCAACAAAGCTTTGTCAATTTTTTCCGGTCGGTTTGTGGCGGCTATAACAATCACGTCATTGGTCGAATGTATACCATCAAATTCTGTTAACAACTGAGACAAAACTCTATCTTGTACGTTTGAAGATGCTTCCGTACTCCGTTCTGCACCCAAAGCATCAAATTCGTCAAAAAATATAACAGATGGTGCAACTTGTCGAGCTTTACGAAATATTTCTTTGACCGCTCTTTCAGAATCTCCCACCCATTTGCTGTACAATTCGGAGCCTAAAAATATAGTTTAAAAATTCGAGTTATTGGAAGCTTGATAACCAACCATTGACGCTAAAGAAATTAAGACCACTTTCAGTTGCCATCGCTTTTCCTACCATGGTTTTGGAACAACCGGGGGGCCCAAACATCAAAACGCCTTTTAATGGCTTCAATCCGAACAGTTTCATCTTATCCTTGTGTTTAATTGGCATCTCAATCGCTAAACGAAGCGTTTTTTTCAATTTTTCTTGACCACCTATATCAGACCACTTCACGTTTGGCACCTGATAAAAGAGTTAAATTTGAAAAAAAAATAGTGTATTGTTCTATTACGAAAGAAATGGAACTTTGTGTAGACTTTATCCTAAAATTAGGAATTTCTCTGACTTAAAAAATATTATATTTTTGGCAATTACTTGGGCAGTAATCATTTCAATCCTTGCTTCGAAAAAGCAAAGTACTACTATTTTTTCATACTTGAACTAAATGCTGTGATTAAAGAGGGAAGGGAATCACTCGATTGTATTGTATATTTTAACATCCATCTAAAGGAATTTGCTTAACTTTTGCACAACTTCATTTAAAAGGTAGGAATTTTTAATTTTTTTTCAAATGCTGAAAAATAATGCAATAAAAAAATGTAGAAATTTTAAGCACTTTGAGTGCTTAGCTTTACAGTAACATTCGTCACTCACCAAATGCCCATTTGGTTGCTCCATAAAGCTTCCTATTTTACACTCGGGAGGTCTATAAAAATCGGACCGCGAATTCAGAGAAATTAAGTGTAGATACGTTAAAATATCTCAACATCAGTAATTTGTTGACTTTGTCAAATCTAAGGTAAACTAACGTAAAGTACAAGAATTATGAAATATGGGATTTTGAAATAAATTATTAGTGGGGCAAACAGAGTTTGAAAAATAATTCTGCAAGCCATGAAGGCAGAATGCTCTCCTTTATGCAAATTATGTTATAAAATACAGTAAATAGTATATTATAATATGCTGCATTTTAATGCAAGAAGATCCCAGAACAGAATTCTCTATCAATTTTGAAAATAAATTCCGACTTTTCCAAGTTTTCCATGATTAAAATTGAAGATATTCCCTGCTTTTTCAAATCTTAATAAAATTTAGAAATAAGAATTAAAAATGTCCTGACAAATGTGTACAATTTAAAATTCCCCGACTTTCCCATTTTTTCCATTCAAAGTTTTCCAGACGAGTAGAACCCTGGAAAAGTTAGTAAATTCAAAATAAATACAACATTGTTTTTCTGCCAATAACAAAAAACATTCAGGAGTACATTTACCATAAAATCTAAAAGTGACTTTGGACCTTCTAGATCTGAGCCACAGGATTGATATAAGGAAAGGAGACGAGTCAGAAAATACATTCTAGGTGAGAAACGGTAAGTAGGTTCTAAAGAGCGATGAGGTGTCGCCTTCTCAAGACAGAATATATAGGAAATCAAATTCTTTTCTTTAGAAATCTTTGGAAATCCGAGTCCTATGTAAACTAATTTCTAGGGCTACTGACCTCTCACTTAGAATACTGCAATTCGGCATTGAAAAGACAACAAAAGTTAAAAAAAAGATACGATGTCTTAAATTTCAAAGTAATTAAAAAAAACTTATATATTTTTGGAACATTTTGTAAAACTAGTAAAAAGACGGAAAGAAGTACAGTAGAACCTCGATTATCTGTGTGCGCTTTATTCGTTAAGCGGTTTATCCGTGCGTATACTATGTAAAATCAAACGTATAGAATTTTTGCTTACTTCAGAGCTGCACTTTCATTACATACAAAGTGGTGTAGTGCATTTTATTGTATGAAATATACTAAATAATAAGTATATTTTGTAATATTAACAAAAATAGTCAATTATTATTATCCGTGCTTTTCAATTATCCGTGAAAAGCTCGGTCCCAGTCGGCCCGGATAATCGAGGTTCTACTGTATGTACTACTTTAAAATTTAAGATATAATCAAAGAAATGATTGCTTTAGATTACAAGTATAAAGTTTTTGCTACCATTAAACAACATCATATCCCGTTTTAAACTTTTGTTGTCTTTCGAATGTTGTAGTATTCTGAGAGGTACTCCTTAAAACTTCGGTAGTAAATTTTCTAATTTTCTCAACCAAATAATATTCACTTACCTTAAGGTTTGAATCCCTCATTGCTTGTGGTTTGAAAGTCAACAAAACAGTTTTAAAAGTTTCAAAATTTATTTCCTTATTTCCAGCTTGACGAATCACGGCTAAGCAAAGGCATTGTAAATCTAATCCCACGTACCCATGTGTACTGTTGGCAATTTCTTGTAATTCAGCGTCACTAATTTTAATTTCCAAATCATTGCAATCCTGTACCAACTTTGTCAAAATTTCTAAACGCCCTTCGGGATTAGGTATTGGAACTTCAATTTCTGGATACAAGTAGGGAAACTTTCGAAAACTGTGATTTACTAAATCCAATTTATTCGTAATTGCTATCACAAACACTTCAATGTCTGCTTGTGTACTAATTAAATTGAACAAATTTGTCAAACCTTGAGCAACCACCCTTTCGTCTCGATTTAAACTTGATTTGAAAGGAGAAATTTGTTCAAACTTATCCAACAAAATTATTGTGGGTTTATTCCCAAAGAGATGATTTTTATTAATCTTCGAATAATCACCAAATTGATCAGAAATTTGATCGAAAGTCAATTCCACAAAATTAACCAAACGTTCTTGCGCTAAAGCTGTGGCCATCAAAGTTTTTCCCGTTCCAGGAAAACCGTGCAGTAAAATACCACAACCGACACTATTTCTCTTCTTTTTATTAAAAACTTCATCCATTAGTTTTTGTATTTGAAACATTTGTTCATTTAAGGCGCCAATCTTGATGGATAATTTAATTTTATTTGTTTCGTTTTCAAAATCCACTTTGTTTCTTTAAATAAAAAACTTAAAAATATTTAAAGAATTAAAATTTGCTACGTACCTGTAACATTGCCACTTTGTTATGCTCACCACTTGGTAGAAATCATCATCGTTGATCGTTAAATCATTCATTTCATTTACGAGATTGTCGTCACATTTTTTCAGACCTTCAATGTTTTTAATTTCAAATCGGTATTTTTCGCCAAAATAATAAAAAGGAAACCTAAGACCAACCTTTACTAAACTATTTTCAAAATTTTCACAAAGTGTCTTTTCTAAAAACATATCTTCGTAGTTGGCTCCATTAAAGTTAAGGCAAACCACGTTCACCTTCTGTGCCTTTCTGATGTTTTTTACTGCTTTCCTGACCGACACCCTAATATTTTCTCTACAAAATGTTTTACGAACATCTGCAAACATTTGTAATGTTTAACTTTAACAAAATGTTATTTGTTTAAAACTTACCAGCTTTGGTTAGTTGAATCGACATCAAATGTTTATCCTTACTCAGTCGAGCAATTTTCGTAAAAGTTAAATGGGTGTCCAAATCTTCCAAGAAAACCTCACACCCTGCGGTAAAATCGCATATATCCATAACTAACTCGCTCAAAAATACCTGGTTGTTCTTAGGATTATCTTCGTTAGCAGAAATTGTAATAGTTCCGTACATAGTTCCATTACGTATGTAAGAATGTGAGCATTTTGCAATCGAAGCAAGACAATCAACACTTGCTAGGTGATTATCCAAATCCTTCGGCAGCATAATGCACTCACATTTTTCACACTTCGTCAACACTGCACCATTCTTTTTAGGCTTCTTGGCTGACATTCTTAAAACTTATAAATTAGTTCGATATTGTGGTAATTGGTAAGATAGATGCAGCATGATAAAGTGAGGTTGTGTACGACACGACAAAGTGTCAAAATTTCAAAAATAAACTTTTTTCTCTAACCTACCAGTGGTGGCACATTGCAAAAATCACTACCATAAAATAATATACTACGTAATCGAAACTTTACATTTGAACGTAAATTCCTTTAAGCTACCTAAAACATCTTTAGTTAATTTTTAAAATAAAATTGTATGGCCGAATAACATCGACAATTTGCATGACTTTTTATGAATAGAAAAATATTTCATACAGGCCCATTAGCTCAGTTGGTTAGAGCGTCGTGCTAATAACGCGAAGGTCGTGGGTTCGATCCCCCCATGGGCCAGTTTTTTTGATTTCGGTGTGAATTGTAAACTTTTTCATTATCGAAGAAAAAATTATAAAAAAATTTTTAGTAGGCGAATTCTGGGGAATTAATTTTGGATAGTTGGTTGCGTTGCAACAACTACTTGTTTCTTGTGAAAAGTCATTGTTATTAATTGTTAAACCGCGCTTTGTTGTATCTTATTAATTAATAGTTAATTAAAAGTGCTTTAATAATGGAAACATGTGAAGTAGTGCAAATGGAGGAAGATCAAATTATGGAAGAAAGGGAATCCCCTCTCAGGGAACTCGAATCAGTTATATTAACCGATAACGTAACTGAAACTGTGAGTGAAATTGAATATGAAGATCCGGAAGCCCTTATCGTGGCTCGAGAATTGGAAGAGTTAGATTTAGCTCAGCAACGAGAGCATAATTTTAAAAGTTTGGATTCGGCGTTGAAAAGGAAGCAGTACGTGTTAAGTAAAGCCAAAGTAAGTCAAATTATTTTATTCATTTTCTCACATAATTCTGCAAGTTTTATTACTTTTTTCGTGTTCCATTTTGACTAAATTTTCTCAGATTTTATTTTCAGAAGGGATGAGGGGCGGGGGGGGGGCGCCGGAAGCAAACCACATTTTGATGCGGAAAAATTTTATAAATGCAAAATCTTGTAATGGCGAATATTTTAACATTTTGGTGGGTTACAATGCCCCACGTGGCTCAGAATTCCCGTGAAAAATGTAAAAAGTGCCAAAAAACGATTTTCTTGTTTTTTCTTTTTCAAAAATAATTCAATTTTGATGAAATTTTGTAAAAGCATGCTTCCTTATGTCTTAAATAAACGCAAACTCTTTTATATAAAAAAATCTAAACATTTTTGAGATATTCAGTTTCTCAGTCAAAAAATGATTTATTTCAAATATAAATTCTGTTTGAAAAAAACGGTAAATGGTAAATCTTTCGCGCTATTGCCTTTTTTATAATTTCTAATCGTATTCCCATTTTTTTCTATCATCAGTAGCCTGCTTGTTGTTGAGCAGTCCAAAATAGTCCAACAGAAACACCCACAGTATAGTTGGCTCTGACATTGTTAACGCGAAATCCGAACCGCGGCACCGGTCGGAAGGAATAGTTTCAGTAGACTAATATCTCATCTTCTGTTTTCATTCAGATTAAATTTTATGGATCATTTAAAATTTCGGGCAAAAAAAACAAAAAACTTAATGCGATTATTCGATTGACTTCTTTAAGGTTCGGTTAGAAATATTTTTGGGTATAGGTATAAATTACACTTGAACAGGACAAGTCTAGTCAGAGGGCGAATATCTTTTTTTACATGATGTTAACAGTTACACGACTAGAAGACAATTGCGGCCTGCTATTCCTACTAAATCACACTGCTGCACCTATTTACGTCGAGCACACGTTAATAAAATGAGCAAAACACCAACTTTTATGTGAAAAATCGGAACTATCGAAATTACATCCAAAATTGTAGAAAAAATTTAGGTCTATAAAAATCTGTGGTTCAAATTTAAAACAAAAACTTGTTCGTAGGTTGTAAGTACAGTACAGTAAGGATTAAGGAACTGTTTCTTCATTAAAATGTTTTGTTAAAAAAGATAAATATGTGTCTCAATTAGGTTAGAGCTTAGGGAAATATTTTGTTTAAAATAAAGATCTGTGTGCCTAAAATAGGCTATAAGTTTCTTTTCTTCTTCTGGTACCTAACCGTATACAGATGTTGGATCCTTCTCCCCCACTTCTATTAATGTACTGTTACTTACATCTATGCTATCCTACTATTTTCGCGACTTGGTCAGGTATTGCTTCGGAATTTTAAATTCCCAGAAGTTTTAAATGTTTTGTTATTTTGATATTTTTAATTACTTCAAGGCCAAAGAAGAAGTGGAGTTATGCACTTTGCAAAATGACATTGACGAGTTGTGCGAAACTCGTAAATATACAGAAAAAGAAATCGAGACATTGAATGAACAAAAGAAGGAACTTCAAGTAACCGTCGAAATTGGTGCATTGGAGCTATTAAAAACGCAAAAACGCGTTGAAAACACCAGCACAACATTGCATTCTTTAAAAAGCAACTACGAAAATCTGAAACAATTTGAACAATTGACAGCACAAAATATCGTCAGTCTAAATTCCGATTATGTAGGCTTGGTTAATTTTTATCACACTGCGAAAGAGGAGTCGATTAAGAAAATTAATACCAACAAAGAGATTATCAAAAACACGCGTTCAGAAATTGAACATTATATGCTAAAAGACAATGCCCAAATTGAAGCATTACAAAAAGGTTTGGAAATGCTTTTGAAAAGTGAAAAAGAAGAAGAGGAAGTGCTCGTTCGGTTTAACAAAAAACACGATGATAGCTTAAAACAGTTTTACAATAATCAGCTGGAATTATTCAAAGAAGAACTCGAGTGCAAATATTTGCAAGATAAAATCGACAGTATTGATTTGGACAAAATTAAAAAGCAAAAGACAGATGAAAAACTGCAACAAGACGAGATTTTGGAAAACCAGATGAAGAAACTTACAAGTGCAAAGGGAAGGTAAGCTTGCGCCAAATTTCTTTTTTGCTGTCCACATTTACATATTTAGGCTGCCGTTTCTGCATTTATGTTTTTAGATTTGTGGAAGCTGAAAACTTTAACAAACTATTGGAAGATAAACTTGAAGATGGCCGCCAGAATAACAATAAACTGCAAGAAAAACTATTGACTTTAGATAACGAAAAAGTAAACTTAATTTCAGTGCGTCTAAAGATACAAGAAAACATTGAAAACGTAAGTTTAAACTTGAAAACCAATGCGGATTTGAATGAATCCAAAATGACCCAAGCTACTAGCGAGCTCTCACAATCGCACATGGACATGGATGTTATTGCAAAGAAAAAAGAAGAACTCACACAAGTTAGTTTAAACCGTTTTCTCTGTAGTTGATTTAAAAGTGTTATTATTTCAGCAACTGGAGAGTCTTCAAGAAGACTACAATAATTCTTTAAAAATACTTGAAAGTTTGCTACAATTAGAAAACGAGTGCCAAGAAACGATAAAAACCGAAACTCAAAAAAGAAAAGAAATGGAAGAAATAAGTTTGATGTTGGAGGACAAACTCAAAACATCGAAACTATCGTTAAATGAAGTAAAAGAAAATATAAAAACGATTCAAAGCTTGAGACTCGTGAATTCACAACAACTTGCAGATCGTCTAAATAAAGCAAAAGAAAGACATACCAAAGTTGTACAAGATGGTGAAACTAAAATAAAGAGCTGCCTCGATGAGCGAAATACCTATAAATGGAATTTTGAAGAAACAAAGAAAGAAAACATTGATAGGAATCAGCGCGAGTTACACAAATTGAAAGAGTATGTCGAAACCCTCGAGCAGCTACTGGAAGAAAATAAGCAGAAGATGGAACAATTAAAAAATACTGTAAAAGATAAAAACGAAGAGTGTTGTATGTTGAAGAAAGACATCGATGATTTAAAATTGGCCGAGTTAGTGAAGAAACCGTTGCAAAATTCAAATAGAGGACCAAAACCAAAAGCCAAAGAAAAACCTCGTAGTTCTCAACATTTAATTGCCGATGTCAGCGGTATAACATTAGATACAACTGAATCAGAAACTGAGGTAATGTTTTATTTCTTTTCAAAATTTTAAAATGAGGAACTGGAGCTTTTGTTTGATTTTCTGAATTTCTGTTCTATATGAACGAGTTTCTACTTACTGTCGATACAAATCGTTTGCAGATATAATTAGTAATATTTTTTCAGGGAGAAGACTTCACTGATATGTTCAGTGAGCTGCGTAACCAATTATCAAAAATAAAATACGTCAAAGAGTAAATCTGCGTAACCAATAATTATCATAATATACATAGGTAATACGTTAATGGAAAATTTACTAATTTTAGGTATTTAATTTTAGGTTTTCACTGTATTCTTGTTTCAATTAAAATAGTTTAGTTTTTGTAAATTTTTGCGTTTTGAAGCAATTCTCTGTGTATGGTACCGTAAAATAGGGCTACTTGAAATTGTGGAGTAACTTTTAAAACATATTTAAATACCAAAAAGTTTTTGGAATTTCAAAATTCAATAACCAAAAATCTTAAAATTTTAATCTAAATTCGGCATCTAGATTTACATGTAAAGTAACTTATATTTTAAATCGAACTGGATAGTGCACGCCATCTCCCAGACTTGTTTTGATGGGAAGCAACCAGGTACAGTAATTGTATCCAAAAACTTCGGTAATATTATCGTATATTCCAAGATCGAACGTCAAGCTTTCGTTAAAATCACGAAAAGTTGTCGCTTTGAGTTTTTCCAGTGTTGTTCTATTATTGAATACCATATTTAGATGATCGCAGAAGAAACACGTGAGTACGAATCCTAAAAGTACTGCCAAGGAAAATCTATAATCAAAATATTTTTTTTAAATCTTAAGCCAGCATTTAACAGGAAATTTTTATTTTATACACTCGGCATTGTGCCTTACCCTATTACATAATGAAGTTCGTGAAAATCTCGGATGCGATCTTTCCATATCCTCATGACATATTCCAATATGGTTAAAGTTAGAAATATGCAATAGATTGAGCTATAAAATAATAAAAGGAGAAAAAACTTGTAATTCAAAAATCCTACGCAATTATTAATCCAGGGACAGTGGTGGTCCATTTTTAAAATGCAAGTACCACAGACCGAACAATGATGAGCTCTATCAGGTTTTATAAGTTTACAGATATTACATGCTCTGAAATTTTGAAAAAATGTTTAATTTTTAACCAACAGCCCAATTTTACCTTATAAATCCATTTTCGTTTCTCGTAACAACAGTTAAGCGTTGTGTGTAACAAAATTGTAATATGAGTTCATTTTTAACATCTTCAGTTTCAGTTTCTTGTATTTTTTTGTACAAGTCTGTCGGAAATCTGTAGTTGTTTGGTACTACCGCTATATTTGAGCACATTACTTTAAAGTAAGTTATCATCGTCATTAGGAATAAAACGTGATAAATTATTAAATATAGAGCAAATTTAATAACATTTTCGTATCGAATAATTTTTATGCAAAGTTCAATCACGTACATGTAATAAGTCCACATTAGCAACACAGAAATCACTAACGTTGGCAAGCAATCCACTATAGAATTGCAGTACAACATGTTATTTTTCCCAAATTGACTTTTTGAAGTTGTAGGTTACAAAATTCACAGCAAGATTTGATTATCTACTGCACAAGAAAGGCTCGTGTTTTGCTGGATTTTAGAACAAGGAGATATTGCCAAATATTTAAACTATATCAGAAAAACCTTTTACTGTAATATTATGGCTGTTGATTACGAGGAGATAATATTTAGATGTAAACTTTCGAAAATAGTTGAATTTTCCAATTTTTATGTTGCGGTTTTTTAAGAATTTCCATTGCAATAATGGAAATATTACTACTGCCGAAAGTGGTGATGTAGAGAAATCGGAATATTGGTATTACGAAGATGAAAGTGACTGTTACATCGCTGTTGTTACCTAGTTACCTCTAAATTATTATTGCATTATTGTAAAGCATTATTGGTTTACAAGTTATAATTTTACGTTTTTAATCAAGTATGATTATAAGAACAAATTAAATAATGTCAATCAAATTTCAAAAAATGTTGAAATTGTTTATATTCATCTTACTTTCGTTTCAAGTCAATGGAAAGGAAAACTATTTTTGCAAGTTGAAATGTGAAAATAATACTAATACAGCGTGTGAACGAAAGGTATCAATTCATATTTTTGGTGATCACAGTGGTGTGTTGATTGTTCAACATCTGGACAAACTAGGGTTCTAAACTTCATGAAATTACTTAGTTTAGCTCTTCGGCAATCAGCACGCGCTGTGGTTGCAAAAATGTCTATATATTTTTATCCCTCGAGTAAAATAATATAATTCATTTTCTCGAAATTTTATGTTTAGAACTGTACTGTCAGTTCAATTTGTGGCTCACATGGAATCGCAATACCGTTTGATTATGCAGAAAAAATAGCAGTAGTGGAATTGCACAATACGTTAAGGAACGAAATAGCTTTAGGACTCGATCCAAGATTTGATAAAGCTACGGCCTCAAACATGCAAGTTCTAGTAAAATAATTATAAATTTAAAGTAGGTGGGTATCATAATCTCATGACATCAATTTGTAGAACTACGATAAAGAATTGGAATATGTTGCACAGTGTTGGGCCAACGCTTGCGGTTGGTTGGAACATGAATTCAACGATGTTTGTAGAAGAACATGTTAGTTTGACGTAGTAGCATAAAAGTAATATTTCAATCAATCTCAATTTTTAGCAAAATTTCAATACGTTGGTCAAAATATTTTTAGAAACACTCTTAATAAAAACCCTGTTTCTTTCGATTACATGAACTTTACATCAGAGTGTATTAATGAGTGGTACAATGGAATAGTTCATGTTAATTCAACCATAATAGATTCGTTCCGTGACATGTAAGAAAACAAGTAATTATATTTTTGAAAGTGTGACGTTGTACAAGGTTCAAATCCAGAATAATTTTTATCCATTACCTTTATTCATTTCTGAGGATAAAATAATAATCTTACTTTTCGTTGCTGATAGTAAAATGTAAACTTATTTACTCCGATAACTTTACATCAAATGAATTCCCAGAGGAAGTTAACGTGCTCACATTTTATACTTGAAATTTTACGTCACGTCACTAAATTAAATTAATTACGCTGACTAGAAAATAAATTAATCATTTGCAGCGGACACGAAATGGAGAAAAAGCATTATACGCAAATGATGTGGGGCACAACTACTCACGTTGGATGCGGAAGAACCGAATATATAGTCGACAACATACGCTATTTAACCATAGTGTGCAATTATGGACCAGGAGGCAACATTGTAAACGAACCTGTGTATGAAAGAGGAAAACCTTGTTCGAAATGTAGTGTAAAAAAGTGTAATCCTTTGTTCAATGCCCTTTGTGGAGTTGTGAACAACTTCAATGATGATCGTTGGGTGCCTCCTAATGGTAATATCTTTACAGTTCATCAATTAGTTCAAACAATAAACTTAATTATTGCAGCAATGGAGAAATCAAGATCTTCCAAAATAAGTGCATATTTTTATCAGACCCTATCGTTAATGTATCTTGGTTTAAGCTACATTTAAAAAATATAAAATATTATTATGTAAATTACAATAATAAAGTGTTATCATTTTGAAATTAAATTACCATCTAGATATTTCAGATTTTATTTACAAATTTAAGGCAAGGCACAATTACGTAAAAAATAAAACATTCAAAATAAAATAACAAAACAATTTGATATTAAATACAAATTCTTATAACGGTACGGTAACTGCTATACTATTATAACAACAAAAAACACTTTCATTTGCGTAAGGTACAAATTCAATAGAAATAAAACTGTTTAATGTTTTTAAATTTCTTCATAATATTATTGCCCATTGGACATGATGTTATTGTTTATTTGGAAGTATTATACTCTTTGGATTTAAAAATCAACCAGCAATACACACGTTTATCGATAATTTTAGAATACCACGACGGAACATAGATAAACAAGGTACGGTTGCGTTAACCAATACCTAAATCAGTTTACCTAATACCTAAATCAATTTATTTTATAAATTGATCAAGTTGAGCCAAACTGTAGTTGGCAAGATAAAGGCATCGGTGATTTTGTCTATGCTAGTAGTAGAAAGTAAAATGTTTCTTTCCACTTAAATAGCTATAAAAAACTGTCAATGTGAAACTATTAACAAATTAGAAATTAAAACTAATAAAGTTACGTAAGGATCAAGTTCACAGTATTAAAAATGTTGGTAAAGATCACAAATTATAATAAAGGTGGATACTAAGTTAGGTTATCACAAAAAAGACTAAAATGCTGGTATTTAAAACTCGAACAAGTTGAATGTTGAAATCAGTCTAACTTCTATCACTTTCACCTTGACCAAGTAATTGCTCCGTATCATCGTCTTCTTTATTTCTAGTAAGCAGGAAATAACTGCCCAAAAAGATAAGTACCAAACCAATTCCAAACAACGACCATCCAATGTAGATCCCCACAGTCGATAAGGTTAACAACATATTTGTCATGGATAAAAACTTATTGGTAAGTGTTGCCGTTTCACTGAACCAAATCATAGGCATATAAGTTGGTTTTATGTTTTCAAACATACTAAAAATTACAAAATCAAAACTAAGTTTTACCAGTTCCATGTTTAAGCTTACCCAATGTCAGGTATTGGTTCAATATAAAAATTGAGCTGAAGCTGAACTTTTGCTTCTAAGGGAATACCCGTATTTGGTTCAAATATAAAATAAGCTTCATGTTCAGTTTTATTAGGAAGGACTCCTTTTATTGAATTTGCGTAAATTGGATCGGCTAAGTAAAAATGCGGATATGAAACAAAGGCAGGAGCACCAAATCTAAACAGAATTACATCAGTCATCTTTGTTTAAAAATCTTCAAATAATTACCTGCACTTTGAAATATCCCTCAACCCGCTTGGTATAACTTTCTCACCCTTGAAACACGCTTGATCTGCATATTTTGTACCATTATCAAAATTAAAATCGCTTGCTGTGAACTGTTTTCCTTCAACTCCATTCACATTTTTAATATTTCCAGAATCAAATCCAACCGAACTGGAAATGTAGTTTTAAAGAAAAGCAATAAATTTAATTTTGAATTTTACCCGCAAATGTCGGAAGCAAATATAAAAGCTCGGTCTGTGTTTTTCATTGGTGGCCACAATTCTCCAGAAGTTCCTTTCACGTCATTACAAGCTCCTTCAAACGCTTCAGTTTTGTTCTTTCCATCCCACAATTGTAATATTCCCAATAGGCTCAAATTATTTTTTCCTGTGTACATTGTATATGTGCCATCTGCAGTGACAGAACCGTTCCTCTACAAAGACAACGATCAAGTTGATCCGATAAACCGTCGATACCTATTTACTTACTCCATAAAACCAACCGAATTTATCAAACGGAATTTTCACACTGGAAATGTTTAATTCTTTTAAAATTTTCAAAATTGGATCTTGGAATCCATCAAATAACAGTTCCCGAACACTCTTGGTAACGGCTAAATTTTTTTCTATCAACTTTAAGGCAGGGCTAACAAGGAATCTTTTTATCAAGTACGGTAGATTTTTAAGTTTGACTCCTGCTGTCTAAAATGGAAAAAAGATGTTTCGACTATAATAAGAATGATTATTAACTTACAGCAACAATTGGATTTACGTTGGTGATCATATCGTTTAACGTTCCGTTTGAAAGTTCTGGCTTAAAATGCCAATATCGAATTTGTTGGTAAGTGACTGTATTGTTCGTATTCCATGTTATGTTGACGTGTATGTGATGTTCCGAAAAAACGTACGGCCCACATTCCTGAAATTCTGGTGTTATTTTCCATTTGCTCTTGATCACTTCTTCGGAATTTGTCCAATTGTATAGGTAAGCAGAGAAGTACATCGGAATTGGTGTTTCTTTCCACAAGCCATAACTTTGGGAACCATTGCTAAGTACTAATTCCTGAAAATTAAAACTAAAAAAATTGGTTTTTAAGGTATTTCAAGTTATACTTTTGTAAAAATATTATGATATACGGAACTCCATAATAGACCTAATGTTAATCCTACTATTGTTAAAATACTGCCGATTGTAAGTAACGCAAAAGACGCACATTTTCTTTTACAGCAAACCATAATTCTGGAAAAATAAAAATACAAAGTTTTTGTGAAGTTCTCTAAAATCGTCACAATACTACGAATTAACAAATGTAATATGTTGTGAAACTAAATTGTGTATTTTAAAAGGCGAAATTAATATTTTATTTTATCTATTTATTATCGCTGGCCAACCAGTGTCAGTGGTGGCTCGTAAAATAATAATATACAAACAATGAAAAATTTTTATTTATGGATTATATAAAAATTTGCTAGTATAATTTCTATATAAATAAGGATGAATTAATTATGAATCATATTATTACATATTGTCATAATAAAAATTAAGAGTAATAATAACACAAATCAGAATTGGTTCCGTATGTGTGCACTTGTTTATCTGATACTACAAAAGTTCAACAAATTAATTAAATGATTCACACTCTAAGAATAAATAAAAAATATTATAAAAGTACAACGGTCGGTAATTTAAAAAATTCTGCAAGGTCATTGGCGCTCAACTTGGGTTCTCGTTTGGATTCCGAATTAAAAAGCTTTTGTTTTGAAAAATTAATTTAAATTTAGTTATTAAAAATGTAATTTAATACAAATAATAATTCAAAAACAACAATAAAGAATATTTGACTAATATTACTAAATCAAAAACACCAAGGTTTCGAATCGTTTGTTGATAATTATGATATAGAACACACCTAAATTGTCATAAATTTTTTATGTTTGTTCTATAATATATTGTATTGTCCAATGTCCATTATAGTAAAATCTAAAAAACAGTTTTCTCACTGTAGGCTATCCCAGTTTTTGTACCTCTAATATGATCTAAGTACGAACATCATTTCATTACCAAGGGGAGGCATCTAGTCATAGATTAATTACATTCTCAATTTGAAGAATTTTTATAAAGAATTAATTGTTTAAAATTGTAAAGTGTATTTTAAAATAATAATAATATTTTAAACTAAAACCAAGTTAAATAAACGCTGAAGTATTTTTAAAATTGTATTTATTAGAGACGATATTTCGAAAGCGGTTACTTTCATTTTCGAGTTTAAATAAAACTTTATTTTATCTTTTTTTATAACTTTATATTATTATAATTTATCACAAGTTACGAATTCTAAAATTTTTAAAATAATGTTTGCTCCCCCCCCCCCCCCCACGGAAAGAATTCTACGGGCGCCGATGTGGAAGGTTAAGCAAACCATTTAAAAAATAATTTTCAAAATTTATAAAATTCCAAAAACTTTCTGAAGTTTCTTTTTACAAGTTAATATAATTAGGGTAAAATTTAATAACGATGCTGCACTTAATATTTGTTTATTTTTTCTTAGCAAAATAAAATAAAATAAAAAGCTATATAAAATTACAGTAGTGGGAAACACCTAAAAGGTAGCTTTTAAGTTTATCATGAAAAGTAAGGGGGGGGGGCATAAAATGATTTTATTTCAATGTTTAATAATTGCGACTGTATAATAATAATAATAAAAACTCCTACAACGGATGACTACGACACAACGTATATGATAATTGATAAGCAAATAATATGATTATTTCAATTAAGATTTTTTGCTATTTTTCCCATCTCCTTAAAATCACAATACAAAGTATGAGAAAGAGAATTTTATACGAGTTTTTTGCTTAAGTGTCTCGGAAGCCGTTTATTAATTTGTTTGTTAATTAAAGGTAGCAAAGAATCAGTTAATACGTAATTTTTGGAATAGTATATTACGTATCAAGTCAAAAAGTTGCCTTTTATCGTATTAGTATGAGTCACGATCGGCCTTATTGAAAAAATTATGATATTTTTACAAAATCATTTTTAGAATAAAAATAAAATAAAATCGAATAAAGAAATTTTATTTAAAAATTAAACCGCCCCCCCCCTCTATAGTTGTGCCTATGCCCGAATTGTTATATTTCCATCTTGGTAATAATTTTTTACATTATAACTTGAAATGATTTCAGATAATTTAGAGAAAATTAAAATAATACAAGTGGAAAACTATGATTATTTAGAAAACAATATTATCCTTATAATTATCCAGTATATCGGAAGATAAAAATTGAGATTAATTTTCTCATTATCTAATAAATTGAAAAATTGTTTACAACTTAAATTGCGACCATACCTATTTATATACTACAACAAACCATCCTGTCATTACTGTCACATCAATTTGATAAATAAAATAAAAATTATTTAAAATAACAAAATTGAATTTTTAAAAAATATATAAAAATATGAATAATGTTCAAATGTCGAAATAAGTAGTACAATAAACAGGAGATCGAAACGCAAAAACGCGGAAAATATATAATATACAGAGTGTACTTTTGAAAAATAGAAGTAGTAAAATAATAAATTGAAAAATACTGAGGATGAGGGGTGAGCCCTAGCGCAACGCAGAGTATGCAGTCTAGTCTCTCCTTTCCTATCTAGAAAAACGTCTTTTACAGTTTTTAAATATTGGATGTAGTTCACGAGAAATTTAATTTAAAGTGGTTGGTTTTTAAATGTATACCCTGTATATGACATTATAATAATTATTGATTTCAACGAGTATATAATACACTTCTGAAGTAGAAGCTGAGTGTATAATATCTATATAATATTACATAGATAAACTATATAAATATATGGATAAATATTATATAGATAACGCCTACTCAGTCCTGGACTGCACTTTTTTTTTTCCAAAACTTTGTCCAAAACACCATAGCCGTTGGATCAGACCCTGGATGCGATTGTTTTCGTACCTTCAAACAGGCAACTTTCTCGTAATTTTTTTACAGCGCAAATTGATCGAATAGAAAAGAATAATAGGGTCATCCGCATCCCTATTATCTACTCTCATTGACGCGCATGAATAAATTAACGAGATTTAGACATTTTCTACTGACCACACAGTATAAAGTTTTTCTCTTTAATTTTTTTATATCATATTCAGCAGTGATATAAAGCAAAATAAAGTTGAATAAACAGACCAAGAAACTAATTGGAGAATATAATGTTTTGCTACAATAAATTAATACGACGCAATATTTTTGCGATTCGATGCTTCCGGATACTTCATAATCAGCAACAACTTATTCAAATCTTGGAAGTTTAAGGCTAGCAAGATGATATTTTTAAAAAATACTTAATATAATTAAAATTAAAAGATTATTTTTCAGCTTTGATACATTTCAAAACCTAAAAATCTATTTTTGTACGTTCAACTATCTTCAGTTTTAATTTCTGATATTTTTAGTAAAAGTTTAATAAATGATAATTTAATGTGTGAATTTAAATTAATTATTTCATGTTTATTTTTAAAATTAAATTTAAAAAATTTATCTTTCTTGCAAATTATTATTCCAATCCTTGCTAATTATTCCTACTAATCGATTACGAAAAACCTAAGGTGTTAATTGTTGAAAAAAAATTAAAATATATAAAACCAGCGCACGTCAACTGAAACCTAAAGTAACCAAACAACCTACTAACCCATTTTATAATAAACAGAACAAAATCTTATCCTTTTTTTTTATCATGTAAATTCTCTACCATGGTGGATATGTGAAAATTAAACCAGACGTTCTTATTGAACAACCTTCATATAGTAAGTACGTGCGTCAGTAAAATCGAATTTACAAGTTTTACTGACCAGAACAAATTGGATTTAACTTTTTCTCAAAATATTTATATACCCAATTTTTGTATATAATTGTGTATGTAGATTAGATTATTAAAGGGTCAAGTGTTGAAATAATTCGTTTCACAATATCCGCCGCAAAGTTAGATAAATTAAAAACAAAATTTGAGGCATCACGTTGTGAAAAAGGGGGCCAGCAGAAAATTAACTTGAAACGCAATTTCTTTTGTTTAAACCATTTGAAAACATCTTCTAAGTTCTGGATACAACTCTTGGACCGAAACTGGGAAAAACCTATATTGGTCAACGTTCCAAAAATCACAATGACATGGATTGGCTGTTTCTTGTGCGCAGTGGCGAACTGCTATGCTCAATCGAGTTAGCTAGGGGGCTTCTTCTAGCATAAATGAAGGTAGTTTTCAGTTTTGACATCAAAGTTTAAAAAAAAAAAGTAAATATTTGAATAAAGCAAATTTTTATTTTAAAAAAGTGCCTGAAGATCTTCAATCTGAACTGAAAATTCCTTTTCCCCCCCAAAATATTGGACCAAGATTCGCTTCTGAATTTAATCCAATTTAAAAGATTTGATATTTTTCTTCTTTGACAACTTTTGATTATTTGGCCACCTTCCGGTTAGAGTCGGATGTGTTTTAAACAAAAGATTTGAATTTCTAAGTTATTTCGTCGCAAAAGTAGGTGGGTAGGTACCTAATTAATGAGTGGATTATTAGAACTAATTTAATTTTCGACGCGACATCCTTGTTGCATTTTTTAGGTTGTTGTTTTCAAACTCGCATTTATAATTCAAGTAATTACAAAACATTGCTCATAACCATTAAAGAAAAAATATCGTACCTTGTTGAACAATTACACCAAGAAAGTAAACAAACAATAATTGATTACTCATCACAAAATAACGAAAAACAAAAGAATGCTTAAAAATAATAATATGCAGATATACAACGTACCAAAAATTATTAACTGACCTGATTGTTGCTAATTAATGAAATTACAAAGAATTTCTCGAATAGAAAGTTATTGTTTACGTATTAACATGAAAAATGGCACTTTTAATTATCACAAATTTAAGTAGTAACACCAAACTAATACTCGACGATTTCTTATAAATTGTGTTTAAAATTAACCGATAAGCAAAATTTGAAAATCTTAAAACAAAACACTTCTAATTTATATTTAAGTTTTGACATTGCTTGTATCGGATTCTAACCTCATTCTTGAAACGTCATTTAAATTACACAGGGTCGTCTTAAGTAAAAATTTGCCTTGAATGTTTCAACATAAACTTTTATTAAAAATAATTCAAAAAAATTTAAGATGATTTAAGGCTATTCCGGGATACGTTCCCTGATCCAACTCATAACAGTTTTCATTTCATATTCATCTAATTCGTGTTGAGTGCCTTCTAGGGTTATAAACTCGCCACGCACGTTTAATTTTACAAGGGCATTATATGTGTTCTTTCCCCATCTGCGAGGTATGAGGTCGTCCTTATTACCGTGCGCCATCAAAAGAGGAGTAGAAGATGGCGCTCTTTTTAAAGAATCGTACACACCGGAAGTATCATTTAAGTACGCCGAAAGAGCAAAAACCCCTGCCAAACCGGGAAGAATTCGATAACCGACATTAAGGGCAAGAGCACCTCCCATCGAAAAGCCACCTAAAAATTATAAAAAGTAAAACGGCAAAAATTGAAATGTGTCAGCTCACCAACAATTATTTTATTTAACGGGATTCCATCTTGAACTTCATTTATTAACAATGCTTTCATTTTCTCTCCCATTTTTAGTATACTTGCCTTGTTTTCATTTACTTCGGGAGATATTCTCTGTCTGTCAAACCATACTGTTGTTGGCTAAGATGCTAAATATTAAATTTTACATAGCAAAATTCACCCGAAGACCTTACTTGACCGTAATGAGGAGTGTAGGGTTGGAATGGTGCGCTAGGAAATAAAAATTTGATGTGAGGTAAAGCAAAATTTCCTATAAGTGATTCCACCCATTCTATAAGACCTGCTCCGGTATCACCTGAATTAAATTATAATATAGTGAAGTTCATTATTAAATTAATTTACTTGCCAGCACCGTGTAGAAATAACACCGTGCCAACATTTTTGTTGTTCGTTTGCAATATGGTTTGCATTTTGAAAGGCATATTTTTTTAATGTAACAAACATAATATCGATTGTCATTGTCATAAAAATTGATCATGATAAATTCGTTTATGAAATAGATCCCAGTGCTCATGACTATTTCATCTAGCTGTTCTTTAATCAAGTCAGTTAGGAAATTAATTGCGGTTTTTTTCAAGAGCTGTTTAAAAAATAATAAAACCGACAACTAGAATTTTTTACAACAAAGTAGAAAAAAAAGTTTTGAAGTTTTCATAATAAATTTTTATTAATCTGGTAAAAATTTAACAAATTTCGGTAGAAACTGATTTTACTTTGTGTATGGAATCAAATGGTTGATCCAAGCCATTAATCTTTTAAGCTCACGTTCGTCCAGTTCGTGATCTGCATCTATGGTTAAAAACTCACCTTGAACGTTTAAAGTTTTAAGATTATCAAAAGTGTGCTTGCCCCACTTGATCGGAACAAGAGTATCTTTATTGCCGTGACACATAAAAAGCGGTGGCAAAGGAGAGGAACTGGGCAGTGTTTCATATACACCTGAAGTATCATTTAAAAAAGAAGATAGAGCAAAAACGCCTGCTAAACCAGGTACGAAACGATAACCAACGTTAAGAGCAAGGCAACCGCCCATTGAAAAACCACCTAAACAAAATTATAGAAAATTAAATTGAAAACGTTTTAATGAAATTGCAACTTACCAACAATTATTTTATTCAACGGAACTCCACTTTTCACCTCCGCCTCTATCAATTCTTTAATTTCTTCACCAATTTCTAATATACTAGGCTTGTGTTCCGCTACTTCAGGACATATTTTTAATCTGTCGAACCATACGGTGGATGGCTGCAACATAAAAATTAGCTTTTAAGATAGAATGTGAAAATGTAAACCTTACTGCGCCACCATTAGGAGTATAAGGTCGCTTCGGTGCAGTAGGAAATAAAAATTTAATGTGAGGCATTGAAAAGTTACCCAAAATTGACTGGACCCATTCTAAAGCACCTAATCCAGTGTCACCTACATAAATATTCCAATAAAGTAAGGTTAATTTTGTAAAATATGATTACTTTTACTTGCCGGAACCGTGAAGAAATAAAACGGTGCCTATATTTTTGGGATTCTTTTGCATTACCATTTGTAATGGACCTAATTTAGTCACAGCCATTTTTATTAAATAGCTAAAAAATAAACGTCATAAAAATTGAAAGGTTAAAAGTTTTTTCAAACTATTTACACTTCACATAAAAACTCAAAATATTCTGAAATTTATTAATAAAAACTTTATAGTAGATATATAATTATTTATTATTATTAATTATGTAAAATATTTTTAAATTTCAAAAGAAACCATTTCAAGCGCCATCGGCTGGTGAAAATTGGAAGCTTTATTTTTATTAGATAATCTCATATTTACAGCGGCGGAACAAGGGTTTTTTACGGGTGTTCAGACAACACAAGTTCCAGAAGCAATTGATTTCAAAAGGGCTCCTTATTTCCATACTTTACATAAGGGCACTGAAAGGAATACTGCTTGGAAGAGAAATACCTCTATTACAAAATTTTTCTAACAAAAATTTACTGAATTTGATTTTACCATTTACTGAATATTAATTTTTTGCGAATAAAAATCTGAAATTTTGAAGGCATAAAGATAAATTTAATTTACTTTGACATGATATAATTTTGATCCTTAGATCAAAATAAAAAAATCCTTGATTTTGACAAATATTTATAAGTGAAACGGTGAAACCTGCGGTTATACACAGAGTCGGATTAAGGATATGTGAGGTCTGGGGCTAACTTCTTTGAAGGCCCTTTGGCCCGCAGGCGAAATTTTTTGATTTTTCTATAATTTCTTTTTCATTTCTTTCTGTATTTTTATATGTGCTTGCATTTCTCAGTCAGTAAATACGTAAATATTAGCATTGTTTTTTGAATGGCAATGAATTGATTTCTCATCTTCAACCAAGATTTGGAAAACTACGAATCTGATATGAAATAAGATTTTCATGTATTTCAAACAAGAAGATTAAAAAAGGTTTATAAATAAAAAAAAACTAATAATTCACAAATTGTATAATTACAGCACCAATACAAATTTTACCGTTTTTAAAAAATTATTTACACTTAACAATTTATTACGTACAAAAAATATATATCTAATGTTTGGACTAGGTTTTTATATATACGTACGTTTGGTCTTATACACAATAACGAACAAGATGGAAAAAATTATATATAAATAATAAAAGGCATCATTCAGTAAAATAATAAAACCTTAAAATAAGAACAAAAATAATTTATAAAATTATGATTTTTTAATACTTCGTGACAATAACGTTGAGATTTTTTAAATTAAAAGCACATTGCATCATTTGAAAATCAAATTCTTTGAGTTAATCTAGATCGGTCGACATGCTGGCGAAAGCACCAAATTTTTCTTCTATCTTAGGGCATCTCCCAATATTCTTCAAATATAAACCGTATTCGCAGTTAGGAGTACCGCACTTCTTGTCCAAGATGCATCTAAAAATCAAATTTTTATTCGAGATTGTTTTTTCCAAATACAAAATTATTCACTTTCGATCCTTTAAAGAAAAATGTTCATCTCCTTTCTTCATGGACACGCAATCGAGATTTCCTTCTGGACAATCGCATGTACATCGATTATTTCGATCAAAACGGGATATGTACTGTTCGGGACATTTACATCTGAAAAAGTTTTCATTATTTATTATTAGGTTACAAATCGTTCTAAGGATCTCACCGACAAAGATAAATATTTTAAACATAAAACTAATTGTTGTAAAATTAGACAAAAATATAAACAGCTAAAATTTTAAATATTAATTCTTTTTAAAATTTAGGTTTTTGTATGTAACATATTTTGGGCCTCTCTCTATTGCTTGGAAATATTATATCTATCTTTGTCGGTAAAATCCTGCCCTTAAACAAGGTACACGGAAAACAAATTGTCAAGTGTGTTGCATAACCTCGAGTAAAAAATCAGTGGCGGAACAATGTTGAGGAGAGCACGGGGCTAAAAACATCCAGTGGAATCTTAAGTAAACTAATCAAAGAGAACATAGAACATAATTTTCTTATTGTTTAATACAATATATACCTTCTTAGTGTTTGTGGATAAAGAGAGTACGACGAATCGGAATCCCGAGTCGATAAACTTGATCGATAAGGACGAGACACTTCGATATTTAGATCTGATTCCGAATCATCTATTGCTTGCAATGGCTGTGATGATTTATTAATGCATCCGCATTCGGTATGATTGTAAAATTCCAATTTCTCCACTTTCATGTCTGGATGCAACACTGTTGTGGTCTGAAAATCAAAGTAAAGGGGTAAATTAAAAATATTTTCTCGGAAACCTAGGGGAATAACTTCGATATTTGTAATGCAAATGTAGCCAAGAGCTTTTTCCGGACTCGAACCCTTGAACAGGTAAGGAGAATTTTAGGTACTCGATGTGATTCACTCAAAACCACAACACTTAAAATATAGGTAACCAAGTGTGTAAACGAAATTGTCTCATGCAAATAATAAATTAAAAATTCCACTCGCAACAGTCAGTATAAAACCTACAAGTCATAAAAGAAAACTCATATTTCATATATTTTAGCGGTTCTAATTGTCACGTTATTTGTGGTGCGATAGCGGTTTTCGATCTTTTTATGAGCAGAGGCGCAACAAAGTTACAAAGTTTTTTTATATTATAATTCGAATCATACAATTTCGACAAGCCCATTTCACCCAATGAATATTAAAATAAAGCAATAAATGTCTATCTCGTTCAAGAATGCAATAAGGTAAAAAGCGGTTACGGTAACTTGGTCAAATTAATGCTGTCTAATTTTATGTTCCAATTTATATTTTGTCGAAACTGTCAGCTGAAAAATATGTCTCTCTCATATTTTCACTTTTATGTAAGTATTTCTTCATTCTCAATTTCTTCTGCTTTACATTTCAGGTGTGGAATTATCACACCTAGTACACATTGAAAGCCAAAGCCGCTGGTCGTTGTAAAAATGAAGTCGACTGGTTTTTCAATTTTTCATAAAGTCTCACTTTTATTTTCCTGCATAATTTGAAGATTAAATAAGAAGAAGAAACATCCCGACTTCCATGTATGAGAAATCGCACTTTAAAAAGATCTTACTCTGCACTGCTGATAGTTTTTCTTTGTTAAAATTCTAATATTTAATATATATTATAATTAAAATCAATCAAAGTTAAGTTGCACACGTACATTTTTTATTGATCGATAGCTAAGTGTTTTGGATTTTCCCATTAATTAATCCACTACTTTTTCAGCCCCTGAAAGTGAACTTTCAGCATCCATGAAGCCCATATGGCTGTTCCATGCTTCATAGGAATTTGGAAATGTGATGGACTCCACTTTTATAGCCGCTGTTCAAATCGTAATTTCTAGTAAAAAATTGACTATATAAATATTTCGATGATTTGAAAGACAAACTTTGTGAAGAGTGTTCTCCCCATCAACTTTTAAATTTTTTTGTCACGTAAATTCAATGAATGTAGGTTTTAGTATTTTCCTGAAGAAAATTATTGCGCATACAGATGCCTACGTGTTATTGAAATTAGCTTTCAAAAACTTTTCCCATGTTTTACTGGATATTGTTTTTGCATTAAAAATTCATTAAACAATGTGCTGCGCCCAAGTGTTTACGTATTTCACAATTTAATGACGCTTTACTTTTCTGCATTTATAATTTCTTCTTTTATTAGTACCTCCATTTCTCATACAATAGACGCTTGCTACCACGTTTTTTTAAGATCAGCCGCATGCTGTACATAATTAATTTAACCTGCGGGTGACCAGTGGCGGACTGGACCGGGTGCAATAAAAACAGAGAATTTGCCGACTTTTTGTATTATAATTAAAGATGTGACACAGTGGAAATATGAATGTGCTTTGGGCACATGAAAATTTGGCCACCAATATTAAGAAAGTCAATATCAATTACAAATTTTACGCAATTGTGATGTAACCCGAAGAAATGTGCAATAAAGCGAATTAAAATTACTACCCACCCATATCTTCACAACTTCTCAATTTTACTTTATAATTTTATGACGACAAAATCCCTCAAGGTCTAAATGAACAATTGATTATGATTATACGTCTTTATTCCCTATTGTTCATTATTTGGCCCACCCAGAACATAAAGTCAGATTATAAACGTAGTACATCTTCATGAACTAAATCGGCAGGCTTCTAATTCTTGTCGGATTGACATACCCAATGATCTATTCACACCCATTTTATATTAAGTGTATTTTAAAAAATTTCCTTTGAGACATTGATAAAATCTTCCCTCTCGAAAGTGGCAATCACGGTCCTGTGCAAATATATTCGCAAACTAAAAAAGTGTATTTCCTATTATCTAAGAATTTCAATTAACCGATGGAATTTAAATTTCTTGCATGCAGATCTAACCAATAATCTGACAATATTAAATTTATTGTGACATTCCTTTTGTCATTCATTAAAATCGAAGTTGCATGTTAGAATGAGAATGAGGAAACTTCGTGCAAAACAGGATTATTATTATAAATGAATGAATACGAAATAAAATTTTGTCGACTGCCTTGAACTTCTTCGGGCACACTTTTCACTTGGACGTAACGTCAAATTTTTTTATGTTAATCGGCAGATTAACATTTAGATAAAATTTCAAGTTACCTAAAATATCGTTTGAAATTTAAAAAGGCTAATATTTTAGCCTTATTTAAAAATTCGGCGATCATTTTTAAATGTTTCTTTTAAATTATACCGCAAAAAAAAGTTTAGTTCTTCTGATTACTATAATAATTTACTCATTTATCTTGCAGTTAAATTTTTTTTATTACCTATTTAATTAATGATTTAAATTTTTTTGGTTTTTTATTTACTTCATAAAATTATCCTGCGATTGTTTGAACAAAAGGTTTCAAAAATCAACAAACATTGTTGTGTGCATGTTACCAAATTTAAATCCTTTTCACTTTTAATTTTTCTTTATTTAATCAAATTTAAAAAAATATGAGGAAGTCGACCATAAAAACCTCATGGATTGCTGGTTTAATTTATGAATAGCTGCATCTTCGTGGCTTTATTTATCTTTTTTTAAAGTAAAGAAGAAAAAGTGCGGAGTAAGTCCCCAAGGGGTTTAAACAAAATGAATGGTGTTTAATTCTAACGTTCCACGATAATTATGACACCGCAAACAGACTACAAAAACAAACCAAAAATTTATGGCTATTTTATTACCAATTACACCCACTTGTATATTTTCTTTGTCGTTTTATGAGTGAATATTTAAGTTGCTGTAACTACTGAACTACATTAATATCACGAAGATGATTCACATTGTCTACGAATAAATTTCATAGCAAATACCTATGGAGGAGTGTAGTGTAGACCAATTGACTCTCAAGTTTATTTCTGGGTGGCTAAAACTATAATAATCATGTCTCGATTCGGTAGGCTCGAATTGAGCTGTCTGGAATTCTGGAAAACCCCAACAAAAACTTTCAAACTTAAAATTTATATTTTTATTCTGAATTTTTTACAAGATATTACGAAGATTAACTTATATATACTTCACCACTTATGGCCAACTATGTACATAATTAAAAAATTAATTTTTAAGTGTTATTTTATTAAAAACCATGAATAATATTCATGCTAAGTTGAGTTCGCAGTTAAAAAACAAACCCATTTTTGACAAATATATTTTGAATATTCGAGGCGAAACCAAGCGAGATGCTTCGCACAACTTCAGGAATTGACTTCCAAATTTTTGTCTACGTTCCTAATTTTTCTCACTACCAACCAGTGCTTGGATTATGGGTTTTGGCTCGCAAATAAAAAGCAAAGGGTACATTTAGATAATATGTCCCCCCCGCCCCGATTTGAATGTCCTTCCCATTTAAAAAAGCGCATTTTTAGCTGGATTTTTCTTCCAAAGATGAATAAAGCGGTGGAGGTATATTATTACTCATAATTATTGTTAAGTACAATGGTGCACGGTCTCTATTTTTAAAATTTAATTTTTTTTAATTTGATAAGATATAAATTTATCATTTTTTTCAAATTCATTTGAATTTGAGATCAATGAAGTTAAAAAATTGATATTCTATGAGAAAAAGCTTATTTTATAAAAGTAATGTATTGAAGTAATAAAGTGTCCGGTTGAAGGTCTTGAGAAATTCAAGAAAATTTAGGTATGGGAAGATAAAATCGACGGTCAAAACGTAGGTAAGAAAAACAAGAAGAAAATAAATTAATTAAGGTAACAAAAATGTTACTCTATTAATGTGAAATTTGCAGGTAGAAAAATTACAAACTTAAAATATATTAATAATACATTTTAAAGCCAGTTTTGAAAGTAAAGGAGGTGTGAATTTCATGTAGGATACAAAGCACCGAAATTCGATACATCACATTAAGCGTTCGTGTTAGAATAAGTAAAATTAAAACAAATAATATTCAAAAATAATCATTAAATAAAAATGTAATTGATTAGATTTGGAAGTTACACTAATACAAAATTAAAATTAAAAAAAATAAATTTTCAATCCCAGTTTATGGTGAAAACTCACAGTAATATATATTATCTAATAATAAACTTATAGTATTGGCATTGAAAACTGAATAACTCTTTAGTTTTAGTATGTTAATAAAAAGCAAAGAGTGCGTTGGAGAGAATTCCATACCGGAGACGTCTCGGATTTACACTTATATACCAGCGTTATACCAGCGATAACAGCGTTATTTCTACATAGAAAGACTAAATTTAAATAAAAAAAAAGAGGACAAGTGAAACCGTCGGTTCACTTGGGTGGACGACAACTAAGTAGAAGAAGAAGACTAAGAAGAAGAAGAACGTATAGTTGATATGGGCTCATAACCTGCTATTATTTGGGCTTTTAACCGTACAAAAAACCACAGTGCAAATTTTTTTTATTTGGATTGTTTTGTCTCTCTCTTTTAAGAAACCATTTCAATCCGTTCCTGGTTTCCAGTTAATTAAACTGTCTCTCGATGTCACTTTTTATAATGGAATTTGCTTTTTTTTAAATGTTATGTTCAAAATGCAACTACAACTATGATTATTAAGATGATTCATGCGAGACTGAAATGAAACTTTTACAAAGTTATGAATAATTAATTGAAATGAAGATTTATAGGCTTTTACATAATTTGTATTCGTTGACCTTTTTCGTTTCTCTACATTTATGCACTTAAAATCCATGGGACTAAATTCCGCTTTATTATTCATTGTAAAGAAAATAATATCTGTAGGGGAGAAATCCGTGTAATATACTAAGATTGCATAAAAAATAAGAACACTGCTTTAGGTTAAGTCAGGTTGGAGGAAGCACTGATAATTGGGTCGTGAAAATTAAATAAAAAATTATCAAACTCCCCTAACCCGAATACTGCACCATTTGAGCGTGAGACTCTTAGCAAGTTGTTAGTTTTTAAGGTTGCAATGCAGTGACGTTCTAACTGTTTATGTTAAAGAGCTTTAAAAGTAGATCAAACATTATCATGTATCGATATAATACCTATTTTCATTTAATTTGTATCATTGTCACCTGATATAACGCGAAAAATGAATGTCTTGCCTATGATCCACCGGCAATAAGTACCCATAATTATAGATTATTTTGAAACGAAGTAGATCGCTTCAAGTATTCGTTCGTTTAGTAACAAATACCAATGATTCGGTCATTAATTTTATATCTTCACGGGGTATCCTCGTAAAAACTATAATTTGAATACGAAAGACATCTGCTTGATAACTTCATTTATATTGGAAATCGTGCCATTCGTGAGTACTGCAAGTGATAGCTTGCCAATTATTACAATGCTTGTGCATATAATTTTTGCATAAATGAAGGTGTAAAAAGAAAATTATAAAATTGCATTTCCTCGTGTTTAAATATACAACTGTGAAAATCTATTTCGAGAATCGTTTTCGTCTTATATCACAAAATGTATAAATAGTAACCAGGAAAAGTTCCTTTATAAATTGTAAAGATTTCGCAATGTCTAAAGCCGGCTTATTGCATTTTATTCATGCTGTCCTATTTTTCAGTTTATTTGGGTAGCCGCAAAATTTATATATAAATTTTGCTCTGCTTAATTTCGCAAATAGTTCCAGTTTTTTCGGTATGGAAGTAGGAAACAATAAAAATTGCAAGATTAAACAAATGTGGTATACTTTCAGGCTAAATAAACGGATGTACAAGTGTGAAAGATGATAGGTTTATAAAAGTAGTTCGCACAATTGTAAAAAAATTATAGAAGACGTTTGCTTTGAAGAAATAATTTAGCAAAAAATTATCACATTCCTATTTAGCGCCTTATCAAAGTCACTTAACTTTTAACATTCACATTAAAAAGTCATTCCCCGGTGCCTATCAGTGCTGAATCGCTCATAATTACGAGAGTGATTCAAAGAGTGCAGTTGAAACCAATCAAAATGCTTAATTTCAGAACAATTACTTCAAGTGATTAGAAACAGTGTAATGCACTTTTGTCAGTTGCTAATGACTATAATTACTTCATTATTCAATCAAGTGCAATTAAATAAAAAGATTTTTTGCAACCATTTCGTGCGTTCTCAAATCAAAAAAAGCTTTGGTCTTTGGTTTATTTTTTTCTGCTTAAACATGCAAATTAATTAAAATTTTAATTAAACATTTTTTGAGATCTCTTCTTTTGAATGACTTGGTACCAAATACAATCGTGACGTATCGTAATTATATTTTGGATTTTAAAAATTAATCTACAGTTAGGTAGGAATATGAAAAATTTGTGCTAGTTGAATTAATCTCACCTCAACTGGTTTGTTAATTAGAGGCTCGTCATATTAATTTTAAGCCTATTAGTCAGATAATACACATAAAGTAATCATAATTCATCTTTGCTTCGAGACGGAGTGTGATAAGAATTTTAATTGTGGTGTTTAAAATACAATCACGAATTTTCCTATTATTAATTATGATAAATTTTAGTTGAAGAATTAAAAATTATATAGCTGACTTTTTTTTATTTTAAATAAGTAGGTATAGGTATATTCATAGGTATAATTAAAATTATCGGTAAATTGTAGGAACACATGAAGAACTAACCGAAATTGTACTGGCATCCCTTAGAAGAAAAGGGAGAAAACATGAATATTGTCCTGTTACGTGAGATGGAAAAATCTTTCATTGAAACAAATATTTTTCTTCGGATTTTAAAGTTTTTTAATACTTATATTAATTCGAGTTACTAGGTTTTTCGGTTGTACGCCAAATCATTACTACTATTTAAGAAAAGTATGGGATTTTACCAGGTTTATCCGATTATAGTAACACTGGTCTATAAAGGCAGAACATTTTCCAAACTATTGTTATGGTATTGTTTTTGATAGTTTGATAAATCCTTGATGGTCTTAACTCATAAAAACATTTCTCCTTTTATGTTAAGGTTTCAGGAGCAGACCCCCGTCTTCTTCATTTCTTTCAGTGCTAAATAATATATTGTTCCTGATTAATCCCGTAGAGAGATTTAAGAAGGTTGGGGACAACTTTTGAGCGTTAGCAGCCTCACTAACGAGTTTTTTAGGCTTGGATTCCTAAAATTTTAAACTATGTTTTTTAATAAGTTCGCCAGTTTAAATCTGATATTTCTTTTTGTACATAATAATTACTGGTATTCTGGAGGGTATTCCATACCCCCCAGACCCCCCGGTTTCGGAAATAGAAGGTTTGCTTGGGTGTTCTCTGAGTGATTGTACTTAATTTTTTTTTACCCTTTCAGTACAAAATACATTTATAAGAGTTGCGACAGTACGAACTGAGGGAGGGGGGGATAAAATACCTCAAGTTTCTCAAAAATTGCACATTATCGCAATAGACCCATCGCCCCCTATTATAGTAAATTACGAGCCGAGAGTTGTGAACCAAGTCTAATTCACGATTAATAATTATATTTACCTCACCTAACCTATACGCCAAAACTTAAGCTAACCTAACCTTATCCAACCCAAACCAAACCCGACTTAACCTCTCCCTCTCTTAATCAGATCAGTTCACCATGATTTCTTTCAACCCAGTGTTTCGTCATCGTAATCGGGGTTCTTTGTCCATGACCCGATTTTACTCATATTCCACATGCTGTGCCTGCAATTCGTCCCGTAAGATGGAGTGTACCACCGATTGTAATTAACTTCTTGCTGAAATACACTTCTTCCACACTAGCATACATTTTTCTTTTCTCTGGTTGCATATTTCCAAACCTGCAGCCGTCATTACTTCTTGAAAATCCCACAAAAGATTTCCCAAATGTGGTTTGGATCACTGTTTATCAGTATTATTTATGAAATTCTATGCATTTTTGGCTGTTATTTCTTCCGAAACACACAATAGATCAGTTACCGATCGAAAACAGTTATCTGGTCAGTGCGGCCTCCAGGCCGCACAACGTAGGTAATTGAGTCTTTGCATATTTTGCGAAAGGATATCCAATTTATCTTTTCTTCACTGAATCGTTTCTAAAATTTATTGTTCGGAATTGAAGTCCATCTCAAATAAAAGCTGGATCATTGAGAGATTGCCAAACACATTAAACCGAGTAATACGAATTTAATTGATATTGAAATAATAAAAATTTAATGTTCATATTTCTGTCTGGAATCCTTCGGGTTTTCCTATTAGTTCCAATATCATAAAAATACGTAATATAATACGCACTTCTGATAACATTCTCAGTTCTATAAAAGTGTATTATACGAGTAAAAAAATCTTTTGGTGTAATCAGAGGTCAAGCTTGAAACCTTACCACAATTTATCGCTCTTCATCCACTTTTGCATGAACTTTACGATAATAAGCATGTAAAATTATCAGTTATTAATAAAAGCAATATATTAACGTAATAACAAACCCATTAAACATTTTTATGTTTAAAAACAAGTGTTTTAGGAGTTATAAAAAGTTTATGAGTTTATCATCCTTTTTTCAACACGACCGACGGTGTCGATTAATTTTATTTATAACTTATTACTTATTTAGTTTTCGATAAAAAAGATACATCAAAACTACTACTTACAAAGAAATATAGGTTCACCAATGTTTGTTTTTTGGGTCCACATCTAGTTTCGTGATTTGAACAACATCCTGTATCTTCTGCACATCGGTGCAGAATAGTACAACGCGGCGTGTATGACTTTCCAGGATCTGGATGTACACTTTGAACGGACAAAACTTTTGGCATGGGTTTTTTACAGCGGGCTTCCCGATCCATTTTCAATATGTGCCGGTGAGCTGCGCTCATCTCAAAAGCTGAAATTAAATGGGATGCTACATACAGCAACGATTTAAAAAGAATTTACCTATTTTTGAATGATCTGGATAGTTTTGGTTGCGTCTGCTTTCTTCAACTCGACTTCTGGTTCCATAATGTTGCCATTTGTACTGTGTTAAATACGACGTTGGAGCTTCGGTGGCTTCTTCTGCTTGCCACTCATAGTCGTCTTCGTCGTTTACATTGTCGTTGTCGTCGTTTTTGTCATTTTCATCCATTTCCTGAAAATAATAAAAAGAAGTTCTTATTGTGGTAATCGAAAAAGGAAAGATAATTTTAATAGATTTTGGCAACACGTCATGTTTGACAGACCACGAATAAGTTTACGTTACAGTTTAACTCGAAGATTCTAAAATATGTAGACGCATCTGGTCTATACTTGGACGAACTTCAAGAATTTGAACTATAAAAGATCAAAAATGCGTTGAATGCAGAAATTCTTTCAAATTTACAATAAGAAGGCGAAGAAAAGTTTCAACATATTTTGGCCTGTCGAGTGAGGTTAGAAACCAAGTCATTCGATCAAAAACTGAGAACCCGACAGGGGACAGGTTAATTGAACGAAGTCAGTTTTATATCAACCACTTGAATATTTTATCGAGCATGTAATTGGAAGAAATATGGAAATGGAAAGTTTGATGGTTACTTTAAAAATTATGGAATGCGTGACGGATGAGCTATAATAATTAATTTATCCTGTTAATTTAACATTGCATACATAATAAAGGGACAACACACATGTGGAATAAATTTCAATTAAATTTGTGTTCGCATGTCGACAATCTCACTTGGCTTTATGCGTAAGTATTACGCTATTATAGCAGACAGCTTGGTAACTTGTTCGTAAGAACTTCCTCAAAGCAACACACTTGCCAGAGCAATTTAAGTGCAACCACAATAAACAATCTTTTTTAAACGCAGCTATTAAATTATGTACTACTCTTAATTTTTTATTTTAAATTAAATTGCGACATTAATAAAGCATCACACAATGGCAACACTTGCAGCAGTTAATTAATAATAATCAAGAATAAATTAATAAAAGCCTAACAATGAACAATTAAATCGCATCACACTCGACGAATGCTTGACGAGCAAGCGACCCTTGTTGGGCAAATCAAACAGAAAGTGCTCATATTTGATCATCGCTTAGCTTAGTTTTCGGTGGCCACACAAGCGAAAACGCTATGTAGGCGACGAAAGAAAGTGTTTGGATGAAAACTCTTGAAAAACGATATTTTTGTTTACTTTCATCTTAAATTCAAATAAATCTACACAATTCAAAGATTAATTGTCGGAAACTTTCAATTAAACACTCGATTATTGAATTACGGTTCTATCAAATATGATATTAACCTAATACTTGAGTCATCGTTAAAAACAATGTTCAAATAGATTTAATGATATTTAAATAATATTTTATTGGTATCATTAATCTCTTAATTCTCGCCTTAAAAGAAAATAATTTTCTAACCGTTCGACAAAGTACAAAGCATGCATTTAAGATTTATTTCACTTAAGCAATACCATTTGATTGTTTTTTATATCCGATAAACCATAAAAATTATTTATGTCTCTTTTCTCAACAATACATAAAAAACTATTAAATAATTTAGTGTTATGAAAGTTGATTTGACTACTGGATACATTTGGATTAACATTTTGTCATTAAAATAAATAAATCAAAGCTAACATTTAAATTTACATAATAATACATAAAATATGAATGATTTTATTTTTGCCAAAATACAATTTTTTACAATTCCATCAGGTCATGATAGGCTTGATGCTACTTTATTTTCGATTATAGCGGTCTGAATTATGTATGTATTTTAAGCATCTGGTATATATTATAATAGTGGCACAGGCCATTATTGGCAATTGAGTTTCAACTGTACCTACTTCTTAAAAGGTCAAGGTGACCATCTAACCTTTTCTATTTTCGTAACTCACCTCAGATTGGTCAATTTTTATTGTGGACTTAAAAAATATTGGGAGGTTAGGGGAGAACGACAAGTCAGTGCGGCCTTCAGACCGCACAACTTAAACATTCTATTTGGTATGGGTTTATAGTTTTTTACGACCAACTGAATTAAATTAGACGATTATTTGCCTAATATGTAGTTAACACAGAGCATCCGGTTCGAATCCAGGCTAATTTTCTTATGACTACTACTGTGTTTCCTGGGACACGTAAATCCGTCGTCGATCCCCCTGGGTTGCTGATTAATTTATAATAAAACAGGGTTACAGATAAAAAGGTTGGAAACATCCGGGGAAAATTTGGGAAAAAGTAATTTTTTAATTTAATTCTGCAAGCTGACTATAAGGCCAGCATGGTGAGTTAGAAAAAAATTATGAGCTTAAAGTTTTTACTTTGAAGAAAGCGGTCAAAACCTAAATTATTAAATTGATTTCTACAAATCCAATTTTTAATTAAATAGCATTTAAAAAAAACGAATAATTTTCTACTTTTGTCTCCAAATTCAGAGAGATTATTTAAATATTTGTGAAAATTACAGTTTAATTGTGCATAATGTGATAATTATAGCCTTCCAAAAATTACATAATTAATTTATGTATTATAGAAGTCGGTTCGTCTTAATTATAGTCTACGATCGTAATTTTTAAATTTAATTGTTAATTTATGGCCAAATAAAACCAACTCTTTTGTATAATTTAAATTTTAATACCTGTAATCGATCCGATATCGATATCGATTTTTTAAATAAACCAGAAAACTGAAACTTTGAACAATAATTGAATAACAAGACGAGGTAAACAAGTAAAATTACAATTTAATTTGAATTCTCTTCCAGATTACATCTTAATGACCATAATTCAGATACGAAAAATTTGTAATCGAAATAATTATCTTCGGTAAGTCATCAAATTTGTTTACGTAATTTGAATTAAAGCAAAAATTGCGTAAGCATCTTAAAAATTGTGGTAATTAATTATAGAAAAACGTGAGAGGAAATAGCCTTGAACACACTTTTTCGAACAATTTTGATATTTGTGAAAACTAAGTTTTTAAAAATAAAGTACCAAGATCATTTATCTCCGCACGCAAGTCCCACATTATTCAGATGATTAGTTACTCTTGCTTTTGAAGAATCAATATACATTTTTTTAAATCATTAATAACTCCAGCGATGAAGTGTTAACCTGTTAACAGAAACAAATTAATATGTAATGGTAAAATTCGACGCACCTTGTTCATCAAAATTTATGCCCCGTTCCGAAATGGACGAACAATTTTTATTTGTAATTGTAATAAAAATAATTTACTCTCACATTAACAATTAAAGAAATAAATTAATTGTTTGTTTTCAATTTCGCGTCTTAATAAAGAAATATTTAATGACGATTATGGGCAATTAACGTCAGTTAAAAAATATTAAAAGATACTGGAATGGTAGGAAGGCTCGCGCTTATAATTTAAATAAATGGCAATTTTGTCATCATTTTCAGTAAAAAGGTTATTGAATAAAATGTTACGAAACTGTTCCCCTTTTTTGAAAATAAATTGTAATTTAAAAGCAATTAGGAACACACTATTTTTAAAAATATGTGATTAATCGATTGTCCAATCAATCGAAAAGACCATTAATTATTATAATAATTAATTATCGATTGTCACATTTTTAAATCCCTTTAACCTCATGAGTCATTCGATCAGAAAACCACAGATTTAATTTATTTCATTCTCCCTTTCATGTTCATAAATAATACAAATTGGATATTAATAGAAAATACTTTTATAAGTGGATCTGTAGAGCCGGGCAGAAGTGATACACTGGAAAAACAAATAAATAAATTTTATAGTTTAAAAATCTTACAAAAAAATTAATCGTTGCTTCAACCTCAGATCTCATCTTATATTATATTTGTAAAGCTTTTAACAAACGTTGCAATAAAGCACATGAAAGCTCTATATTTAAGCAAACTACTTAAAATATTTTATATTCGAAGCGTTTGCATGTTAAATCTGTTGGACATCGTTTCATTACATCTAAAAATAAAGCGTTTCATATAATATTACTAGAAAATATTCAACCAAAATTTTAAAATTAGATTAGAATCGAATTTCAACAGTCAAAACAAAGGAGATAATAAATATGCATCAGTTGCCACTGAAAAAAATAAAATTTGGTAATGTGTATATTTCAATTTTGTGGTCCTGTTTTTCATTTTTATGCTATGCATCTGAAAGTATGAGTAATAGCGACCACCAATGTAGTTCAGAAGAAGTATTAAAAAAAGTTGATTGCATGAAGGCTGCTGCTATGTAAAGTACTACTTAACCTATGATTAAATAGCTATTATAGGGGCAATCAAAGTATTATTCAGTTATTCGTCTGAATTATAAATCGTAGTGCACATGGGTAACGCAATCGAATTTAGGTAATTACTTAATGCTGAAATGAAATATTCGAAGTAGTGGTTTCAAAATGCACGGTAAAAACCGCGGATTTACAAAAGTAGTTTTGTATAATATGCAAGAAGAAGAAGAATCAAATAGATTTCCATCTTCGGGCGGTTTATTCAGAGCGATGAAGATTGAATAGAAAGCGTTTATAAGCTTCCGTCACTTGAAATTGATCGACGATAACCTCATTAAATGCAAAAATTAATTGATACAATAAAATGGAATAGGAATGCAAAGGTCGAGAATTCCTCTTGTCCTGTCGATCTTCTGGAACATTGTGATGATCAATATGGAATAAATTAAACATTACAAGGCTGGAAACACTGCAAGTGTCCAAGTTATAAGGATTTAATTAAGGTTAACCAATTAGGTCCCTATTTTAGGTTTAGATTTAATTATTATTTATTTTTTCCCACGAGAACTCCCGGAGTTGTTATCCCAGTTGTACAAAGAAAACCAGTCGTGATGTAATACTAGATTAACCTAATCATAGATATTTAGATAAGTTATTTGAGTTTATTTTGTATATAACAACCACGTGTTAAATGGTTTTTCGCCGGTATGAGAGTTTATCTTCAATCAATAAGTTTATAACTAAAACGACAATTACATCTGCTCATCTGCGTAAAATCAAAATTAAATTGAATTCGTTTATATGATTAGGGCGGGGAGCTATCAGAGTTCTGGAACAAATTTCAAATTCTAAGTTTAAATTTAATTATTGGAATTTTATTTTGCGTTTTTTTATTAAATTTTTAATTCGCGGATTTTTGATCGACAACTTCTTAGATCATACTTTTAAAACTATCATATTTATATTATAAGAATTCATTGTATCAATGAACATTTCGTCGTATTCACAAAGAAGTTTATTGTAATTATGAACAAGTAATTAATAATAGTATACATTACGTATTGAACTGATACGGCATATTTACTAGACGAGTAGGTTATAAACTACTAATAACTCGATTTACCCAAGGATTACGTATTATTTTTTCTCCAATCAAAAATATTTTATATATTTTTATACTTATAATAAAATAATAATTACTCAAACGTTAGAATAAAATAAGTGTAATCTTAAGAAAGATTATACATATTGCGTGGGTGATTCTCTTCTCAACCCACATAGATATAATACAGTGTTACTGTGATAAAAAGACAAGTTAGCCGACTAATTACTTTACGCAAATCACTTAACCGATAGTTAAATCCTCCGGTAAAGCAAAATTACCGGTTGATTGGAGAAAAAAGGCTTAACTTACAAAAGCGTAAAAAAAAGAAAATAAACTTTAAAATTAAATTTTAATATTATTTCAAGTAAATAAAAAACGCCCGCAAGTTGTAATTTTACACCTGTGCAGATAACATTAATGAGAGTTTCCGTAATCATATAAAAGTAAGTGCAGTAATCTGTAGTGCATGAACTTTGGTATGTGAAGTCATCAAAATATAAAATTTTAGAAAAACTACTGTGTTTATTATATTACATACGAGCGCAGTTCTGGGAGTTTACATAGGAGCAGTGGCACCGGAAGAGTCAAATATAGGGGGGGACAAAGTATTCAGTTTTGTCAAACTTTATGATTTTAAAGGAAAATTGTAATATTCTACAAGCGCTAGATAGCTAGAAGCAACAAATTCCATTTTCTAGGCCGGGGGGGGGGGGCAAGTGCCTTGCTTTGCCTCTCTATCCGGCGCCTATGAATAGGAGTTCTGGGATAACTCCAGAATTTCAAATTTGATATGCTTATTTGATTTTGATAATTCGAAATAGATGTAAAAATTTAACATAATGGCATGAAGGAAGTCTTCCTGAAAAGCAAAAACGAAGACGATTAAGAGACACTTTTTCAAAGTTTTCCGCGAAATTCAAAACTAACTCGGTTACTCTTCTACTCTTACTCTCCCACAGCAGAATATTGCTCTTCTTTGATACCAAAATTACTGGATGTAGGTTAAGTTAAGCTGAAAAGAGTTGCAAAAGTTAATACAAAATATTTCGAAAATTCTAAACTGGAACAGGCTTCTCTCAGGTTGGAAGAATATTGTGTACATATAGGAAGTTAGATTCCGGGTTTAAAAGTAAACTTTTGAAAAGACTCATTGAGATACTGGGACGTTGTTGCCCCCCCCCCCCGAGGTTTCATAGACCGAAAGATTTTGTGCATTTTATTTGCACAAAAAATAAAAATTACAAATTAGAAGAAAATAGGAACTTTTCACTTCTTCATAACAAATACATCGATATATTAGGTAGTATACAAACTGGGGGGTCTGGGGGTTGTGGAATACCCCGCTTCGTTAAATAACGAATTAACGAAAACTGCCTTACCATACAAATCTTAGCTTTGAAAATTTTTTACTTTGTAATGTTTTTTCCTGAATAAAATCGATCCCGTTATTTAAGATCAGCATTCATTATTCATGAACTTTCTAGGTTTAAGTTATATGAATTTGTATAATATATGCTTTGGAGCTTTGATGATGGCATTGATGACAACATTTTTATGTTGGTTCCTGTGTCCCGTCCTGTTACATATTAATTTGTGTAATAAAGCTTTACATAACATAGTATTTGCCATTTGTTCTGGTGCTAATATCAATCTTCCTACCAACGGAGATAATGTAAACTGCGATCAAATTAAAAAATTTTTTTTTTAAATAATGTTTAATAGTAGATAGTGTGATTCACGAAACTCACGTTTTTTGAACGGAAATGTTAGATAATATGACAATACTGATTCAGGGGAACCAGTAATCCATAATAAATTTTTAATATTATTTAATAATTTTAATAACAATACCGTTTGCAAGAGAATAAACAAATACAAAAAGAAAATATATAATATTTTTAACACAGTAAAATTATTTTGGATTGCCCCCCCCCCCGCTCACAAACAAATTTATAATATTTTGGGACCTAAACCTTACTTTTCTGGATTTATCATTATAAAAAAAATATAACTTATTATCAAGAATTGCATGAGTTATCAAAATATTAGCAATAACAAATTAATCTCGGGTAGTCTAACTGTGATAAATAAGGAATCAAACAACGCGCGACTCGATTTGGCATTATAAATGCAGCAGTTCTGGGAATTCCCTTTAACTTTGGTATTCTAAAAATGGAAATACCCATAATTATCAAAATTTGGCAAATTTTCTGCACTTCGTCGCATTTAAATAAAAATAAACTTGATCTTGAATGCAAAAATATTCTAGAAACAAGGTCAGTTTAATGTTACTTTAAAAAAAGCACTTTTCCAACTTTCAACTGCGAAATTGGTGGGCGAAAAATTTTTTTATTAACGAAATTATTACACTACACAAGTTCACACACATGATAATGTGTGTACTTTAATTTCATTCATATGTTAATTCTAAATATAAAAAATTGTTCGGATAGTTGCTAAATTTCCGGAATAATCTAATTATAACATGTGTTCTGCAAACAAAATACTAAACTTGACTATTATTTAGGTCAGGTCATTAGTTATCATAAACAAAGGTGATAAAAATGTATAAACGCAGTGGTAGTGCAATGATTATTCAATAATTTCGACATACAATACAACTGCATAAAATTAATTAGCTAGATCTAAGGGTACGTGTACAGTTGCACGTTTTTGCAATACCCTGTGTATATTTATAAATATTTCAACTGGATTTTAGGTGAAGCAAAAAAATTAAATCCGAGAAAGAACAGCCAAATAAAGTATTTTAGGATCTAAAATGTTAAAGCGCTAAGAATTTTGAGAAAAAACTTGTACGCGCGCTACGGTACTATAAAGGCACGCTAACATAATAAAACGGACAAATAAGGAATGTATAAATCGTTTAAGTAGCATTAAAATGTCACATCGAGGTGGCTAGCCCACATTTTATTTACACTTCCCATATCCCGCATAATTTCCTAATTTACATAACCGTCTCGATGTTATATTATTTACCTTTTAATTGATGCCAATTTACTTCTTACACCTTCATATTATCTCCATGCTGGTGGTTAGCGTTTTTGAATCAAGACATCAAAAGGTTGAAGAAATTTCCAAATTTATTAAATTTTTTTCAATTTTTTAAACAAAAGCAGTATCTGGGGAGACATTATTTGGGTTAAGGAGGGGGGGTCCGACATTTTCTCCACTTGATTGAATTCAATTGAAGATTGACTACAGACAGAAATTGCTATATACATAAATATAGAGTTAATAAATATGCCAAAAACATTTTACATTGCTCTATTAAAAACATAACAAAGTATATACTTCAGCAAAACAAATTGACGGTTGAATTGTTGAATTCACACTTAAAATTGGATGACAATTTACAAGAATACAAAAATAAATGATTGTCAAATTTAAAAATAGCATTATGGTAGAGCCAAGATAAATTTTGAGTTACCAAAAATAAAATTGCTAACTTTAATGCAAACAAAAATTTAAATGAACAGATATGGGACGATTTGAATTTTAAATATAAATTCTTGAATGACCGTTTATTTATTATCATTTAATTCTATTTGAAGAAGACCGTGACATACTATCCTCTTATGCAATTAAAGCGATATAGTAACCAAAATTAAATTAAGTTTAGAACATCAGTCTGATTTAAAACAAGTTTCGATTTCATGCACTTTTGAGCGGTTACAAATCAGGACCGTAGTCAAAATTAAAATAACATTCTTTTTGTATAATATACTATTTGAAATTGACAAGTTTCTATACAGAAGTGTTTAGGTTTTGATTTTCACCCCTTGTTTATAACATAAATGTAGGTCACCTATTCCATCACTGTCGACTATTGTACCACGAGGTTCATACATGCAGGCAACTCAAAGCCATAGAAATGCTAACCCACACTTGAATAGTTTTCACAAAGATCTAATCACCATCTAAAAAGGGGTAAACACTTCAATATAACCAGTAAATACAATGTAGTGCAGACCACAATCACTCCTTCAAGCCGTAGGTGTCATGGAACCAAAGATTAAATAACTAATAGGCATTGAAAATTTAAGCCTACATTGAAAATTTTTATTGTTACAAATATTTGCCAAGGCATGGCTTTGAAAACCAAACTTTTTACTCGTATTTTAGGCAAAATGTTAAACAAAACTTGGAATTTTTTTTTCATTAAAAGAAAACTTTGAATCAAAGATTTCGAAAAATAGCTCTGTGACGGTTGAGGCTTAAACGACGGCAGTGGAAGCTCATTGATGCTTAAACAAAGCTCAAACGTTTAACATTAATTTTACCCAAAAATTCAACTTGAGAGGGCCATCGTGTTTACAGCCTCCCCCTCCCCCAAATTTTCGTAAATAGCTATTGCAAATAGCAATAGAGTAAATGGGTTAAATCTGGTGTAACTCTTCCTGAGCTCTGTACAACTGACCCTAAGACTCAAATGAAGCTGAATCGTTTAACACAAATTTCAATAAAAAATGTAATTGTGGGGGGAGATAATGTACCTTAAAAGTAAAAAAGTTAAAGTTTCTAGAGTAAATTTCAAATAAATAAATAAAATTACACAAGTCTATTTCTTCAAGTCCTAATTTATTATAGAGACGCGTTTTGGGAATCTAAAATATTCCCATCTTCAGTCTCAGAGAACACAATTCAGAGTTGGCAGTTCATAAAAAGCTACTTCTTCCTCCTGATGTATTTTATATCAATCGATTTCAGTACATTTATTACTATTAAATGCCACACAATTACATTTATTTAAACTCCTATTCTTCAATAGTTTTATTGGGTTTCTTGACAAGAATACCTATGCAGTGGAGATCTTAAATTTGTTTTACAGCGGCGTCCGTCACCAAAAGGAGGAAAAAATATATAAAAATACAAAACAAATTGAAAACATAATTTATTTGAAAGACAAAAAGTTACAGTATTTAAAATATTTACAGTAGTAGTTGAAATATAAAATATTATAATAATATTTAAAATAAAACCAAGTTAAATAAACGCTTAAGTATTTTTTAAATTGTATTTATTAGACACGATATTTCCAAAGCGGTTACTTTCATTTTCGAGTTTAAATAAAAATATAAAATAGTATCAAATTAAATTTTAACCAATGAAAATCAAGCGATTTCTAAATTTTTTTAATTTTTTCTATTTCTCATTCTTATCGTACAATTTATTACATTTTAAATATAATTTGTATGTCCAAATTTAAAATATTGAATATTTTGCTAATATTTTAAATTGAAAATATGTAATATTTAAAATTAATATTGATTTGAATTTAAAATACGATATATATTTTAAATAATTCAAGTATTCATTTTATTTCGTTTTTAATATATTTGTATTTTATAATCGAATATATTACATGAATTTTGCAAAATACATTAAAAATTGCTAATATTTTAAATCGAAAATCGAAAATATGTATTTAAAATACAAAATATATTTCAAATGGTTCAAGTATTCATTTTATTTGATTTTTAATATTTACATTTAAAAATTTAACATACATAAATTTTGTAAAATACATTGAAAATTTGCTAATTTTTAAATAAAAAAATTGTGTATAAAATACAAAATATTTGGACTTTACAAATACAAAATGTGCGTAAATAAGTATTTCAAATAGTTGAAGGGTTTCAAATAGAGTAGTCTACTGAAGATTTGCCTCGACCACTTTGGATTAATTTTTTTTTGTTGAAAAGAAGGCCGGTAGTAAAGTACGGTCGCAGTTTTCGACAAGACTTTTTGAAAAGTGGTATAGCAAATAGGTTATAGTATCTATACATGAAAAATATAAAATCGGAAGATAATATCGTAGTTTTTCCAAAATTTTTGTAAATAAATATTTTTACATTCAATTAACGTTGTTTTGAAGTGATTGGCTACACAGGGCAGGTTGGAAAAGCAGCCTGTGGGTTTTACTATATTTTTAACCCCGGGCTTCAAGTCAACTGAAGCGGGCTTCTCCGACTACAAGATGCTATTGCATCTATTTACGTCGAGCACGCGTACCGTCAATTAATAGAATGCGACTTTTATGTAGCCATTGATTTGAAGATGTAAAAATACACATAAAAAGTCAATTTTCAAAATTTAATTGTGAAATAACCGATGGATCTAAATCAGTTTTCATTACTTCATCGAAAAGCTCAAAATGTGTTCTTTCAGGATATTCATATATGGTTTCTTTCAGTAACTTAAAGTTTGATTTGGCGCCAGTGGCGGAACAGACACCCAAATAAATCACATTCAATTGTGAATTATAACAAAATTCTTGGATCTTTTATTATTCAACCTATCATAGATGCATTAAAGCTTAAAGAATAATATAATTATGTTAAATTAAAAACTACAACAGATGAAAAATTTAAGTTTGTTTGCCTAGTAATTTTCGTTTTGCTGAGCGTATCGTAAAATAATGCAAAGAAAAACAAGTTTTAAATTATTTGGAAATCAAGTAGTACAGGGAAAAGGGGGACAATTCACCCCCCACTTTCTCTCCGAAAATTCGTATATCTAGCGCTGGCGCTGGCTGATTGGGCTGTAATTAATAAAAATCAATTAATTATTATTGTTGTTTCAAATTTGAAACAATAGAGGAATATTTTTCAAACAGGAACATTTTGGAAAATTGGAATTTTGGGAGGCATATTGGCATAGTTAATAACAAAATAATATAGATGACAAAAATTTTAGGATATAATAAATGAAGAAAATTTGCTTCAGTCAATGTTCCTTCTTTTAGCTTTCTAAATATTGATATAAATGCTGGCATCAGCAATATTAATATTTACTTTGTATAGGTTCTGTAGTGTAGCGGTTATCACGTCTGCTTTACACGCAGAAGGTCCCCGGTTCGATCCCGGGCAGAACCACTTTTTTATTTATAATGTAAAAAATATCAAACTTTTTCCCATTCATTGCAATGAATTAAAAATTCTAAAATTTTGAATTCGTTTAGTTCGGTCCTGTGATCAAATAAAACTTTTATCAGTAAAAAATTTGCAAATTTCGATGTAAAGTATTCTTATTCCCCAAGGGAACGAAATAAAGGATGCAAGTTTTATATTTCCTTATGGCAGACCTACTTTTTTGAATCAATTAATTTGAGATGGCCCAATAAATAAATTGACTGTTAAAAAAGAATTTGCAATTTTAATCTGAGCGAATGATTTACTGCACTTGTGATAAAAATTTTAAAATAATGTAGTTGTACACAAAAAGCGTTTAATCTGGAAACGTGAATCGGGAACACTCAAGTGATGACTATTAAATGGTTCTGCGGACGCTTCAATTGTGCTTTATCAGATTTATTTGTAAATGCAAAACACATGTAAGCAATTTATGAACGAAACCATTACACAAAACAACCGACTCTTGTGGAGAAACAATGTTTGCAATTAAAAATTATCAAACACACATTGGTGATTTTGTATAAATAACTTTTTTCAAACGAGATTGTCGTCGTGGATGCTATCACCGCCTTTATTTAGCGATGCTTTTCCAAGTTTATCTTGCTTATCAAATCCAGAAACGTATAAGAGTAATTCTCATAAATCTGCAGTTCAAGTCTTGGTGCAATCTGCCAAGATTTACATGCATAAAGGCGTTGAGTTCCTTAAGTCACTCTTGGCAATTCACTTTCTACATTTTCAAGGTTTGCAAAGTCCTGAAAAATTTTCTTCGTTCTCACGAAGAAGATATCAATCTTGCACAAACGCAAAACATGGGTTGAATGCAGTTCTCATGCTTTGGATTAACCCTTACAGTTAAGCATAGTTTCCTATTTCGTGGTTAAGAAATGCCACTTTTCCTAATTGAAATCTCAAAAATTGAGAGCAAACAATAAACGTCATAAAGTGTCCTTGAGTGGTATAACAGCAAGTTCAGTTGTGGTCCAGAAGAAATTCTTCAAGCGAAACTGGTTTGGTTGCAATAAGTCAATAATCAATTATTTTGTTGTATTTTTTTCCTTTTAGCTTCATTCAATGATTCGCATTAAAAGTTTGAGTGTTTCTTATGTTTTATTATTGTTGTGTCTCGAATACGTAATATGTTGGGTCAGGTGGATGACTTTACTCATGTCCTGTTGTCACAGGAATCCAGAATAAATTTAGGAAAAAGTAAGTTGTAGAGATTGAAATGCAAAAATTGAGATCTATAATTAAACGATTGCTTAAGAACTTTGGAATGCCGATTTGCTCAGGTAGGCGTAGGTGAATTGTAAACACATAAACGATAGGTCAGTGTTAATATAAATAATGCAACTGGTGATATTTGGGTTAGTAGCTACTTGAAATAGACATTCACTTTCAATGCATGTTAAATTCCCATTAATTACCCCATATAATGTATTTTTAGGCCGGAGCAAATGAAGAACATTTAGAGAAACAATCAAAACGATTAACTAAGGCCAGATGTCAAGCTACATCCAAGTGCAATAAATATATTATTATGGAATTCGCTGTAGTATTTACTAACTTCATGGTGAATGAAACTCTCATGTTTGTTTACAAGGCGAAATTATTTTTACTATGTCAAGAAGTTAGGAGAAAGCTTTCTTCCATCAAAATTTGCATGAGAGCAAACAAATTTGTTCCTTTTTGAGAAACTTGTAGACCATAATGGTTTTTTCCGGTATTTCGGCAATGGGATTAACGAAGCAGGGGTGAGCGTGTTTGCGCACCCCAATGAATAGCTTATTGACTGAAAGGTTAGTGTTGTAGTAATGGAAGTTTATTTGGTATTGTAATGCGTTCTCATGTTTGGTATGCACGCGCCCACGATGTGGGACGTTCACGAGTCCTAATACCTGCCCATGGATCATCATCAACATCTGCATCACGACAATACCGAAGAAAATACATGACACCTTACATTTCTCAGGAATTTCATATAAATCACGTATTTATCATAAATTCTACATGTACAGAGTGTTTACATAAATATTTACCCAAAAGAATTTATCTAAATTTATTACTTTTATCTAAATTTATATGCATGATAAAAGCAAAATGCAATCGCTATTTTAAAACTGCCCAGTTAAAATTGAAACGCGTTTATATTTTTTGAAAATTCAACTTGGCGTTACCGAGGTTTGTACTTCAAAATTATTTTATTTCCAAGTATTGTAACGTCAAATTATAAAATCAAGTTAAAAATAATTAATACGTTTTGTAAATTATCTTCACGATGCAAAATTTACGATACCAGGTGGTCACGAAACGGTTGCCAAGTTGTCTGTCACTTTTTGAATCTTTACTCTGCACAAACATAACATTCTCATTGATTAATGAGAAAATGATTTATATAATTATGTTATGATAATTATGTTCATATATAAAATTGCTAACGAAGCGTTAAATTGAAGCTAATAATTTTTTTATAAATCCTCAGGCAGAAATCAGTTCCTCCACCCAGTATTATCAGTTATGGTTTTCTCACGTTTCTTTCTTTTCTATGTCCACAGTAATTTATATAATCGCTTTGCTATTATATCGTCTGCAATAGCTTCGTTTCTTCGTATACAGGGGCGAACTGATTATGAAAAGAATAAGTCAAAATTTGTAGGATACGTTCTGAATTGAATATAATAGAAATAAGGGGGGGGGTCGTTGGAGAAATCTGATATACAAGTAAAGGAAAATCTAAGGAAATCCGAGAAAAACAAGGTAATTTTATAGGTATAGGGGCATTTCACGCCAATTTCTCAAAATTTAATATTTTTGAGACCGATGAAAAATGCTTTTTAATTATTTTCAAATGTTTTTGACCATCCGTTTTTGAATTTTTTTTCAAATGCTGGTAACTTTGCAAAAGATGCACCAAACCCATTGATTTTGTTTTAAAATTTTTTGATTTTGAATGCTCTTTCAAATCGTTTATTTTTAGTTTTATGCAAAAAAGTTGTTTTTCGAGATGCATGTCCCCTTCGATTTTTTTGAAAAAATTCTCAAAAGAATTTCGATAAATATAAAAAGTGTTAAATCTAGTCTAATCGTGGGAAAACATTTATTTCTATTTTTTTCTTTATTCTAAAATTGAAATTGTTATTTACGTGCGATTTATAGAAAATTTCGATATTAAATGCGCATAGGTTGGGATGAGCATGTAATCGGCATTGGTATCTCTCGCGAAACCTTATTTATGTCTGTCGAAATATCTGATATAAAAAGGAGATACAGAATAGGTCCTAAAATGTTCTTTTGGGGCACTCCAGACTCAATGGAAGACTCCTGTTGTTTTACAACGAAGAATTGATTCTTTAGATATGCTTGGATGACTAGGAAATACGGAAATTTTTCACTGGGTGGTAGGTAATGGTCTATATAGTAAACATAAATAATAAAATTTGCGGAATATCCAGTAGTTTTTCGAAAATAACAGAATTCGAAAATTACAATTTCAAAGGTGGTGGATCCGAGATTGATCGTTGTTGCACTTGTCAAAACTGAATTATTACAATCTTTGGATCTTAAATGCACTCGATAATAATGTAGGAACTCGAACGATGTTGCCTCTGCAACCGCATGCAGTAGAATGAAGACGCTCTTTCCCCACCTAAATACGGATTGCTAAGACTCAGGTAGCGTACACTTACCGCCAAGAAAATGTTTTTTAGAGCTAACATGAACAAAAACTTCTAAAATTTATATCAAAAAGTCGATTTTCAAAATTAAATTGTGAAGTAACCGTTGGTCCGATTTTATTTATCCTCACCTCATAAAAAAGCTTAAACTTTGTTTTTTCAGATCGACGGTAATCGTAATACGTGTATGGTAGATTTTTTGATTTTATATAGGAGTCCATCGTGCATCCAGCAGTGGGCGGAAAAGAGCTGCAAAGAAAAATTATAATGTTGTGATGGGGGGGTCTGGGAGCTATGGAAATGGGTATGAAATTTACTCTGGATTGGAAACTGAATAACTGTTTAAGAACATATATTCTTCTTCCAGAGCAAAGGGTGCTTTGGACAGTATTCCATAACCCCCAGTCTCTCGGGATATTTTTAGAATTTTAGAAATTTTTACAACGAATAAGATACATTTACGACAAATTAGGCAAAGTTAAGACTAGCAAGTTATGATTTCTGATGAGGAAAGACTTTTCTAGACTGTCTATGCCGGGGTTCGGATTCCCCGTTAGCAACGTAGATCCACTATTGTTGCTGCGTGGGTGTAAATGATGCAGTAGCTGATGGCCTGACGATTCTATTTACACAACAGGGATGTATACTTCAAAGTTCGGGACGTTCCGTAAGTTCCGTAAGTCCACTTGTATTCTGGGAGGAAGGTGAAGCACTGCAGCAGTACAGTGTACAATGACTGGCAATGTATACAGTATTGGGCAGTTAATGGCAATACTTGGCAAAATTAGAAGTATCAGTCAGTACTGGCAGTATTAAACAATCTTATGTAGATTTATACGTATAGATAAAAAATACCAAAAATTCAAATACTTCTATTTGGTACTACCCGGTACCTAATACTGCTTGACCACCACTTATTGATAGTATTGCCCAACACTGGTAGTTACTGCCTCTACTACTTGATAGGTAAAAAGGTAATATTTTGTAGTATTATTTAATATAACTATTACCGTTCCAAGTAACAAGTATTAACAGTAGTAAAAAGCACGATTTGGTATAGTGTCAGCAGTAAGTCGCAGTATTTTATTATTAAATACTGCCAAATACTCAAAAGCACTGATTCAAAGTTTGAATAAAAATTTCGTTTCTAAATAAGATTTGCAGATTTTAAATCTTTGTAAAACAAGTTTTTTTAATTTCTTCGATTATAGAATCAATATCCAATCATATTATGCAAATGCAAGTAATTGAGATCCAGTATACTTCAGATTTGAAGTCAAAATTCAGTGAGCTGGAGTGCCTGAATCTTACAAATATTATTAGAATTAATTCAGTCAGTAAAGTTACTGTTAGTCAGTCAGTAAAGTTACTGTTAGTCGGTCAGTCAGTTACAGTCGGTAAAGAAAGGCTCACCGAAAAAATAGATTAATATTATTGTCGACATCCCGCAGGTTTACTTCCTGGCAGGATTTTTATCCAAAAAATAGTGTGAAAATTCCATATCCTTTCATAAGTATTAATGTACTGATGTAATCGGTCACCTATGCAGGGCCATATTGTTTTTACAAACGTATTCATGTTTCCTATTAATTGTGATGCAATAAAAATTACCTCAATTAAATTTTATTCTTTTCCTTTCACTTTACTGACATAAGAACAAATAATCAATCACGACTACCACAAAGACATATTGTAATTACATTTGTTAACTTAATGTGAAAATTAAATTACTAGTAGTAGAAAATTCTTGCATGGTTCAACTTTGATCAATTATTGATGTAAATAAAGTTTTCCCACTTCCTTGCTTCGAAAGGAAATTTTGGAATATTACTGGTGCCTGTTCATTTGTATTTATATTTTTCCAACAATGTACTAAGCTTAACTCAGATATCCAAGTGCATAACCTTCGTATTGTTGGATTTACCACTTCAGAGTAATCCAAATGTTATTATTTTAGTTTTGTTAGGACATTTTTTCAAATTAAAAATTTCGTTTCTGGGATACTTCCAAATAGACTCATTTTTTACGACGACGACGGCGACGACGCGACGTGACGACAAGGCTGGTATTTTTAGTTCTAATAATGCAAAACTGATGCACATAAATTATGTAAATTTCAAAAATAATAACAAATGATCTAGTGCGCCGCAAGTTAGATATTTACAATTCACATCTTCGTTATTCTTCCTTGGCCTTGCCTTCTCACCAACTGGCCAGACTTATAATATTATGTAAATATATAACTTACAAATAATTACGAAAATTACTTATAAAGTCGGTCAAGTAAAAATTTAAAAAAAAGAAGATTTTTGTTTCTTCAATGAACATGATCTCTGTTCTCTGGGTTACAAAAGTTAGTACCTACCGATTTCTTCTTCGATGCTTAGTCATTAAAAAGTTGTTTTACGCTTCCTAGTCATACCGACATATAATTAAAGTAAATAAATAAAAATTTTATGTCTGGAAGCTTTAATGAATAATTTTGCCATGCACAATATTATTAAATTTGAACAAAATTAAATAAATAAAGATGAATGTCTGGAAGGACTAATAGGTATTGCTATCATTAGTGCATTTCTTAATATTGGAATTGCATTACCATTTTGCAATATACTTACTAATTTGTTTACCATTAAATAAGTAATAAAATTTAGACCTTCATTTAAATCTGCATGTAAAACTTTGTAACTGCTAGTTACTTCACATCGTAATAATTATTAATGTTAGTCACAGTATTTGAATTACATTCCCTGATTATTAAAATTATACATACAAAACCTACGCGATTTTTGAAAAAAGTGAGGAGTGTTCAAAATTTGCTTATTGGCCAAGTTTTTATATGGTAAATGTTCATAATTTATTTAAAATAGCCCACGTTCACGCGAAAAGAAGATTTTTCTCCATGATGCATTATGTATGATGTATTTACCTATAGCTTATGTAATTATTTATGATATTTATCCAATAAGGAGACGAGCAACCTTGCTGGTTCAAATTTTTATGAAATAAACCAATAATTCTTGTAGAGGAGCATTCGAGCTTTTCCTATTCCTAACTTTCCAGCTCCTTTAAGAATCATTAACTTAAATTACAGCGCTTTAACACTTTTTAATCCGTCTTAAGGAAGATCGAGTTGAAGCTTAGAAGCGACCAAAAAAAGTACAGTAAAAATTGTTAATGGATGGTGTGGTAACGTTTTGTAGACGACGATTATTCATTTTGTACCATAATAGATGAGACACTTTTAAGCGTTTTGTCTCTTTTAAAAGATCTGTACTAGCAGATATGTTAATTTCGATATAGAAATTCAAAGGAAACTCGATTTTAAAGATAGATCGTTGTCGTTACGGTATATTAACGAAAGTGACCTTGAAAAAATTATTATCGATTTATGAGTACCTTCATACATTTTGATATAGATTAATGTGAGAAGGTGTGTTTCGTCGTCCTAAAATAAAAAAGAAATTTATATTAAGTGCACACAATGTACATAAAAATTCTCTCTGATGTGTGGTAAACTCTTATTCCTTGGATCATTTCTGTTTTCTACTGAATATGTCGAGATTTCATAAACTGACAGATTCAGTCGTTTCCGCCTTATTAGCAGACAGTTCCTTTGAAGTAATATTATATACGGAAACGCATCATTTAAAGTTTGCCCGAATGGTGCCAATTCGGAACCAAGAAATTTCGTGATAACTTTTCTTCAAATTTTGTATCACAAACTATATACCTCTGGCAATTTTACTATCCTTTAAAGAAAAACAAGTAAAGACAGAAAGCTCTAAAATATATTTGTAATTTCAAGTAAATATAATATTCAATTGTTTCGTCAAAGCCAATATAATTTTAAAATGCTTTTACTTTTAAGCAAATTAAGTAAACTAAGAAAAGCAGTTACTTTCCGTTCTAGTGCAAACGAAACAGCAAGGTCTCAAGTTACTTACCGCCCTTAGTCCATAATCTAATTTTAGCTTATATTGGTGTTAAATGAGTCAAAATGCCGAAACTCTTCTCCCAGAGAAGCTAATTGCCCTACATTGGGCAGATATATCAATTTAGATTCTGTTAATCTGGGTTAAACTGGAAGCCAAATTATTCAAATACGAATTTCTACAGAATCCAAACAATTAAATCAGCAGTAACCGAACTATAATAATATAATAATTTTTTTGAAAATCCAGCGCGTTCCTCCCTGTTTTAATATGGTTCCCCGACGATGGTTAATTATTGCCAACATAAATTTTTCTAAAAATATGAAAATTTCTCAAAATAACACTAAATTTATGTATATAATATAAATTGAAATGTAACGGAATAATGTGACAATAAAAAATTTGAAGATCACCAATAAGGAAGTACACGTTGAGCTAGGTCATTGCTTCACCAGTACGAAAGTGAACGTCATTCATTAAATAATATTTCAGTACTGGTGAACTCTTACTTGCAATTTAGAAGTGACCTACCTTAACGAATTCTAAATTCCATACACATAATTGCCAACGCAGTGGTTCCAAAAATGTACAAATAACTTTTTAAATAAAAAAAATAAATTGCTTCGAAAAAAGCGGTACCAAGAGGTTTCAAAAAGATTGCAAGATAATCTCAAGGTAAAGTGGGTTAAAAAACCGCTCCACAAAAAATCCAAAGAAATGTATAGATATCAAAAAAGTGTTTTTGAGCAAGTATTGAATAAATTGTTAATTAATTAATCTCGAACAATGAATTATGTAAAGCAAGCGGATTTAATTTAAATTTGAATTCAAGATATGTCAAGGTCAAAGTTGTATTAATGTCAATTTAAACTTTCGGGATATGCGATTTTATATTTAAATATTACCTAAAAATTTATTGTTATAAATTATGGTATGTCTGGCATTGAAATTATTTATTATGAGAAAACATTGGAAGACCAAATCAAAAAATTAAGTTTAATTGCACTTTATAAATAAATAATGATTGCTCAATTATTTTACATAAATATAAATAAAAATCGCATCACTCACATCATATTAATAATAATCCTTACATAAAATATTTTTGTAGAAAATCAATTAAATTAATGTAAATGTTTATTTCAACCAACTCATTTAACAAATTAAGAGAAAGCGTTTTCGTGTTTTTAACGATTATGGATTTGCATAAAAGTTTACTGTACTTTGGTCGAAAAATTTTTTTTTCATTACAAACGTCTGCCAAGAAAAACGGTTTGCAAAATATATCCCAAATTAAATTTTTGTTAAGAAAGCAAAACTTAAAAAGTTAATTATTGGACTCAAAAAACCTAAATATACCAGGTTGAATCGTTTATTTATTAATTTCACAATGAATTAACTTCCATTAGTAATTAAACACCGCAGAATAATGAATGCACAATTTCTATTGCCTTTAATGAGTCGATTTAACCATTCGCTTTTCATAGAATTTCCGTAACGCTAGTTTAATCTTGATAAAATGTCATCAACTCAATTAAAAAAAATTATTAGCGTAACTGTGTAGAATGACAAAATTTTTCAAAATTTATAATAAGGTTGCCTTTAACACACACATTTGCGACAATTCAGCGGAACATTGCACAAGGTTTTTCCTAAATACAGTAAATTTTAGAATGCAGCTTTCATTGTTTCTGAAATAGCGGTCATGAAATGTCTATAATAAAATCTGTACAAGGATAAATTGCACTGGTTTGAATTGAAAAAAGTGATTCAATGTACCAAAAATTATGACATAACACACTAACTAATCTCCTCTTTTGTGCGTTAGAGTACGAAGGTATTTGACCAAGATTATTCCACAAAGGAAGATGATCCTGCCTCCGGACGTTGTATGAGCGACGGTCGTGAGTAGATTAATGAGATTTCAATCAATTTGGAATGGATTAACGAGATTCTAGAAGTACACGTATGTACATAATATTATGTAATAATAAAAACGTTTGCAGGATCTGCTTAAATTTGATTCCACATTTTATTTTCTGAATTTCCAAGTTTTCCAAATTCTGAACTATTAAACAATTAAAATTTTCTTCTTCTTCTTCTTCTTTCTTTTGTAAGTATTCTAGCGTATAAAGAAAATACGCCTTCTTATTAAGGTATCTCTTTGTAGATACAGTTGATTTCCTGAATTAAGATTGAAGGAGTTGAAAAATTCAAAAACAATTTGACCATTTTTAAATTTGGTATTTTCGAAGCGATAAAACTGTTTAAGAGACGACCGGTAGTTTTAAAAAAGACTTTCTATATCCAAATTACTCAACTTATAGTAAGTCAAAATCGTGAGACAGTATGACGTGTTTACCTATGGCGATATTTAAAAAAAATAGAAAAATTTTGTAACAGCTAATTTATGGTTTTTCTTATGGTCGTCACTCCCTATCGCCTTATGCATTCAATTGTGTAATTCCTTTGGCAATAATTAATTAAAGTGCAGTAGGCAAATTTATTCATTAAGATGCATAAATTTAATGAGCACACATCAATAAGCTTTCTGCAAATATAAATTAAATAGAAAAACTATCCGATACATTCTATTTAGCGTCAATTTGCTGATAACTGATAACTATTCAATCGTACTAATTTAATTAGCAATTTATTTACATAATTCGTAATGTATCAATTAAAATGTTCACATTTTGAGATATACATACATACATTGATAGCAAAACTGGGCAATGCATGAAATTAAATAATCTGACAAGTTTTATGTATCATATCTTTAGTAACATCGTTTTAGTCTTATCAATGCCGCAGCGGCAAATCCCCCCCCCCTCAAGAGAAAATATCAGTCCTAAAAACATTTCCGACCCCGAATATTTAAAAAGGAGTTTTCTCGGATCGACCATTGACCAATTTTATAATTAATATAATTAAACCTCGTCATTATCAAATAGAAAAACTTATCAATAGGATAATGAACTACATTGAACTTCCGTAATAGGAATCTACGAAAAATTGTTGATAAAAATAGCATTTTTTCTCGTCTATGTTGTACAAAATTAATTGATTGAAAAAAAAGAAAGAAATATTCCATTTTATCAATGATTCACCTACGTTCCTAAGTAATCGTCGCGGGATGTTTACTTAAACAAAGCTTTTCAGCTGCTTCCCATCTTTAGTTTAAGTATGTATCAACATTTTACCAAGTATAAATAAATAATCGGGAAAGTTGAATGTGTTGTTTGTATGCTTTAATTTATCATTATACTTTCTTTAGATACGTTTATGTAATTAAGCTTTGGATGCTCGCCAAAACTGCAGTGGCATATCAGAACAAAGTCGTCCTTTCCATTGGAAGTGGATTGGAATATTGCAATGCTACGCCACTGCGAATGTTCTTTATAATAATATGCAAAGTATCAATATCAAAATACATTATCGAGTGTAATAAAATAGAAATACTAAAACATTTACAATCAATAATCGCCAGAACATGTTCATAACTTATGATTAAACAAAACTTATTAATAAAACAGAAATTCAATTCGAAGAATTTTACTGGGTGGCCAATGCACTTCAAAGTTTAAGTAACTTCAATTGCTTAAAACGTTAATTCCCCATAATTAAAAATAGCAGAAGTGCGAGTGTTTGCGTGTGTAATCTCGAAATGTTACCCGCATACATGACCAATCAGCCATAACTAATACGTGATTTGTACCACTCAGACCTAATCAAAATCGAAATGAATGGCAAACAACTTCAAACAAAGAAAACCTTCCTCCGACATTCATTTCGGTTAAGGGACCGTCTGCAAAGAAAATTAGCGTGACTGGAATTGAAAATACAAATTGTCTGGGTAATTTCAAAAATTGTTATTATAATAATCCAAAATTATTTATAGCAAATAACTTTTTAATCCTGCTTCTGCTCTAAAGCACAAAAATATTTTAATCCCTAAAACACGATTATTTAAATTATGGAAAATTGAAGAACTGACGGCTGCTATTTGTTTAATCTTCTTAATGATTATGTTTAAAAATTAATGAACTAATGATAGAAGCAACTCTGTGTAAATTGACAAGGTCATAAAAAGGTGCGAAACAATAGAATTTCTATATAACATGTATTAAATTGAAAATCTTATTGTACTAAATGTTGCACTTTGTTCTTCTCTATAAATATAATAACCTCGTAATAATTTTTATTTTTTCCAACAATAACAATTAATGCATTGGTCTTAGGTTGTATTCATTCTAAATTTAAATTCAAAGGACTTTTCACTTTTATTTGACATTTAAGCGGAAAGTTTCCTAGACGGATCCTCAAAAAAACAATAAACGAATTCCTTAAACTTGAAGTCATCTTGCTTCCAAATCTGATTAATCATTTGTTTTATATTTTTTATATGCAACCGATTTAATGATTTTAGCTTGTTTTAACAACCTGGAGAGGATGCCTCGTAAAATATACGAGATTCGTTCGGAATGCTGCACAGTAATCTGTTAAATTTATTATCTTCACCTGGCGCCCAGAAAGTTCGGAAATTTTTCAAAATCCAACAAAATGGCAAAAAAACTTTGTATGAAACAATAGTAATTACCGTCGAACCGAAGTCAGAATGAGCTTCTAGCAGTAGCGGCTGGTACGAAGAGGACAAAGGGATGCCGCCCTCCAAAAACAGAAGATTAAATCTCATTAAATTTTTAATATTATAATAAATTTCACTTTATTAAAATCTAAAAATGGACACGTTAAAAATAATTGATAATATAGTACAGCATAATGCTATGATATCAACTTCGTTCCTTGAATTACTTCTGCATTAAATATATCAAAAATTCCCACCATAACTTAAACAACTTCAAAGCACTAATTATAATTCCTCTCCTTATCTGGCTTCTTCTATAATTTTTCTTCTTGAAGAAAGAAAATCTTGTTTTAAAAATCACTAATTATTCTCGAAATTACATAGTATTTTTCAGTTTCAAATTTAAATATAATAAATTATAAAAAAGTATAAAAAATACTTTTTCTTAAAATTACGTTTTAATTTTATCAATTATTCAAAATTTTACAATTCAAATAAATTAAAAATTCTCAAAATTAAAAGCAAAAGTATATTAATTCTATACTCCCTTTTATCCAAAAAAAGTATGTAATAATATATGTTCGACTCGAAATTCTAAAATTTTTTAAAAATTTTGTTGTAAAATGTTTGTATAAAATGAAGTATTATACCAGGGGCGGATCCAGAAATTTTTCACTGGGGGGACATAAAGTCAGATTTTATCACCGGGGGAGCGCAAAGTCAGATTTTAAGCTGATCGAAATCAACTAAATAATTGTTTTAGAAGATTATCTAAAAAGCTTTTTCTCGGGGATTTGGAGGGGGTCGTCCTTTCGCCCCCCCCCCTTGGGTCCGCGCCTGTATTATACATGATACATCTATATATATAAAAATGGATGTATGTATGTATGTATGTAGGTATGTATGTTCCTTATCGACTCCTAGACCGCTTGACCAATCTTTATGAAATTTGGTGTATAAGCTAATTACGATGCTGCGAAGAAGATAGGCTACTTTAGAACGGCTTTCAACAAACTTTAATAAAATATGTGGGATTACCTGACGCCCATGAATAGATTAACGAGATTCTAACACAAACAGTACCGTCGCGTCCGCAGGTTGCTCGACAATAGCAAAATTTCAAAAACCGAAATTGTAGCAAACCCTGTATTTGTATTTTTCAAAATTTATTGATCCAAATCAGGAGCATTCGGACGACATATTAAATGCAACTCCAAATCTATATATATAAAAATGGATGTATGTATTCATACGAGACAGAAATGATGTGCAAGACAGAGACCTGGTGCGAGAACAGCACTTCGACGTAGCCCAGCAACAACATTTTGTGGAAACGCAAACAAGACTTTTAGTTTCTGATCAAAAAAATGCCTACGACAAAATCATGCAAGGTCTAACCGACGCAAATGGCGGAATTTTTTTTCTTGATGCTCCGGGAGGTACAGGCAAAACATTTCTTATCAATTTGATATTGGCGTCGGTTCGAATGCAGAATGGAATCGCACTCGCAGTGGCATATCGGGAATTGCATCAACGCTACTCCACGGTGGACGTACAGCACATTCAGCACTCAAGCTTCCGTTGAATTTCAACCAGACCGAAACACCAACATGTAACATCAGCAAAAATTCTGGTATGGCCACAATCCTTAAAACGTGCAAAATTATCATTTGGGACGAATGCACTATGGCCCATAAAAAATCGCTCGAAGCGCTGGACCGGACTCTGCGCGATTTCCGAGGAAAAAACCAAGCTATGGGAGGCGCTCTGATACTTCTTGCGGGTGATTTTCGCCAAACTTTGCCCGTTATACCTCGATCAACGCCTGCTGATGAACTGAACGCTTGCTTAAAAGCATCGTATTTATGGAACCGAGTTGAAAAAATTACGCTCTCGACAAACATGCGTGTGCATTTACTACAAGATTCGACTGCCCAAACGTTTTCAAAACAACTTTTGGATATCGGAAATGACAAAATTCCAATTGATCGCACTACAAATGAGATTTCGTTTCCGCCCAATTTTTGTCAAATGCAGCCGAACATTCAAGCTGTTGTAAACAAGGTTTTCCAAGATTTAACGAGCAACTACAAAAATCCTGATTGGCTGTGCGAACGTGCAATTTTAGCCCCCAAAAATGACGATGTGAACAAGCTGAATGAACAAATTCAATTGAAATTGCCCGGACAATCAGTCAAATACAAATCAATAGATACACTGATGGAGCAAGAACAAGCAGTCAATTATCCTACCGAATTTCTAAATTCACTAGAGCGACCTGGAATGCCACCACACACATTGAGATTGAAAGTTGGGTCACCGGTTATACTCATTAGAAACTTGAACGCGCCAAAACTGTGCAACGGAACCAGACTGGCCATAAAAAAATTGACACCAAATTTGATCGAGGCAACAATCATCAGTGGCAAATTCAAAGGGGAAGATGTGTTGATTCCCCGCATACCGATGATTACCAACGATTTACCATTCCAGTTCAAGCGGCTTCAATTCCCCTTGCGTCTTGCCTTCGCGATTACAATCAACAAAGCACAAGGGCAATCATTAACTATTGCGGGCTTGAATTTGGAGAATTCGTGTTTTTCACACGGCCAATTGTACGTTGCTTGCTCCCGAGTTGGCACACCAAAAAATTTGTACATTTATTCACCGAATGGAACTACCAAAAATATTGTGTATCCTTTAGCATTACGATAAAATAATAATAGACAACGTCCGTTGGGTCAGCTATGATAAATATATCTACAGAGTGTACCTAAATATTGTTACTTTGGTTTAAATAAATATATAAATTTTATCATCCATTCTACCCGTTTTAATTCTTTTTCGGAATGTTGCTGCACGAAGTCCAAGAGCCTACATCAAAATACTTCAGGCATAAACAAAGCGTTTTATTTTTAATAACACCCCGAGTGAAGCCGGGTATCCATAACTATATATAGATAGACAAAAGAAAAACCAAAATTACTGTTTTGTTGTGTGTACGCATTGCTGAAGTCCGTTCGTATGAAACAAACGAGTAACGGAAAGCAAGATTGGAAAACGTTCGAGTACTACGTAGACTAATGCAAAGTATTTTATTTTTAAAGAGACCCCGGGCGAAGCCGGGTATCCAGCTAGTTAGTATTTAAAAACACTATAAATTAGGAAAAAACTGACTTACCCATTCTTCGTAATCTGGCATATCATCATTTTCTTTCTCATTCACATCTTCCTCTTCCAATTCGTCTTCATTATAATTAACTTCTAATAAATTATCACTATCTTCCAAATTATCGTATCTTCTTTGGTGGGAAAACGGTGAAAAAGTTGTAGTTGACGTTTTCATATTATCAAGTCTCGTTAAAACTCCGCCCAAACTTGGATAACGCGAATGCCTGAATTTGATTGGATTTGCGTTTTCGTCGATATAATTATACTTACTTCGATGTGAATACTTTCTATTAATATCATTTTGTAAATTTATCGTTGACGGCGCATGCGTGCTACTTTTTAATAGCATTGCGTACCTATTATCTTTGGTATTAAATTTATTTTTCCATTGTGCGTCTATATACGCAGTCTTGGAATTAATGTTTGTATTCTGATATGCTAATGCAGTTGTAACAGTCACACAAAACCAACACAATAATTTAAGAACAATGGTCCTCATCTTTATTGCTGTCTGCGCTGTTTATTTATTACGTATCATTGTTAGCAACGAAGTATCATCACGCGTTCAAGTATCGTCGGAACTAGCGAAGCACTTGGCGATTTCATTGCACTGAAAAAAGAAAAATACTTCATATACTAAAGATAATTATGGTTAGAAGGAGGGGGGAGGGGTTGTAACTCGACTAGACCAATTGGACTATTAAAATTTTCAAACAAGTAAAAAGCGGATTTTTGATCTCGAGATAGATACTTCTTCCACAATACATATCATAAATGGCAAAGTCACGAGCCGCTACTGTTTGTCATAATGTTGCTTCGAATTCGTTCAATTTAAATGTTGTAAATTTGGACCATGCAGTTAATTTTTGAACCATACACTTTCTAGGTACTAAATATAACACACCCAAAATTTCCAATCTGCAAATTGCAGTCGTGACCATTGAATTTGTATGCAATATGTAATTTATTTTAAAAGTGCATAATATGCTGGAAAATGAATGTAGTTACAATGCGTAGGATTCGTGTCATGTATTTCATTAATATCCACGTCATTGTTAAATATAATTTAGAAAAATTGAACTAAAACCGTTAATGTAAGTTGTATGCACTGCCATAAGTATCTTCAGGTGTTCATCTGCATGCACACCAACTATACATTGTTCAGTACAACACGTCTTGGGGATAAATAATTTCATCTTTTGTATAACTCGATTGAAAACATTATTCTACAAAATGAGAAATGTAGACGTTTACAATAAAGCAATTAAAATACAACTTGTCTTTAGAATTTTAATCCGACAAGTAATTACTAAACTGGATGAGTGGTTAATAATCAGATGAAACAAAGATTAAAACATTGTTCTTTTTTACTACATTGTATAAAGCAGATTAATACCTTTTAATACGTAAACCAGTGGAATTTTAACGCAGAAGCCGAAGGATTCAAGGAATGCTCCATGTAAGACAAATACTGCAAAAGAAAGTAGGTATCACAGAATCCTATTTATCACAATTTGGCTATGACCCACCTATGCTACATTTTGCATTTTTAGCGTGCAAAAATTCGAAGGTTAAACTTAACAAAAATACACTAATTTGTTAAATAAATATTTCTATAAATATATTAAAAAAAACGCGTACGCTCAAAGTGTGAGATGCTAATTAAAGTGACAAATTTTGGAAAGGTTTCAAAACCATTAAATAGCAACTTCTAGGTTTCTAATGGTTAATTAATTTTTTATGTGAAAATTATATTATGCACACATTAATGCATATTTGCCAGCGGGGAAAAATTTTTCAAGTTCCTTTTAAGCGGAACATTTTTTTATAATTTATTTTTATGAAATGAACCTAATTTAGTTTGGATTTTTGAGTAAAACGGATTCTGCGTAAAAAAACAAGTATCAAAAATACAAATAAAATAATAATTTATGTATGTAAATTTTTAATTTTTCTGTGTAATATTTTTTAACAATTTTTATAATTGCAGCCTCACATTATCGATAAAATATTTTTATTTATATAGTCGTGATAGAATCGGGCCCTTGTTCCATCCAACACGTAGAACGCCGGTACTTACGCCACTGATATTTGCAGTCGGTTAACTAAGCATTATATAATTTAAGAAAGCGGTTTTCTTTAACTGCAAATATTGTTTAGATCTTCAAACAAAATATCTTACTAGATTTCAGTTTCATTATCAGCAGACAGCAAAAGTTATTAGTATGCGAGTGCATGGTTATCATCTGACTCATTGATTAAAAATGCAATATGCAATAATATTTGAATATTTTTTACTAGCATGTAAAACGAGAACAATTATTAATTTTTATTGTGGGGGTTAATTTATGTTTAAATTAAGCTTTGTACCAATTTTACTACAAAATACTACATTGTTTCACATTTATGTCTAAAATTAGACTACTCGTTTATTTTAATTGATTGTAATTTCAAAATAGCAATTTTTTGTACCATTAATGTAGTTTTTTTGCTTTTATTCATTAAACTTGTAGTAATGACAAGCAAAATTGTGGTACATTGTACTGTAATTATTTAGTGCCAGGAGATCTGTGCCACAATAAAAATTGACATGTTTTAATAGTTTTCAGGAAAATACTTATTATTTTTGAGTTACAACAATCTAGAAGAAAACCTTTAAAAAAATAATTTGACTGCTATATTTATACAGAGAAATAGAGAATAATATAACTTTAGTAATTAGAGATTGTGGTAGCCCCCCTTCTATGACGGGGAGATTTCGTTATTTAACAGAACTAGGAAAGTTATCGTTTAAACGGAATTTAATTGAGTTTAAAATTCATTATGGTGCCGGCTTCATCATTAGGGTATTAACTACCCTAAACGTTGTCCGTCTGTGCTCAAGTTTTCGTTAAATGATTTAGTATTAGTTCCTATCATAATTTAACTGAATTAAATAATTAAATTAAAAAAAAAAGATTTTAATTATTATAATTTATTATTATAAATGATTTTCTGCGTTCCTAGAGAAAAGCCATCATCTATCGCATTGAACAGTTGATATATTATACAAAAAGTAGACATAAAACTGGGGGGGGGGGCAGAATGCCATGCAGTGCTTTTTATTTTTTTACAATAAAGGTAGAGTTACACTTTGACCCCACATTTCTAGTCGTAGTCTCTCTATTATAATAAACTACCCTACAGTGACGACCAAAACAATAATAAAAAGAGAGATTGGTAGATCCTAACACAGAAGGGCAGTTTACATTAGGAAGAAAACGTGACGATAACAACTGGCACAAGAAAGAAAATGAAAGAAAATCTGCAATAGCTTTCTTTGTAATATTATAAAACTGCCAGGCGAATAGCTAACGTGAAAATTTCAAGTATACCAGTTTAAAATGTGTGGAAGTAGCATGCAAAAAACCTCCAAATTTAAAAATTTCTAATAAAATTATGGCGCAAATTACAAAAATAATATAAACATTAAATTTGATGGATTTTGTCAAATTTCGGGTAAAGAAATCATAAACATTTTATTATTCGATTGACTCTGAAAGGTCAAAAACATTTCTGAAGTCGCCAGAACTCGAAAATTACAGATCTAGATAAACGGATCTTTGTTTTAGTAGTAGCACGGCTAGAAGTCCACTGTGGCCGGATCCGTCTATTAAAGCACATTACCGCATCTATTTACGTCGAATACACGCACCGGCAACAGAACAATAAATTGCAAAATCAAAAATTTAAAATCGATAATTTTATAGATGTTGCAAGCCGATATTTTATAACAAAATTTTTATATATCTACCGATTTAAATGTAGCAGGTAAATCGTACAGGATAAAAACAGAAAAACATTTGTGATCACAAAGTATCAATTTATTATGCCTTTTTACATTATATAACGTCACACTTCATGCAACCAGTTATATGAAAATTTTAAGTACATTTGCACTTAATTAATTAATAGCTTACTTATTTTTCATAAAATTATTAATCATATCGGTAATTTTATCATTTCACATGTTATGCAATGCATTTTTAATAATTTATATAGAAAGCCCGTTAATTTCTTTTTAATCTTTATTTTGTCCCGCCGAAAACTGAAAACTGACTGACTGAATGTCTGCAGGCATTCTCTTTTTATTGCATACGAATAAAGTGTGAACTTCGGTTCGCTTCCTAGTTGCGCCAGCTGCAACCACTATATAAAAGCAATTTAAATCTGAGTAACCACGCCTTACTACTTTTCTACAGTAGATAGTCAAAAATTCAAAGAGTCAATTGACAGCAAAAATTATTGACCCTCCCCCGCGGATTTTCAAACGGGAAATAGCAGAACGTAGGTTAATGGGGTATCTGTGTTCAAAAGAATTTTAAAATTTAATTTAAAAAAATTTTTATATAAATAAACACCTAAAATGTTTCATCGACGAACAGGAAAATATTTGAAATATTCGTTAAATGTAAATAAAACACAGTTTTATGGTTCCAAAATTTTTTGATAATTTTAAAAGCAAAATAAATTGAAAAAAAATATTATTAAAAAATTAATTACCTAAATATTTAATGATTTATTAATCAATATTCGGTTTCCAAATCACATTAAATTTACAAAAAAAATCACAAAAACGAAATATTAGGGCACTTTTTTGAAAATCACTGCGATAAAAAAATAATTATTAATAAAGGCGTCGTAAAAACGTGCGTTAATGAAATCACTTAGCGTCGTCGACGTCCAACTCGTTACATAGCACGCGGTAAACTGATCCAAGTTGGTATTCGTTGTGGTTTTGTGCATTTATCCGGACGAGATGAGTTGATAGATCATCGTGTTTTGGTCCATTCAACTTGTACTTGCACATTTCATTTTTTACTACACGATGTTTCGGTGACACACATAGTAATTGTTTTTACTTTTACTCATACAGCACCTACTAATGGCGAGCGTACTACCGGAAACGCATTTGACCACGAAATTTTCACCTTATTAATTTCATCCGCAAGTGTCCAAATAATGTAATAGCTATAAGAGCGCATTGTTCTTTTATTAACGTTAATTTAACAATAAACATAAGAATTAAACTCATTATTTGAATTAACATTAATTCATGTATAACGAATCAGTTCTAATTTTATAATTTATTGTATAATTAATTCACAATATAAATGCAAGGTAATTACGTGACTTAATTATGTAAAAAGGTGAATTGTAAATGCTTAATCAATTTATTCTTATTGATTGACATATTTTTAATACTACTAATTATTTCAGACGCAACCGGTATTTATCGCTAGACAATTTTCCCATTTAATTATAACTAAACTGTTCCATCAACTAACCCATGCGATCGTAGGCGAGCAAAATGGTACGGTTCGATTCCCAATATGGTTAAATCTTCTTCGGCAAATATTCTACACAAATTGCAGTAATTATGCATTCTTCCCGGTAAGGATAACAACTTATTAAGGAAATTGGAAATACACATTTATGCATAATTCAGAACGCTAAACAAGTTTAGACTATTAAGTAGAAGAAGAAAAACATAATAGCATATTAACAATTTCCAGCAAAAAATATAAAAAATAATAGCGAAATAGAAACAAAAATTGATATACCTACTGAAAATAGAAAAACAGGGAAAATATTAAAAAGAAGTTATTCTTATAAATAACAATAAGTAATATATATTTTCGTAATATTTTTACAAGTCACCAAAATATTCTAAATTTTATCTTCTGGGTCTGGACCCCGCATTAGCAACTAAATTACTTTTCAAATGTGCAGAAATAAAGTACCCTCACGTAGACTTGAATATTAATGCATTTCCGAACTCCGTAAAGCCCATAACTACTGAACTCAAATCTGGAAAAGTTACTGTTCTATTTTGGCTATTATGATCTGGGCCCATAACCTGCTATTATTTAGGTCTGCATCTGTTTCGTTAAACTTTTAAAGTTTTAAACTTTCGGATAAGATTTGTATAGCTAAACTACCACGTGCAGAATTCACAAATATAATATAATAATAATAAAATCTGCTACATAAATTAAAAATTCGCCACTTCAATCTATTATTTATGAATTTAATGTTTGCCACCTTTAGAAAACTAAACGAAATAATAAAAACCACCACCTGAAAGGTTTTTATCGATTGGTTACTGGTACACATTGTATATTGCATATTACACAACCATTGTTTCTATTTTTAAACCAAAATCTATTGTGGATTAGTGTGAACACAAATAAAGTATTGTTTTCAATTGCTTTTAAAGTGGTTAAATTACATTGTAAGAGCCAGGGGCGGATCTACTACAAGATAAAAGCCGCGTTGCAGGGGAGTCCGCGACTTTAAGAGGTTCAAAATAAATAATGTAGGGAAACATTTTTTTACATATATTTTAATTTTTTATTGATTTTTCAAAGAAGTAAAACAGTCAGTATAAATGTGCAAATATGCACGTTCAAGTGCATTAAGAGTAATTTATTACCATGCTGTCTAGCAGCATCAACACTTGTAAACTAGTTTATTGTTAACTTTATTGCTTTAAATATTAAAAAGTTCAAACATCAAATTTTGCAGAGAACATAATCTGAAAAACTAGTTTTTATATTTTAAAGTACCAGAAACGAAAATAAATAAATAAAGTAAGTGCAACAGTGCTGCAAGAAAATGACAATTAAAACAAGTCTAAGAGCCAATTTCATAAAGATATCTAATCTAAGAAAGCATTATAATTTAATTGAAAGAATTATATAGCTTCAAATAAATCAATGAAAACCTTCTTATTTAATTTAATTCTCCGATTAAATTTTAATGTCAAATTAACCTTTTATTATTAGCACATTATTCTACCTTTATTTTTTAATTTTTTTGATTAAAACTTTTTTTTTGTTTATGTTCGAGAAATTATGCAGTGATTAATTAGTAAACATTTGTCAAAAAAATATCAAAAAAGCTTGGAGAATTTACTTTTCGCACTAGTGCGTGGAAGTGGCTTATTATGTAACTCAAATCAGTGCAATAAGTAAGACATTACCTAACGATAATAGATAATTTTTTTTTTATTGAAAGAAATTGTTTGCGGGGGTCCCAAATTTTGAAGTTCCGCCACTGGTAAAAGCATACCTGTAATAATCACTGTAAAAGCTATGAAGCTACAATAGGCGACGACAGCTTTCAGTAGTCGAACAGATGGTTCACTCCGTTTCAAATTTACTAACTCCCCAATTACATGCATTAAAAGAATCACAAAGACGTGCAGTTTGTTGAATCGCTATTGACATTTGACCACCCTTACTTTAAGTCTATTGAAAATAAATAATGTTGATATCCAGTAAACAGATGTGATTTTATGTAATTTTTGATTTTAATAAAGCATTAAGTTAACGAAAATACAAATTTTCGTATATAAATAATGTCGGGTGTTATAAATTAGCTAATATTTCACAATAAATGTCAACAAATCGTTTCCAGTAGATGATTGTTCAAAGTTACCATTGCATTGGTTCGGCTTTTCATTCCATTTTTTATTATTATGGTCAAGGGCGCCCGGAGAGAGGGGCAAGAGGGGGCACTTGCCCCCCCCCCCCCCCTGGAAATTGCTTCACATTTCTTATAGAAATTAAATATTTGCGAAAATATAATAATATTTTCAATATATCAGAATCTTAAATAAAGTTCAACTAAAATGTTTCTAAATTGTTTAATAAAAAAATATTTGTTTTAAATTTCTCGACGTTCACGTTGTTACATCTTTCCAAAATCCAATAGAATTTTTATGTGTCCGGAAGGCGGCTTTTTAACGATTTTAACCACTTTGGAGTAAAAATTGGGCGTGGAACCGCAACAATTTTCCTCGTGGTACTAATAGTTTTTGCCCCCGCTAGACAATTTTCTGTGGGCGCTCTTGATTATGGTATCAATTTTATGTACTTCTATCATTTCTTTGAGAATCTGAAGTCTGAACCAAACTAGACCGGATGATTCCAGCCAACTGATCGAATTATCATCATTAATATTCTAAGCTTATACACAGTTTTTTAAACTTTTAAATATTTTATTTCTTATATTAATCTTTTAATTTTGTAATTATGCAAAGTTTATTTTATTGTCGTTTTAAACGACTTTTTACTGTTCTTTGACCCATACTTACCTTACTGTCATTTTTATAACACCAGCACCGTTTGAAGCTATTGGTATTATATTATGTATAGTATACCATCATATTTTTTCACTATTAAACCTGCTGTTTAAACTAATTCCAATATTGAAAAGTTATTCTTCCTGTTTACAGCGTTCAGTAATTCTGTTTTGAAATTATTGTATTTTACAACTTTTTTGAAAATAAACTTATTAATATTAAAAAAAGCGCGTGAGAATTGCTATCAGTTTGCTTAGATGGATCTCACTGCATCTTCCGCATGGGAGTCAGGAGGTTAAACGTAATGCAGTTTATTCATGCGAATGATAGATACTTCGAGCGATATAAGCATCGCACAAGGAGTTGGCCATTCAATAGCCATCTTAAGTCGGGATAAACACGAAAATAGCAAATTTTGTGTTGTTTCATCTGACTAAACGTAGATGTTCTTTTTTTTAAATTAATTCTGTTCTCTTCCGATAAAGATAAAGATTCAATGAAGATCTTTCTTTCTACAAGTAAAAATCCGAAAACAAATAATATTCCCATACTTTTATGACTGTGGCAGGGAGTAAGCAACCTAATAGGGTTCACGATTTAAAAAATTTTCTAATGGCTTTATGGTAGTTGAGGGCGTAAATTACAAATGAAAACATTAAATTTTTTGGATCATTCAAAAATACGGTCAAAAATTGACAAAAACTGGAAGCAACTATTCGATAGGCTTACCCCCTTAAACTTAGCTCGGCCTATTTGGAAAGTTCGCGCATACTTATATCCATACAAATCAGATTTTACACCCTAAATCCATTTATTATGTAAAAATCACCAAATACCAAATCTAGAAAAAATATATCATTGGTGTTAATATATCAAAGTATAAAAAATTTACAGCCGTATGCATAGTCATCTAAGTAGCTACTAAAGCGCTACTAGTGTCTAACAGCCGTATGCATAGTCATCTAAGTAGCTACTAAAGCGCTACTAGTGTCTTAGTTAGTAGGTAACCAAGAAAACCGTATGCATAGTCGAGTTAAAAGGATACTATCCTTAGTGGGATCACTAAAATCCTTAGTGGGCTTTTAAGAATTTAGTGAGGGTCTTGGGCATGTTTAAGACCATTTTAAGCTTACTTTTAACAAAATTATACACTTTTTTCTATTATATTTTGTCAAAATTTATTTTAATTTGGTATTTAATTTATTGTTTTAAATATGGTAAATTCTATAACATAGATAATTAGAAAATAAGTAATTAATAACTTAACTTAAAGTTTAAAATTAAATTAAAATTTTTTAAATACTCGTCACGCTCGCTTTGCATTGAAAATAAATCAATTTAAAAATTAAAAGTAATGCAAAATTTTATAAACATTTTTATATGATTATGTAGATCATATAAATTCCTTTGATTCATGATAGTAACGAAAAGTTTCGCGAATATTATATAGAATAAAAAAAAGAACAACTCGGGTTGTAATCGATTTGTGATCAATTAAATTAATTTCAACAATCATTGCCGACCTGGAACTCCCGAAATTCAAGTTTCGAGTTTATAAGTTACACAGGTATATGAAAAATAAATTTAGATGCTACTTCAATACCGCAATAAGTAGGATTAGAAACAGGTAAAGCTGTTACATTGTATTAGCCATTATATTATGGTCAATTTTAGGTTGTCGGATGATATTTTACAGAGTTGCCAAATAAATATTTACAAAATTATACAATAAAATCATACTAACAAAAATGATACTAACGTTCATTTTAAAAGAACTATGCATACCAATATTTTAGTAGCTACTAGACTGCTACTAACTAGTAGCTAGTAAAGAGCATTTTAAGGGTATGACTATGCATACGGCTGTTAGTTAGTAGGTAACCAAGAAAACCGTATGCATAGTCGAGTTAAAAGGATACTATCCTTAGTGGGATCACTAAAATCCTTAGTAGGCTTTTAAGAATTTAGTGAGGGTCTTGGGCATGTTTAAGACCATTTTAAGCTTACTTTTAACAAAATTATACACTTTTTTCTATTATATTTTGTCAAAATTTAATTTAATTTCGTATTTAATTTATTGTTTTAAATGTGGTAAATTCTATAACATAGATAATTAGAAAATAAGTAATTAAAAACTTAACTTAAAGTTGAAAATTAAATTAAAATTTTTTAAATACTCGTCACGCTCGCTTTGCATTGAAAATAAAACAATTTAAAAATTAAAAGTAATGCAAGATTTTATAAACATTTTTATATGATTACTAGCTGGATACCCGGCTTCGCCCGGGGTCTCTTTAAAAATAAAATACTTTGCATTAGTCAACGTACTCGAACGTTTTCAAATCTTGCTTTCCGTTACTCGTTTGTTTCATACGAACGGACTTCAGCAATGCGTACACACAACAAAACAGTAATTTTGGTTTTTCTTTTGTCTATCTATATATAGTTATGGATACCCGGCTTCACTCGGGGTGTTATTAAAAATAAAACGCTTTGTTTATGCCGGAAGTATTTTGATGTAGGCTCTTGGACTTCGTGCAGCAACATTCTGAAAAAGAATGAAAACGGGTAGAATGGATGATAAAATTTATATATTTATTTAAACCAAAGTAACAATATTTAGGTACACTCTGTAGATATATTTATCATAGCTGACCCAACGGACGTTGTCTATTATTATTTTATCGTAATGCTAAAGGATACACAATATTTTTGGTAGTTCCATTCGGTGAATAAATGTACAAATTTTTTGGTGTGCCAACTCGGGAGCAAGCAACATACAATTGGCCGTGTGAAAAACACGAATTCTCCAAATTCAAGCCCGCAATAGTTAATGATTGCCCTTGTGCTTTGTTGATTGTAATCGCGAAGGCAAGACGCAAGGGGAATTGAAGCCGCTTGAACTGGAATGGTAAATCGTTGGTAATCATCGGTATGCGGGGAATCAACACATCTTCCCCTTTGAATTTGCCACTGATGATTGTTGCCTCGATCAAATTTGGTGTCAATTTTTTTATGGCCAGTCTGGTTCCGTTGCACAGTTTTGGCGCGTTCAAGTTTCTAATGAGTATAACCGGTGACCCAACTTTCAATCTCAATGTGTGTGGTGGCATTCCAGGTGGCTCTAGTGAATTTAGAAATTCGGTAGGATAATTGACTGCTTGTTCTTGCTCCATCAGTGTATCTATTGATTTGTATTTGACTGATTGTCCGGGCAATTTCAATTGAATTTGTTCATTCAGCTTGTTCACATCGTCATTTTTGGGGGCTAAAATTGCACGTTCGCACAGCCAATCAGGATTTTTGTAGTTGCTCGTTAAATCTTGGAAAACCTTGTTTACAACAGCTTGAATGTTCGGCTGCATTTGACAAAAATTGGGCGGAAACGAAATCTCATTTGTAGTGCGATCAATTGGAATTTTGCCATTTCCGATATCCAAAAGTTGTTTTGAAAACGTTTGGGCAGTCGCATCTTGTAGTAAATGCACACGCATGTTTGTCGAGAGCGTAATTTTTTCAACTCGGTTCCATAAATACGATGCTTTTAAGCAAACGTTCAGTTCATCAGCAGGCGTTGATCGAGGTATAACGGGCAAAGTTTGGCGAAAATCACCCGCAAGAAGTATCAGAGCGCTTCCCATAGCTTGGTTTTTTCCTCGGAAATCGCGCAGAGTCCGGTCCAGCGCTTCGAGCGATTTTTTATGGGCCATAGTGCATTCGTCCCAAATGATAATTTTGCACGTTTTAAGGATTGTGGCCATACCAGAATTTTTGCTGATGTTACATGTTGGTGTTTCGGTCTGGTTGAAATTCAACGGAAGCTTGAGTGCTGAATGTGCTGTACGTCCACCGTGGAGTAGCGTTGATGGAATTCCCGATGATGCCACTGCGAGTGCGATTCCATTCTGCATTCGAACCGACGCCAATATCAAATTGATAAGAAATGTTTTGCCTGTACCTCCCGGAGCATCAAGAAAAAAAATTCCGCCATTTTTGTCGGTTAGACCTTGCATGATTTTGTCGTAGGCATTTTTTTGATCAGAAACTAAAAGTCTTGTTTGCGTTTCCACAAAATGTTGTTGCTGGGCTACGTCGAAGTGCTGTTCTCGCACCAGGTCTCTGTCTTGCACATCATTTCTGTCTCGTATGAATGCATACATCCATTTATATATATATATAGATTTGGAGTTGCATTTAATATGTCGCGTCGTCCGAATGCTCCTGATTTGGATCAATAAATTTTGAAAAATACAAATACAGGGTTTGCTACAATTTCGGTTTTTGAAATTTTGCTATTGTCGAGCAACCTGCGGACGCGACGGTACTGTTTGAGTTGGAATCTCGTTAATCTATTCATGGGCGTCAGGTAATCCCACATATTTTATTAAAGTTTGTTGAAAGCCGTTCTAAAGTAGCCTATCTTCTTCGCAGCATCGTAATTAGCTTATACACCAAATTTCATAAAGATTGGTCAAGCGGTCTGGGAGTCTATAAGGAACATACATACCTACATACATACATCCATTTTTATATATATATAGATGTAGATCATATAAATTCCTTTGATTCATGAAAGCAATGAAAAGTTTCGCGAATATTATATAGAATAAAAAAAAGAACAACTCGGGTTGTAATCGATTTGTGATCAATTAAATAATTTCAACAATCATTGCCGACCTGGAACTCCCGAAATTTAAGTTTCGAGTTTATAAGGTACACAGGTATATGAAAAATAAATTTAGATGCTACTTTAATACCGCAATAAGTAGGATTAGAAACAGGTAAAGCTGTTACATTGTATTAGCCATTATATTATGGTCAATTTTAGGTTGTCAGGTGATATTTTACAGAGTTGCCAAATAAATATTTAGAAAATTATACAATAAAATCATACTAACTAAAATGATACTAACGTTCATTTTAAAAGAACTATGCATACCAATATTTTAGTAGCTACTAGACTGCTACTAACTAGTAGCTAGTAAAGAGCATTTTAAGGGTATGACTATGCATACGGCTGTTAATTTTTAAAGGGATTACATCATCGTAATGGAAAAATAAATAAATATGGACTAAATATCTCAATTTTTATAAATTGGAAGTATATAAGAAATATAACTTCATAAAATATCAAGATAAATGTGTCGTTTCCAAAAATAAGTATAAGGAAAAAAATTTATTGTCGGAATTGGGTAAATTGAGCAATAAAACTGAAAAAGTTAAATGATAAATATTTAAGTCAATTGTCTCTGCTCGTAAAATGAAGAAACAAGTAAATATAAATTAGCGAATTATTTTTATGTACTTTTTTCGTATTTTATTTTCCGAGTGAGAATAAAAAATTATATTGAATTGTATGTTACTGTTAAGATAGACAACCAAATATCCATGCATGGTATGGTAAACTTCTATATTGTTCAAAACAGTGGCGGACTGGAATGGGGTTAGATTGCACTTCGGGCTATACGACAAATTTTAAACACTAGACTTTTTACTAATTTTGTATTATATTTGAAATAAAGATTTCGGGAAAAAAAGGCATTCGAAGAACTGCATGAAAATTAACTTTGTTAATAAGCGAATTTTTCCTGCACTCTGCAAATGATTTGTTTATTATTTTGTTCTAATTATTACAGTGCACTTAAAAAAAATATTTGTTTATTTTTTAATTAATTATAACTATTATTTACTTAAAAATAGTTTAAAATTTACTTAAAATTGTGATATTGTAAATTTTTTTTTACTGCTTGCAAGTATATACTACCTATCATTTAGCTGAAATTATAAAATTAAACCCACGACCCTTAACTCTTATCAGATTACAACAGATTATATGACTATAGGCGGAATTTATATTCCCTGTAACCTCCAATTCTATAAATTGGGGATTATCGGGAAGTAAAAAAAATAGATTTTCAATATGTATTGGAAGTATACTTACTATCTATAAATAAAAAGTTATAATCAGTGGCGGATTAAGGTCGATTAAAGCTCCAGGGGTAGAAGAAAATATTGAGCCCCTTCATAAATGCAACTAAGTTGAATACCTTTTTTTTTTTAATTTTGAACCCCGGGCGCCCGCAGTTAAATCCGTCACTGGTTACAAGGCAATTATATTTTTAATTTATCTAAAATATTTTCACCAAAAGTGCAGTTATGGCAGTTATTAAAGCAAAAGGTTTGAAAGATATTCCGGCATTAAGCTGGTCTAACCTTAGCTTCTTTAAAAGATCTTCTGGTACGTCGATGTATACCCTTTTTATTGTTACGATTCGTATCAGATATCTAAGAGCTTCCACGTTAACTTCGTCCTTCTCACTTCCCCAAATTGTTAAAGTGGAATTTTTTACTTCCTGCAGTAGATTTACCAACTGGGCACTGCTTTGAGCAGCAATTCCAGCACGTACGGGAAAAGTTATAGGTGACAAGTTTTCGCCTGGGAAATTATTATTTATAACGAATACCATGCTTTCAATGTCATCTTCCGAATACTTAGCTGTGTCAATTCCATTTCCATAATTCGTTTTCCACCCAAGCGAAAGCATGGCATTTTGAAATTTTTTAGATTGGCTGATGAATATGTTAGCATCAACTGGGGTATCGGTGGCATTAATTGGACCTGGTAATATATCAGCGTTTAACCACACAGGAAAATTCATCTAAAAATTAAACAGGCAAAATTTATTAAAACGAAGTAAAAATAATTGTATTACTTTTACCTTCTCGTATAAATTGCTAATTATCTCTACAGAATCTTTAAATGCCTCCGTTGTTTTAAAATCTAGTTTTACGCCTTTTTTATCTTTGTTGGTTTCTTTATTGTGATTTATTACGAGGTTTAAAAAATTTTCAAGTGATAAATCAGAAATACTATTTGGTGGATGCGCCATAATTGGTATAATTTCGTCTGAGCCATTTAATTTTCCCAAAACTATATCAGCTTCTATCATCATGACGTCATCTATCAGAACAAAATTACTGTAACTTGGTTTGTCTTGAAGTCAAGACTTGAAGTCTGGACTTACTGCGTAAAGATTGGCGTATTAGCTCTAACGAATTCACAGCATGATCCCATGTTACTTTGGTTAAATTTCCATTGATTCCGGGAAAAAATTCTTCGGTTGGTTCAATCCGCGTTAAGGGTAATAAAGAGGCCTCAGATGATAAAATTTGTGTCACTGTAAGGAATAAATAAAATACATTAGAGTACATTTTCTTTTTATAGGTAAACTTGGCTTATTGTTCGAAAATGTTTCGAGATGAGATCCTGATTTAGAAACAGTAATTTATAAAAAAAAACGAACTTACCAATAGTAAATAAAAGACCTAATATAGTAAATGTATTCATACTGAATGTTAACTTTAAATTGTTGGACAATTTTCCAAGTTGTAATTGCATGTACAACGTGTACAACAAACTGTGATGTGATTATACTCGATTAGCCGCAACAGGCAACGTACTTTATGTTTAAACGAACAATAAAACGTAAATTCCATTACTGTGAATTGAAATTATTTTATCTCGAACATCGTATTGTAGTTATTATTGACACTTGATTTGATTATGGTGAAGTTTGAACAACCTTTAAATGACATTTTCCTTTGTGATTCTTGTATAATTTTCGGCAATATTAAAATATGAATTATTCATCAGTTATACAATACAGGATGCTCTGAAGTATATGCAATTCAAATTTTTTGAAAATCATTACCAATATAGAACTAATTTAGAGTACCTTTGACTTTAAAGACACAGAACCGTACTCAAAAAATCGATATTAAAGCAACAGTTGCCTTGTTTGAATTTGTGGCAGTTCATTAATGTGACGGCATAAATCCAAAATGGTGCTCATTAACTGAAATAATTGATCATAACTACCTTTGGAGTTATCCTATGGAAATTTTGTATACTAGACCCTTTTTGTTCACAATAATTTCTTTTGAATGATCCTGAAAGTTGTATGTTTTACGTATTTATAATTTACTCCTTTAACTACCGTACTTTATGAGAGATCCTGCTTTAGCGTTAACTAAGATGCTGTTCCGAAAATTAAAAAGTATAGAAAATTTTGGATTTGAATAGAACAGAAACTAGTGACATAAAAAAATCCAAAATTCATTCTGGAGAAGCTTTACGTTTAAGTATTACTGGTCGAGTTAAAAATTGCCTAGACTCTAAACCGAGCATCTTATCGATTAAGTAAATCTAACCTAACCTTCAATATTACAACATTTGTGTTAAATTTGGTTAAAAACCTATTTGTTAATGCATTTATGTGATACAAATATAATTTAAACAAACAGGATTATCTACATTAATAATAAACATAATATCAGCATTAAAATAAAATTTCTCTAATAGGAAATAGAAAGTGTACCTAAGCTAGAACAAATTAGAGTATATTTTATGAAATGATAACAAAATCTATTTTTATGTACTATTTTTTTTTAAAGTAATTTAGATACATATTATTTGATTATAGCTAATCTTTTATTATCTACTTACTTTTAAACCTCACTTATTTTTGTTCAACTAAAAACCTTCATACTAGGTGAATGAAGCAACAGACTAACAACAAATATAAGGGCTTTTCACGTTTTCACGTTTTAATGGTGTCAAATTTTTATTTACCTATTGTTTAATTATTTGTTATTTTTTTCATAAAAAGAATATCTTTTTTTATTTAAGGCATATTATCGTTCTCAGAAAAGATGAAAAACACTAGCTCTTTTGCGATGACAAAATTAATTAAAGTTATATAAATAAACTGCAGGAAGAATGCAATTATTGTACTAAATTGAAAATGTAAAATTTTAAAAATAATTTTATTGCAACGTAGTACATTTCGAAAATTTCGTGATTTTATTTTTTATTTTATTGAGAATTAAGTAGAGGTCGCTGCATACTTTCAGTAAGATTTAACCCTAAGTATCTGTTGAAAAATTTGATCAGAAATACTATGGAATCGAATATATAGGTCATAAATAAGATGTTCTATAAGTTTCATAAAATTTGTCTTCATATAAAACCAATAATATAACATTTTTAATCAAAAAAAGCAACATGGGACGTGGTAAAAGTTTATCAAATGAAGAAATTGCTAAAATAAAAGTATTGAGGGAAAGAAATGTATCCATTAAAAGCATAGCAAAACAAATAAAAAGATTACATTATAAATTATTGCAAATTAGGCGTAAATTATGGTAAAAACAGAAAATTTGACCAAAATAAGAAACTTTCCCATCGAGATAAACGCAGAATTCTTAAAGAAATAAGAGAATCTTCAAAAACTGCATCAGAAATTAACTCGAAATTGCAATTACCGGTAATCAATTACAATTAAAATTCAAATTATTTAAATTTTTGACTCTGGGCTTTTAAATTTTCGAACTTGACGAGTCGACGGTTTTACCCAGAATGAATTATTTCATCAATTTTTCTCCCTCCTTGATTTTTGTAACTTTGAAAACTTTTAATTCTCCCACTTAATTTTGGTGGGAATGCAAATTCGCCGCATTGCATTCGTTTTATTTTAAAAACACTTTATTTTCACAAAAATTAATAACTGATTGAATTCTCGTTGACTTCATTGATAAATATTGGCATTTGTCTTTTCATTCAAAAATCTTGGACCAAAAAAATCTTTCATACTCATAATTTTTGAAAACTCAACTCAAAATTTCCTTAGCTGTGTGCCTAGCCCCGGCCCTGTGTGTAACTTAGTGCCGAATTTGTTCTAATTTTATCTAAAATGTAAAGCACCAACACTTCTTAAACGCTAGGTAAGTATCTAACTTTTTATGCATCAAGATTTTGTAACTTGATTTTGATTCTAGGCTTATAAATTTGGTCTTAACTGTGCCAATATTCCACCTAGAATGAATTTTGATTCTACCTTTCGTCAAACTTTTCCGCTTTCCTGGAAGGAACGCTTTATTAGCATAGTTTTTATCATCACAAACTCAAATTTAGTCCATTACACTTAAATTTTTATTTTAAAACTGACAATAATAAGGGGACGTCCATTAATTACGTGAGGTGTTTTATCGTAAATTTAGACCCCTCCATCCCCCTTGGTGAGATTTGGTGGGACCCCTTCCCCCCACCGGTGAGATTTACTATATAATTTTCAAATAGTTAAATATATATTAATTTTATATTTAATAATATTGTCTATAACCGGGATTGAATTTGTAATATAAAATGTTATCTCTGTTATAATAAATGTATGTTTCCTGAATGAAAGAGTTGACGTGAGATTTTCGTTGATCCCCCCTCCCCCTTGGTGAGATTTGGTTAGATTTTGCCGGACCCCTCCACCCCAATTTGACCTGACGATATTAATGGACGCCCCCCAAATAGAAAATTTTATATTTCTCCACCATAGATGACATCGTTTTTTAACAGTGTTTTCTCTCATTCGAGAATCGTGATTAGGAACATTTTTTTTATTATCTCAAACAATTTTGACACAAAACATATTGGCACGTTTCTAACAGATTTATTTATTCAAATCAAATTAATTTATTTCTTTCCATAGGTTTAATTAAAAACTGAATGGGAATCTCCGAAATAATCAAAATCAAACATGAATTTCCACCAGCGTAGAAAATAAAATAAATTGTAATAGCTATCTTACTTAAATACTCTAATGCTCTAATTAAATAAAAAAACATGACAATATAAACTGAATCCACAAGTTTTTGTACATGTATTTGAAATACATATATTTAAAATATATTTTGTAGCTTACATTTTGTATTTTAAATACAAATTTTCAATATACTATTTTGTACTTTCCTTTTTAAATACAAAATTTTCAAGTGTTTTGTATTTTAAATTTTATTCTATACTTTGTATTTCAAATACAAATATATGTTTTTAAAATACACATATTTTACAACCTACATTTATTTTAATTTTTTTTTTATATAAAATTAATATACATTTATAATATTATCTGGTTAATTTATTTAACAAAATATGCAAAGAAAATTATAGCAAAATCGGAGACATGGAAGTCAATTGGCAGAACAACTTCTATAAGTAATAACATTTTAAAAATGTATTCAATACATTTTAAGAGCAAGTAGAAAACACCATAAAAGCTCATAAAAAAGAAAAAAGTAAAGCATTAAAAAAAATTAATAAAATTTTATTTATTTCAAAAATTATTTAATTTTATTTATATGCATGTTTATAATGATCTTTAACTTGCAAGATTACTCTGAAAAATATTCTCTATAATCAATCAATGCTGTCAAAATATTATTAGTACAACATTAAGATGGGTGTAAGGTTGTTCTGTGTATTTTTATTCCTCCTGAGTTTTGGTGGATCTTTCGCTAATGGAAGTATAAGTAAGTAATTTTTATTTTTCCATACATTTAACACACAGCTCATTTTATAACTACAATAATTTATTATTGTAAAAGTATATAAAACTTTTGAATAATAAAAAACAAAAAATAAAATATTGAAATGTTAGTGTTAAACTATAAGGAAAACCAGTTAGTAAACAAGTTTAATTGGCATTGACCACAGTATGTAATTATATTAGGTATACACCACGTCTTTGTCCTAAAAGAAGGATACATTTGAGTGAACATATTTAATACATTTAAATTAAATATAATGACAGTATATTATATACTACTCCCATTTTTTATCATAACTACTTGATAAGACAATGACGTGTAATGTCTAATTTAATATTATGTATATTATATCACTGTATGTCTTGCTGTACCGCTTTACATGGTATTAGAAAATCCCAATCAAATCATTTATCATTGAATACAGTGGCGGACCAAACTTTTAAATATATAGGGCTGATTTTTAGAAAAACAATATTAAATGAGCAAAAACGCTCGAAATCAAGTTCGACACTGTAATACTCATATTCATATTGCATCTTTATTTCTAACTTGTTTGTGTGGTTTCATAATCAGCATTATTCTAAAATTCATATTTCAGTTTTTCCATGTGTCACGCCAAATGCAGAACAGGCTTACTGTATGTCCTTATTTCAATGTCCCATATTAATGAAATCATTGTCAACATTGGATCCATCCGCTATCGCTTTTGTAAAAGAGTCTATATGTTTGGGGTGTAAGGCTGGTGATTTTATGGTATGTTGTGGAACGTCTAGCAATTTTGTGCAGTTAAATAATTGCACCGTAAATTTAAATTTAAACAATAAAACTGTTACAAATTCCAATAATACCGATAAGATCAACAATGATATTGTTGTAAATGATATAAAAAATAAGAAAAACGATACAGGTACAAATACCGATAGTATAGAAGCACATAGAGAGCATGTGAAAAGAAACCTCTTACCATCACCTACCGTTTGTGGTCAACAGCACACCGATGATAGATTTATCTTAAACAACGATAATAGTACAGCAATTGACGAATTTCCTTGGTTAGTGCACCTTAAATTGTCCTTTAATGAATACGAAGAGGAATATGGTGATCGATGTAACGGAGTTTTAATAAGTAAAAGATACATTTTAACGGATGCATATTGTGGTTATGAAGCGTAATTATTACTTTATTTTGACTATTATTTAAAAATTAACCAAATTTTACTATTAGTGTTAGAGCTATTATGGGACAGTATACTACAGGACAAAAAGTAAGTTGCACTGATGATACCAACGAAGAGTGTACAGAACCGGTAATTGAATATCAATTATATTCAAAAGTTCGTAGTGGTAAAAGATCAAATGGACCGCTGGATCACACCCTTATAAGGTTAAAAAAAAACGTACAATTTTCTGGTATCCTTTTTCATAAATTACGTAAGTATTTATTTTTAACAATTTATTGTTACAGATTTCATTAGACCAATATGTCTTCCAGTAGATGGTTCTAAAAGAGAACAAGATTATTTAACCTTTTCTGGCTGGGGAGCATCAGGTACCACTCAATAATTGGTATTTTGGTTTTTCAAAATTTTTATTTTATTTTCTTAATTTGAAGGTCCTGCAGACATTAAGAAGAAAAAGCTGGTTTACAATGTCGTAGAACCTGAAGTTTGCTATAACGACAACGTCGGACTTGAAGGTAACGCTAAGTTTGCCAATGCGACTGTGGTGTGCTTGGCACCTCCTCCTGGAAATACGGATAAAGCATGCAATGGCGAACGTGGAGGACCACTTATGTACAGATATAAACATAGGTGGTATACAGACGGAACTGCAGTGCAAGTTAATGGAGGAGACGATGGAACGTGCGGTAGTACATATACGGTAAATGGATTGTTTATAACACCATCAGTCATGAATTGGATTTTAGACAATATGCATGATTAAATAAAATAAAATAATTTTTTTAAATTAACATATTAATATAAAATTTAAAAAAATAATAATAATGATTAATTAATTTTATGAAGTAAACAAAATTTTAAATTTTAAGTGCATAATTTATTTTTGTTTTCGGTTCACCAATCAAACCCACTTTCTTTAAAGATTTTATTTAGGTCGATTTCCATGTAGAAATAATTTGACCAGGGAGAAGCAGCATGTTCGGTAGAACATACATGAACATAGCATGTTTACACCTAGACGATTAACATTGTGGATTAATATGTGCCTGATAATAAGAAGTTTCGTCTGGCTAATCTCGAAACTATCGATAGCAGAATAAATCTTCAAGAATTTGCAAAAATCTTCTTCAAAACTGGAAGTTTTAACTTCCCGAAGTTAAAAGATGGAATCAACAGTTAAAATAAATTAAGGGGTAAATATCCCAACACGTGGTTGGAATTCCCTTGGAAATCTTTGGAATTCTTTGAATATATTATTTGTAATTCATGGAAATCCTTGGAAATCTCTAGAATTCGTTGAAAATCACTGGAATTCCTTGGGATTCTTTGGAAATCATTGGAATACTTTGCAAATCACTGGAATTGTTAGGAAATCTTTGAAATTTTTTTAGAAACAGGTTGTACAATAATAATAGTCATATGTAGTTAAACAAATATATTTATTGCAATTTGGTCACAGAAAACACCAAAAAGTTTGACAAACTAATTTTGAACAACTTTGAAAAACAAACTAAGTTTGTCAAACTTTTTGGTGTTTTCGGTGACCAAATTTCAATAAATATATTTGTTTACATATGACCATTATTATTGTCCAACCTGTTTCTAAAGAAATTTCAAAGATTTCCTAACAATTCCAGCGATTTTCAAAGTATTCCAAGGAATTCCACAGATTTCCAAAGATTTCCAAAAAATATTAGGAATTTCCAAGAATTCTAGTAATTTCCAAAGGATTCCAGTGACTTCCAAAGAATTCCAGAAATTTCCAAAAAATTCCAAAGATTTCCAGAAAATATTGGGAATGTCCAAGAATTCTAGTGATTTCTAAAGAATTGCAGTGATTTCCAAAAATTCCAGTGACTTCCAAGGAATTCCACAGATTTTATAAGAATTTCAATGATTTCCAAGGAATTCCAAAGATTTTCAAGAGTATTGCAACCACGTGTATACAACTTTTTTGGGATATTTACCCTTTCAGATTGATGTTTAATCACATGTCATCACAATATCATGTGCGACGACGCCGACGGCTGTATATAGGACTCATCCCCATTAAAAAGTCACTAATATAAAATTGGAAATCTTTTGAATTCTTGAAAATCATTGGAATTCGTGGAAATCATTAAAATTTCTTGGAAATGCTTGGGATTCATTAGAAATCTTTGGAATTCGTTGTAATCCCTGGAATTCATTGGAAAAATTTGAAATTCCTTGGAAATCTTTGGAATTTATTGGAAATATTTCGAATTCATTGGAATTCTTTGAAATCTTTGAAATTCCGAGTTTTGTGTACACAAATTGTTCTGGATATTTACCCCCTGGTTAAAATGGATATTTATTTTGAAAAAACCAAATTTAAATTGTTTAGGTAGCGGCTTAAACTCATAGAGCTTCATTACAAAATCACTTTAAAAAAGAAATAAGTAAATATTTATCACATGTTGAAATAAATACTACTGTTGAAGTAAAAAATAAATAATCGATGATTTTTCCTACTCACAATTTCATAATGTGAAATTTTTCATCATGGCGTTGGAGGTAAGTGATGGATTGTTTACTTTAAAAATTACAGTGATGTCGTCGACAAAAAGTGCCATTTTTGCATTTTTGCAATACTTCCAAAATTCAATATAAAGGCGGCGGTTCATTTGAAACAAACAATTAAGCAACCTACATAAACGTAAATTAATGAGGTTGCATAACTGACTTGTTTTGTTATCGTTACAATAGATTACCCTGGTTGTGCGGCCTAAAGGCCGCACTGAGCCGTCACTTCCTAATTAGTGATTGACGTGGTAGTTCAGCCTTATTGCGGACTTTATGGACAGCTTGATAAAATTATTATAAAAAGTATTTTTTCAAAAAGTAAGATAATATAATTAAGATAAGTTCTATCTGATTAATTATAATAAATTAAGAACATAGTCCAGTGATATATTAAGTTAAAAGGTCAGCCGAACGCTCTGACCTTTTATTGGGCGATTGAGGTAATGAATTGGTAGTAGTTTTTTTTAGGTTGATAAAAGATTTACCAGTGAGAACACTTTTTAAATTGGTGAAAAACGTAATTGCTGATTTTCTACAATCTTATAGCTGTTTAAGAAAGTTAAATTGATTTCTAGTTTTCAAACTGATAAGATTCGAGACAACTAGCAAATCAATGACTAAGACATGTTCAATTATTTCCAAATTTTTTATGAAACAAAAAATATCTTTGGTTATTTTAAGTTTGTAATGTTGGTAACAATTACTAATTAATAACAGTTAGAAAACTTTGAAATAATTTAGAAAACAAAAAATGGAACAGAGAAAAAAACCATACCAATGTGAAATTTGTAAGAAATTGTATTCCGTCTTGACAACATTAAAGAAACATAAAAAATTACACATGAAAATTAGCGATAACAAATTTCTATGCAGCATTTGTGATAGACCATTTTATTCTAAATCTAACCGTGAGGAACACGAAAAAGTTCATACTGCTCTGAAGGAACATCAATGTGATGTTTGCGGTTAGTATAGTAAAATATTTTATTCGTATAATTTGTATAATCTTTGTATTTCTTTTAGGTAGTGCATTTAAGACTTCCAATTATTTAAAGGTACACTTAAAAATTGTGCATTCGGGTATTAGACCATTTAGATGTGGAGTATGTGATAAAACATTTGCTAGGAAGTCAGGGCTTAAAAAACATATAAGGATACATACTGGCGAACGGCCATTTGAATGCGACGAATGCCATCAAACGTTTAATCAACGCTCAAATTTGCTAACGCATGTAAGAACGACGCACAAAGATGAAAAAAAATTCCAGTGTCTAGAATGTCAAATGAGCTTCAAAACACGAAGATTGCTTACGTATCATATATATGCACAACACACAGAAGAAAAACCACTAAAGTGTACTTATTGCGATCAAGGATTTATTTATCCACAGCTATTTAAAAGGCACATGCTGAGATGTAAATCCAGGCCGCGAAGTGAACAAATTTTTAATTAATACTGATTTAGACAAGCTGCGAAGGTGACCAGTATCTTATAAAATAGATACTGTTGTATCTGTGTACACTGTTCAGAACAAAATAGTTTGGCAATCATTCAACATTACATATTTTGTAATTATCAACAAGTCAATAAAATAATACCTGATACTGTTAGAAAAACACGGTACCGATTCAACCAACTGATGGTGTTCAAGAAATAATAGATATCTAGTAGTTATCCGCCAGATAATAAAGAATTGAACCAAATACTCATACCTAAAAAACAATTGCAACGCAATCTCAAAAACCAAATGAATTGTTTGTAGTTATATTTAATGATCAAGGTGGATTTTAGTATAGTTGTGATTGTGATAAAGAAAATTAGATTTTAAATTTAAATAGAGAATTAAAATAAATTACATAATAATATATTATTATTATATTCGATTCAAAATTTATATTATGTTGATTTTATGTATATTGAATAATATATTGATTACCGGATTTATTATGCTTTTGAAATCCGTTATTCTTATTACAATGCCGGTGTTAATAGAATTTTTTTTAAATTCTATATTGGTATTGATAGATTTTTCCCGCCTTCAATTTTTCCAATCGAATTTTCCAGAACAATACAAATCAATTATTTAAAGATGAGAACGTTAAAATAATTCTAAATCGGCATGGAGCTGTCCGCTCATCACCAAAACATTTTCAATTTTAAATATTGGAAATTTTACTATGTAATATATATATTCATTATATTCTTTATCTATAATAATATTTGTTTGATTTCTAATAATTAATTTAAACTTTAACTTTCAAGTTTCATCAAAATGACCGTAAGATCGATTTGAAAGGGTGGAATTGGTTGTTTATAATAAATCTGTTTACAAGTAATGAAAATTAAAATTTTAAATATCTCAGAACACGCGAAGTTATGAATATGACGATGAATTCAAAAGTGAACATTTATTTGAATTGTTTTAGATGACAAAGCAATTTTATAAATTTCTAAGTAACGAATATCGCAAACTTTCTGAGACAAATTTTCAAGTTAAGGTGGCAAATACCAATGTTATTTGGGCATAAGAATGAACGACGATTAGAAACAGAGTACAGATAACGTATGGTGCTGAAATTTTGACATAATATTATTTGAACATTTTTCAATAATACAGAGTAATTAGAGGTAAAAAGCATTTATAGTTAATGAACAAATAAATAAAGAAAACAGATCTGCCTGTATCGTAATCGTTTAAACTCTATTGGTCCAAAGAAGAAACTCTGTCAAAACTAAAAGGATGAAAATAAATAGTATGCATTTGCTGTAAAGCCAGAATATTATAGGATAGTTTTAGGTATAACTAAATCATATAAATTTAAAAGTTATAAATTTTGAATCAAATATTTAATATTAAATAATTCTGTCAATAGGTATTTTCTACATGATATTTATCATCTTCTATATTTTCATTCATAGATATTGTTTTCAATTGGATTATCAATATTACCAATCTTCGTTAGTGCAATCAATTCTTGAAATTATATTGAGCTATTACTATCATATTGTGTTTCTTCAATATCAATATATTTTTCCTTAACACAATCATAACTATACCAAAGTCCATCTTGATCCTTAAAAACAAGTTCAAACATTTCATTCTGTTCGTGAAGTAGCATATCAATTGTTTCTTGGACAAGAGTATTTGGTTCAATCAATGCCGAATCATTAGACTTTATTTCTTTATCTTCTAACAGATAACTTCTATCTATTATTTCTTGAATATCATTACTTGGTTGAACAAGTACCTTGCTCTCCTGATGGCAGTCATCAGGTATTATTTTATTACCTTCTTGATAATCACATTGATTGGCTGCCGCATTATTTTGTTCTAAAGTTGCATCGAGGAGGTGAAGATGTTCATCTGTATTTACCATATGATAATTTTCACCAACACGATTTAAAAGACACTTTTCACCGTCGGGGTTTATCTAAAAAATTATTAATTAAAATTTTGTTTTCATATTTAAAATACAACGAAATACTTACCAAAATGTAAAGATCGACTTGCGGCCTGGATTTACAACTCAGCATATGCTTTTTAAATAGCTGTGGATAAATAAATCCTTTATCGCAGTAAGTACACTTTAGTGGTTTTTCTTTTACGTGTTTTGCATACATGTGATACGTAAGTAATCTTCGTCTTGTGAAGCTCATTTGACATTCCAGACACTGGAATTTCTTTTCACCTTTATGTTTCGTACTTACATGTGTTTCCAAATTTGAGCGTTGTTTAAACGATTGATGGCATTGAATGCATTTATATGGCCGCTCTCCAGTATGTATCCTTATATGATTTTCAAGCTCTGATTTTCTAGCAAATTTTTTATCACATATTTCACATGTAAATGGTCTATATCCCAAATGCACTGCCTTAAGGTGAATGTCTAAATAATATGAAGTCGAAAATGATTTACCTAAAAAAATTCCAAGTTTGCAAATTTGACGAAATGAAAAAATTCGTAGATACTACTTACTGCAAACATCGCATTGATTATCTTGCTTTTCAAGTTTTTCATGTTCCACGTGTAATTTTTCATGTTCCTTTAAAATATCAAATGTTGAACACCATTCCTCACAAATTTCACATTGGTATGGTTGTACTTTCTGCTTCATTTTTATGGTTTGTAAACTATTTCCACGTTTTCTTTTAAAAACCGATATTTTAATATGTATTTTATTAATCAGTAATATTCATTATAATTTATTACCAACATAACTTATGTTCTTATCTTGAATAGTAATTTTGTAATGAAGCTTGAAAGTTGAAACCTATACTTCTTCAGAATTCATACAATAAAAAATATATTTAAAATATATTGAGAGGGGAAAAACAATTGTTTTTGTCTCTGGTTGTTGTTTGCTTGAAAAACGAAGAAAATAATATAAAAGATGCCAACGAAATCATTTTAAGTTTGTTATGTTGGTAATAATAGCTAATTAATAATCGGTTAAAAAAAAACTATGATAAAGTTTACAAAGCAAAAATGGAACAGAAACCAAAACCAAACCAATGTGAAATTTGTAAGAAATGGTATTCATCTTTGCAATCATTAAAGGTACATACAAAAATACAAGTTCATGATGCTGTGGAAAAATATCGATGTGATATATGCAGTATAAATTTTTTAATTTCGTAATATTTGTATATCTTTGTATTTCTCTTATTTAAAGGTTCACTTAAAAACAGTACATTCGGGTATTAAACCATTTAGATGCGAAATATGTGATAAAACATTTGCTAGAAAAGCAGAGGTTGAAAATCATATAAGGATACATACTGGAGAGCGGCCATATGAATGCAATGAATGTCATCAATCGTTTAATCAACGCTCAAATTTGGAAACGCATGTAAGTACGAAGCATAAAGGTGAAAAAAAATTTCAGTGTCTAGAATGTCAAATGAGCTACACAAGACGAAGATTGCTTACGTATCACATATATGCAAAACACAAAGAAGAAAAACCACTAAAGTGCTCTTATTGTAATCAAGGATTTATTTATCCACACCTTTGTAAAAACCATGAACTGAAATGTAAATGCAGGCCGCAAAATAAACTTTACATGTGGGTGCGTATATTTTTGTTTTTTAAATATAAAAACAAAATTCTAATTTTTTATGTTTCAGAGAAATCCCGAAGATGAATACTACCTTGTAAATCGTGTTGGTGCAAGTTATTATATAGTGAATACTGATGAACATCTTGACATCTTCGATGAACGTTTAGGACAAAACAGTTCGGCAGTCCTTCAATATCAAGAAGTTAATAAAATTTCAACTAATCACTGCGAGAAAAGCTCGGTACCGCTTCAAACAAGTAATGATATTCAAGATATAATAGATACTAGTTATCAGCCAGATAATGAAGAATTACTTCAAATACAAGAATCTCAAAAACCAAATCAATTGTATGAAGTTATTTTTAAGGGCCTAGATGGATTTTGGTACAGTTGTGATTGTGTTAAAGAAAACATTAAATACTTTAACGCTGAAATTAAAGAAACAAAAAAAAACAAAAATGAATTTAAGAGAGAAGATATTGATATAGATATAGATAACACGAATAAAGTTGATTAATTTTTAATTAATTTGTAAAAATGGCAAAATAAATTAAAATTACTTAATAATATAAAGTATTCGATTTGTATGTTGCAATGTATATTGAATAATATATTGAATAATATATTGAATTATTATTCCTGGTTTAAATTTAAGACAGTACATCTTTTGCGTTGGGGTAACTTTTATTGATGGCATAATTTGAGAGACCATTTAAATTCATAATTTGGTAATTTAAATACGTATTGAAAAAACCGACAATTTGTTTTTCGTTGATTTTTAAAAGTCTATTAAAATAGGAGAGGGACCCGGGCCAAGTTTGAACATTTACCCACAAAGATTGTGAAAAAAAATAAAAGTTAGTCAAAGTCCAGCCCGAACTGGTTTAGTGTTGATTTGGGTGGGATGAAAAAGGGCGAAGGATGGTATTATTGTGATTTCCGGCAGAAGTCGACGTTAAAATAAAAAGTATATAATACAAAAATTGTATTATAAAATAATTAAAATAATTTAACTTTGACGAAATAAGGTAAAAGTATACCTCTCTGTGTCTTAAATAACCACAAATATTTTTGGATAAAAAAATTAAGAAGTTTCCGAGATATTAATTTTTTTCAGCCCAAAATACTTTTTTTTCAAAGCAAAATTTTGCTTAGGAAAATCATCGTGCATAGTTCTGTCATGTTTCATTTTTTTGTTTTGACATAATATACTTGTTGGTAAAATAAAAAAAAATCTATAGTCACAATTCAAAAACATGTTCAAAAATGCTAAAATAACAAAAAATTACTTTTGTAACAATAAAGTTTTTAATAATTTTGATAATCTCTTTGAAATATTTAAAAAATTAAAAAACGAAATGAGTATGGCGTTTTACCTGACATATCCAGAAGATATTTCGGATACTCTTTGACATCCACTGATTTCTTTTAGACAGTGTTTTCAAAATGAATTACAAAAAATTAATTCCATTTACGAATTAACAGACTTGATATTAATTAAAAACTTTTCTTCTTCTTGTAGTTTTAGCGAAATTATTACTTACTTGTAATATATTTTTAACCATTCCTGTTTCCGTAGCTTCTCTTGAAAGCTTTGGCAGGACCGTAGTTAGACATTGGCCATGGGGAGGGGGGGGGTTATGGAATTAAAAAAGAGGTTAATATACCCGTATTTTAACTTAATTTTTATAATAAGGAAATACCAAGAAGAAATTATAGCTTCTTTGTTACGAATGACCAGTGGCGGATTAAGTCACTCTGGGGTCGGGGTTCTAAGGTATTTTTGAGAGGTGGAGAGAGGTAAAACCCCCACGAGCGCCGCCGGCGGTAAAATTTGAGTTTTCAAGGTCAACAAGCTTTAAATGTTAGAAATATTTGAAGGTATTATTTTAATACAAATTTCCAATGAAATTTTTATCAAAGAAATGCTTTTAATAGCTACGAAAAAAGAATTAAATAAGCCTCAACTCATAACTTTAATAATAATTTCACGTAAATCGGACCCCTTTCCTTGCAGTGCCCGGGGCGGTGGCCCCCCTCTTAATCCGCCACTGCAAATGACCTGCCGCTTTTATTACTTCCTTTGTACATTTTTTCAGTTTTCAATATTATTACTATATTTTTAAACATTTAGATATTTTTTTAATTGGTTTTTTATGTTCTAGTTTATTTTTTTTCTACCTATTGAGGTGTTTTTCTTTTTCGGATGTTATGATTGCAATCATATCCATGAATTTTATTTAATTTTCAATATTTGAATTTTTGTTAATTTAGTATTTTATTTTTTTATATTTGTGTTCAACTTTCATCTTACATTTTTATAATAATACATTAGATACATTTAATATTTGGTAGTTTTAATTTTAATAAATAATTTTCAGGCAGAGTAGGGGGGCCTATGGAAGTTTTGAAACGTAAGCCCGGAGTAATGTAATTTGTCAAGAATCATTAAATATCCACCATAAAAAATCCATATCATTCTGCTTTAACGAACGTCCATTCAAATGGATTTAAAAAAATCTTGCCTATAATAATATTTTTTTTATTATTATTGTTGTTAGAATTAACAAGATTTACCAGAACATATTTCTTGTCAGGGAACATTAAATACCTAACATAAAAAATCCATTAATCCGCCATAATATTACAGAGGTACCAGGTACCTTAATTATTATTACAATAATGTAGAATAGTTAAATATTAAACTCAATTTTGGGAAACATATTAAAACTGATACAGTTGAAATATAATGCCATAACTACTCGAAATGTTGAAGCACAAATTATATTTAGCCATTATTTTTCTAACGTTCGTATCGCCAAACTTGGCAAATGATTTTTATTCAAAAGTAGGTAATATTTGTTTGATTTCTAATAATTATTTTAAATTTTTTACTTTTAAGTTTCATCAAAACGATTATAAGATCGAATTTCGAAGAGTGGAATTAGTTGATTACAATAAATCTGTTTTCAATGTAATGGAAATTAAAACTTTTAAATATAATAGAACACTCGCAGTTATGAATATGACGATGAATTCAAAAGTTAACATGAGTACTGGATTAGAGGTAATCACCTAATTGGAGTAAAATATTATTATTATGTATTTGATTTGTTTTAGATGACAGTGCAATTTTATAAATTTTTAAGTAACGAATATCGCAAACTTCCAGGGACAAATTTTCAAGTTAATTATTGTAAGAGTTTGAGTACAAATATTATGGGACTACAAATTATGGCTAAATGTGGAAATTTCACTACATGTGAAGTAGTTCAAGTTTAGTAACAATTGTAGATAATTGTAGATTTTTAATTATGGATTTTTAGGAAACGACCTATGTGGCGTGTAATCTTTATCCTGACGAATCTCGATATCCACCTTACCTCCCCAGTGGTGAATTCAAATTTGAAATACAAATTGTTTATAATGATGCAATAGTAGCTACATATAATATGTATGTTAAAATATACCGTCCTATTGCAAGGCCAAGGAAATAAAAAGCCGTTTACTAATTTTAGTTATTTTTAAAAATTATTTAAAATTATACAATAATATGATAACAATTAATTGTTCTAACATTTTAATCGTAGATTAGATTCTAACTCCTTTTGTATGAATCCAGGAATTAGATATTGAGATTTAAATGAAATTTTTAATATTCTACCTGTTCTTTATTTAGTTATTTAATGTTTTCACAATGACCATGTCAATAATTTACGTGACATGAGGATAAATTTTACCCGATTAAAATCAGACAAACTAAATTCGGAAATTCTCAAAACTAGCATTTTTATGGTTTTTTGTTCTTGTTTAAACTATGAACTTTGATTCATCAGAAGCGTATTTTTGGTTCATCTTTGATTAACTCTTTGTGCATCGGAATAGCATGGAAGCCCTCGGTTGGTTATTTAATTTACCGTGAATTTTGAATGTAAAAAAAAAATTAAATATATTATTTATTATTACACTGGTGTTTTTTGGAAAAAGTAAATAATATTATGTTGGACGCCCTGTTAGAAAATCTGTTAAAACTAAGGATGAAAATAAATAATACGCATTTGGTGATAGTTTACTTTATTTTAATTTTCTTCTATATTTTCACTCGTTTATCGTATATTTTGTATGTTTTTCTGTAAAACTTGGAGACTGAGCTTCATAATTAACACTACAGATGGATAGATAGCTATTATTTTCAATTGGGTTATCAATATTATCGATCTTCATTATGAAATGATATTGAACCATAATTATCATAATAACGATTTGTTTCTTAAATATCGGTATATTTTTCATTATCATATTCAGGACTATACCAAAGTCCATTTTGATCATTAATATCAACTTCAAACAATTCATTCTGTTCTTGAAGTTGCGTAGCAATAACTTCTTGGAAAATATGAGAGTTTGGTTCATCCAATGCGGAATCGTTGGAGGAAATTATTTGAACTAATTCTTTATTATCTGGCGGATAACTTGTATCTATTTCATCTTGTAGTATATCATGACTTGGTTGAAGCGGTACCTTGCTCTCCTGGCAGTCATCAGGTATTATTTTATTATTAATGTCTTGAAAGTCTGCCGAACTACTTTGTTTTAAATGTGCATCGAGGACATCAAATTGATCATCTGTATTCACTACATAATAATTTGAACCAATACGATTGACAAGATATTGTTCTCCTTCGAGGTTTGTCTAAAAAAAATTGTTAATTAAAAATTTGTTTTCATATTTAAAACACAAAGAAACACTTACCCACATGTAAAATTCATTTTGCGGCCTGGATTTACAAATCAGCATATGCCTTTTAAATAGTTGTGGATAAACAAATCCTTTATCGCAGTAAGTACACTTTAGTGGTTTTTCTTCCATGTGCTTTGCATATATGTGATACGTAAGCAATCTTCGTCTTTTGAAGCTCATTTGGCATTCTGGACACTGGTATCTTTTTTCACCTTTGTGCGTCGTTCTTACGTGCGTTTGTAAATTTGAGCGTTGATTAAACGTTTGATGGCATTCATCGCATTCAAATGGACGTTCTCCTGTATGTATCCTTATGTGGTTTTCAAGCTCTGCTTTTCTAGCAAATGTTTTATCACATACTTCACATATAAATGGTCTATATCCCGAATGCACTGCCTTAAAGTGATTCTTTAAATAATAGGAAGTCGTAAATGATTTACCTAAAAAAATACAAAGTTATGCAAATTTAACGAAATAAAAAAATTCCTACTACGTACTGCAAACATCGCATTGATGCTCTTTCCCAGCATTATGGAGTTTTTCGTGTTGCTGAAGCATCTGAAGAGTATAACATGATTTATCGCAAAGACTACATGGAAAAGTGCGATCTCTAGTTTCCGGGTGCAATTTTAGATGATTTTGTAAAGTTTGTATCGAGGCGTACCATTTTTTACAAATTTCACATTGGTATGGTTTTACCTTCTGATTCATTTTTTTTTAGTTTGTAAACTTTTTGAAAGTTTTCTGTTAAAAATCGGTATGTTAAGATTTATTTATATAGTAATTAGTTATATTATTAATTACCAACATAATAAACTTAAAATTATTTTCGATATCAATATTTTGTAAATCCTAAAAGATGCACACATACTTTTTAGAACTAATATGTTTAAAAGTTATCACAAATAAAATACACTGTAAGTATATTAAAATTGCAAACATTTTCACCATACTACGGCATCATCGGGCAATAAACTAGAATTTTTTAGTTTTTCTAAGCAGGGCCGTCGCGTTCCGAAGGCGCAAGGGGTGCACAGCACCCGAACGTCAACCTACTAAGGGCGGCAGAAATAAAAATAATTGACCTTAATGATTTTTATTTTTTTAACAAATTAACAGTTATCGAAGAACTGAAATCAGAATTTTACAATTAACCCTATTAGGTCTGATGTTCTGATGAAGAATGGCAGAAAATTATATCTTGCACCCGGGCGGCAGATACCCTTAGTTCGGCCCTGTTTTTAAGATATTGATATAATACCATCCCAAGAATATGCCTGCAAAGTTTTGTAGCTAAATTCGAACTCGTTTTAGGGGTACGCTTTCTTTCACAGGTATATTTCGCCCCCCCACATTTCGAATTTTGGATCAAAAATTGTTTAAATCACTTTTATCTAGTTTGTACCCGTTTTTACCTTCTTTATTTTCGTTTGTACCCATTTAGTTTTTCAAATATTTTAAAATATCTAAAATGGGCAAATGCCCATTTCCAATTCCAGCTCCCCTCATTTCGAATTTTGAATCTAAAATTCGAAAGTGACTTTCTAGCACACGCAGTAATGTAAATGACAGCCTTTAATGCTTCTCTTGATGTTGTTTTGCTAAGGGTTATTTATTTCTTCAAAATCTTCCTCCAATTTTTCGATGTGAGACATGTCAGGACTTTGTGGCGGCCAATCCAACAGAAGAATTTTATTTTCTAAAAATATTTATCTTTTATATTTCAAATTATCCTCTAATATACCAAAAATAAATTAATTTTAATTTTCAATCAAAACTATTAACCGCAAACAAAATCGCGGACGTGCGGCATTATCTTCCTCGAATGACCTTCGTTTCTAAATTTTACCCCAAAAACCTCGATGCTGCGCATTTTTAAACAAAATTATATTAAATGAAAACTGAAGCCACAGCAATATATTATTAAAATTTTGTTGGTGAGATACTGCTGCTCACTAATCTAACTCAGAAAATAAATTTGTTTCTTAATGCCAAAATAAATTGGCCCATGGGGGGATCGAACCCACGACCTTCGCGTTATTAGCACGACGCTCTAACCAACTGAGCTAATGGGCCGATGCGTTTCAACTTAGAATATCAATCTAAGATTTTGGAAATGTTTTTGTTTATTATTTTTACCGAATAATAATAATCATACTATGTGATACTGATAACAATGACCTTAGATCTGAGATTATACTTCATTGCTTTTATGAAAAATAACCTAACTGCGTAGTGGCGAACTATAGACAGAGGTTCTGGATTTCTTCTTCTAAAATTTAAAATTTTAGAATTTGGTTTTACTAACGAATTTTCTAAAAAATTGAAAATGCAGAGATGTCGCTAAGGGAATAGGATGGGTCGGTCTTGGCTCAACTAAAAATTGTCTGGCTCACCCTTTGACTTACTGTGATTTAATAAAATGAAAATAACAAGAAATAGTATACAAAATCAATAGTCGGTAGAAAATAATATCTGAGCAGTTGGCGTGGTATATTTTATGTTTTATAATAATATTAATAAATCGGTTATTTAACCGCTATAGCATTAATTAGCAATAAAAAATTATATTGGTTTATTTGGGCCAAACCACACATTTTTTGTCTCTTTGACTTTTCTCGTAAAATCAATGGTTTTTAAGATAAATTTCGATAAATGGCGAAAACTGCCTGCCTTTATGAATTTTTTTCTCAGAAATCAATTGTCCAATTAGAATAAATGAAATACAAAAATATTCAGCCAACCTTATATTATCACGACAATTTTTTTTCATTTTTATTTTAGTGTTATAACCAGTGGCGTACCTAGAACTTTTGTCGCCCGGTGCGGTCTCCACTTTTGCCGCCCATTCGAAGTTTTTATAAATTAATTAACATATCAAAACATATTCCTAGTTTAAAAAAATTCGAAAAATCGAATAGTAAACTTTTAAAGTGAACACCCAAAATATGTGCCGCCCGGTGCGTACCGCACCCACCGCTCCCCCCTAGGTACGCCACTGGTTATAACAGTAAAAACCATCCTCAGTGTGTAGGTACGTCCGTCCGGCGAGCTAGGATGGAAGCTTTAATTCAAATTCAAATAATACAATATATTAAGTAGTACACGTTGATTTTCATAATTTAAATTACCCAAAACAACTAAACAAGGATTTAGTAATAATTATAAAACACAAATTTGTGTGCTTAGTCCATTATATTAAAAACTAATGATTTTACAAAGTCAAAGAAGCAAAAAATGTGTTTTAGTACAATTTAGCTTCTATAATGTTTTCAAATTTTTCCTCAAAATTTGGATTTAAAAAAAAGTTATAGTCGGTAAACCGGTCGCCTATATGTTGTGTACATCTACAAACAAGGGAATATAAAAAAAGTACAAAAAAGAAATGAAAAAAAAAAGAAAAACACAAAAAGAAAATTATATTTAAAATAATTATGTTTTATAAACATAGATTACTTATAGGAGGAAAATACGACAGACAAATATCACTCCTGGTCCACCTAAAACAAAAATCTGGTAACGCCGCTGTCGCCCCCCCCCATAGACTCTTTGTGCACAAGGCGATTAGCTCATCTATACAATCGTCAAGGACCGGGTTTGCAAAAGTTAATTTTTCATGAAGAAAAATGTGGTTTTGATTGGCATGAGATGAAATCAATAAAATATAAGAAAACAAATATCAAATTAATTTATATAAAATAAGAAAGAAACACAAAAATTCATTCCATTATTCCATAAAAGAATTATTTATTATTATAATATTACGGAGATTAGCATTGTCTTTAGAACGAACCCTTCCTTGTAATACAGAGGAGTTAAAAAAAATTATAATATAAAAATTTACAGATAGAAACCTTTGTTTTTAAATTTCAAAATTTTGACCTCACTATAGATTTTCAACAATTTAATTATTGGTATAAAATAATTTGCATCCTGATAATAAAATAAATTGGCCCATGGGGGGATCGAACCCACGACCTTCGCGTTATTAGCACGACGCTCTAACCAACTGAGCTAATGGGCCGATACATTTTCATTTTGAAAATAAATTTTGAAGTTTTGCGTACTTCACTTGTTTTGTACTTTCACGCACTAGCTGATAGCATTGACCTTAGATCTTAGATTATAATTTATTGCTTTTGTGAAAATAAAAATCATATTTAAAACTGCTTTCGGGGTATGTATCTATAGGTGCATACCTACAAATGTCCACATGCAGGAAATGCAGTTTAAGCCGATTATTTTGTAAACTGTTAACAATTTTTTTGTTTTGTTTGTAATGATAAAAATTAATTTTATTCCAAATATACATGTAGTATTTCCTATATTTGTAATGGTATTACCATTATCAATTTAAAAAATTTTTGTACCAACCCACTTCGTTCAATAACCCGCAAGGTTTCGTAAGCCCGAAGTGCAAATCTTCTAACCAGAATCAGAATCATGAAATGACATTATGGAATACCGGGCTGAGCCCACACTTCCTTAAAATGACTGGCGAGAACCGCCTGGTTTGACATCGCGTTGAGGAATTTGCACACAACCGTCCGCCGGGGATCTGCCGACTTTAGATCCGATTAGAGCCGTATCAAGACTGTCGGCAGATTGGCTGAGATGTGATGGGGTATCGTGAAGGTCGCTGACAATGCGAATCATGGCGTGCGGAATGGGTCCAAAAAACATGGCGGAACCCAACGGCAGAAGGATAGAAATTGTCTATGAGGATAGAATTTGGCCGTAAAGCTTATCGTCTGTCTTCAGAGGCGCGAGGCTGACAAGGGCGAGGGCGAGGTCCAGTCTCTTGTCGGAGGAGAATCAGTCTCTCCGAGAAAAGGCTCCGTCATCCCGCTTCCTGGGGCATTGGGGGGGGGGGGGGGGGGGGCTAGAATCGACACCGATTCTTTGGTCCTGGAGGAATACTTGATTCACGTACTCTAGTATTGGCTGCCGGAAGGGGAATGGAGTTACCATTACCTGGTCTGGGCTATGACTGCGTACTATAGGAGCATTTGTTTCTCTGTGGGCATGCAGTCTGTGCCCTTTGCTAACCAGTTGGCGAATTTATTTTTATATATAAAAAGAAGCTGGGTTTGGTTAGTACCACATTAAATTATTAAAACATAAAAAGCAGGTTACTTACCCCCCCCCCCTTGAAATTTGAATTTTTGTTTCTACCTAACTAGCACTGGTAAAATATTAGAATTTTACTTTAAAATCATGAAGCCAAACAAAACTGAATGTTTTGCCCCCCTCTATATTTGACTCTTCCGGCCCCACTGGCTTTTATTATATCAGAATTTACAGATAACATAATTTGTTTTTAAAATTTTAAGCTATTGACCTCGCATAGATTTTATCCAAATAAGTTTTTAATATAAAATATGTTTGTTTCCTAATAACAAAATAAATTGGCCCATGGGGGGATCGAACCCACGACCTTCGCGTTATTAGCACGACGCTCTAACCAACTGAGCTAATGGGCCGATACATTTTAACTTGGAATATCAATCTAAGATTTTGGAAATGTTTTTGTTTATTATTTTCACCTAATGGTCTGTTCGTCGGACGACTATCTGAAACTGATAACAATGACCTTAGATCTAAAATTTTACTTCATTGCTTTTGAGAAAAATAACCTAACTACGTAGTGGCGAACTATAGACCGAGGTTTTGAATTTCTATTTTTAATGCGGTTATTTTAACCAGCTAAATCCATTAAAAAAATCCGTCGGGGCGCGACAGAACTCAAAATCTGGGATCCGAGATTTGACAATGTCAAGGGCAGTGAAAACCTACCCTCCGCACCCCTTTTGGGCGGCTCTGTGTAGTTTTTCCTACCCCTGGGCAAAATTGAACAATCATCGGAGGGCAAAGGCGCTCGATAATGCAAGGACTCGATCGTCGTGGACGCGGCGACTGCATGCAGTGGAATGAAACGCTCTCTCTCAAAAAGTCGATTTTTAAAATGAAATTGTGAAATAACCGTTGGGCCGATTTTCTATCGCACTTTTGAAGGGAAGAAGCGTAAAAGGTGGACGGTAAATTATAAAATTTACCCCCCCCCCCTTAGAACCAAAATCTGGGTCTGCGCTCGGTGAAGATCTTTAAACAAAAATAAAAAATATACTTAAAGAAATTTTAAGGATACAATAAATCTTGAAGAAGAGAAAAAAAGTGGGTTAAATGGATTCCTACATTCCTTCTATATAATTAACCCCCTCCTAGAAAGAATTATTTCTAAAAGGTAATAATGTATTAGTATAGGAGTAGAAGCATTCCTAAAAATTTTCTTTAAAAAATCATCGGTATATCGAAGTAGAGCCCAAGTGTACTTTAATTAATGTATAAGAAAAATAAAAAAAAATTAAGAAAACCCCCCTTTCAAGTGGAAATTTACAAAAATTGCAAATGCTCGCAAAAGTATTCGTGTAATCCTAAAAAGAGTTAAAAAAAAAGTTCAACGGAATACCGAAGAAGGGGCTCAAATGCCCAAGGTTAGTTTTGACAAAAGTAACCTTGAAAATCTTGTAAGTAACTAAACGAAATGAAGTAGTACTTGGATTGAAGAAAAAATTGAAAATTTTGAATTGGTTGTAATAATTGTTATTTTGAATTAAACTGTTTTTATGAAATCATGAAGTTGGCCTGCTTGCTCCGAAGCCTAGCGTTGACTTGCTACGTTCCTGGGCCAGTGGCGTAAATAAGGGGATTGATTAGGGTGATCGATCACCCCCCAAATGCTAATAATAACCCGGGAAAAATTATATTAATTAATATTCCATACCTCCCAGTAGTATAAATCTCCAGTAATATAACCCCCCCGCCCAAGTTAAAATCCTATTTACGCCACTGACCTGGATAATGCCTACCCCGAAAAACCGCCACTGGTGTATATTTACATAATATAAATAAATTAATACTGTTTTGCCACTATTCTGTCATCTTCAGATATTAATCTGACATTCTTAACATATTGTTAGACAAAGGGGAGGTCCCAAAGACCCGCTATTTTACGAAAATAAAATTTCTTGCAAAATAAGTCATTATCAAATAATAGTCGTCGTTAATAATTTATAAAAATTTTCACAGAAGTTTACCTGAAAATTTACTACAACATCATTTCGTGCGGTTTTCAAAATCTGAAAATTGTGTTTACCAATAATTGGTAATCATACTTGGTTTGTTAGGTAGTGAAAAATTGCCTATCCATTAGTTAGGTTAGATGTAGCATAACCTCACTTTATTTTAAATAAATTTCAAGAAAAATGCCTTCCAGCATATCACAGGTAATAAATCGCTAAAACTTAGAAGCATACCATTAATTTTATTTTATTTAGCTCGAAAGTTCGTCAGAAAAGTTTAGAACCTTCATCATCGATGGAGAAGGTCACACTTTTGGAAATGCCATAACTTCAATTATAACAACATAGTAAGTATCCCAAATTTATAGGTTTTCTTAAGTACTAAGTTTGTATAATTTTTAGCGAAGACGTAAAATTTTGTGGTTACTCCATAAATCATCCTTCTGAAGTAAAAATTGTTCTTCGAATAGAAGTATTTAAAGGAAAAGCAATTGATGTTTTAAAAAGAGGTTTACGAGATTTAATGGACTTGTGTGATCACACGGTGAATACTTTCGAAAAGGCAGTTGCAGACTACGAAAACGAATAACTTGTTGCGAGTAGTTAGTGCCTTCATATAAAAGTTTGTACATAGTTAAATTACTAATAAATTTTTTACTTCTTAATTAGTTTAACCTAAAACAGACATCTTTCCTGACTTCATAATTTGTTTCGACTAGAAAGCAGATTTAAAGTTTATAAAAGTGTAATAATAGCAGAAAAGGTTTTTATTTGGATCTTGTTCTCAATTTCTTTTTAAAAGCTAATTCCGAATTGTAACGTAACTGAGTGAATGCAACTGTCCGTTTTGTATTATTGGAATCATTCCGAGTTTAAAATATGTGAAGCATATGAAAGTCAGATTTTTACATGTTGAAATTTTAAGAACACTTCATGTTAATCGGTCCAAGTGCAGTATTATTTTTATTATGAAGAAATAATTATTCTTGCGTGATTTTAACTTGGATTTGACATGATATATTACACGAAGTTTTATCGAACAAATACAAAGTAACGAACAAATATTAATTTTTATAATTTTTTTTATAAGTATAATTTTTTTTTAATTTCAATGTACATACTATAATTGATAATAGTTTCATTTTAAAATATAATAAAAAAACTTGGCAATAGTAACTAAATTTAGTCGTCACTTTTAATCTTTTTCTCAGTCGGTAAATCTTCTGCACCATCATGTTTACGTTTTAAATCTTGAGAATCTGAATTTGATAAACCTGCTTCTATGATTACTTCTTTGAAAGCGTCTAATTTTTCAGGATTTGCTAACAAACTGTCAGGATCTACTAGCAACCTATCAGTTTCAAGCTCCTGATGTAAACCTTCAGGTATAGGTTCAACTTTATTGTTTAACTTAGCTTGCGTGGCAGAACTTGTATCAATTTTAAGAATTTCTCTTAACGTCATAGTTGCATAACTAGAAGACGTCAAAGAAAATTCTACAACAATGCCTTTGTAGGTTCCACTAGGATCTTGGTCAGGTTCAGTGTTGCCTTCCAGTACTTCAATGTCAGAACGAATCAGTGTTGCATGAGGATCATTGTAACGTAAAATTTTGTAAGAAAAATCGTTAACTTGATTCAAAATTTTACGATAAGCACCACTCACGTTATAAGTTTTAACTTTTTGTTGCGGCATGGCTAAACTCAAATTGTACGATTGCAACATTTCTGCGTACCAAGTTTTGATTTCATTTTCGGGATAAACGACATCAAAACCAGGTAGAGGCATGACGATATCATGAATTGTGTAATTTTTGAGATTATTTTCCGATAAAATCTTAACATCTAGATGAACAGGGCCGTCATTTGATTCGTCCACTTCGGGAATCTTATCGGAAGCGAAGACCAAATCGCCGATTATTGGTTTCAAACCAAACTCTTTGATGCGCCTTGAAACCATTTTATTCCAAACTATGCTTTGAAAAGAGTGCAGGTATAACAGCCTCATATTTCTTGGAATATTTTCCAAAGCATTAACGTAATCGTTACTTCCATTTTTTGCCAAACCAATCAACAGTTTGGACTCTACGCATTTATTACGCAATCGTCTAAATGAATCGCAAGCTAATTCACTATTCGAAGTCTCATTATAAATAGTTTTAGCTTTTGTAACTTCCGAATAGGGATCATCACTCTCCCTAACTTTTAAAATCAAATTGCACGCTTCCTTCCAATTTCCTTGCAACAATTTGATTCCAACTTCATACGTCGGAACCTCCTTATCGTTTCCAAAACGTTGCAATCCAAAGTAATTAATAAAACCTTTCGTTTTCACAGAATCCATAACTTTATTTATAAGTTCATCATCTGCAGTGACGTTACGAATCGCAATTGAGAACTTGTTACCCTTAAGTTGACCCAAACTTAATGGTTTATCTTTAAATTCGAGATTTCCTATTCGAATATTACGAACGTGCCGACAACAATTTAACAACTTTCTTGGTTGAATTTTTTTTAGACAAAACCATTGCGTTGTTTTAGCTCGTTTATCCTTGACCCCTGCATAAGTAAACGCAGACGAATTCATTTTGAGACAATCTGCAATTTTAAAAGATGCTTGTAAGGTATCCATCGCTTCCTTGTAAACTAAAAAATAAACGTATTCTCCCAACCCTTTAGGCCATTGAATACGATGATCTTTCTGAATTCCTCTTTTGTATTTCCTCACCTCAATTACCTTGGTGTCTTTGACGGCCTTCGTACTAGAAACTACCTTTTTACCAAACGTCTTTTTAATAACTTCGTGAATTCGAGTGCGTTCCTCCTTAGATAATTTAGTGACATCAATTTCGTACGGAGTGGGATTAGGTGATTCGACCAAAGCTTTCAAACGTTCCCAAATTTCTGGAGATATCAACTCACTTGAACAATCTAAATTTACTTCTTCATTCGGATCCTCACAAAACTGTTGAGGAACTTCCAAATTCGTCAGCTTGGCAACCACACCGGAATAATCAATTTCGTGGACGTGAAAATCAGAGAAACGCTCTTTAATAACACCTACTATTTCAGGAAAGTCGCTGATGTACTCAGTGATCCCTGCATCAGCTTCGGACAATTTTGATGATGCACAGAAATTGTTTCGTTTTTCCTTATGGAAATCTTTTTTATGGTACGACGACATAACTGACCGGTTCTGTTTTATAAATTAAATCAATTTATAAACATGTTGTCGAAATCGAGGTTATGTTACCTTAGTTTACTTTTAGGTTATATTATGATACACAGGGTGCTTTAAAAATTTATTATAATTGACTTGTTCGACCGATTAATTTTAAATTTGAGGTGTTATGAGGTGTACTTCCAGTGTATTTTGCTTTGTAGTCTGTACCTTGGCAACAGCTAAATTATTATTTACTTTTCTGCCGGCTGTCAGATAACAAAAATATTATTTTTTTAATAGAATTTGAGATATTATGTCAAGCACCTTGAAAAATTCAGTTTTTATGGGTTATCTAAGATTTCCTTGAATTTCCTGAGATTTCCTAAGACTTTTTCGAATTTCTACAGATTTCTCTAAATTTCCTTTCACTCGTAAACCAGATTTCTCCAGCGATTCCTTCTTCCCTCGGTTAAAGAAAATTGTAAATAAATGTAAATCAATTTGTATTAATGATATCATATTACATCGTAAAGCATCGTTTCCACCTAACGAATGCTATGTAATTTAGGTGTATATTCATAAGAAAAAGTACATTTTTTGTTTAAAATGTAATTTCAGCTATGTAGGTATAAATTTAAGTAAACTTTTATTTATTTTAAGTATTAATAAATTATTAATTAAGTGGAACGAGTGAGTTCAGTGGAAGGAGGTTCGAGCGGCTTGGGCGTGAATCCGTTCTTCAACCTTTGTGCAAGGGTGGCGTAAGTAGTTAGGTATAAGTTTGTAATTTTATTTATGTATAACAAGGTTTAGGTATGGTCAATTGAATTAGTGTTATAATAATATTGTAGTTTGATTGGATATGCAGTCCCCTTAATTCCGAAGTTGGCACCATCTGAGCAAAACCCCAAGCTAGTAAGAGCAATATACCTCGATCGGTTGACTGTTAATGTAGGCAAAGGTAGTGATGTCTTGCTTCGGAAGGGAGGGAGAGGACAATTTTTTTAAAGAAGTTTATTGCGTTGTAAGATAAAAATAAGAAAATAATAGAACAAAACACATATATTTATTTATATTGTATACAAATTTCGTATGTTTATCTATTATTGCTAACATCAAACATACAATGCGATATTTTTTTTATTTTGTTACAATTTAAGTACAATTTTTCATTTATAATAAAATAACGGGTAGTAATCATCTCAACATACAATAATAATAGCATTCCATAGAAAAAGAAGAATTTATTTACAATAAATTTGATTCATCTTGGACAGATTTGCAATTTATATAATACATGCTGGAGGGAATGTGTGACTCATTAAATGCAAAGCATTTAAAAATCGCGTTACTGTTGTGGCTCTTAAATGCCTCACTATTAAACCATTTTACCACGCGCAGTTTCTTATAATTAGCTACAGGGTTTGGACACTTATTTGTATTTTTATGCTCCTCCAACATTTTTAAACGAAGCAACAAAAAAATACAAATACTTGATTCATCATTTGCTGGCTTAACTTAGACTTCGTGCAAGCTTCAAAAAGCAACGCTACAGGTCGTGCTTATATAAATTCGCTATTAAGCCAGCGTTTTAATGTAGATTGACTTGTATAGTTAATACTTATATTATTAAAACACAACATATTAAATGATTTTTCTACCCTACAATTAAGTACTGAAAACTACAATTATTTTTAAGTTATAAACAATAAAACCTAAAGCCCAAAAACGTCTAGCTTTTTCAATTTTTAAAATTAAAATTCAATATATTACTTTTTTAAAACTATTGCACAAATTGTTTTTCAAAGTGAAAGGTGCTAAAATTAGTTAAGTGTTACTACAAAAATATTATAATAACTATTCAACAGCTTAGTAATTGTTAAAAATATTATGATCTTCTTTTAAAGTCAGTAACGTTGTTGAAATTCATGATGCCATCTGTTAAAATCAATATGGAACACCACTATCGATCCTAACGCTAAACCGGCTAGCAAAAATCTAGAAGAATAAAATAAAAAGCACCGTTAATATTCTGAATAAACAATTGCGGTAAGCCCAATAAATAAAAATTGTACTTACTTCTGATCATGTGACAACGCAAGAGACCTAACGCTACTATCACATGCTGGAAAGGCATACAATAAAGCCAAGTTGAACGTCCTCCAAACTTCTACTATGCCCTTATCTCCACCGGTCATTAAATATTCGCCATCTCGGCTTAGTAATAGGCACTAAAATTATAAAACCAAGTCAGTACTAAACATTCGTACAACGTAAAGGTGTATTACCTGTAGATTATCATTGTGGGCTTCACATCGTAACCTTTTACCGTTGATTGTGAACGCCGCTATATTTCCTCGTTCGTAGTTTATTACTATTACGCCTTCACGAGACATAGCGATATTTTCTGGCGAAGCGAAACCCGTAGGTGGATCTAACGATCGTAATAAATCGCCAAACGTGGTATGCACCAAAACAGGACCATCTAAAACCAAATTTAATGATAAGGGTTTCCCATAATTTTTAAGTTACTTACTTTGTGATCCAGAAACGACCAAACCGAGTTCTGCCGAAATCACCACACTGCTAACAGGTTGTTCGTGCCCAGTTAAGGTCGCTCTCGGTGTGGGTACTTCCCCTTCGCCTACGATAGTTTGAGTTCTGGCGTTCCAATGCCACAAAAGCACCGTGCAATCGGCAGAACCCGACGCAATATAACAATCCGAAGTAATGTTACACTCGGATCTTGACAAACATGTAACGACACCGTAATGCCCAAATACTATTTGAACAATTTTGGCCATTTCAGTAGAGAAAATACGAAAACTGTTATCCCAAAATCCACAAGACAATAAAAATCTACTATCGACAGTTGTAACAAAACAATTTGAGCGTATTTTTAAATTCTGACTAAAATTGTCACCGAGATGACGACGTAACATTGGATTTGTACTGTTGTTAGTTTGAGCTAAAATGGAAAATATTAAACAACAAATTACTTTTTTAACAAATTACGTACAAAGAACCGGATCCATCGATAATGGTAAGTTGGAAGCTTGATTCTGTGGTGTGTCAGCAAAACTAGGAGATTGAGCTACTGCTGCATAATTTGAATTCCAACGATTTACGGCAAATTGCTGATGCATGGTTACCGTAACTACTGAAGGCAAAGGCAACTGTGGATAAGTATTTGCAGAAATATGAACGATCGGCGAGTTTGACAAAAATTTCATCGTCATACACACGTCGTCTTGTATATTTGAAAACATCATCGGTGACAAATGCATGGCGGAGCTACGAGGAGGATGAGGCTCCATTAACAATTGCGATGGTGTTTGTCCAAAATTTTTTATTTGATTTTCGATTGCTTCCTTCATAACTTTATCGTTTATCGATTCCATATCGACACTTCCTTCATATGTTAAGTAGTAAAAAACGTTGGTGGCCCGTATCGCTTCGGGTCCTCGTTGTTTGTACCCAAATATTAAGTCGATCCACTGATGCAATTGACAGGAAACAAATTCGGACTCTAAAGCCTGTGAAAAAATAATGAGCAACCTTGCGTTTCGTTTTGATTATAGTGTTACCATTCTGTTAATTCGCACAAATTCTTCGGGAGTGTTAGCCCAAGGAGGTAATTCGACGTCACCAACGGTAACCCCGTCTTCTTGAACGCCCAGTCGATACCGATTAGTGTTAACAAACATTTCAGGAAGGAAGAAAAATTCTGGTATGAGTTCCTTAACGTCAGACGTATCCCTCTGGCAATTTTTCCATGAAAGAGCTATCGACGAAAATAACCTATTTGGATGATCAAATTTACCACCTTGTAGAGCCAAGAACATTGTTGTCAGTGGTTCCTAAAGAAATTAATATAGTAGCCACGCAGCAAATTAAAAACAATCAAATTTACCATTCGTATAAGCCAATTTAGCACGAAAGCTGCGGTGGAATAATGGGTTCCGTAATGGAATGGTGGAATGCTTTCGTGTTCCCAGCTCGAATATCTTTCTTCGAAGTAAGCTCTTCTGCTGGGATTTAAAGCGCCTATTGGTTTAGATAAGTCTCGGTAATTGTTGGGTTGGCTTAGGTCGAGTTCTTTGCTTTCGTAATTTGTGAGTACCCATGGAAAAATCGGGTACTGGTTTAAGTCGTTATAAGTACGCCCTGGGAAAAAAATTTAAATTAAATTTAATTTTTACAAAATTTCTCGAAAATGCAAATAATAATTAAAAATCTGTTAAATTAGCATAACTGTTATTAAAATGAACACATCCAGAATCAATAAGATACACAGAAGACCAACTAACACTCGCCCAGCGCCTCCGGCTGCAGATAAATGCTGTGTTCAAACAATGCGGTTTTAAATAATTTCGATTATGCGAAATATTTTTTATTTTATTTGGAAGAGATTGCACCAAGTTTCCTTGGCAAACTTAACGTGCAGTTTACTATTCCTTTTTAATATATTTACGGATTTGGCATTATTTGTAAGTATGCAATTCATAAATCGTCAGTAGCCTTCCCTTAGGAAGGAATTAATCCTGTCATACCCATATTTTGAGTAAATTCAAATTTTTTTTTCGATACTAATAACACAATATATTATTAGGAAGATAAAGAAATGCTTCTTTAAATGAAGAAAACAAATGCTCTATAAAAGTTCCAAAAGACACCGCGAAAAAAATGCCGATAAAAATACAATACAAATCTTCTATGATTGATGATGAATGTAGTGTTTGATAATATCTAATGTTTTGTAAGAATTAAATTAAAATCATAACAGAATAGTTAGCAGGCAGACACCAATTTTTACGTGGGCAGTTGTCTTCATTGGTGTCGTTAAAATTTAAAAGATTAAAGAAAATTTAAGTTGAAATAATATAAATAATTGAATTTGTTTGGAAAAAGGCCAATTTGTAAAACAAAACAACATATTTCGAAGTGGAAAAGTTAATTAATTTTACCGCAAGTTATTAAAACTTTATTTTCAATGTGCGGATAATTGAAATCATAAAATTTTGGCGGAATAATTTACTCGAATGTAAATTTAGTTTCACGTGCGTTAATTAACTCCTCAAATTAAATTTGAATGCAAGATGTGAATTATTGCGTTTAAAATTTGTAAATAATAAATAATACGGGCTGATAGTCTTAATTAATGGTGGCGGTGAAAGGTAAACAAATATTTTGAAAAACGTGAAACTTCAAATACTAAAAATACTACAGGAAGCGCAGAGAAAGGCAAAATAAATTATTATTCATGAAAATCAGATTTGGCGAGGGAGAAAATCCAGAAATAATTTTAGACCCTGCAAAACAATGAAGGGTGGCTGTAATCCCCCGGCTGGTACGGCTTAAAGTGAATGAGATGGCGTCTAATTCGCAGTGACAACTTCCATCCGCCTAGCTCAACGAGCGAGCGTCGCGACGTATGACTTTGTTACAAATAAAATAACTGAAAAATTGAAAAGCATAAAAATAACAAGAAAAATAATTAAAAAATATCGACGACACGAAAATCAAAATAAAATTATTGCATTACAAATCGGTAGATAATTAGTTCTGGAAAAAGTTTTGTTTTTTTTAAATATACGACGTCGTAAAATTAACCCGTAGGATCGGGTGGAGTAAACGAAAGACTTAATTAGTTCCTATCATTCACTCAAACTGCATCCAATTGCCTTTGAGTGGTGGTGTATAAATACACTTGGAAAAAAATAGCTTCCAGCACATGATGTATGTGTTTTTAATTTAGCCCAGTCTTTCTGACAACTGCTAATTTTGCATGAGACATTTTCTTGAGCGCCACAAAAACTGTTTTAACTTTACGCTCTGTCAACATGTGGAATTATTTCCTGCTTACTGGGAATTTAATTTCAACTTTGTATAATTGAAAGTGACGTGATTTATTTCGAAGTAGTACAAAAATTGGGATAAAAAATGAAAGTTTTGATGTATGGATGTGCACGGAGAAAAAAATTATCAAGCGAGTCGATGAACTTGCTATTTAAAAGAGTGAGGAAAAACTTACCTGCAATTGTGTTCAAGAACATTAGATACTCGAAATTAGAAATTTCTCGACGTTGCCATTTTTGAGTCATATTTGAGTTACGCATCAGTTGCCTAGGTGACATCATACTTGCTCTTCTGAAAATTAGAAAATACAAATGTACAATATGCTTTAAATTGCAAAAATTGGGTTCTCATGCTGCATGTTGCATTCTGTAAAGAATGTAAAATAAATTACTTTCAACTCAGAGTCGAAACAGTTCAACAGCTCAGAGTTGAGTTTAACTACTTTTTTCCTTAACCTCTTTCCTTAAAAATAATTTTCCGCCCGGCGGTTGTTCAAATAAAAATCTCACGAGGAAAACCATTTTATCGTGGACCGCGGACTGGACCAGGCTTTAATTTTGGCTGTGGTCTGTAGTTACTGATGGTCAGCAGGACCTCAAGTGCCTAAATTTAGTGACATTCCATTGTTTTAATAATTTCAGAAATTGACTTTTTTTTAAATTTACGTCAATTAATAAAATTTAAATTTCTGAAATTTAAGGTTTTTAAATGTCAAAGAAAAGAAAGAATGAAAGGTTGTTCGCTCGCAACCAAGGCGACAGGCACAAGTCCGAATTTGGTTAAAAATTGTATAATAAATTTGATAAAAAATTGTGTATTTTGTGAAATATAGAAGTGATTTTTGATGGTAAATGAGTTGTTTTGATTTGCATAAATAACAGAAGCTGGATTAGTGTTTAAGAGATATCAAAAAATTAAAATTGGAATTAAAAAATAAAGCGGTGAGAATTAAAATTTTTTATTAGTTAAAGAGTTTAAAAAGAAAAGAAATTTATCGTTCGCATTGAATTTAAATTAACCTTACTGCTTGAAAATAAAAATTGTTTGAATAATTTTGAAGATTGCGATTTTGTTTTGGAAAATGTGAACCGCAAAGAGTCTCATGCTCACCAGGTGCAGTATTCGGGTTGTGCCCCAATACATCGCAATCTATTGCTGTGTAGTGAACTGTAAAGTCACCTTTGGTTTCGTATAATTTAAAAATGCACAGCATCGAAGGTGTTTGGGAGAAATTTTGGATAAGGAGTCGTTCGAGAGAGAGAGAATGCTAGACGGTCGCAATTTTGTTGAAATGGTCAAATTATGGATTTAAATTGTAAATAAAGTTAAAAAGCTTGGTTTTGGAAATTTTTTTTTTATTGAATTTATACTCGAACAGTGATGAAAGATGATTAAAAATAAAATTTATGGTGTTTAGAAATATTTAACAATTAAAACTTTACTGCGTCAAAAAGTTTGGATGATAAGAACGTGAAGATACGGTATCAAGTTGGGGAAATATTTAAAAAAAATTGGAATGAAGTTTGAATTTGTTGGAATAAATTTGATTTAATATTTTATTTGGATGCACCCTGAGATAAAATTAAATAACACAGCAATATATTATAATATTATTGTCCAATTCCTTACTATTTTGCATTGCTCCAATGTAAGGTCAAGCCAACCGCAAATGCTGATTGGGTGATTTGGTTTAATTTAAATTTAGTTTCAAAATTTAATTGATTGAAAAAAAAACAGAAAGAAGAAAATACTAGTACTAGCTTCGAACTCGGAGAGAATAGGATAAAATCAAGATAATCCTGAGTGGTAACCACTGCACCAAAGAACAGTAAAATTATAATACCCAAAAAAGCGGTTAAAACTTCCAACCCTAGTATGGGAGAGTTTTCGTCTAAAATAAAAATTTCCAGAAGGAAAATGGCGGTCTTAATATAGCGGACTTAAAACAAATCCGAATTTTAGCTAAAATTAGTATTCAGGAATTTTTCAGATGGCTGGTTACGAATCTAAATTTAAAACTCTATAAACAAAATGGCGGACCTAGCATGGCCGATGAAAATTGGAATTCAGGTTCCAGGGGTATTTTTTGGGTTGCTGATTTCAAATCCAAAGTCAAAGTTCCTACATGAACAAAATGTACAGAACAAAAACTCGGCGAAGTTCTACGTGGTTGCAAGCTTACAAATACCTAAATTCTCAGGAGCAATATGGATTTTCAATAGCAATAAACACTAATTTTTTCGTAAAGTTTATTATCTAAAAACTTCGTATGCTAACAATTCATTTCTCTCGGCATAGAATAAGCTAGTCGCTTAGCTGAGCGCATTGCTATACATCATTTTACTGTTTTTCTAAAAATATTTCGTATATTAAAGACAATTCGCCTAGTTTCCACATCATTCACGCACTGCAAGGTTGTGACGACCGATAGGCCGCTCGTTATCTTGGTGTCATTAAAGAAAGGAAAAATTAACGTATGAAAAAACACTTTTGAACGTAAATAATGACAAATAATGTGTATAAAGAGCCAAGAAAAATTGAAATCTGTTTTCGTTTGCAAAACTTATTATTAGAATAAATCAAATTGTTTATGATCTTTTTTGTTTTAAAATTGGCGTCCACCCCAAATTTTGAAATATACTGCCTACGAATAAAGGAAAATTTTATAGTGCAAATGTTCGTCGATATCAAAAAGTTTGGTAGGTAATCACTCCAAAACTGTGGACCACAAAATGAATCTCATAATACTTTTTGAATAAATCGGGGGTTTGCTATAATCATTTTGAAGTTATAAGAGGAAAAGACTTTAAATAGCCCTCGAGCTCCTGCGGACATCATTTTCAATCCGCCCTTACCGTATTCGTATTACTTTATTCTTTATGAAGTTTAATTATTTCTCTTTGCTTAGTTCGAGTTGGCTTCATAATGAAATAATTTTATTATCTATCTTCGTAAACTCCAAACCGGTTTAGAACAACATGTAGATAATTGGAAACGGCGTTTTAACAAATAATGCGAAAAATAGATGGGGGCAATGTCAAAAATAGAATATTAAGCACAGCATGAACGCCTACACTGGTTAACGTACAAAATATTAAAAATTTGGGCTTACCGTGTTTGTGGAATTCCATACTTGATTCCTACTCCAACTCTTGGTAAAGCTTTGATGACTTTCTTTACGGTGGCTTGGTCGGGAAACGCAAATAGAATGGATGCTGTAATTAAATTGTGTTAGAATTATAATATTAATAACAAAATAAAATTTGACTTACTTCTGCTGGCAAGAAAAATTTCAATCGCCACATTTTGCAGCAAATATCTTCTGGAGAAAATTGCTCTAATTTCCGAAAAGTACCATTTGCCATGAAGATGGTCACAGTATTTGAGTACCTGAATTGACAAAAAAATCTCATTTTAATAAATTATCTCGGTAAAATTTAATAATGTGAAAAATTTGGATCGATAAGACGTTCAAGATGGCGGCAGTATAAATGGGAGTGGTCCACGAAATTCCATCAGATAAAAGCATTGATTATCTCTGCAATTCCAACATTGGAGAAATGTTGAGATTGCGCTTTAACTCTCAAATAGCAATAAAGTACATTAAAATATTAAAAGTTTAGCGGAATTTATTAACCAATTCGTTTTTACGTTGCAAACAGGTAGCAGGTGTAAACAAGTCAGATTTAAGAAGAAAAAAAAGCATTTCTGTCGAAGAACTTTTTCGAACAAATTATTTTGTCGTTGTAAGTAAAAAAAGACTTTGATGCACTTGGTGAATTTTGTGCGACAAAATTCGGTGGCGAAGAAAATAAAGAAGTCGATGAGCAATAAAAGAGTGGCTACAAAATTTACAACAAATTATTTATGGATTTACAGTGTGATAGAATGCAGCTTTATGGTCGATTTAAAGCATTTCTACATATTCAAATTTACAGCCTCAATTAAGAGGTACCTACCCACGTAGGTACCTACCGTGAATTAATTTGAGGTCCGTAAAATTTGAAATTATTTCTCTCTTAAAACAACACTTAAAATTAACTATCAAAATTATTAAAAATTTGGTTTGTCTTTGTTTATAATAGATTCGATTACAGGTATACGTTACCAGGGTTGAATGTCATCCTGCAACATTCATTTTATTGCAGCTTGCTGAGATCGGAATGTGAAGATAATCCTCGATACCTTAAAATTCTTTGTTTTAAAATTTATAATGCCTAAAGTTACGACAAAATGTTTTAAATGTCCAACTTTTATCAGTAAATTAGTTTTGATCTTGAAACGGTTTTTTGACGACCCGTTTTGGAAGAAAGATTGATGGGATTCGAAAAACTAAAGCAACTGATTTTAATCAAGCTGGCTCGGAAAAAGTTTTGTGTTTATTATTTATAGGTGACGACTTCGATTAGAAGAGACAATGATTGACAAATGAAAGGTGTTGTATAACAGCAGGGGAGTCCCATTGTTTATCTGTCCGCACTTCACTTTGTCACAATACTCTCAGATCGTCAGATCCCCAAACTAATCACATCGCCCAAGGAAATTACCGAGATCCGGTGTCCCATTAGTAGCCCGAAGTACAAGGGGATTTTAAATCTCATGTGAATACAAATCCCAAATACAAACTCGGTAATGAGATCGAAATGGCATACAAAACATATTGGATCCCCTAAATTTGAACCAGAAATAATAGATTAAATTGTACTGGTAGTTCCACAAATCGAAAAAATTCATCGAACAAATTGATGATGGAATCAATTTAGCCGAGGTTCGTGTAAAGCAACCATTACAAGTCGAAAATTAATATTATCGTCCTAATGCAATGCCATTATCTTTGAATTATCGTGTGTCTTCACACCTGGATACACCTTTTGGATTATTCTTCTTCCCCCAAAACGTAACCGCTATTTTGAGTAGGTGTACATCACATGTGGCAAATTCTCAGATATTTACCAGTAGCTACCACAGAATCTCCAATAATGCATTCGCCCTTCGTCATCAGTTATCTTTTCATTAATCTGCTTAATGTGACACGAGCCGAACCGCACAAATTAAATTTTCAAGAGTTTCGAGTGTAAAAAATGAACAGTACTGGTGTACGTTTTGGTACCGATAAAATTTGTGTGCCTTCTAACATAAAATAGAAACATAAATAAAACGTTGTCGTGAATTATTTGAGAAGCTTTGCAGCCCTCTGCAACAACGACGATTAAGGGTTGATTTACTACACCAGAGTGGAGTAATAGTGACTGCGATAGAACACGATTTTACCACCCTACCAAATATGAATTAAATTTCAAACAAATATTTACGGTTGCACATTATTGCTGTTTTGTTATGTTTTACTAATTTGAAAGCGTATAAATGTTGAACGATTTAAATTCCAGTTCCAGTATTACTTTAAACAAGAATAATAATTTATGTATGCAATCAAGATGCATACATAAGAAAAAGCATCTTATTTCTGCTTTTCTTACTTCACATTATCGTATATGTTTATTGTTTGTTCAGATTTATCGGCGGTACTGGTGAAGATGTCGTGTTTGGAAATCGTAAAAAGGAAGTAACTGAGGCATCTTATCTTTTTTCTCGAACCTCCACGATATTCAATATCTTCAGTTTCGTGTTGTGCATTAGGACAGCATAAATAAGAATTTAATAGATTCCCAATATGGTATCCTGCATCCTGCCACGAATTGCTCACTTTTTGACCACAATACAGGACAAAGCCCGAACGAGGTCAATTAATCTGCATACGATGTCAAATAAGAGTTCATTTGTCAAGAGCCAAATAAAACACTTGTGCAAGAGCCATGAGGTTGGTAAAGGCGAGGGGTCATACAAATGCTATTGCATCTAGTAATGGGCACAAATTTCATTACTCTTCACTGATTAGATTATAAGAGGGGGACAAGACGATAAACAAAATTACTGTCACGTCTGGTAGAGAACTGCTAGGAAAAACGACATTAGGCATCGTGCTAACACAATTAACAATGTTCATGCCCGAATGCCTATGCTTTTAACGTTCCAAAATAAATCCAGCAGAAAAATTGTGGATGACGGAACGATAATTATGAAACTGTTTCTAAAATAATTTAATTAATATGTGACGTTTTTCGATACGAATTAAATCGTAGTTAAAACATGACAATAATTTTTGGACGGTATCCAAAAAATCTGAAATAATTAAACTATACAGAATTTTAACTTCCTAATTGAAGTAACAAAATATCGTTGATTTAAGTTAAGAAATATTTGAGAAGAATTTCTAAAACTATGAAACGAATTAGGTCGTTCCAGAAGAGGACGAATAAGATAATTCGTATAACTTTCTGTCGTACAACGGTTTTCGTAGATATAAATTTTCTAGAAATGAAACTAAAAATACCGGGGTCCTAATATAAAGTTGATTTTATTGTGACTACCGCAAAGTAAACGTGATAAATTCTTTTTACAAGAAAAAACAGAATAATACTCGAACATGCTAAGTCTCGTGTTCACAGTTGCAATTTTTTAGATGGAGGCATGAGTTCGTGCACAATTCCATATTCCCCGCAGGAATGTTTGAGATTCACAGGAAAGTAATTTATTATTTTATCTATTGATCCAGCCTCCGTTCGTTTTGAAGAATCCTAAATGAAAAACTGTGAGTGTATCGCGACGCTGCACGCTACTCCGCTTTAACTTGATTTTTAACTACATATAAAAGGTATCCCAAAAAATTAAGATTACTTTATCCGATTGTGATGATGTACCACACATAACGGTTAAAGTATTACATTTTAACCAAAATTAATATTTTTGCAAAATTTTGATAAAGTAATTAAATTTTGAGTCTCGGCGTTTCCACTTTTGTTATTTTTATCGAGAAATGAAAAACTCAAGCAACAGATGAAAGCAAGAATTTTTTGAAGTATAATTTTCGGCCAAGTTTCGTCTCTTTGTCTGAATCAAAATCAGTTTTAGAATTAAATAATTTTTCATAATAAAATTTTAAACCGTTTGTTCTTTTCAAAAATTCAACAAAATCCTCAAGTTTTTCTTTTGGTAATTGTAACTTTTAAACAAGGAATATGTATTATGCCTTTTAAATAAAAGCGTTCCAGTTTAAAGCTCTCGTGAGTTACTAAGCAACAATATATATAAATTATATTATAAGATATAGAATGTAAAAATTAAAATTTTTAAATACTATATTCTCAATAAGTTAATAATATAAAAGTTAATTCAACGTAAAATGTCATTGGGGTTAACGTGAATTTTCTTAAATAAATGTTAGTTTGTGGACCAGTTTGACGCTGCCGTTCATTGTTATCGATCCTGAATTGGATCGATTGGTACTCAGCACTGTATATAAAGCCCCGTGGAGCTGGGGATCTAAAAACAGTTACTGTCGATCTTCTACGCTATTTTCCTTGAGGAGTACGATCGAAAACCATTAAATATTCTAAAAGAGCAAAATTCAAACTTTCTTATGAGGTGAGGACGAACAAAATCAAGCAACGGTTACTTCACAATTTAATTTTTAAAATCGACTGTTTGATGAAAATTTTACAAGTTTAAGTTCTTGTTTGCTTTAAAAAAGCATTTACTTGATGTACGTGTACGTATATACGGGAAATCCGAATTTACCGCATGCGGTTGCAGAGGAAGCATCGTTTGAGTTCCTACATTATCGAGTGCATTTGCGCTCCGATGATTGTTTTAATCAGTATAAAAATTGGGAAAGCCGCGGCAACGAGGGATGCGACGTGTAGGTTTTCGCTGCCTCTGACATTGCCAATATCTTGAATCCCAGCATTCGAATTTCGCTATTTTCGAGTTGCGTCGCGCTCAGGCAAGTTTTAAATGATACAGTGTTTGTAGTCACAGCCGCCCCATGTCGGATCCAGGTCTAATGTTTTCACAAAAATCCCTTTATAACACACATTTTCTGAGCGGTCGCATATGCTACACCTTCTGCTTGTTGTTAGTGACCAATGGTATTGCACAATATATTAATATTTTAAGAATTTATTTTTGATAATTTTGGGAAAAATTTTACTTTTTATACCTACTACCCAGTGCAAAAATTTCGTCGAAATTCGAAAGCGTAGAACATTGACAGGCCCTTCAAAAACTTTTAAAGCCCACGATTTATAGCTATTTTTATTTTAGTTTTGTTTTTTTAGAATACATTATGGCCTAAATAAATCGCCGCTCGATTTAAATCGCGGCAAATGAGTTAATTATATTTATTAATTATTTTTTTATTTTATTCAAAGCAGTTGCATTTTTGTGGCCTGTCTGTAATTGTTGCCCTCCCTTCGCTTTTTCCGTCAATCTTATAAACTCACTATGAAAAGTGCAACCTAATTCTTGGTTTGAGAAAGAGTAGTGTCATATAGATTACAAGCGTCTCTGCTTGAGAAGGAAACTTTGTTAAAGTTGAATTATCAAAATAATCCTAATTTAAAATCTTTAACGTACATAATGATTAAAGATTTTTTATTAGAAAAAAATATTAAATTGCCCAAGAGCTTCCGAGGTTATCGCCATTTAGAGGGTATTCCATACCCCCAAACCCTCCAGTCTACAGCAGTTTGACTTTTATGCGTTGGTACGCGTTTTTTCTTCAGTTTTAACTATACTTCATAATCATTTGATGAAAATACTACGAATGTGACCTCCACCTGGTGGCACTGGTGGAGTCAACTCGCTAACTGAAAATGTTATTAAGAGATGGAGACACTAAAGTATTTTAGTACCACCCGTTGCCGCCATTAAAGTATAAAATTTATATTATGTATACCTATTATGTATACCCAGTGGCGCCGGAAGAGTCAAATATAGAGGGGGGCAAAGTATTCAATTCTGTTAGACTTTATGATTTTAAAGAAAAATTCTAATATTTTACGAGCGCTAGCTAGATAGAAACAAAAAATTTAAGTTTCTAGGGGGGGGCAAGTGCCCTGCTTTGCCCCTATATTCCGGCGCCTATGTGTATACCTACTATTGTTTTCGAAAATTCCAGACAAGCCACAAAAAGCAGATTTTCTCCGAATAAAATATATGTTCAATCTAAGTTCAGCTGAACTGAAGATTTCATAAGAAAGTCTAATGTTTATTGTTTCTAATTTCTGCCTTCACGATTTAACTTTCTTTTCTATTATTTCTTTCATATTTTATCGTTTTACGATCTTTGAAATTAAATTTTCCATAATTATCATGAGGTTTTCACTTCACACACTTAATGAATACTTCAGAATATTCAATCAATTGTGAAACGTTCTTATATGTAATTAAAATATAACAAAAGGATCATGTGGCTTATTAAAAGACCGATATACGAGAATGCAAATTTTGGAACAAAAAAATAATCAATATAAGTTTGTTTATTAAAGAATCTGTATAATGAGCAAGTCAGATACGATAAATAAACAACCTCGAGTTGACTGTCTCCTTTAATTACACCAGCGAGATGAAGAGATAGGAACCAGGTATCGTATATCAAGTCCTCCATGCATTTTACCTGACCGCATGTCCAATTCTTAAAATAGTGTGATGACACTTGACCATTAGATAGATCTTATCGGTTTGCTTTATTCTCATATAATTTATTTTTAAGACAATGCCAATATATTTAGGAAAAAAGTCAACTAGTCGCAGACCTGGAGATCCCATCCAATTTTTTTGACTCGTAAAATTTTAAGTGCAAAATGATAAAAATTTAACCTACACGGTCCAGTTTTTCTTCATCATTAAATAAATAAAAAAGAGAACAAATCGCCAAAAAAAACTTATTTTATTGCTAGTTAAAAATAACAACAACGACTACTGTCGATCAAAATTGAAAGAGCTTCAGTGTTGGGCGACGATGCTATTGAGAAAGACCACATGACATTTTGCATTTCAATCTGGAAGTACTTACACGTATGTAGACAAGAAATTTAAAATAAGATTACACGTTGCCTATGCGTGAGGAATGAATAATGTTGAGAACATAATAAAATATATTCACACCTGAGTTTCCCAGCAGGGTGGAGCTAATTTCATACGTTTACCTATGATTGGGCCAAAAATTATGAGTAAATGTTTGTTCAAGTGACTTCTTTTCCAGAAGATGTAAAACAGCGGCCATGCTTTTTTACCATGAATGTTTACCATGTTTACAAGGCAATTTTGAATTATGCAGCAAGATTTAAATTTTCAAGAAAAATCTTGGAAATTAAAAACCGGATTTACCATCGTATGGTTTTATTTTATTATTTTAAGCGACTTGCATGGGTTTTGTTGTGGCGACAAGTACAAATACACGTTGACATCCACATGAATTCATTGTTGTATTATTTGCATTCGTGACAAGTAAACGATGGTATAAATCAGTGTGCAGGGAGGTGAAGGACAAACTAGGGATTCATTTTTAAATATTTTACGTAAACCTGTATATCAACTTTCGAATTTAAAATTTTTAAATAGCAGCTTCAGTCAAAATACTACATGACATATTTCGTTAATTTCTTAATAAGGGATCAGCCCAATGGCAAATATTTGTTCCTGTAACAACTATAATTCACTTCCTTATGGGTGTTCCAAATTAGAAGATAATTTGAGCGCTGGTGGCGCTTGCATATCCGTATCCTGTTAGCTAACAACTCGCACATGGCTCAAATTACATTTGACTGACAGGAATTCTGATCTGGGGAGGTCCAGATGCCAAAAACTTCAATTTCAAATATCTTGCAAATGATATCTTAAATATTTCTTTAATAACTACTTTTAAGACCTACTGGCCAGCAAAATGAGAATTTTCAATTTTCGAATTTAAATTTTCAGTTTTAATAGGTGAATGTATCGTATTACGGAAACATAAAGTTCCTTTTAACTGTGTCCATTTCAACTGTAACCGCATCTGTCAACACTTAAGTTTAAAAAAAGCCATTCATTTCTACCTTAAATGTAGCAAAATATATTACGCAAAGGGCGCCAGAGATAATTTAAGATACATTAATGACGACTTAGCATATCCTTTAATTCCTACATGGAAGTCGTCAAAAAGTGTCACTTCCCAGATCCAAATTTATGTGTTCAGTGTGGTGTAAGCTCTTCCTAAATTAAATTCATTTGGTAATATATTATATCGCATTGTATATATAGGTATATACAATGGTCCATTTAAAAAATGACGAAGGTGAAGCGAAGTAAGAAAAATAAGAAGTGTGTCGCTAAGCTTGGATAAATTCCAGACAGCACATGGTATATGAGTCCCAAATGTTGTGCTAATTCCGATTATCATACAGACGACTTCATCATTCGTCAAAAAAGCGCACAAAAAAGTCACCCAACAGCCAATTAATTTCGACTAAATTACACAACATCCATTAAATATTTGTTCCTTTTTGATTTAATTGCGAACAAAGTAAATACTTGAAATTGTTTGCTTTGTTTTTCAATATTAAATTAATTCAGAATTTTTGAAAGAAATGAAATTGGGGTAAAAAATGTATTGCCCAAATAATGAAGCAATAACTAACTAATAAAACTGATTGGTGTACTAAATTTTCCGTTAAAAATAGAATTTCACGTATTAATATTTTCTTGTATTTGGGAGGTCTCAGTCAGTTACACCTGTGGTTATGCGTAAGAATTAAATAAACAAGAAATTTAATATTCCTGTAATGTTATCCGGGGCCCATATACCCATACTTCAATATTCTTATTGCTATTATAAACTGCAAGTATTAATCAATTTACTTTATTTACAATTTCACGCAATAAAAGATAATAAATATTTTATCTCAATTTACTTTTTTTTTAGAAAATTTAATATTCAAAAATAAACGAATAGAAATAGATTTTGAATTTGAAAGTAATTCGAAACCAAAAATATATTATTATTATATTATTAAAAAATATTAAATTAAAATTTAAAAAGGTTAAATTAACAATTTGTAATATTTTTTCTTAATGTCAGAAATTTAATTATGCGGCCTCAGGCCGCACAGCGTGATGGTTTTATTTGATGGACAGCGACAAAATGACATTATTGATGTTTTATGTATATAATTTATATATAATATAGTGAGATCCAGAATTCCTGATTTGGATCTCGGATTACTACAATCCTTATAAGTCTGGAGTACAAAAAAATAAACTTTCGTACATGACTTGGTGCTTTTAATTAGTGACATTGAGAAACGAATAAACTCAATAATGATATCCTATCTACAGAGCATTGGAAAAACTTCTCTAGAAACTACGGTCGTTCAAGATTTTTACTTTATCATATGAAATATGAAAAAGTATTGTAATCGTGCAGAAAAAAAAAGTTGAGATTTTTGCGGATTTAGACGTTTTGGGATACCAGAAGCCGAAAATCGTCATTTCCAAAAAATGTCTGTGTGAGGGTGGGTGTGTGTGTGTGTGGTCAAATTTTGTGTGCGCTCTACAGCAAAAAGTAATAGGAATTTTTTAACCAAATTTAGTATTTAGTAATTTACCAATGAGACTTAGTGCTGATTAGATTTTGGTTAAAATCGGTACACGGAAACTTGAAAAAAATAATTATCTAAATTAAAAAAAAAAAATTTTTTCTATATTTTTAAAATTTTATTTTTTTATAATATTCTACTCTATAATTTCAATAGAAAAGTATTAAGCAGTAATCGTGTAAATATCTTACTTTTTTAAATTTTAAATAAAAATTAAATAAAATAAAAAATATTAACTTGTGAAATAATATATTATGAGTGAATAAATTAAAATCGAGCAAATTATGTTAACAATATTAAAACCAACTAATTTTTTAAAGATTTCGAAGACTTTCGTTTACTTCCTCAGAAAGTATGATAAAGTCATGTGCATGGCCACATCACATTTTTTAAATCTCCACGTAACCAGGTCATTGCTGGACTACTTAGGATCTGATCAAATTTGACAAAGTAAAATAACACATTAAATTTACCAAGGATAGCTTATAACATTTATTTAAAAATAAAAATTGCAATAATATTAAGCAAAGTATACCCGTATGGAACTTGACACCATCACATGGACACAAATGTGAATGTATGGTCATTATCAAGTAGATTTAATCCAATACGCTCATATTGCTGTTCAAGTTTTAGAACGGCTTATACTTTACTGACATGAAAAGCGACTCGAAACAATTTCTGTAAAAAAATGTCGAATAAAAATTTTTAAATTCAAGAAAGATAATAATAAAAATTAAACTAGAAGTTTTAAAAATTCTGCTCAAGTTGATTGAAGAGACATAAAACAAACTAAAAATAGAGTAAAAATCAACAATAATATTAAAATAAAATATTTAATTAGTTAAAATGAACAGCAATATTTTAGACAGAGAGTATTCCGACTCATTCCGACTTATCTGCCCCTGGAGCTCAATAACAGCACAGCCCCTCAACAATTTCAATTTTTTTGGTTATTTATAAATTTAAAAAGTAGATTAATCACAACTATATTATTTTATTTAATTTTTTATTTTTAAATTGATGAAATAAAGGAAATTAACAATTTAATTTCAATTTTATCTAAGCTGGGATTTATCGCGTTTATCCGGTATTTTGGTAATTAAAATTGCACTCTGTATCAACCTAATTTAAAGGAGTACTTTCATTTATTACGATTATTTCATATAAATACCTTCATTTTTCAGCGATGCAGAAAACAAAAATAAAATTTAGTAGATACAATATTTTGAAATTAATTTTGATCTAGTGTTTGTTTAAAAAAATTTCTCTCCTATCTGAAAGCCATAATATGTTTCTGGATTACCCCTTTGACCCCACGTCTCTAGTCGTGGCCCCCTATTATAGAAAACTACGAGTAATAGCGTTGGTTATTTGGTGAGCGCCCTAATTTGAAGTAATCGAGCTTTTGAGCACGAAAAATGCTAGACAATTATCTATGAGGAGCAATATGTTACAATAATTAAATTAATTAAATTTTAAGTATTATTATAGTAAATAATTCGACAAGTGGTACGTAGCTAGTTAGTGTACCTAATCAATATTTAAATAGTATGTGGGTTACCCCTTACAGCAAAATGAAGTGGCTTATTTATAAAATACAAAGTAATTTATAGAAAAACTTCAACAAATTTACGAAAGGTACGAAGTGACATGATACCCCTATTATTTATTGATTTGCAATTAAGGAATATCATTACATTACTTTACAAGAAACGCAAGTGTAATAAATTTTATGCTAGATAGAAGTAGAAAGAAGTAAAAAATAAATTATTGACGATGTTTTTCTTCAAACGCAAAAACTTTTTTATGTAAGTTTATTGTCAAACTTAAAAATTTACTTTACAGTAGGTTAAGGGCGGCACTGATGTATTTTACTATATTATATACATTATAGTTCTATCAATTCTTGCGTTCTTTCTTTTTATTAACGGTGGTGACTTCTGCTTCAAATTTCTCGGTCTAATTAATTTCGTTAAAAGAGCCTGACTAATAACCGATAAAGTAAAGACAATGAACTGTTGAAAAGAAACTGTGGCTCTCGTAAAATGCTCCATCACACATGGCAGGTTGTTGTTCACTAATACAACAATCTAAGTGTAAGTGTAACTGAATTTCCAAGGAGTATTTTTTAAGTATTGAATGCCTCGGGGTGCCTATCCCTATCGCCTTTCTTGATATACTAATAAAAAAATGAGGAAGACATTAAAGGAGACTATTTTTTAGATAAAAATTATCGAAACCATCCAATCAAAAATATCAAAGATAGATATTTCTCTCACAATACATTACCTAAACTTAACTTAGAACAAACATGCAGATAGAAGTCAAAAACATGGGTCACAAAATCTCAGCCCATAACCTGTTTCGCGGTTATCCATGTTCAGAAGCACGCTCACTTGCGATAAACCTCGAAACAGACTTAAGGGTCGATTCTGGTAATTTCTTTTAAAGATTTAAGCAATTCCAAATGACCAATGAAATTCAGCAGTTCGATATAAGCTTTTAATTGGTAAGTTTGATTAAAATTAAAGTTAAAAATATTATAATTTAATGTTTTGAATAATAATTATGTTCCCGGTGTCTCTTTGGTCTCAAATCACTGAAAAAAATAAAGTCTCTTCATTTTCCTGCATTTGGAGGCGAATTTAGAGTCGATCCAGTAAAAATTAGTATAGATCTCAAATAGAGCTCACTCAAATTCAGTTTTGCAGTGTTTAGATAGGTTTCGATTTTTCAAAATGTGTGACAGTACAGAGAACCAACAATTTAATGTGGATTCAAATCATCGGATGAGACGATTTTTAAATTGCCAATTCCAGACCACAGAAGCATTGTTCGCGTATTAGTCCTGTAAGCGCATGTTACTTATTTGAATTAGGCCGCAGTTCCACTACAGCCACCGTCGACCATCGATCAAAAATGTAATTAATGGAAATGGTTGATTTATTATTTGTATCAATTAAATTAGTTAAATTTAAGTACTACTAGATATAATATTGGCTAAAATATTTTTGTTATAGTATTCTCTGTCGTGTTTTAAATTAAGGTCCTGTGCTGTGAGATTTGACAAAAAATATTCTATTAATTTTTAAAATCATTTACGGCTTTTGTTTTATTGTCGCATTTTGTGTTAATTTACTCTATTTATATTTATAAAAAAAAATGATTCGAAAATCTATAAAAAAAAAATTAACAAAACAAATTACTCTTATTTAAGAATTATAATTATTTCACTCAAGCAATAAACCGAGTCTAGCCATGAATCTAGCACTAATAGCAAAAATCTAACATTATTTACCCGCGTGATTATTTTCCGAAGCTAGCTAATATCGAAACATAATTAGCGTTTGAACCAATATATTCCACACAGAGAAAAGAACATATTATCTAGCATCATTTTTGAAGTACATATTCATAAATGTTAGATCAATTGAAGTTAAAATTATTTTTTTCAAAAGCAATAATTTTCAATAAACAGTATGAATTTTAAAATTTTTACTGTAGTTTTACGAAATTTATTGTAAGTTTAGTTAAACTTTGACAAAATTTTGTTTTGTTACAAAAAAAAACACAGTTCTCGACCTTACGGTCTCGAGCTTTTAATGCGAATTATTAAGTTTTATATTACACATTGCTTATCCGGCAAAATTAATAGTTCTCTGGGTAGTTCGGGGATATAACCTATAAATAAATTTTATTTAATTTTAATATTATAATTGTTTTAAAAATTAATTCAGAAAACATTTTTTTGGCCAAGCTAAGAAATTTCATGAAGTCCGAGATTCGAACCCAGAATTTCATGATGACATCAATCCACTGATGTGGTTTGGTTTTTTAGCTTAACTCTGTAATTTACCATCATAAAAAAGTAAAAAGGGAAAATTCGGTTTAGGTTCTCAATACAACAAATGTGTCGCGTGCATCTTCTGCCTAAAATAGTTTTTAGCAAAATGAAACTCCAAAACCCCACTTTCTTAAATTTGTGTCGAAAAAGTTAGTTTAGTTTTGGCGTAACTTCAAATCTCAATCAAAAAATCTCAAAAGACTCAAATCAGTTATCTTATATCAAATTCAGTTTTCGACCATCATTTGTTTTTGAATAATGACGTCATCAAGAATTTTTTAAATTTTTGTTTCTTCATTTTGACAGTTAACTTTAATTGACTAAAGACAGTATTTCTATAATATACATTAGAAAAATCTTCGAGCAAAAAACAATTGAGTAGAAAACCTTATCTCTTTTGTTTTCTCTAAAAGTAAACGGCAGAAAAGTGTTGGTTTTTACCATTCAACGTATTAGTTTTACAAAACGCTCGTAAAATTTAATTTGTCTAGCACATTGAACAGAAACAGAATTTTAACTGATAGAAATTTAAATTGATATTAATCGTATGGGGATAAGATTAAAATTCTTCCCGAGTATACAAAGATTTCCAAACTTGGCTGACCAAAAGTTTGTAAAATTGTTTACTTTTCGCTCGAAGATTTTCCCGAAGGATGTTTCAAAATGAAAAAAATAATAGAGATTGCCACTTAAAAAAATGTGGCAATCTTTTTTTTTTGTAAAATAAAATCAACCTATCCAATTTAGGTTCAAAAAATTTAATTACTTATAATAAAATGAGAATAAAAACACTTATTTCAAGACTTACTTTTTTACTCAGTCACAAAGATGTATGTTTTATCAAAAATTGTAAGCGAATTAACCGACAATACCAATTTTTTTTAGTATAGATACGAACTTGGTATAAAGAATTTCACGTTTCGGTCAACATAAAAGTTCACTTAAATTGCACAAACTGAGCATTCGAGAGCTTACACAAACTATTAACCAGACAAAAAAGGTACCGAAAAGAGCACAAAGGTACTTAAGAAGACGTACACCTTAAAAGAACAATGGGGATGTACTGTTTGCAGTTTGAAAGAGCAAAACAAAGTATCTTCTGTCGTACGCAGTAGGGTATTGTGACAGAAAGAGGCTCCATTACCCAACAAAGTCCTGTCATCTTCAAACGACCATTGATCGATGATCCGACTGAGATGTCTTTATTCCATTGTATTTCTCAACATGATACGCTCACTCCAAAAACTGATACCTAACCAGAATAATTATAGAAAAGGTGAATATTTCAAATTACTTCGACGAGAGATTTTATGGAAGACACAACAAACTATTTGGTTATTTGTCCTCACATAAAGAGCTAAGTGTGGACGGATATACCACTTTTTTCTGTATTAAGATGAGTGCGAACGTTCACTCGTTAATTTATGGGAGCACTTTGGAGCGGAATCAACTAAACACTTGTCACGAGAAGCGTTTCTAAAAGTACCGCCTCGCCTTTTAATGAATTATTCTAATATTAGAATTAAGCACCGCTTCGGGGCAAGGATTCATTAACACTTTAAACATAAAGTTAATTATGCGAAACAAAAGAGAGTACTTCCAACTTATCACTACAAAGAAACAAAAAATTGAAACTTGCAAGCATCGTCAGTCAAAAAAGTTTTATCTCCTTCGAATAAAATTAGTATCCGGCATTATTGGAGAAAATAATCCCTTCAATTAAGCTGTCAGATTAACAAAAGGTACAAGGATAACACACCGAGCATAAACTTGAAAATAAGCTCCACACACAAGAGGGTTGCATATTGGTAACAGAAAACTGTATTTGTGCTCAACAATGATGTAAAAGAGAAACGGTCATCATTTTCAATTTTTAGGGATCATAATTGCAAAGATCAAATGACGGCAGATGTTCGACGTAATAACACGCTGATCCCTCGAAAATGAAAAATGCTGTTCGTGAAAATTCCCGCGAATTGAGAATAAAATAAATTTTTTTATTATATTATTTCTTACCTTAGATATCTACAATCAATACGCTAAATTTTGAAAATACTAAAGTAAAATTTTCCGGCTGCGAGAAAAGCTGAAAATTTTAGATACAGAGGCGTGGTTTGGTTTAGTGCACGGGCGGAGCATTTTATCGATTTTCGAGCACAAAGACCCCATGCTAGTGCGCGGACTCCATTCGTTGGAACAGAGCTCGAGTGCCAGCCTTCCCAGCCCGCCCTGGAAACCGGAGCCGGAAACATGTTCACCTTCTGAAGCCCAGTATTGTAGCAACGGTGGGAGTGAATTGTGACTCCGGGTGCCATAATGCTGGTGCCACCAGATATGCTGGCGGCCCAGTCGAAGATGCTCTATCAAATAAACAAATACTACGGAGAAAGAGTGCAAACAAGAATGGGTACCATCGCAAAAACAATACGCGAAGTGTGCAAAGTGGTTCAAGATGTTCTAAAAGAAGTTGAAGTGCAAGAACCGAGATTTATTTCATCTTTGACCGAATGCAATGGACGTTACGAGGGTCTGGAGGTGATTTCTCCAACCGAATTCGAAGTGGTCCTTTATTTAAATCAAATGGGAGTTTTTAATTTCGTCGACGATGGAACTTTGCCGGGTTGTGCGGTTTTAAAATTGAGCGACGGACGTAAACGTTCCATGTCGTTGTGGGTCGAATTCATCACCGCTTCGGGCTATTTATCCGCAAGAAAAATTCGATCCCGCTTTCAAACTTTGGTTGCTCAAGCTTGTGATAAGTGTTCCTACAGAGACTGTGTTAAAATGATCTCCGAAACTACCGAAGTTAAGTTAAGAATTCGAGAACGATATATCGTACAAATTACGCCGGCATTTAAATGTTCCGGCGTTTGGCCTAGATCGGCTGCACATTGGCCAATTCCGCACATACCGTGGCCTCATCCGAATTTAGTGGCCGAAGTAAAGACAGAAGGGTTCGATTTGTTATCGAAAGAAAGTGTCGCAATTCAAGGTAAGCAATCGGCAATGGAAGGCGATGCTTGGGTTTTGTCATTTAACGAGGCGGAAAATCGGCTACTTCAAGGAGGATGTCGGAGAAGATGCTTGAGTATTTTAAAAACTTTAAGAGATCGGCATTTAGATCTGCCAGGAAATCCGGTAACGAGCTATCACATGAAAACCTTACTTTTGTACGAATGCGAAAAACATCCGCGGGAGAGCGAATGGGACGAATCTTGCATTGGAGATAGAATTAATGGAATTTATTTGCAATTAATTTCTTGCTTGCAATGTCGAAGATGTCCCCATTACTTTCTACCCAACTTAGACTTATTCAAAGGTAAATCTCCAAGTGCGTTGGAAAATGCAGCCAAGCAAGTTTGGAGATTGACGAGGGAAATGTTAACAAATACAAGGTGTTTGGAGAAACTGTAAAATAATTAAAAAAGGCTTCGATAGTTTTACATTCCTTGAATCGTTTTTCTTCTATTAAGATTAGGAGAAGTGAAATTTCGTTTAGTATACCCGATTTAGTCTTGTTTGTGCCATACATTTTCTTTTAATGAGGCAGATTTGTATTCCTATTATGTAGATATTATAGTTGTGTAGTTTTAGAAAATTCTTTTGTACAAGTTTATTTATTTTAACCATTTGATTACTTAATGAGATGTGTAAATATTGTAAATATACATTTTTTAAATTAATTATTAGATCTTTGTTTACAAATTTGTTGTGAGTGCTTCGTTATGTTTATAGTAAATTATTTTATGATTGAATTATGTGATTTATTGTTAGTAGATATTTCAATAAAAAAAGCTTATATTAAAAATGTGTTTTCTTTTTAAACAACTCGAAATTTTTTCAACAATCAAACGATCGTTCCCATGAACTAAGAAAATTTGCATTAATTTTCAATTGAATGCAATAAACAATAATTGAAATTTAGATGGCATTTCCCGATATTTGATAGACTGATATTGCTGTATCAGCTTTGCATACTTCTAACTTTTTGTAAAAATTACAAATTCACTTAAAATTTTATAATGTTTCAAAATAAAATCTAATGTTCCATAAAATTACCGGAAATGCATTTACATCTGTAATTAATATAATTTGAAATATTACACGGTGAATGTAATTTGTTAATGTTCTGTAGGTATTAAATAACAACAATATAAAAACAGCAATTTTACATAAATTTTTTCTCGGTGTACCTTCGGTAACATTTTTTAATTTAATATTTTCCTACCTTACTATCAAATTTGGGTTCGACTTTTACTTATTGCGAAATTATTTGTGCCGTGGTTAGAATTACACGTTAACCAGTAGGCCCTTGTTTACGTTTAGTCAGTAAATAATGAATACAGTGATTTGTAATGTAGTATGGAGGGTTTACACGATGGTTTACATACCTACAAAATATTATTTCGAATGAAGATTTAAAATGTTGGATGCTTCAGTCAAAATGAAATTTTAAAATTTTTAAAACTTACCTCAGGGTGGATTTTGTAGCAAAACAGTATGAACAGTAAAATTAACGTACCTGAAAAGAAAATCAGTATTGAAGCGCATTAAAATAATAATATCGTTATCAAATAATATTTAATAAATTAAATATCGTAACCTGTGAAAATATTATAATTAATAATTATATAATTTGATAAAACTTATCAAACTTCATGTTTGATAAAGAGTACGCTAGTACTTGAAAGCTTACAATTGAATCCTTTTTAATTCGTTTTATTAACCTGTTCTTAGTTTAATTATTAATTACAAATAATATTTATATATTTTTGACTGTTTTGATTATTTTCCAGAAAGGCCCCCTCCCAAAAATTAGATATTTTATGAACTTGAACACGTTCACTATTTCATTCAAAATTATATCCATAAATTCGATTTTTAGTAACTCGACTTACTAGAAACTTCGATTGTATGATAAATTTCACCAGACAAATCTATTGGGGCTAATCTAATATAACAAAGTTTTATTTCGGCTTTAAATCAAAGTAATTACCTATATATAATTCCTAAAATGGTGAATTAGATCAAGTCTCGATTTGTGTTAAAATTAACCTAATTTCTTTCTCTCTGCCTGAATATGTGTGGGCAAAGACATACGAGTACAGGAAAAAATTGGCAAACTAGAATTTGTTGCTTTGCACAATAATGTCTTTGTAGAGGCTGCTAATATATTATAATAATTTGAAATCTCACACTTTCCAATTTTCACAAAAGGAGAGGAGTTAAAAACGATTAAAACAATTGCAATAAATTCCTTTTCCTAAAATTTAAATTGAAGTTATTAGGGCTGTTTTATAAAACGTTGAAATATTATCAAAATACATTTTGCAAAATTTGAAATCTGATCAAAAATACTTATGTTACCTGAATATTAAAAATATAGTTTAATTTTGAATTTTAATGTGACTTATTTCTATATTTCAGTTTTCAAAAAATTATTAGTGACAAAGAGTAAATAAAATATTTAAAAATCCAGTTAAAATCAATAATGTAAATAACATCCCCGAGCCCCGAAACCCCTGCACTGTAAAGGGGCGGATTTTGATTCCCATGTTTGGACGTAAATAACGCCATTAACGTCATTTATTGAAATAAAATAAAATAATTATTTTACAGAATAAAATTGGTGATTAAGCCTCTACAATAATTTTTCCTGCTTCTTTGAAAAAGTCAAAATTTTCGTCTATATTTAATTCTATGATGAAATAACAACTTTTCAAATATATTATGTATTTTATGTCCATCATTATTATATAAGGATATACAAAAAGGATTCCTCTTTATTGCTATTTTCGATTAAAAAAATTACTTTCTTTCACAGATGTTAATATAAATTTAAAATAACGCCATTAATAATTAATTTATATAAGTTTTCAAAGACATTTTAACGTTGAATTAATATTTATATATTAAGTTATTTATATAATTATATATTATGCATATTCAATCACAGCATAATATGCACACAAATCTTCAGCCTTTGACACCGGAGGGTCTGGGGGGTATGGAATACCCCTCAGGATACCAGTATTTGTATTAAAAAAATCCTTAATCAGTATTTCAGTGTCAGTTTAAACCCGAGATTAGCTTAAACAAAGTTTACAATTTTTGTGATCGTGAGTATCATTAAAAGTGATTGAATTTTCATTGCCTAATTGCCTTTACTTTGTTTTGGGAGGGCAGCGCCCCCATCGCCATCTCCGTACCATTTGGCAATGCTCGTAACGTTTACTTTTTTCTCTTATTTTAAGAATAGGATCTGTTATGGTCAAGTGAATACTAAAATTCTTATATCCTTGGCAATTTACCTATTAAGGTTTCCATAAAGTTTTTAGAAGTTTATAAACGCAATAAAACAAATAATAAAATTTATAAACAATATAATAATTCATAAAATATTGGTCTTTGAAAAGTTGATGTTGTTTAATAATAAATTCTTAATATGGCATACAGGTACCCAAAATATGCATCTAATATTATTCAATAAATATATAATTTAAATATTTTGAAACAATCCACCGATTACAGCCATTTTTTTTGTAAATTGAAATTGAACCAAAATGACACATTACGTCTCTGAAAATTTTATTTAATTTGGTTGGTAATGAGATCTTATTTATTTTATGTAGGTTAAGCCTGCACTTCAAACGCTTTCCAAAAATTATAAAACGTAAAAATTAATTTACTATAGAAATCTCTCGTTAATCCATTTGCGCTCCCATGGGATAGTCAAAAGTTTTTATGATACGTCCGAGATCCAGGATAAACTCAACTGTTGTACTTCCATTAAAAAAAAGTCAATCGAAATCGAAAACCCATGACACATCAAGTATTTTTTCTGTAATAAGTCGTAAAAGGTATATAATTAACTAAATTTTTCTAATTTAAATGATCGAAAAAACATAAATAAAAGATTTTTTAAAATCTCAAAAAAGCAACCCAAAATAATACTATGGATTGATATTGGTACTTTAAAATAATATTTTTTTGAAAATTTTTGAGATTTCGTATATCTCAGCAAAAAATCTTGTTTGGACAAGAAATTGAAGTCTAGAGCAGCGATTCTCAACCCGTAGGACGCGTACCCCTAAGGGTTCGCGTTTGATGGCTTCGGGGTAAGCGAAAAAAATTTAGTAATGGCGGATGTTAAAAATATACTAATCTTTTTAATTTTTTAATTTAAATTATAAACATTTTTCTAATGTGAAGGATACAATTTGGAATACGGAACTACCAAGCGGTACGCAAGCTAAAAATGGTTGATAACCGCTGGTCTAGAGTATCTATTAGCAGAGTATATAATATTAAATTAAGGAATATGCTCTGTACACGTAGTATTAAGAATAAAAAAAACTTAGATATTAATTTATTTTATCATTTATTCTTGTTTTTCTGTTTGTTTCAACATGTAGTCAATTTTCTTATAGTAAATTATTTTAATAGCATTTAACCAGTTTCTACCATAATTTTTATTTGCAGGATAACAAGATTAATATGACTAACAGTGAACATTCTCTAGAGTAGGTGTTTTTACAGAAATGCAGAAAAACAAAATTGAAATAAGTAGTAAAAAGGTTACTTTTTACAGTTTTCGTCATTGAATTTCTTTCTTTTCGTAAATTTTGGATTTGGGAAACAAAACAAAATAATGGCACCTATTTGAAAATTTGATTTTGTTACAAAACCTCTTGGAGAAATGTGATTTTTAATCCTGATAAAAGTGTGAAGTGTGAAAGCAGAAAATAAAATCACAGCTACGTTATCAGTTGTGTTCCTGATGGCTCACACGAACCCTTTAGGATAGTACCAAGTACATAATAGTAAAAATCAATAAGAAATATAAATAGGTGTGTGTTGTTAAAGTCCTAATTTTTTATAATTCTGGATTTTGAACCTATAGCGGTTCTATTTTAATACTATAAAATAAAAACCGAATAAAATTTAAAAAAAAGCGATAAATTAAAATATACTTGAACTTAAAAAATTACTTTTTTCCGAGAATTTGTAAAAGAATCTCTCCCGATGGAAAAATTAAATGTGTTTGTTATAAAAAAAATTAAATAATTGCTTTTCGTTTACTAAGGCTTGCTGAAAGCTCATGATAAAGCGATCAAGAGTTATTCTTTGTCAGATAACAAGTTTTCATAGATTATCAAACATAATGCGCTTTCTTTGATGTCTTGAGCTGTAGAATAAACAAAGTCAAAATATAAGATTTGGTATGTAGAATTCCGAGGTTTGGTGAAGTGTAATAAATATTATGGAAAGCTACAATAATAATAATAAATAACAAAAGCTTAAATATTCTTGTGGATTGGTTCTTGACAGGGGCGGTTGATAAAGGCAAAGCCGGCCTCCAAGGGTGGGGTGTTCGCACCTGGGCCGTGCGCCGCGAAGTCGCATTGTCGTCTCGGTGCTTCCCCACGATCCATCACCGTCATCCCGCTATCAGATAGCCCGTAACATCCCCCACTTCTACTTCTTGAAGAAGATATCATCGGATTCGGATGATTGTACCAGTCGTTTCTCATATCGTTCTAAGAGAACATGTTAGTTCCGCCGGACATGCTATCGGCTCAGTCTAAAATGGTTTACCAAATAAATAAATATGTTACTGAAAAGGTACAAACGCGTAAAGTTCAGGTAAATAAGACAATACAAGAAGTGTGCCGCGTTGTTCAGGACGTTCTCAAAGAAGTCGAGGTTCAAGAGCCGAGATTTATTTCATCGTTAACCGATTATAACGGCCGTTACGATGGTCTCGAAGTTGTTTCACCTACCGAGTTCGAAGTGGTGCTTTATTTAAATCAAATGGGAGTATTGAATTTTGTCGACGACGGTACATTACCTGGATGTGCGGTTTTAAAATTAAGTGATGGACGTAAACGCTCCATGTCTTTGTGGGTGGAATTTATCACAGCTTCTGGTTATTTATCGGCCCGCAAGATGCGATCTCGCTTTCAAACTTTAGTGGCTCAAGCTTGTGACAAATGTTCCTACAGGGATTCGGTGAAAATGATTGCAGACACCACGGAAGTCAAATTGAGGATTCGAGAAAGATACATTGTACAAATAACGCCGGCTTTTAAGTGCGCCGGCTTGTGGCCAAGATCTGCCGCACACTGGCCTCTTCCGCAAATACCCTGGCCGCATCCTAATTTAGTTGTCGAAGTTAAAACGGAAGGATTCGATTTGTTATCCAAGGAGTGCATATCTTTGCAGGGAAAACAATCCGCGATGGAGGGCGACGCGTGGATGTTATCGTTTCTAGAAGCCGAAAATCGACTACTTCAAGGTGGTTTCCGACGGAGATGTTTAAGCATACTAAAGACAATTCGAGATAGACACTTAGATTTACCCGGCAATCCAGTTACTAGTTATCACATGAAAACCTTACTGTTGTTCGAATGCGAAAAACATCCCAGGGAAGCCGAATGGGACGAGGCGTGCTTTGCGGACAGGATAAATGGAATATTTTTGCAATTAATTTCGTGTCTTCAGTGTAAAAGGTGTCCCCACTATTTTTTACCAAATGTAGACTTATTTAAAGGAAAATCGCCAACAGCATTGGAAAATGCTGCTAAACAAGTGTGGAGACTGACGAGAGAAATGCTAACAAATTCGAGATGCTTCGATAAGTTATAGTTTAAGTGTGATCGTAAATTAGCGTAGATAAAATTTGAGAGGCTGATTTTTTTGAAAATTGACAAATTATCAAATTTAAGTACAAATTATCACGAAAAACAGCGACGGCGTTGTTTCAGGTTCGTTTAATTTATTTAAAAAATTCAAACAACTTTGTACATATTTATTGCAAGAACTATTAATTATGTGACTGTGATTTAATATTATGGGTAGATTAAATTATTATTTTGAAAATTGTAAAAATGACAAACGTTTTTGTAAACGATATTAGTATAATTATTATATAATAATAAAATAATTTATATCGAATATCCGCGGTGTTTTCTTATATACTCAAATCTACCGGTGGTAAGGGGGAAGCACCTAAAAATATTTTTAATTTTCAATTATAACAAAAGCGTTTGAATAATTACGTAATTGCTGATTTTCTTGGGAACACTCGAGACTGCCCTTCTATATAAATATTTCATAATAAGTTATGTTAATTTATTTTGTTACTCCCTGTATTTCTCATGTTGGTGATTTATAATAATATTTTCGTCACGATCTTATAAAGGATGCATTTATCTTAAAATCTTAAAATTACAACAATGCAAAACAAGATAACTTTTTATTAATTACTCAAGAAAATACAGTCCGCTGCACAATTCAAATTTTAATTTATTAATAAAAAAATTTGAATTTACGCTTGGCGTGGTCTAAATTTTTTCACCAGTGAAGACCGAATGAAATTGTGAAGATACTTGCACGAGTCAAAAAAAAGGTGAGGTCAAAAGCTCATAGTTTTTATGTGGTGAGGGCATAATAATTCACTCGATATGAACATCCATCCACGCAATTTATTTAAAAGGGCGGCAAAACAAAGAGACCGCGGGAGTGAATAATTTAATGATGTTTTTTAAACAAATAGACAGACTGTAAGAAGACATGGCTCCAAAAAATCAATCGATAATAACCAGAAGGTTAGTCGTATCGTTTGCATAATATTTTTTAAAAGATGCTTCGAGCACTCACCTGCATTTCTATCAATGATAAATATGGTCAATTTATGTGCTATTAAATTTAAATACTATATTCCCACACTCAAGATATCAAAAAAAGTTGAATTGTATAGGTCATTCATCACGAAGAAAGAAATTTTATTAACGATTATTTTACGAACAGTTTGATAGAATTTATAATATCGTTTTGTTTTATCAATTTATTATAAATCGACGAAAATCATGTAGCTACAAAAAAATTAGTAAAGAAAATCTCGGCAAAAACTTGATAAATTCGCGCCGTAAAATCGAATCGGTTTTCATTTCCACTACATTACTGCTTACCTAGCCATATTAAAGTCAGTTTTATGGATTTTCCATATCTGTAACTCTGTGATGCTGGTTGCAATAATAATATTTTATGTAATGCGTACCATGACAAATATTTTATACCCAACATAAATTATAATAAAAACTGTCAACGTTAAAAAAAAAACAAAAATTTAAGTTAATTTTCGAACAAAGATCGCTACTAAAAATTTGCATATTTTCAAAATACCTCTAATCTTAATTATTCGGACATTCTTTGCACAAACAAGAAAATACGTTAAAAATAAACACGTAAAAAATTAAGTTAGTAGCATAAATGCATAAAAAATAACTCACAAAATTATTATCAGGTGAAAATTATAATTAACGAACATGCAAATTTCAGTTCACCGACATTTTTTCGATTTAATGCTATAAATAAGACATACATTCCCATTATTTTCAGCTTTTTTTATTTCGGAGCTATCATCTATTTTAGGGTTGATACACTGATGAAGTCGCTTAAACTGACACGCGGTGTACATCACAACCCCTGAAAGTCGCGATCCCATCCAAAACATAAATTATATCGGGATGCAATAAATTTCAGTAAATATTTTTATTATTGAAAAATCGTCACGACGCAACGTGTTAAGTTTAAAGATCCCAATTGAAAATTATAACCAAAATATCATCAGACACTCCACGTGTCTCGTTAGAACTTGAGCTAAGAGCTTTTGAATTTTGGGTACTTTGCGGTACCTATGAAAAAAGTAGCCGACATAACGTTCTTATCTTTTTGAATACTTCACTTCAAATTTTAACCGACCTACAATATTAAATTACAACAAACTGCTTCTTGAAGGTTTCATGAACTCAAGTGGATTGGTGCCCGAGATATTTAAAAATGAGTTATTTTTTGTCAACGCATAAATATAAAAATAAGACAAATAAAAAATTTTATAAAAAGTTAAAACTGTAACAAATTTAGAACAACAAATCATCAATCTGCTGCTGAGATTTTGCCCGATGTTTTTCTTGTGTTTATTATCAAAATTAAGAATAAAAATATATGATGTATAAGAGCAAAAGCTTGCAATTATTGAGAAGTCTACGACTCAATTTTGTCGAACCAAAATAATTTATTTATTTACTCATAATAATTACAAATACATCGTCACGCTACTGGATAAAAAATACAAAATTGTATAAAATTACGACGGCGGCGGTCGTTATAAAAAAGCGGAAATGCTTAATAAATGATAGGAAAGACAAAACAAACTTAAAGTGTAGGCTCTTTTTATCTAAAAACCAGATAAAATTAATTTTATTGCAAATTAAAAGAAATGAAGCTTCTTGGGATGAAGAGTTAATAGTATGGAACGATGCATGTAGAGTTGATGAAGGTAAAACAAACTAGTCATACACTTTGAAATTAGGATGGAATCTAAATTTGAAGATAAGTTCCACGAGATGATTTCTTCGATACGGTACTGCATTAATAATTTCTATATTCGATGCTATTAAATTTTATTAAATATAATGATATCACTGATTCGTTTATTTTTTACTCTAAAACATTACTTTCGATTTGTAAGTATGGAACCGTCTTTTCAAAAACTGCGATTTTAATATACAGTTACTCCAGAAATTATTAGAACGCTCCTATGTTAGCAATGTAAATTGTACTTTTTGAAGACCTTTTTTCTCATATAAAAATCGCTTCTACAGCAAAACTTGTTTGACATTTATTGTTGAAAATTTCATTATCTATATTTTTATTTATAAACATTTTTCTATTTCATCGCACCGTTTCCGAGCTACAGTGACTTAAAGACTCGGTAAATTTTTTAATAAAATTAACATTGTTCTTATGGGAATTCTGTTAAAATTTTTACAGAGTCTTTTTAAATTCCAACTAGAAAAATGTAAATAAACAAAAATAACGAGAATAAAATTTGCAACAATAAATGTAAAACAAATATTGCTGTAAAAGCGATTTTACATTACAAAAAAGGTCTTCAAAATGTGCAATTTACATTGCTAACATAGGAGCGTTGTAATAATTTCTGGAGTAACTGTATGTATCATCATATGCGGTTTAGGCTTTTCAGGGTAAAACAGGTTTAACCTGTTACCGGTTAATTTTCATCAACAAAAGTTATTTTTATCAGGGAACTGAATAAAGTTGAATTTTCGGAATTATTTGGTAATTGTACAACCTTGTTGGAAATTCAGCATTAAGTATATTTTTTATAATAAAGAGTTGTAATTAGTAAATTTTTACATGGCGTTTCGAATTTTCGATTCTCATTCGAAAAACCTGGATTTGTCTAAAAGAACTTGTAAAGTTACGTAATTACAATTATTTTATTTTCAAATAAGTCAAAAAAATTTTTATTATTCAATTAAAATTAAATTTCATTATTACATACTTTTCCAAATTCTTTTAACACGAAACACAATGTTCACTCAACGTGTAACAAACTATAATCATTTATCAATTAAAATATTTCGATCTTATCAAAAATGAAAAACATAAAAATGCATCATATTTTACAATGTAGGTTTAACGTGCACCGTCTTATTCCGCACGATTGCCAAAATATTCCATTTTGGACGAGAGGCGTCTCAATACTCTCTGGAGTTATTGTAGCTGCCATTGTCGATAACTGCCCGTATCCAAGTAATGTTACGCTTTATACCATAAATTGAAAGAGTAAAGCAGTTATTGCCAACTCGAACACATTTTTCAATATCAAGCCTTCTTCTTTACCACATATCATTCCACGGCCCTGAAGATGAATATGGAGACTCGACAGTTTGACGTTGATTATGTTATGCTGACAATTTTGAACAAGGACATTGAGGCATTTAGATCCCTACGGTTGCCCATACCTGATTGGGGAATTGTGTATGTTTGGGTGCAGCAGGTTTTTAAATTTTTACTATGTAATTTTGCCAGAAGTTAACCTGATAACTTCGTCTCGGTAGTCTAGCGCTCTACCACCGAGCTAACCTATACACCCGGCCCGGGCAGTTATAGTTCACACACCTAAAAAAAGGTGGCAGCCAATTATGACGATAAATCATTAAAATTCTACGCCCATGTAGTTAAGAGCAAATCGTGCACTGGAGGGTATCCCCAGACCCCCCGGATTTACAGCTGCATTTTATGGTTTTAAAGATCAGCTTTCCTACAGCAGCTTACGATAAGTTCAACTGCATTAAAGCTCAAATAATTTTTACAATCACTTGAAATTAATCAAAATGTATTAAAGTGACAATTTGCGTGTGTGTTCTATCAAAGACCGCTTCTTCTCCAGCAAAGCGTAATGCGACGCTACCGCAGAAGCAGCGCCTTTAGGTTAGAACATAATGCAGATATTAAAAAAAAAAAAAATATGGGTTACAAGATTTTACTGCTATACCGACGGATTCGAGATTACTTAGAAGAGATTTCTCATGGATCAGAGATAACTATTTATGAGGAGATTCAGTCTACGCATGGTTATTCCAAGTGTAATCCTTGTGTTGTCGCCGTCGGTAGCATACTAATATACCTTGTGATCCATGCTTTTTTTGGCATATTATCTGCAAGTGTATCTTACGCTAAAGATGCTGCTTCTGCGGCAGCCTCAAGATGTACCGTGGATATGTATTGTCAGAATAGTATGAAGTATCACCCGAAAATTAACTTTATTATATTTTTGACTACAACTACAAATTGATACCGAAATACATTTACAACATCAGTTAATATCATTTAAATAGTTTTATGAAGTGAATAGAGTAACAGATCGCAAATGGTTTGGATGACAAAGTTTAATAGAAAAATTAGAAAAAATTGGGAACGCCTATAATTCAGGAGTGGAGTAGCTGCCAATGATCAATTTAAAAATTATTATTTCCAATTTAAAGTTGAATTGCTATAAATTGAGCAGTTTATCGAGAAAAAATGTATTGGGACTCAAACAATTATTAAAAAATGTATAATTGCTCAACACCTGTGCGATTGGCACAAAATTCAAAATTTTTCGATTTTGTCAGACTTCCCGAGAAATAAAAACCGAAAACAAAATTTTAATGTAAAAGAAGGACTCCCTTAATATATTTACTATAATATTCTTATCGGGAATATGAATTTATATTCAGTGTAGAAAATGTAGTTTTAGAATTTTTTGTGGTAAATTAATAATTCTGCTGAGTAATTTTATCTCGACATCTTTTTGCAAAAAAAATTTTGAATTCAAAAAGAATATTCAAATTTAATTCAAAATTTATTTATTAATTAAATTTTAAAATATACCACACTAATATTTAATTAAATTTGTAAAATTATTTTTTTTGTATCTGTTAAAATTTGTTTAAATATTTCAGTAGGTATGTTCGTATGTTATCTTTAGCATCACAAATAAATTACTACTTTAAAAAATACTTCGGGTAGCAGGTATTCAAAATATTGCCGAAAAATATTTTGAACGTCGAAGATTGTTTGATAAGCTGCAAAAATTTAAATAAAATAGCAATCGCGAAAAAACGAAAATATGTATCTATACCGTAATTCCTGAAATTATTATAATATTATTTCCAGATAGCAAATTATATAGATAGGTGGAAATTCTGAATTCGAATCGCAAACTGCATATAATTTCTTAGCTTATTGGCCCCCCAGTGAACAATTGACATGGTGTGGATGTAAGGCGGCCGATAAATTGATGATATATAAATATTTTATCAACCGACCAACATAATTAAAAATAATTATTAAAAGTTCGACATCTGCACTTTATGTAATCGCAATTAGAGTAGTATTATTATGCAGGGTGGCTTTTTATGAAAAATTAAAAAATGAATTATAATCGAGTTTTGCCCAATCCTTAACTTTCAGTTCAAAGCTTTTATTTTCGATCGTAATTAAATATTGAATAAATTTGAATTTTAATAGACTATGTATCAAAAGGGGAAAAAGAGCAAGATGCAAATTAGGAATTTTAGTTTATTGAATTTTTAAATGCGGATTATAGCGAATTAGAGTATTTCTTCAAAGTTTGAATGTTAATCCACATTAAAAGCCACAATTTTTCCTATTTAATCAAAAATAACCCGGTTTATTGCTCATTTAATTAACCGAACACGAAAACAACTAGCAAGGACCTTAAACAGAGAACAAATTAACCCTTAAAAATCTTATTTGGTACCTACTTGTATTTTTTACTAATATAAAAATTAATTTTCTTGATTTTCAATGAAATGAATGTTATTGCAATTTTTGTAGGAATATTGTTGCACCCATTAATTAAATCCTTGGAACTTTCACTGTTTACCGACATTTGCTATTATTATGCATGCCCTTTGAAGTATTCAATAAAAAGTACAACTTTTATATCACGTGTAACATGTTATGATAGTTAAAATATGAAAACTTATATAATTTCCGACACCTTATTCATAATAAATTTACTTATATTATGACTAACTTAAATCCGGCCTTCATTTAAAAATAATACGGAAAACATTAAACTGAGCTTTTAAGTTCTCGTCATAGAAAGGATCAGACAAAAATGGTATAATTATTTAAAAATTCGGTAGTTCTGACAAAATGCTTTATTGTTTAAAGTAGAATAAAATTGAAAAAGCCTTCCTATTTGAGCTTCTGTGCAGTGGCGCGAGTGTACTGGCGCCTAACCCCTGTTGCGAGAGACCGGGCCTATGCCCCCTTTGGTGTACCTTTGACATAATTCTACATACTTTTAAGTATCAGGACCACTGCGAGTCTTTTGTTCTTTCATTTAAAAGATAAATAAAATTGAATCTCATTAAATTTTTAATATAAAAAAATACAGCACTACCCGGCGTTTACACATTTTTACACCCCCCCCCTCTTTCTTGTAAATGCACAGGAAACAGCATCGATGTGTATGTCAAACAAACGACATAAAATGAAGCTAAAGTGGATGTCAAGTTAATGAAAATCGTTTCGTGTGAACAAATATTTTCAACAGCTGAGACTCATGTTCGACATTATACTTAACTTTATGTGATATCTCGAGTCTTATAAGGGCCGTAAATAGTTTTCTATTAGGTTTTATCTAAGTGCTTAAGAAAAAAAACACCTGAGCCCTTCTTAGAAGACTCTCCGCATTGCGTTTATAAAATAATCAAGAGGATGTTTCTTGATGAAAATGAAACAGAATGCGCATTCAACCCTTCCCTCGATAATTAATTTCCTGCCGAGTAAAATATAATAATTTTGTTAGCCCTTTCATTGTTAGGAAAATTCAATAAGTTACCTGTAAGCTAAACCTGATATTTGATCACGCAAGTATAATGCATAAGGGAGATTCCGGAAAACGTATAAGAAAACTAATGATCCTTGCACTCTTGCCGGTCTTGACTTTCACATAAATGTGATTTCCCTAGAGGAAATTGTTCGATATTTGTAAAAATTACTAAGTAGGTTTCATTTTTGATTTTCAATTACTCCTAACGATGCTAGATTACCCGTAATTTTAAATAATTGTAATACCACTTTGCGCGACAATCGGTATTAAAATAGAATTAAGGACCCCCCATTAAAGCGATTAAATATTAAAATGAATTTATCGTTCGAAAGTTCATTAGGAAAATAATTAACATAATTTTCTTCATTTTAACAGTTTTCTCTATAGTAGATGTTAAGTGCAAACTTCAAAAAGGGGGTCTTAAAATGGCTACATCCTTTTAAGTGCAGGATGCTGATGTACTACAATGTTTCCTCAGAGGAAACTTTCGCTCGTTTATTTTTATTTGAGTCGCCCTTGGGGAATTTAATAAAAAATGATACCACACAAAAAATAATTTATCTACCAATTTTTTCATTTTCTTAAATTACAAAAGCGTTAAAAGACGCGAAAAATTATAAAACGATTAATTGAAGTATATCGTGGGGGATGGATAAAACAGAAGGTAAGGGGTAGGCCCTATGAGCCCATCAGGGTTAAGATTTATGAGTATTGTCAATCGAAGCATCGACCGGAACCGGCCCCTCGATGTTTCTCTTGGGAGCACCCGCCAGACAAAACATTACATTAGTGCCAACATTTGAATATATGTTTCCTATGCATAATAGGTGAAATATTGAATTCATTAAATTTAGTGCTCCGTTTTCCCCACTTACCAACGGAAGATGACATTTGTAAATAACTTTTTTTATTGGAAACAATATTACCGCCTTTGCGAGAATTTCATCATTTTTTGATCTAATAAAGAAAAACTAACTGCACTCGGGACGTCACCCTATTTCTGAAGAAATTTCTAATGCATTTTGATATCAAGTTTATAATGGTGAAACCAGGGTCGGACTACTGTCAATCAGTTTATTGTCGAAATATTTAAGCAGCGAGCCTCTTGCTATATTTGCAAAAATATTCCTCTTTTCTGCTTTTCTGTCTCGACTGCCAGGCAGCAGACTCTGCGGTAGGAACAAACAAGAAAAACTGCCAAAAGTGTTACAGAGAAATCTGCACAAGTCGACAGCGCGACGGATCAGCGAATACAATCAACCAAAAACATCTCACTGACACAAAAATAATACTATATAGACGGCAAGACACATGTCAGTATCGGAAACTAAGTAAAAGAGAAAAGTACGTGAAGCTAAACCCAGCTTTATCCTTTGTGGCGGCAATGCATGGTTGCAATGTGGTTACAGATTGCACCAGAGCTATATCGAAGTAACGGCAACAAACGCGGCCAAAGACTCTCACAAGACTAATTTAAAACGTGAGAAGGTTCAAGTTCATCAGAGGATCTTTTGCAAACGAGAAAATTCGCGATGTAAACACTCTGGATAGGAAGAAATCCCAAAGGTAGCACGTCATAATTATGAGAAACATATGAAGCAGGTGAGTTAACATTCGGAATATGATCGGCAAGATGCTGACTTCTGATGAAGAATATAAGAAAGCATCCTACTTGCTTAACGAGAACAAAGGAAGAAAACAAGCGAAAATGCCAAAACAAACAACATCCAGATTGGATGGTGATATACAAAAAAAAAGTCAAATATGGAATCCAGTTGCTACTGGGGAGAGGAGTTTTAGTGTATAAAACACATTAATATCATCCTTTCGAGTAGGTTAAGTTAGGTACAAATTAGGTTAAGTTAAGGAAAAGACAACAAGAATATTAGGGTATAGTCAACAGTTCGAAGTACGATAACTGTTATAAATAATTTAAAAATTGTCTAATGAAATCATGGTGTAAATCATTAAAATTTATAGTTCATCTCAAAATTCTACTAAAAATATAAAAAAAACAAAAAAATTAAAAACAGCTGTTATATTGGCAACACAATCTGTTACATACAAACACGCAAAGTTATGGATCTTAGGCCCAGTTTTTCACTTTCAGGTTAAACCAAAAAAGTTGGGTTAACCAATGATATTGCATAAAAAACGGCTTTTGAACGTATTTCATTGGTTAACCCAAATTTTTTGGTTTAACCCTTTCAGACCCAGTGTGTACAATTGTACACATTAAATTTATACGGCAATTTCGGAGGTTTCCGGTAACGAAATATAACTTTGAACCGATTGGTTACATTTGTACACATTTTAAAATCACCAAAAAAATTTTGTTGGTGCCATCTTCATCAAAATATGGTACCTTCAAAATTAAAATTGTTTCAATTTGCATAGGTTATGTTTATTGTTAAACGTGGTTTATAAAGTTGTGCCTTATTTAGTAAATGAACTGATATTTTTTCGAAATATTGTTTTTATTTGTTTAGTTGAAAGTGTAGTGTGTGTTTGTGGTTGTGCGAACATTTTTAGTTCAAAATTGTAAGCGTGGTTTGCTGTTAAAATTATTGTGTACAATTGTGGACACCGGGACCCATATAGTGGCTCAGACTTAAATCCGTACACCAACTATTTTGTGTTTAAATTTTGCTAAAATTAAAAAACTTAATAAACATGAGTGACAGGGCAGGACCCAGCAAAATGTATAATTTTGAAAATAGCCAGGACAAGCTTTTTGAACTGTTGATGAGTGGTAATTGTTCAGTTGCAGCAAATACACCTGTACCTCCAAGACACCGCGGAGAAACTCGCCCAAATGAAGATATTCAATTTGATGGTGTGGACCATCTTCCTATTCACGATACTGCAAACTTTGCTAGTAGATGCAAATTTCCAAAATGTACCTCAAAATCCCGAGTAAAATGCCACAAATGTAATGTACATTTATGTTTAACAAAGGAGAAAAATTGTTTTTTAGCTTTCCACACAAAATAGTTTGTTGAAAATTAAGTAATTTCCTATGCTATATCATTTTTTTAATATACAACAATAAATTATAAAAAACGTGTATTTGAAAAAAAATTGTTCAAGTTATTTTTACAATTGTTGAATTGTTGAGACGTAAAGTGTACAATTGTACACATTTCCTAATTGGGACAAGGAGTGAGATATCAAAATAATTCTTTTTCACAAATATATTTTAAAAAATTCACCCAATTCAAATCCACAATCAAAAATTTTTTTACTTTAACAGTAAGAGGGCGGGACTGAAGGGGTTAACCTGCAACTGAAAAACTGGGCCTAAGAAAATGAGGATATTCTGAGACCACGCAAATGGTAAAAACATCCTTGAGGTCCGCCAGAACTCGAAAATTACGGAGCTAGAAAGACGGGGTTCTCTAATCTTTAATTTAAAACCGCTTTTTATGATCAATTTGACTTTAAAAGCGGTTTAAAATTTAACGCTTCCTTTAAAATTCAATATGAAATTGGCTCTAATAGACTTCTAGAAAACAACTGCAAGCCAGCCCCGCCTTTGTAGCAACTATTTTTTACATCGGGTACACGTACCGTCAACAGAATTTGCTAAACCGGCGCTTCAATTTCTAAGGTGTGAATGTTCCTTTTATGAAAAATCGAAACTTTATTATCGATTATTTCACAAATTAATCAATATTACAAGTTCACTCATAGTTTATTACATTTTTGTAATTATCTAAGTACGTATACATAATATCGAATCTATAGAAAAATGTTTGTTTGTTTGTTTAATTATATTTATTATACAGTATCGTAATTATTGTTGTAATATTATATTAACTAACTAGAAAACAAAATTGAGATCGAAATGGACGTAAACGAGTGAACTATGAAAAAAGATGGCAGGGAATCCGCATTAGTATTTTGTGTAGCCTGATTAAAGCTGTTCATGTTGTAAAAAAATACATTAATGATAATTTGTGTAATTATTGCGAGAGCGATTAGATTGTATAAAACAGAAAATAAGAAGATAAAAATAAATACAGTAGCTGAACAGCCGAAAATTATATAAAAGTAAGAAACAACATTTAAAATTAATTAAGTGCAACAAAATACAATAACATTAAGTAAATCATTAAAATATTCGTAGATTTTAAAATTAAATTTTAAATATTACAAATTGAAAACAATAGTGGCATTGTCGACATTGTCGCCGCGAACAAATGTCGGCAAGTTCATTAAAAAAAATATTGAATATTACACATCAATAGAATCAAATCAATGCGTTCCGATATTTGTTAATTTTTTATGTTCTTATAATCTGAAGAGATGACTTCAAGAATCAAAACTTTTTAAGCATAAATCTTTGATTTATATCACACGAAGGCTTCCCTTGATTTTAGAGATGATTACTGCGTTAAAATCATCCTCTATCTTCCAAAAGATACAACACAACGCCCAAATGTAAAATATACTATTATAATCCTCCCACACCAAGCCCTTTTAGGGCATACATAAGTGGCATATAGATGTATTTATTTTAAAAAAGCCAAAGCGTCCTGATTAATAAAATAAACTATATAATAACCTAGAAACCATCGGTTTGTGAAACCGGGGGGTCTGGGGGGTATGGAATACCCTCCAGAACAACAGTAGTTATGTCCTATAAAAACATTCTAATCAGTTATGATGGTAGATAACTATCTACTTTTATGTCATAAACTGCAAAATAAACTAGTAACTTCTGCCGTTGGAGAGTATAAAAAATATTGCTCAAAATTAATAATAGCAATAATTATGTATTTAAAATTTAAAAATTTAATGTTCTGCTTTGAGAGGTCCCATAACCCCAATAAATTATGTTAATTAGAATTAATAGAATTATACACAAAAATATAGTAATATGTTTTTGCTTGATGTATTCATTACTATTCTATATTATAGTATTACAGTATATAATTTATAATTATATTATATATTATAATATAATACTATCTATAATACTATCTATTATATTATTATATTACATTAATATAGATACCTACTAAGTAGATATTTCACAATATTATATTAAATTATAATATATTATTAAAATAATAATAATTAAGAGACCAAAATAATACTAACTATTTTTTTGTTTTTTTCAAAAAATATTGTTCAAATAAATACTTTTAAAAAATTGCTACTGTTAAAGTATGACATTTCCTAATCTTATCTGGAAAACTGAATTTTTTTCAAAATTTAAAAATGTTTTCGGAATTCTTCACACGGTCAGGCCGCCGCGCCGCCGAAGCAAAGGTACTGCATAGCAAGACGGTGTTCCACATATTATGCTCTTAAAAGTATACAAATTAATCATGTACATACCACCTAATGGCTCTCTCATCAATTATAATTTGTTTAAAGTAGGTAATTTAATCAAGTTGGTACCGTCATTATCGGCTTGGTATATAAATTTAAATCAAATTTTAAAACTCGTTAATGAGCTGGCTTCTGATTATTTAAAAAATTACAGCACACGTTATAATTAATAATGGGTTGTCATCGCCTGCTCGGATAAGCCCAAATTCGAACTAACAGATAAAATCGAATTAAATAGAAATTATTTTCGAACAAATTTATTCCTTTTCGTTTTCCCGTTTACCTTTTCTATACAAAGAGAATCTCTGGTACTGCATTTGTAAACCTGATTTGTATAGATATGTGCAGTACAAAAGCCCAATAATAAAGTTCAAACAACGCCATATGAATGTGTTGTAATCCGAGATGTTTCCTATCAGGTAAAACAATCGCCAAATGTTGGTCGAAGAAATAAAGAGTTGAACATGAACAGAATAAGGATTATAACATAATGGGCCCGTTATTCTATTTTATATTCTTCCTTTCTCTTTTAATAAAAAAGATTTCAAAAATGATTGCATTATGAAAATTTCACAGGGCTATCGTTTTGCATGGAACTTCACCAACACATCCGCTTCAAATTTCGGCGACCCAACCAAAATTACTACTAAACCTACGAATAAATTTATTAAACTAAAAAAGTTGTAACTTTTATCCAAGATTTAAATTAAGACAAATAAAAAATAAAGTCGTCAAAAATTTTGTGTTCATTCGAAAACATTTTTGAGCCAATACAAAAAATAATTTGTCACTTCAAAAAATTAAGGCGCATTATTTATCGATATAACAACAGCATTTAAAAAAAAAGTGATATGCATTAACGTGTAGGTTTCGAGATGCCTGAGTAAGTAGCACTTAAAATAACTCAAAAATGTTTTGATTAATGTTAAGCATATATCGATTACACAAACGACAAGGCAGGTTTTTATAATCGCTTTGGTAATTTTGATTAATAATTTATGTCACACGAATTCGTACTTTTTATTGCGGCAGATCGAAACGGCAAAGTTTGACGAATAAGCAGGCAGGCGGGAAGATTGCACTTTCGATTTTTTTATGAATAATTGGGGAAGAATGTGACTTATTTCGGTGTTCGTTCAAACAAGATTCGACCGTAAATAATAAAAATAAGTTGGGTGATAAACTGAGAAACGTTAGTGTTAAAACGTTTTGAACTTTCTTAAAAATGTTATACAAAATATACAATAAATTATTTTTAATATCAATTTATAAAAAAACCAAAGATGTCCGACGCTAATGGGCGATGAAAATTATTGCGAGTCGAACGCATTTGTCAAGTTATTTTAATCATACAAATTTTATTATCATACAAAAATAACGTACCGAAATAGATAAAATAGTGTGACTCACCCACACCTTCGATGTATTCTACAGAGACGTCTTGTGTGAACACTTACCTGAAACAAAACAAAATTATTAGTAAATTATGCAGTCAAAAAAATTGTAAACACATCAAGGAAATGCGATAAAAATCTTCTAATCATAATACTATACCGCATGTTAAAATAAAGACGTAATCAAAAATCAACGGCGCGAAATAATCCACCCAGTAAATGCAGTATGTCCATTTACAAGGGTAGATCTCACAAGTTCATTACAAAAGCGTCGCGGCGCGCTGCATCGCTCTAGTGGTGCGTGAAATAAGTACATCCCAAACCGACGTGATTCGATACGTAATAATTTACCCTCGTAAAACCATTAGTTTTTTTTCTCTCGATAAAAGCACAGCAAATTTTGAATCACCCAAGTCGTCAAAAATAATTTAAATTACAATTGTCGGCAGTACCAAATTAGTCACAATAATTACTTTAACTAATTGCTTCTGAAAGTATGGGCGCGTTCCTGTTATAACGAAAGATTTAAATATTTCGAGACAAATAAATAGCAGGAAAAGTTGGTAATTTGATATCAAATTAAAGTAATTATTTTTACATAAGTACGAACTGCGGGATATTAATTAATATTTGTACAAATCTAATTTTTTTGACGAAAACATGTGTCGTTAAAATGTGCCAACAAAAAAATTCTTAACAATATATAATACGATGTCAACGAAAAAAGCACGCGATCACCTTTATGAACATTAATGAGCAATAAGGGTGATTACAAACGGCGTTAGGGCGGATCGAAACGGACGGCGCTTGTGATCTTAACTACCCTAAGGCGGAATTTTGATTAGAAACCACATCAATAAAAAATTATATTATTTATTAACTCATTAATCTCTCTCAATATTTTATTTCTGTTACAAAAGTTATATTTCAACTCTCGAATTTTCTTCGCCATCTTTAAAAATTCCAACAGTTTGTTTTTAATTAGTGCACTTGTAATTTTAAATTTATTATCTAGTGATATATGAATAAATCGTGGTGTGGATTTAAAAAATTTCATTTAATTAATCTTAAAAAGAAAAGGCTAACGATTTGAAATTTTCATAGAAAACTCAAAAAATAATTACGTTAGCGCAAATATTTTCATGGGTTGACTTAAATCGAGCAGAGCAGGGTTAGAAAGCTGGTAGGCCGATAATCATCATGCGTGCTGAAATTTTTTATTTAACGTTTACTTTATTAACTTGGACGAGATCGTTTTAATACGCAATTGTATTCAAAATTATTACAGATTAAAATAAATTTATATTTTTTAAAATTCGCAACAATATAACCATTTCATGTGTTTCGATTTAATTTAAGCTCGTAAGATGGTTATATTAATAATTTTATAACGATTAAAATGTATTGAAAGTTTGCAGATATGTTCCTAAAATCTAAATGTTCGAATTTGAAAAATGTTTGGATTACAATAATGGACGAAACGAGATTTACTGCCACGAAATTTTGATTATAAAACTTTGTGTTATTGAAGAAATTAAAAGTTGTTTTTTGAAATAAATGTAATTTATTCGAATTTGAAGGTGAATCGATGGTAATTTGAGTGCAAAATACTTATTTTTGAAAATTTATAAGAACGGAAGTCGCTGATGGCTATTGAATTTGACCACAAATTTGTGCAATAAAATTACCTAAGCAGTTTTGAAGATTTTGTTATAGAAAAGTATACCTTAAAGTTTACATTTTCATAAGAGTCTCATACTCAACAGGTGCATTATTGGGATTCAAGGAGTTTGATAATGTTATTATTAAATTTCTCGATAAAAATACATATACACAGATATCAAATATTTTGAAATTGAATCAAAGTAAAACTATCGCTCAAATCAACAAATTACAGTTGATATAACGTTAAAAATACGTGAAACATAGACACGTTTCTACATATCTCAACGATACACGTTAATTCAACGTTGTTTTGACTGCAACACACAAAAATCATGAAAATAAATCGTGTATGTGCTTACTAAGCCGGAATTTTCTTAAAGTGTTAAAACAAAATAAATGGAAAAAGTATTATTTTATGCTGCGTTACGCCAATTGACAAAAAATGACGAAATAAGTTTATTGAAACAACGCTTTAAATGGTGGACTGGATTATTAGGATTAAAAGTGGACCTTCTAACTTGACAAGCAATTTTTGTATTTGTAAAGCGAAACGTATAGCTTCAGAAGCATAATATTTTTATTATTCAGAAGCTCAATATAGAATGGAATTAAAAATTTAACCTGTAATCGATGAAATCAGTGAAAGAATGATTGATATTTCAAATTTTAATATTTCTTAGATATTTTTTATCTCTCATCAGATTCGAAACTTATACTCAGATGTAGTTAAAGTGTAGTTAGATAACAAAAAAATTGTAATTTGTAAGTGATTTTCTTCTGGACAAGTAATCGTTTCTCTAGACCAATTCTTTGGATTCACCCAGTGCACTGGGGGGATACCAAGTTTTGATACCGACACGTAAGAACTTTATTTTGGCCGTCTTACTGGGAAGGCAATGGCAAACCACCGAAGCTAATTACCCCAATAATTTTGTCTATAGTTTCTTTGGCTTGGTTTGCTCCGGAAAAACAGAAAAGGTAAAAGGTTACCTTGTAAAAGGGAATTTAAAATTTCAAAAATAAAAGTCTTATTAGTTGCTGATTATGGTAAAGCAAATACGTGATGATTATAAAAGAGCATAAACAACAAAATGTATACATATTAAGAAGTGTGCCGATGTAAACTAGGTATTTACCCATCGGCGCATATAAAATAATATCAGACTATTATTTAGAATACTTACATAAATCTCTCTGTAGGCATCGTCTGCAAAAGGCACCGCTTTATAACGAACGGCATCGCGTGATAGCCTCCGCTATCCCATATAGCAAACCAAAATGGCAAATTGTTAAAATTACAAAGTTTCTCTTGAGAATCTATCGCAAATACCTATTTGATTTTATTAAGAAAAATCAAGTCGATAACGAGCCCGTTCGATTCAGCACACAGCAAACAAGTTTTAACCCGCGCACATACTCTCCTCAGAATAATTATTTAAATTGGGAAATGAAATAACGACGCTTATAATCGATCAAAACATGTCGATCAGATAATAACCGACAAGATTTATTTCTGCTTTGAATAGGATGCTACGTTACGCATTCGTTATAAAGAAATAACAAAAAGAAATACAAATATTTCGGTTCTATTATTTGGTTGTAGTCAAAGAGCAGACACCGCGCTTCCATTTTACACTCAAATGAACTAAAGGGATAAGGCTTAGTACATTTTTTGTTTGGTTTCAATGGTCTTGCATATAAAAAACTTCCATATCAGTTAGATCAGATAAGAAAACAGCATAAGTTTTTAAAAACTAGAAATATAAAATAAGCGATTATTCGCTAATTAGAAGCAGGCACAAAAATGTTGATCCAATAAAAAACTTCCAATTAATTATGAAAAAAACGGATACTATAGGTTACCTTTACCAGACGCGTGACCTTTCTTTTTACAAACATCAACTACCAATTATCGCACTTCGCCAAACTTAGGATGACTTATCCATAGGCTTTATCGACGTTGAACTTCTTCTTTTCGGTCCCTTCATTGAGGACATTGCAATTTGAACAACTTCTCCATGTGTGTGAATGTTCAGCTTCAGTGATTTGTGTACATCCATGGTAACATATTGTTGATGGTTTTCAATCCACCACAACGACAATCCTCTTATTCCAAGTGTCATAGCCTTCGTTAAGGTAATCTTCTAATTTAGTAAGTTGGAGACTTGTTGTCCAAGCTGTTGTTTATTTATTTGTTTTAGTTTATTGCATATTAATTTACTCTTTCAAGTCAAATGTTCTCTGGGGCTGCATGTTATAATGTAACCTGAGAAATCACCTGCTTAAAAAACTAAAGCATCCGTGGTAGCACTCAACAACTTCGAATTTGGAATATTAAGTAACACGAAAAATTAATCATATAATCCTACTTGGATTAGCCATTGACAAAAATGTCAATCAGTTGGAACGAACGCCGAAAGTATAATTACAATATTTTGAAAAAATGTACCAGAAGAAAAGATAACTCTAGTTGCCTAAAGGTATTATCCAATTAGAAGTAGTTTAAATTAAAAAAGTCAAGCTGATGAATGCCAAACTGATAATAAAACTGTCACGGTAGCTGCTGGAAGGTAAAAGAATCGTAGTAATGCAGTTGAGATTCCGTAACGTTTGCGTTGCACCTGAAGAAATTCCAAACCAAGAACACGACAATTAAATCAAAGTGTCTCCTTCGTCGGTGTTAATAACGGACTCGATGCCACCATGGCTAAGATCTTTCGTCTGTTCGTGGACCCGTTTTTCAGTATTTCCATAATTTATGTCTTCAAGTTTACTTACTTTGTTGATCGTCCTCTTGGTTTGCTTTTATTGCAATACAAAATTCTTTGTTTTCTGTCGATTACGTTTTTTTTTCGATTCAGTTCGGCCGCTTTTGTTTGTTGAATTATGCAGGACCTTGTCCATTGTTTCTTTTAAAACGATAAAGAAACGCGGCCCCTTTTTAAGAAATGTGTCCAACGATGATATTTCAGCATCTCCATCTCGAAGAACCACTTCGTGATTTGAATTTTGCAAAAAAAGCCTTTACATATTTTAATGGTTCAAAAAATGGCCTTTGAGTTGGCCAACATGATAATTATTACAAGTACTTGCAGAAAGCACGCATCTCAGACAAATTAATGAAATTGCCTCTGGAGAGGTACGTAGTCATCATAAGAACAGTTGTGTACTTTTTGAACAAACATCAACTCATCAAAATATTTCTAATTAAAGGTATCGTTATCATGTTCATGTCTAGTTGAGCGGTAACCTCCTCCTGTCAGCTCTCGGTCGAGAGTGGGTTTGCCCTGCATGACACTCGTCATTTAAACTGTAATTATTATTCAGGATGCAGCAACAGGTTGTTTAATGCTGTTTATTTTTCTACTTGTAGCAGCAATATTACCAGGATATTGATCTAAATTATTACGGAAATTAGACCGGCAGAAGGAAGGGTTCAAATTCCTCACCAGACCCGCCAACGAATAATTTTTCTAATAGTAATAATAATAACACTAATAACGGTCACGAACTATGTTATGTAAACACATAATTAGAAGCATGCCAGTCAATCAAAAACGTCTTTTGGCTTGAAGAACATTCTCGCTAGTCGACAAAACGTTTTGTGTACGTATAAATTTATCAAAAAGGATAAAATAATAATATGTGCAAATAAAATTGCTTACAAATAGCATCATTATCAATTGTTAAAACTCTTCGGTGGTCTAACTTTTAGTTTATCTAAGTAAGAGCAAAACGCATGGAGCAGTTGTCCATTCCAAAAGTTCGCCGTAGGGGGTCAGTGTCGCACAGTGGGGTTCTATTGTGATCATGTCAAGAACTTTAAGGCTTACACCGTTCATAAACTATCTTTATTATTATTATGCATAAGGACAATTGAAAACTGACGTAATTTTATTTAAACGGAGCAACCGAATTTTTAACTCCATTTTTTCCAGCTTGGTCGATTTTCCTCGTGCTTTCTTGAGGGGGCAGAGGGAGATTTTGTTAGATTCTTTTTATGATCGTTTCGAAACTTAATGAACTTATTAATGAAAGAAAATTTTATGTTACAATTTTACGGCAACGAGCTATAAAAATAAAACGGGTTTTTATTGCTTTGTGGTTGGCAATAAAATTTGATTTGAGCTAAAATAATAAAAATGCTCGGTGCATGGTTTTGGACGAGAATGGAGGAATTAAATAAGTTGAAAGTAGGTATAGCTTACATAAGGATTCACCTTCGCCGAGTTAAATTGACTATTTATAATGGAAGCTTAATTAAATAAAAAAATTAATTATTTATTAATGTGAGGTAATTCGGAAGTTATTTTTGAATTATGCGATAATAAAACATTTTTTAGTTTTTAAGATACAGATACGGACTTGAATAAATTAGTTTATGAAAAAGTGGGAGAAAGTCTGCCGAAAGCTCATATCTTTCGAATGTGTTTTAAAATAGTATATTATTTTATTGTTTTCTATATTACTTAGCATATTTTTAAAATAAACAGCCCCCCACAAACAGTTTTGTTTATAAATTTTAATAGTAAACGTGTTTCTGAAGCCAGTATTGAGGTGGAGTCAGTTCTCCTATTTCAGGTTAGAGCCCGTTTTCTCACAAATCTAAAATTTCGGTTGATATTTATTTAATTCGATATCAAATATATAATAATATAATATAATAAATTGTGCGTCCCAGGACAATTTTGTTTTCCTAAGATAACTTTTAGGTCAATTGATTTTTTCTATGTTTAAATTAATATTTTAAGCAATGTTAAATTTATTGAATTTTTATGCTTAACTTGTTGTGTTTGAAGTTTAACACGTATGTAACTGAGGTAAATAACTTGGAGATAATATAATGTAAATTATACAAAAACAACAAATTTAATGTAAAACATTTTTGTTGTGACGGGTGTAATTAATTCTCACAAAACAATAAGACGCTTATTTATGAAGAAATAACAAAGTATATTGCATTAATATTTAAAGCTTTATTTTTTAAATAAAAATTATAGTTTACAAAATTTAATTTTTTATCACCTCGAAAGCCTCCACAAGCAGGGCTGGTGAAAGAACCATGTTTTACATTTGGTTTCACGCAATCACGCAAGTTCGCACTTCCAAAACTACCAATATAAAATTTATAAAATTTAAATAAAATTAAATTTTTTTCAAATAAAAAACACATGACAATATAATATAGGTTGGTATATTTCGATAATTTTTTATGATATTCTTTTGATTAGTAGAGTAGGATCGATAATTTAACGTGCAATCGTAACCACAGAAATTATTGTAAATCAACATTTTTCAGACTTTTTTTTCAGATTTTTCTAGCGTAAATTGAGCAGGAAATTTGAATGCCGTGCGCAGATTTCTTGTAAGTATGATATTTTACATTTCCCAAAACTGGGAAAAATATGGATATTTTACATTTTATTTGGCTTTAAAATTTTTTTGTAAAAAGTACAAAATCTTTGGGTAGCTTTTTTTTTCAAAAAATGAAAGTTCTAATAGTTTTTAAGGTTTTTCTAGCTTACTTTTTGGAGTACATTCGAATACCGTGCGCAGATTTCCCCTAAGTATTATATTTTACAATTTATTTAGTATTAAAATGTTTGAAGAGTAGTTTCTGTTTTGAATTGCTAATTCCGCAATTTTACTCCGATTTGAGCGTTTCCATCGATCACAATCGTGTTTTTCCTATTCTACGCATTGGTTTACGTCGATTTATGGAATAAAAGAGCCACTGAAACTTTTTAGGTTAACCTTTGGTGTTTTTTGACCCCAAAAAATGAAAGTCCAAAATTTAAAGCTTTTTGAGACTTTTCTAGCGTAAATCAAACCTGCAACGCTAAGCCTAACCTGCTTTTAAATTTCTATAATAATAATTATGCATGTATTTATTATTTTATATTAAGAACAATGAAAATTTGAATTCAGCATGATTTAAATAAACAATAAAAACCGAAATATATCAAGACTCAAGATTCTAACGTTCACAAATAATGTAGTTTTCCCATACTACCAGATTTTGTTAAAAAAAAAAGCAAACCGTCATCAGGAAAAGGCAACAGCAAAAATAAAATACGTCAGTATATAACTATTCTGGTATTCTGGTTTATATTGGTTGTGTATTTTATCTCAGCGAGGATTGCGACCATAAATGTGGTTTCGACTAAAGGATTGCAATCATAATAAGTAAAGGTCATAGTCAGGACCGGCGAGAACTTTTGTGGGTCCCGGGGCTTATCGATTCCGGGCCCCCACGGATGCCCGCAGCTCGCCCCCTCTTTGTACCCTCTCACCGGCTCTGGTCAAAGTTTTCTTTACAGCTAACCCTACTTTAAAGGTTTCTCCCGATCGCCATTTTATATGTTAGACAACTTTGTGTCAAACTTTGTCACATAAAAATGTGTCAAATTAACAAAACCAACCCTAAAGTCGTTAAAATTAAATAAACCACGGTAATGGCTTTGCGAACATAATTTTATTATGTACATACTTGGAAACCCACGCGCTACTAACAATCGTTTTTTTTCTTTTGGAAGCAAGAAAAACTACAGATTGCACGCACCTAATCAAAAAGTAAATACTAGTTAAATTTTTTATATGTCCAGTTTTAAATTAAATAGATAATAATCAATAATTAATGCGGGCCGCACTAATACAATTAATAAAAAAGTAGTAATTAATAATTAAATTGCGCTATAGTCGCTTAAATAATATTCATTATACAATAATTAATAGTAAAAATTGTACCCAATCTTACATAATAAACAAACATAAAATTATGTAAACATCTTATTACGAGCGACACTAATTAAACCATAATTAAACCTTTTAATTACTTAAAAACAAATTCTAGGGAACACTTCAACCGTACTAATTATAAATTGAGCAACAAAAATAATTTGCTAATTTACTTAACTGCAGGACATTAGGTATTTATAAGATTAACAATAAATCAATACCATTTTAATTACTAATTTATGATAATTTTTTCAAAAATTATCTATATGAACGCGCTGCGTGTATTTCGAACACTCGAAACCAGCTCTATCTTAAAATAAAATTTGTTTGGTGCGATTGTCGTTCGAAAGCCTTTGACGATGTTTGTTATGACACGTCAAATAGTGATGGTAAAAAAATGCAAATAAAACCAACGAGTCAATTAATTTACGTCAATTATAAACGACTCGAATATTTATATTTAAAAAATATCTGACATTCTATTTTTTTAATTTGAAATTTTTCAAGTTGTTCGGGTTCGAACTTGTTTTCTAATTTTGATTAAAAATAAACGAAAAAGCAAGCTACGGTTGTCCACGTTGGGAAAAAATCTACGAAGCAACTTTCATAAATGCAACGAACAAGTTCATAAATACCACGAAAGATTTTATAGGCAATCGTTTAAGAAAATCATTAAAGTACTACCAGAATATTTAAGAAACATAATTCAATTCTGTAGATTAATAATTATTAGTTTTGTTTGTTCAAATCAAAAGTTTGGACTAAGCACGAGACGGAGATGGTACCTAAACGTTATAGCCACTATGAATGTTCATAATAATTAAGAATTTTGTGCCCCACAGCGATGGAAGATGTAAACTCGAGCCAGACTGGACCCATATCACGAAGGATATTGAAATAAATGATAATCATCCGGTAATTAATTCGTATAACAGCTTGCGGTGAATTGTTGTTTTTGGCCCACGCTAAATTTAATCTGATGTTAACAGCTCTTGAAGTCTTTAGAGTTGTTTTTTCTAATTATTTATTTTATGGCAATTATTGTTCTAATTGCGTACTAACTGGTGCAGGTTTTTGCGCGATTTTGAGATAGCGGAGGATAAGGTTCGTTCTCACACATAAATATTTGCCAATGAATCGCAATAGCTCAAAAAAATTTAGTGTTTTTGATATTTATCTTGAGAATAGTCGATGTCATTCTGATTTACTGATGCTAGTTCATAAAAGTGGCATGGAAAGTATGGCTATGGTCGTATTTTATGGACAAAACGACTTGATATCTGTAACGGTAAAACAATAAAACACTGCAGGGCGGCGATGGGTGTGCGTGTTGTCTGGCGGGCGGCGGGCGGTCGACGGCGCCAACTAGAGATCTCCAGATTTGTGGTTGGTCCAGTGGTTCCACAAGAAGCACGATACCCAGAATTAACTAATATGAATCTATAAAAAATATATTAGATTGTGTACCCATAAAAAGTTAACGAGGGTGTTGTACGACTGTCACGGTCATCTTTAATGAATCGGTTACGTCGACGTTCGATGTCGTCTGGCCAGAGATCACCCATATGCAAAATAGGTCGTCCAAATTCAATCATGTGGGAGAAGAATTTTAACGCGTTCCTATACCTGAATGATGGATCAGTTCACCTGGAATACTTAGTGAATCGTAAATGCAAGAGTTTAAAACAAAGATCGTGGCTCTCGGATGCTATATCCCACAGCAGGGATATGATTGAATGCGTAGGTCTAGGCTTCCCGTGGTATCAATTATGCTCAGTTATCTAAATTTTCTGCCATCTACATTTATCAAAATAAATAGTGGTAGTGATTAAATTTCTTCGATTAAACCACTCGGCCATGTGTATGTAATTAACTTGAAAACTCGAGTGGAAGAAATCCATCCTTCTTGACTTAGCATGAGGATAAAATGATACATGCCGAACAATTGCTGCTTACAACTGTTATTAGAAATCATTTATTTAAGTCGAGTTATGTGGGCGCAGATGATGGTGCCTTTTATCTACCATATATTCTTCTTCCATACGCGCAGCTCTGGCTGCGAGCAACATTTGCAAGATGTAATTACCTAACTGACTACAAGTTGACTGCTTACTAATTTTACGTGTCCATCATTCAACACGCATATCTTCGAGTTAACTTGATGAACGTTGGTTCCTGAACTATTTTGGCAGGTGACCCCGTAATCACTGTCCATCCTCTCACCAATTTCTTAGGTTAACGAGCGTATAATGGGCCAGGTAAAGTTCTCCGGACCTAACTCGGCGGGTGGTCACTATACTGACTACGTATTATTTTTCCGTGTTACCAACTTTGTGTAAATATTTGTCAGGTTGTATGAATAATGAGAAAGCTCCCGTTTCAATTTCTTGCTATGTTATACAGTCCATTAAAGTTCATTTATCTTTTTTACAAGTTATTTCAAAAACAATTAACGTTACCCGTTGGTAAGGTTCAATTTAGAAAAAGTGAAACCTCCGACCAAATGGTATGTGCCCATATTACATACACACACTATTATTGTGGTAGTAGTTTATTTGCAAACATAGTATGGCGCCTTATAAATATTCAAAACATTTAAAGAACACTTTAAATGCAAATCGATATCGTTTTAGTCTAAATGAATGAATATTAAATTTAAAAAAATCTTGAAGAACTGGCAGTCGATTTCAATTAGAGGTCACAACAGCTATTCATTACAAGAATCAACAGCCTCGGGTGGTGGACTATGCTAAATGATTATCGACATTATTTATAACATAATTATATAGAGATTGTGACAGGGTGTGATGGTTTGTGTGGGATTACGGTAGTCCGGTCCAAGACCACCGAGCCAGACCCAGCTAATTCCAATGATTACCTGGCACTCGATTAAGCTGGGCTGGACATGATGTTTAGTATGCTGATTGATACTCATATTTATCACTAAAATCAAAATTATTTATTATCTCGAATCGTTCAACATCTTATAATAACCCATCACAACAATACAACATACGATATACCGGTTATTATTGCATTCCATAATCGCAATTTATCATCTCAATGGATAAGCACACGTTTATAATTTTAATTATTGCATTGTTACAATTTATAGTTTCCTATAAATTATTACAAATACATGATCCAAACGTCTCATTGCTTCATAATCGATCAATTTAAAATATTTCGAACCAACTCGAAAAACTGCTTTATACAAAAAAAAAACAAAAACAAAGAGAAAGCTGAACAGAAGAATCGAACGACACAATCTTGATCTCGGTAAAATGTCTCTTCCATCATCTGAAATTAAAGGTGTCCAAAAAATTTACAGAGAATTTTTGTGGAATTGCATGACCAATCAAATTCTTTGATTGGCTCTCTGCGAAAGCTACTTGAAGGTTTTTCCTAGATGAAAATTTTTTCATTTCGTTCAAAAATCAGCACCATTCTTTGAAAAGATCATTAAATAGTATAGATCGTTGATATTTTGCTGTTACGTGTTTCTTAAATCAGATTGAATTCGATATTGACGTATTATTCTTCTGTTGATTTGTTATATTATGCTGGTTGTTATTAATATATTTCTAAATCTGTGTGTACATTGTAGTCACAACATACATAGTATTTTTATATTATGTGTACTACTGGATTTACAGTAATACTTTTGACATCTATTCGGACGTTATATAAATTTTAATGTATTTGTAATAAGATATTCTTGATAAATACGAATTATTTATGTTCACAGAGAACTGAAAACGTGTCCAGCAATTCAATAGAAAATTCAAAACTTTTGCATAACATCGAATAACTATGATTTTAAATTAGAATCATATCATGCTTTACAAAAAAAATTATTTCTTCGAGTTTAGGCTGAAGGAGGGGGAGGTGTATCATACCATTTGAAGTATAATACAATTTATAATATTTCTTGATGATTGTTGAAGAATAATTTCCCATATTTTATGTTATACCGTTTTGAAAATTGTATATTGAACATAGAGCGCGAAACAGAACACGCAAAGTTTTGCAAGCAATTGATAATTGGATTTAGATTTGAATTCCAAAAATTGAAAACAAAAATAAAATTTATATTACAATATAAAACTCAATTTAAGCGTCTCCTTCGTAGTCTTGATTTCCTAATTCACTTTGTTTAAGTTATCTGTTATTATTACGATTAGTAGTCATGGAACAGAAAGGTTTGGGCAGCCCAAACCCCTGCTAGATGGAATTATTGATGATCGAAGGAAGGTCTCAAAAATCAAAAACTCTTAAATTAGCCGTTTCCTGCACATTCTATTCCAGAAATAGGTCATATCAAAATTAAAGTAAAAAATTTAAATCAACAATTGAAAACGTTTTTTTTTTGGGCAAAAATCGATAAAAATACCATGTGGTAAAAATTTTCAACAATTTTATGAAAACTCGAAAGTAAAATTTTAACAATGTCAGAAAGCATTTACGGAATGGTTTGGATGGCAAATAAAAATGCTTTTATAAGCGGGAGGGGGGGGGCAAGGCAGAAGTCCCTACAAATCAATACATTTTATATTTTCTTGTCTATATTATAGTATTTACAGTTTTGATTATTAAATAGTGTGAACAATTAATATTTATTAATTATATACTTAATTAATAAATTATTAATATTATATAATTATATTATAGGAGTAATAATTAATAAATATTATATAGAGGTATTCTGAGTCAAATATGACGTCGTCATCTTTTGCAATTGTTTAAGAAATTTTGTATGCTTTTTTTGGATTATTTCTGGCTATTTCTGATTTTTTATAAACTTTCTATCGCTTTTTTAATCGATAAAATCGAGATTTTTATATTGATTTCTTAAAAAACATCGATTCCGACTCGTTTCAAATTAATGAATTTCTCTCTGTCCACCTTGTTCTTTTGGATGAATATACGTCAGTGGCGGCTTGTGAGGAATTTAGATGGTGAGGCATGGGTGCGAAACCAAGGGGTTTGGGGTTTGGGATTTAAAAAAATTCTAAATTATGTTTTTGTGAAACTTGGTATATTGGCTTGGCGAGGCACTGTCTCTCTTGCCTACCCCGACAAGCCGCCACTGATATAGCGATAAAAATTCAGGCTTCAAATTAGTCCAAAAGTCCAGGCAGATGACCAGACCATATATGTATATCATTGATTTAGAATTTTGCATAATATAATAATATAAACTGTAACCGAAATAATAATATTATTTAGTATTACTTAAATTACATTAAGTAGATTTCAAGTCGAAAAACGTGACTTTTCCGAATAGGTGCAGGAAACCCCGTATGGTTTGGAAAACGTATTTCTCATATTTCTTCAAAGGCCGTACAATATTTTCTTTATTCATTTATAAGAAATTGCAGAAGTATAATTATTATTATAGATTTTATAATTATATTAAATTATTTTAGGTATTATTTTAAATTATTTATAAGTTTAATTATTATAGCATTTATTCTACTATAAAAGTAAAGCGGCTATAAGAGAATGCAACCTTGTTTTTCTGAATCCAAATTCGATTAATCAAATTATTCGATTGGCAGACCAAAAGCAAAATTTTGTAAAAAAAAAAGAAAAGAATATAGGTATCAGTTGTATATTATATTATATTACGTCAAAATTACTATGCTAATAACGCTAAAATAAATTTTATTTAACCTCTTTAAAAAAAAAAAGAATTTATTTGTGTCAAATAAATGTTTACTTGTATCCATTTGGCATTTGACTCTGAATCAAATGGAGCCGCATAAAGTTCAAATATACTAGGTTTATAAACAAATATAGAATATAGCAGATTTAATTTAAATAAATAGCATTTTATTTGCCACAAAATTTTCTTTCTCTCAGTGTACATATTATAAAGTAAAAATTTAAAAATTCAAAAAATATACAAATCTAGCTTATAATTAACTGCTACCATTGGTAGACATTTGAAACTTGTTTAAATGTGATTGGTCAATAATATCAAGTTATTGGATTGCTTCAGAAAGTAGTGATGCATATTATTTATTATCTACAATACGACGCGGTAGGGAAATAGTAGTTTTTGATATAAGTTTTGAAAGTAAACCATTATCGAAGAGAGTTTCTTTTTTTGTTAAATTTTTGTAAGTTGGATAAGGAAATTGAGTTCCCGAGTACCTACTGACAGAAGAAATTAGTGGAAGATAATTTTTGCAGAAAATAATGCGGTGTAAGACGATTTAATAATCAATCAAAGTTGAAGTTTCCATTACACGAACCGTACACTTCTGGACAAACAACAAAAGATAAAGAAAAAGTGATGAAGAACAAATAAAAAGAAAACAATATATAAGATTCCTTATTTTATATACAGAGCACTTTAAAACGTCCTGATAGAAATATCAAAAAATCGTAAGTAACTCGTATATTTTTGATGCACCTAGCTGTTGCATGTAATAAATTTTATACGATTTACTTGCGTGCCAATATTTCACCTCGCCTATGGTTTTTCTTCGCTAATAAATTATATCTCAATTCTATGCTATTTATTGTTCGGTGTGTTTTATGACACCTACAATGTAATGAAATGTACAAGAGTAAACTTTTCTTCGACTCACGAATCATTGAATAATCAAGTTGGACAAACAAAAAAGAACAAACAATACTATAATTATGGGAGTGCCACAGGAGAGTTTACAAGACACCGTGTTTTCCTGCATGTTATGCATATATAAGAAAAAAAAAGTTCGAAACCGTCCCTTCTGCATATTTCTCATGTGAGAAATAATTTTTGAATAATTTTCTTGAGTACCTAACCTCTAATTATTAATAAACATCTTGACTTAAATTTTAAACCATTACAGTCGTGCTTGTGCAAATACAACATATTGCGTGCTGATATTTGGAAAAATAGACCAAATAAATTAAAAAAGTTAAACAACGTACAAAAAATTAAAACTGTTAATTAAAGAAGAAAAGTAAAATGACACGTAAGACATGTATATTTATATTTAAATTTAATTGAACGTTTATGAATGTAAAAATATTTACATATTCAAATTAATGTTATATTTTTATTAATTTTTACATAAAAAGAGGCGTGTAAATGTCTACTTTGGTATAGTATTGTGTAAAATGAAAAAGTAAACACGTGGCGTGACCAATTTGATATACATGTACATAGTTACGGGGGCCATTTAGTTTATATAATTATTCATTTCCTTTGTATCTAGGTATATTTGTATCGATTCCTTCGTCTGTTTATTTAATTTGTGTAGTTAACCAAGCTATATCGTTTTTGTTAATTGGACAAAACATACTTATATACATAATGCATGTTGTGGTATATCATAAGGTATTAAAGACCCACTTTAAATATTTGCAAAAAACCGCTAATTTAAATAAATTATGTTATAAAGTGATAAATTATACGTAAGCCAAACCAGTTCTTCGGCGATGACATTTCAAGATGTTTAAATATTCAATTTTTGCATTTTTGGTTTTTGTAGAATTTTAAAAATTACCATGGTCAGAAAAGCATTAACTCGGAAATTGTTTTTTATTTTTGCATTTTAACATATAAATCGGTGCCGGACAGAAATCGCTTTCGTTTTTTTTTTCTTATATAGAATAATAGCAAAACCACGCCATACTAGCCAAGATTTTGATTTAATATTATGAGCAATTAAGTTTTAAATTACCAACATTTTTAGTGCTTACCAAAATATATTCGTTAATTTCTTTTGACAAGCTCTTACAATAAAATACACATAAATATTTATGATTATAGTTTATACTTTTGTTTGTTTTTCTTAATACAACCATGAATCTAACCCAACCACCTACCCAATCATCAACCGTAAACCGGCTGGATATTTTTTCATATTACATCCAAGACTCATTAATATGACGATAATCGGTTAAAAATTAAAAATATATTTTGCAAGTATCTGTTTGTTTATATCTTTTATGTCTATTGTCGTTGTCCTTACGTGTTTATTTAACTATAAATTTTATTTTAATTCCGATTCAAGTCTGAACGAGAAAGGGTTATGTAAATTATATGACACATTTATGATGTTAAAACACACACATGGTTAAAGAATATTATATTTGCATAGGTACCTAATATAAATAATAAAAAAGTGCAAGACAATTTCATTTTATTAATAAATCAAAATAAAAAATTAATTTTAATTTTAAACAACCCCTAAAGGCGTTATTTTCAACGTAGGCTGTCTGCTGTATCATTAAAGTCGCCACGCAGTTTGCTACGATATTTTATGTTAAATTATAATTTAATAACATGGCAATTAACGTTTTCAGCATGTTTAAAGAACATTTAGTTTGGTGTAGAAGAAATTTAATTAATGATATACGGGATGGTTTAGAATAAATTGCTTCGGTTCGGATTCATTCATTCATTAACTTTTGCCAAAATCTCTTCCAGAGAAAAAGAAGCTGTTGCAAAATTGGAGAAGATGATTTTTTTACTTATTTTCGGTCATCATTCTTCCACGTAAAGGAGGCAATGACAAATTCGATTGTAATCTTTTGGGCAGCCTCATTAATTTTAGGACTTCTTCCCATATCACCAAGACTCGTGACAATTATGGTGGGAAAGCCGAATACAATTTATACCTGGAATTCGTCCATCAACAGGTGTGGGAACTAACACTTGTCTGATAGTATGTTAGACATTTTTAATTATTCCTTGGTTAGACCAAAAGATTTTCTTTTACTAGCCAGCACGTAGGTATATTTTTTCTTCGGAAAAAAATGAACGCAAACAAATATTAAGTGAAACCACACAGCCAGTAAGTAGTACCAGAAGGCGTTTTTTTTAAACGAACGGGTATGTCTTGGGGCAAAAGCTTTTGCTGTTATGATTTTTACGTCTTTTTATTAATTAGAAGAAACGAGTATGTGGTTTTAATGTAATCAAGTTGCGAGTTAATTATTATTATTATAAACCACTGGAATAAAATGATTACTAAAACCGTAAGTTTAACACAATTCGAAATTAACAAGCATTAAACCTATAATTTGATAAACTTCTGAAAGCAGAAAAAACCCAAACCAGCAATCAAATAACACTGAACTTGATTAATACCGTACTTCCTACATCATTTACATTTATCTTGTTTTAAGAAATATTAATTTCCAAGAGAAAAAAAAGTTGAAAATAAATTCGAACAAGTTTTATGTAAAAGGAAAAAAATGAAAAAAATTAATTTTGGACGGAGACGGCTTGAACTCGTATGACACCATCATGTCCGATTGAGTTCCCTCTCGGAATTTAACTAATTGATTAGTCCGGATTGTAGTAAAACAAACAGTGCGGGCGCCCCCTGGGGCAGGTGCTTCTTTAGGGACGGCCAATTATCCGACTACCCGTAGAGAAGACTCCGGCACGGCGAGGAATGCTACATACCAAATTTTATATGTCCATGCGTTTCACGAATATTTTTGATGAAATGATTTAGATTTATACGAACGAACGTACTTATTTAATTTTATATAACCACACGACCATTAAAATGTTTTTTCTCATTCCAAAACGACGCTTTTCGTTTGTGAAGATGCCAAAATTTCATCAAAAATTATCTTCTAACATCTCAACTGCCTCGTTCACGCAAAAAATTTAATTTTGCCTAACCTGATTGCAAAACTAACGAACCATTAATCTGAACAGTTTAAACAAAAACCACCCACCAATTTTCTAATTAAATTACCTTTTCTAATTTTCAATTTACTCATTATACACTCCTATTAGTAAATTGATCTCTATTAAATTACAGGTAAGGCCTAAATTTTATCGTTTACCAAACTGTCAACTGGTCCCGCCTTAATCAAATGATTTATGAATTCCTTGATGAATATGTAATGTTCATATAAGAAATATCAATAAACTAGCTTTTGATTAATGATTTATTCATGTAACTTGAAGAAAATTAATGAACTATGCATCGTACAGGTTTATGCTATAAGCTATAATGTAAATCTAGTTAATTTTGTTTGATTTTTATGTGTTAACTAAGGCAAATTTACATAAAACAATGAATATTTTTCAACACATAATTTACAATAAAATATCTAGTTAGTTTATAATATTATTGAAATATTTAGAAAACCACAATCTTGCGGCAATGGTACATGAGCAAGAAAGCAAGAAATAATAATCACGAAATACTAGAAGTATAAAAATAATGAATGTATCACATGGAAGATATCTTATATCTGTACCATAGTGCCCGCTGGCTAGTTCCTCCCCGCGACGCACACGGAAGGTAAAAGGAAAAGCTATTCTATTGATTATTTTATTTTGTATTTTAATTTTAAAACAGCAGGAACTTGAATTCAACATTCTGCAGTTTCAAACTTAGGAATCCTGCTTGAGAGCTAATTCCGTCAGTCCAAACTACCTGTACTTATTGCTTCAAAAACGTTTAAGATTTCACGTTGATAGATGAAAGATAAGAAGTGGTTATTTTAATAAGTGCAATTTGTAAATTTTACATATTTCCATATCCACATCTGAAGAAGAAGAAGAGAAGAAAGGCACAAGAAGAGAAGAAAATAAAATGGCAAGATGAGCAGAAGAAATTATACCCAAGAACCAAGAAGAATTGAAGAAGAAAAATAGAAAGAGGAGCTGAATTCTGTTGATGGCAGCGAACGTTGCTAAAATAGGTTAGTGGCAAAGTAGAGGTATACTTTGAGAGATTAAGAAATCATTTATTTAAGTTAGCTAGTTTTTGATAAAAGTTTCACGGTGGGCGTCTTCAGACGAGAAGTCTGCAAGTGGTTAAACAAAATTCAATACGAAACAATATAAGCAAGTATTTATGCTATTTGTCAGTAGCTGTTCAAGTAGGTATAAGGCTTATTTTCGAATGTCTCCCAACTCCAGTAATTGTGGACGCAAAACAATTCCACCATGCACTTTACACCATGAACCGAAGCCCGGAATTCCTTCTGACTTAAGATTCGAACCCACGACAGTAGCTTTTCGTTCAAAACAAAAGATTTTGATTCAAGATAACATGTGTTTTGTATATATTATTTACTGATCATTATATTTTGATAGCAATCACGGCCTGAGTAAACGCCTTCTTTTTGAAGGCAATAGCAAAAACTACCGAGTTAATTTGCTAAGACCTTTAAATCACCACGACGCTTCCATCAAACCATAAAGGCAAATAATCAAACAATTGTCTTTCAAACTGTTGGACCTAATAATTTTTTAAAATTTGGTTTTAAAATAAAATTTTACAGTGTTATGTAGTTATTGTTGCCCATTTCGTTGGTAAGTTGACAATTTTAAAGAAGACAACACAAATGTTACATTTTTGAAATCTCTGCAAGTTGGAACACTTTAATAATAATATGAAAAAACAACTTTGAGGGTAATACAGTAAATAATTTCATCCACTACCGTTCAAGTCCAGGTTAAAGTAGTACGTTGTTACCGTTAGGTAATAGCTCACTTTCTACACTAATTTTAGTTACATAATGAGCCACTTTCACGCACTAGTGCGGAAAGTGATTTACTTTCAATACCTGTGTTGGAATTCGCTGTGCTTTTTTTTTACTTGAAGAAAACTGGCATTTATTGACACTCGCGGTCAAATAAAATATTGAGGGTTTTGAAAGTTTTTAAAGAATTAGTTTAATATTATATTCCAATGTTGAATATCAATTTATAACAATTAAATTTTAAAAAAATTGAAAAACAAATAAAAATCATCAATTGAAAAAAAATGCGATAGAAGATCAAATTTTGTATGTTACACCTATAGAAACGTCATTTCTTTATTATTGTTTTTTCCTCGACAACCACACTTCCGTATAAAACTATTTGCTGCAGAATAGCAAATTATCAGAAAATAGGTTAAACCAAAAGTTAATATTCCAAAAAAGTTATGTACGCTTGGTTGGAATTCCTTTGGAAATTTCTTGAATTCCATGAAAATAACTGGAATTTCTTGCAATTCTTTGAAAATTATTGGAATTAGAATTCTTTAGAAACCATTGGAATATTTTGAAATAATTGAAATTCCTTGGAAATATTTATAATTATTCTGAGTCTTCCGTATGTAAATTTACCTGGATATTTACCTCCTAGATTAAACCATTCAAGTGAAAACATGGGAAAAGGTCAGCAAAGAAAATCGCGAAATTATAACAAAACTGAATTAAAAATTAAAATTTTATTGGCGTGAAAACTTAGGTCAAAATAGAGCGATCTTAAAATTTTCAGTAATTTTCTTCACTTTACAGCGCTGTAGCTCGTTAAATATTGGAGTTAGAAAAAAATATTTCAAACAGAAGTTTTAGAAAATTTTATTCTCTGTATGACTTGTAGCAACCACTTTTCTGATAAAGTTAACCAGTAAAGAGATAATGCGGAAAAACCAATTTTTGCCGGGGGTCGCCTAGATCGACAACTTGGAATTTTAATTAGGAACCCAAATTCTACAATATACTTGTATATTCAAAAATCACCCGATCAATCCCTGGCTAGCTATAGCTACCTACTCGACAATACCCTAAACTAAGCCTAGCAATTGAAAGCACCAAGATAATAATGATAATTATATCAAGTATATTTTGAGATGGTGAGACAGGTATGTTTTCACTGTGTTACTGCAGTCACTGGCGTGGCCAGGATTAAAAATTTAAAAAAATCAGCCTGTAGTACCAAGCGATGCTATAAGGTACAAATTACATCCTGATTATATTCGTTTTTCCATATTCTCAAAAAGAATTTTGTAATTTCTAAGTAAAAAGGCAAATTTTAGTCAACTTTACTCAGTTGTTTTTACCAAAACATAATATTTTGGTTAAAATATTTGTAGAATGCATTTCGAGCTTTGCAGATTATTTTTCCATCATCAGTGGTTTCCTAAAGAGTTCTTTCTTTGAATTGCAATGACTCCAGTTTTGCCCTGCACGCGTCGACAAACAAGTGGAATTATTTCCATATCTTAAGGGAATTCTTGGAATGACTGTGCACAAGAGTCCCCCCCCCCCGCCTATACACTTTTGTGGAAATTTTGTTCTGTGAAGTTTATTTAGATGGATTTAAAGAAAGAAGAAAAGTTAATGAATGCACACAATTAAAACTGTCACAGACTGAGGGGCCTGAGGAAATATAGAATACTTCCATCTCAATATATATTTTTATTTAAGATTTGAACAAATTTCTTAATGTATTTTTAAGAAATACTACAAAAAATGAGGTAGAGAATATTATATATGAATTATTCGACTATCCAACACGAATTATTCAGTGGCTCAGGCAGAGAAGGGGGTTACGAGGGCTGGAGGCTGGAGTCCCTCCTCAACGAACCAAAAGTAACTAAATTTGTGATTTTTTGGGTCAAAGTCTCTTTAGCTTATTGGATTTAACAACTAGGATTAACAGTTTAGGCCTGTCATACAAGTATACATACAAAAACCATAAATTTTTCAAACTATAATAACCCAATTTAAAATTAATATACTAAACAAATGAAGGCGGTCTGGCATTATCGTTGATATGCTCTATCTTACTGCTGCCCATATCACTTTGTTTTATTAAAACACAACAAATATAGTGATGTAATTGAGGTTTTCCTGTTCCCTTGAGGGAAATGAGATGTTTATCTCATTAGACGTTACCAGCCTGTATCTCACGATACCAGTGAGAGAAGCCCTCGACATCATAGACAGAGAATTGCAACAAAAAGCATAGAATCGAGAAACACTTAAAGACATTATGAAACTATTGAAAGTTGCAACCAAGTAGACATTCTTTACATTTAATGGTGAGTTCTACGAGGACACTGGTCCGGCAATGGGCTCCTCTATTGCATCACTAAGAGCAGAATTCTACACAAACAAATACGAATCTGAAATTTCTCAACGAAACAAACGAGTTTATTAACAAGATAAAATTCTGGAGAAGATATGTTGACGATGTCATCTGCGTGTGGAAGAAGCCAAAAGATTTTTGAAATTGCTGAATAGTAGAAATGATAAAATACAGTTCACACTTGAAATCCAAGCTAACAATGGAATCCTTAATTTCCTGGATCTATCAATGAAGAGAAGAGACAAGAGTTACCTGCAGTGTTTCCTAAATCGAAGATCGGAACGACATAACTTGAATTTTCGCTATGGTGAAATATTATCGGTGCCTACACATAACACTACCAAGTTTGAAGGATACTTTCAATAAAGATCATACTGAATCTTTGACAAATATTCCGACCTGTATCTGCATGTCCACCTGCGACCAATCTTGCGTTAGGGAAAGGCTGCTTGCCGATCAAATTCATGTATTTTCCTAAGTACTGATTAAAAACATTTTATATCTATTTTTTGATTATAAGTATAAACTGTTTGAAAATTTATCATTGCAACTGATGGTTGTGGTCACGATTGGGGTTTTTCTATATCCTCTAGATTTATAACAATATAATTTACAAACTTTCTTTAGGTTTGAAAAAATTACTTAACAAAATTTTAGTAAAGTTACACTATTTCTTTAAAGAAATATTGTTTATAATAAATTCAAAAAAATTCGCTTATTTTCATACAATAGTAGATTTTTTTACGATATAAATTATTTGTAATAAAAAAAATATATGTCACTATTTGTCTTACTTATCTTACTCTTACGATACTTTATTAAGCTTATATTTACATTCGCACTAAATGTGGGAGAATTTTTCTTTAAGAACGATGAATTCTATACAAAATTTGTCCGTTTAAATCTATTATTAAGGGAAATACCTACTTATCAAACAATCAAAATCAAATTTAAATATCCGATTATTTAACCAACTTATTTTATCTGTTAAATAAAAAATTAGGAAACCGAAAACCGTCAAATTTCAGCAATACATAATTTTTTATTTATTTTAAATGTTAAAAACCACCTACCTCAGTATCAATTTTCTTAAATTCCTCCTCGTCTTCTTCCACTTCAAAATACAGCTCGGTGGATGTTATGGAAACCATACCGGGCGCAACAATACCAGGAGCAATTAATTTCGCTTTAGTGCTAATATTCACTGGACCTAAAATTTAAGTGAAAAATTTTAATTTCCTACTTTTATGTAATATATGTACCAGTTAGGTCGTTATCTAAGTCACGATCGTCAGTTAATAACTCGTTATCATCCATGAGGTCACTCGATTGCATTTGTTGATTATTTCTTGAAACTGCCAATTGAGCATGGAACTCTTCTCTTGCCTAAAACCAATCACAAATTATAAACATGAAAAATGAAAAAGAGAAAGATGATAATTACCTGCATTATGGCATCTTCAGGCGCTCCGTGTTCAATTGCAGCTTTCAAAGTTGCTTCTGGATGGGTGGAACCAAGAGGATTGTGAACAAAACGTTTTCTTCTTCTAGCATCATCTTCCCATGCGTCAAGCTTCCAAAATTCATTCAGTCTACAATTAAAACAAAAATTACAATTTATAATTTATTTTACAATTAAAAACCAAAAACTTAAAAGTTAACAAACCTTGCTCCTATGGGATCCATATAACCCCAAGCTCCATGTTTATTTGACATGATATTACGTATTTTTTCTAATAATCTACTGGCAATCACAGTATCCCTTCTTCTCGCTGCAGTTATTAGGTGATCGCACATTCTCTCTTCCTCTTTTCTATCCATTAAAGTTTGAGCACATTGGGACTAAAATAAAATATGGTTCAAAACTCCCACATTGAAATAATATTGAATTTGCTTACCTCAAAATCTGCATGCTTTAAAACATCATCCGCCCTCATTCGATTCAAAATAAACTCAGCTTCGTTTGCTACTCTAACAATGTGATCTTTCATGGCATGCGATAGTAATCTTCCTTCATTAATTAGTTCAATAAACGCCAAACCAGCATGTTTTTGCAGAGAATTTTGCCACTCTTGCGAGCATAACAACATCACCAATTCTACGACCGAATTGCTGTTTTTAAATGTGGTCAACCCTTTGCCTTCCATTAGTAATTCTTGACCATGGGAACCCACCAAAGTCTTAGATAAAAAAGGTGCAAAGTCGACCATAATTTCTCTCAGAAGTGGACACACCGATCCTAAAGCCATTTCTAATTTTTGAGTGAGGGAAGCTTCACGTGATGGAGTAGGCACGGAAATGTGTTCGACAATGTTGTTAATCGACAAATCGTCGGCGTGTATTTGTGGAGGCGCTTGTATTAGATTGTCTGGTACTCTCACAACTGCAATTTCGGAATGCATTTTTTCTCGTTCATTAGAATTTAAACTTGGAATATTTCCTTCCGTATCCACCATTGCAATGTGAGAGTGAGAAATGTTTTGAATGTTACGCGAATCTTCCTTAGTGTTCGACATTTCAACATCTTCATTTAAATTGATGTCTGTCCAATTTTCGTCGTTATTTAAGATTTTGTTATCGTCTATTACGTCATTACTTGTTTCTAATGTGTTCATATCAGATGAATTTATCGAATGAACCTCTTCTATCGAGTCGGTGCTCTAAAAACAGTAATAGAATGGTGAATGAGGATATGTTGACCACAATTATTTTTTTCCAGTAGAAAAATATGAGACCCTGACTAGAGGTATAAAAAGATTTCTTTTAGACTGTTCAATCGCGTTCATTAATATTAATTACAGTGTAAGCAAATATTTTATGTTTAATATGTTAAGATTTTAATTTATTATCAATCAATAATATTAAAAAATTAAACGTGCTATGTACCATAAACTACAGGTAAAAAATTTAAAATTCAAGTGGACATAACTTTTTTTACTACCACTCAAAAGGTAGTAAAACGAAAATTGGTAGTAAAAACCCAAATGGCTTCGGTCTCACATCTTTCCATTTAAAAAAATGTTTATTTTTTAAAGAAGACATCCAGATCCGCTCCACTAATATAATAATTAAAAGTTGAGATTAACATTAAAATGCTAATTACACTACTATGCCAATTACAAATAGAATAAAAAAATTATTATTTAAAAATTTACACTATCAGGCAGATATGCATTACCTTTTTATTATTAATACGAGTACTGTCACGATTTCGTGCATGCTTCATTCCGTCCAATGAATAATCTACTGCATAACCATGTCCCATAGATGGGCGCTGTCTAGCGCTAACCTGTAGAAGGCGCACCGCAGCACAAGCAAAGTTAGTAAAAAGTAGGTACATTCACAACAAATGTTAAGATTTAAATATGAAAGAAGTAACCACACATTCATAATTTTTAAAAGCATAACCACTACCAGAAATATAAAATTTACCTTAATCGATGGAGGTCCAGAGTGTAAATCATGTTCTTGTACAGAATTATTATCCTCCATAACATATGCAGTGATAACTTCATAATCTCCATCTTCGTGAGTAGTTGAACGACTGTGAATAGCTCTTTGAGCTAAAAACACACAAAAATTAGTTGCACATTGTAAAAAAATTTTGATCATGCTGCAATATTTTAAATAGAAAACAGTAAATTAACTAAATAAAAAATAATTAAAACAAAATCGGAATGGAAAGTACAGATTAAAAAACAAAAAATGTAAAATCGACATAGCTCGCAATAGATCAAGCTTAGAATTTTAAATTTTATTTTAAACTTGAATTAAAAAAATTATTAAAATACTAGAAGTTGTAATCAAATTTTATTGGTTCATGCTACAAGCGTTACATCTAAATGATGGTTCGATCGAGACATTTTCTTGCTAAATTAAGTTCAATTCAATATGGAACGTATTATACCGTTAGACAAAGAAAAAAAAAGTTTCGATTAAACCATCAAAAAATATTTCAGTAAAATAAAAACATAAAACTACGTTTGAAAAATCAAGCGTCATCGGCAAAAGATGCAAATATTTCCTTGGCGTTGTGGATTACCTGTATGACTGGCAATGGAGTTTCTATGGTATCTGTGGTCAACTTTGTGATTGTAGTGATGTGAATGGTGGTTATTATTATGGTTATAGTGATGTTTGACATAGGAATGCCTGTGACGCACGTAATTGTGATGTGCCGAGGCATTAGGATGTGAACCGGGAAGGAATTGGGGATAAACGTGATGTGACCACTGCGGGAATAGAGGCCTCGCACTGCCTTCTGCTTCACACAAACAAGTTCATTGTTAGTTTCTTTACACACTTAATGGTTATTATTTTGTTAATATGATTATTATTATTATTTGTGCAAATATCAAAGCGTGAGTGTTAATGGCGGCTGTGGTTTAATGAGTAACGTACGCTATTCAAACTGAAACTTCTATTTACTGAAATTTGTATGTGATTTGGCAACGTTACCGCTCATTTTTGGTAGCTTTAAAGTGGGAAAAAAATATTCAAATTTATATGTTTGGCAAAATGAGAAATAACTGTCACCGCATTTCATTTGTGTTAAAAATTCATATGATTTCGATGCGTTCTCACCTTGAGGACTGTCAGAATGATGGGAAGTTCCGTTACTTCTCACAGGTGGTGGTGGGCTAGGAGGGCGAATAGAAATAGGTGGTTCCAAAATGTCACGATATTTAGAAACCATCAACACAGAAATGAAGTAAACAATGGCCAAAGACAAAAATTGAGCTTGTTTAGTTTCTTCCTATAAGTGAAAGTGTTAAATCTTATTTAGTAACAAATTTAAGCATAAGTGCCTGAATAAACGTTCTCACCACATCTCTATAAATAACAGCTCGTAGTCTATTCACGTCCATGTCCTGCAATAACTTCTCGGGATCCTTCACCGGACTCGATTGACTTGACAAATTATCAGCAATATTCTAAATAAGATTCAAAAAATTTCAGTGCTCTGATTATGTTTCCAGAAAAGTAATTAAGTGTGAAATTTAATTCAGCAGCAGGTAAATCCCCGAATTCTGATCTTTGTAATTTCATACTTAATTACTCCAATATTTTAAGCATACAAAACTTTACAATATGTACAAGAATTTTATGTAAAAAAGTAAAATTTGATTGTTTTTCGCAAAATTTTTGATGACTTCTAAAGATACAAAACTGCAAAAATCATGCATATGAATATGACAAAAGTGCGTAAGCAAAATACATACCTTAGGAGAATTTTGACCTCCACGAATGAATGATTGCAAATGTGCTGACTTATGGCTAGTGTTTAGAGGTGGTGGTGCAAGTATTGAGTGCGGACGACTTCTTTCTTTACACTCCAAACAGTTGCGGACCGCACAAGTGCATACCTAACATACGCACACAATTCAATGCATCATACATTCATTTTTTTTTATTTTAAAGCAATTCAGAAGAATTTTGGATAAAAATTTGCTTTTTCTTTCGGAAAGATACGCAATGTTATGGCAAATTTTGTACTGTAGTTTATTACAATTATATTGAAACGCAAAATTTATCTTAATGTTGCGAACCTTTCTAAAATTTAAATTCAGAAAAACTGCTAAAGAGCTTTTGTGCAGTGATCAATACTTTGAGAAATCCTTTTCTCGTTTTATTCATTTTATCTGGCGCTCAGCACTCTGTAACATTTTCTGCGGCAGCGATTGGCTCATCCAATAATGAGCCTTTATAACACAACAGCTTGGTAATTAGACAGAATTAAACTGTAACGAAATAATTTCGGGGATTCCCAGATATTATTCGTGATAAAAAGCAAAAATCTGTGAATATTCAATTTTTTTATCCATTTCATCTGAATTGCCATTTTTATGTACACAATTTAGCCATTAAAAAAATTAAAGAACACAAACATTAATATAGCACAATAATTAAAATTCGTCGATTGTACTTACCAATCTCAAGCATTGTCTTAAAATGCCACCACTTGACATATTTTTTTCGGCTTCCAGTTCGCCGAAATTTAACGAACTCGCAAAAATCAAAACATCTGCCATATTTACCAACCTCTGCAGGAAAGATACGGCGATTTCGATAGGCATTCCTTGAGTTGGTTCGATGACATCTAATTCGCTCTAAAATTGAAACTTTAAAATGGGCATATTAGGATCGTTCATTACCATACATTCGGAGAAGTTGCCGACGCAAGTAGCGGTAACAATCCTCCACAAGCTATTATCAGATTATCAGCCAGTTGTGATATCAAATGAACCGTATTTACAACGAAAATGGCATTTTCGCTGCTGTTAACAAAATCCAATACCGATTTCGTTGAATGACTTCGCCAAACTTGAATGTCTGTCTCTAAAGAAAATAAAACGTCGGAAAGTAATCGCTGATGAATGTAAGACCACTTAAATTCGGGGATACGAAACGGAGGTCTCGTCGGACCTGGGCTAAACATGGGACGAGCAGACGGCGTATCCGGCTTCGCATTTTTCGGATCAACTAATAAAAAAATTAAATTTAATGTTATTATTAAATTATAATGAAATAAAAAATAAGAGCAGATACTTTTTAAGAAATCCATTTGGGGGACTTACCGAAATGATTGGGATCGACCTGCGTAGATGTGGACGCACTTCGAGGTCGTTTCTGAGGTGAAACCCGATTTGCAATATTGTCGTCGTCATTTTCTCCACGTTCTAGAGAATTCAGCGGCAAACTGACGCGTCGTTTAACTTCTTCGGCATTTTTAATATTTTCTTGTAAAACGTCACCATCGACGTTAAGTGGCTTTTTGACATCGACGCATTCATTGGAAATAAAATTCGGATCACAGAACTGTGAAATGGTCGAAATGCTTTCTACAGGTGGAACGTCCATTTCACTTTTAACCGTTTCGTCGAGCAAAAGTTTGTTTGAGTCTTCACTTATTTGACAAGGAGGTGTAGCATCATCTAAATTACTCTCATTTTTGGACGGCTCTAAATCTACACTCACAGCACTTATTTTATCATCAATTGGCACAGTTTTAATCACTTCACTTTCACTCACTTCAATTTTATCTTTATGTAACAAATTATCACTATTGTCTTCATTAATTACAAGTTCCTCAATTTTTGGATCGCTTATCGTATCGGAAATTTCGGCTTCTTGAAGAGGTTCGTCAGTTTTATCGTCCGAAACGAAATCTTCAAACGCTTCCGCTAGAGATTCTTTCGAATCCAGCGTAGCTTCTCCGCTATCGTCGTTGGCTGTTGTATTTTGTTCTTCCAACCGCTTGTCCACGGCTTCGCTCAGTTCAGTTGGAGTTAAATAACGATCCGAGATGTCGCTATCCAGTATTTCTCTTTCTGGACTGGTAGGTAAGTTTTGAGGACTATCTGGAGCAAGAATTTCGCTAATAACGTCACCTTCGTTATTGTTGCTGGCTTCGTAATCGGGTTTTATTGAAACATTTTCAGAAATTTTATTGTCTTCCACAAGCACTTCGTCCGTCTTTTCATTCTTAATTTCAATTTCGGTTGTTTCTTCGGCGTGATCGATTTCACTTAAAAGTAGCTTTTCCGTTTTTCTCATAATCTCTTCTATAATGCAGTCCACTATATCAGTCTTTTGCCTTTCAATAATATCGGCGTTATCTTCTCCAGGACTATCAAAACTTGGAGTGTGTATTCCGTTACATACGGGGGAGTCCGATTCGATAGCACCTTCGGTGATTGGAGACTTGATGGGAGAATCTTGCGAAAAAGGCGATTCTTTTCCAATTTTAACGTCACTGGATAAATCGCTAGTCCTCGAATCTAACGAAACACCTTCACTATCTACCGGTTTCATAACAAATGAAGCCGGACTACTTTCAGAAATTGACGAATTAAGATCACAATTGCACACTTGTTCGGAATTTTCGTTTTCGATTTCGCGAACCGTCGCCGAAGAATTCCACTGTTCTTCGTTTTGATGGTAACCGTTTACGAGTCCTTGAGCATGGTGTTCCCATCCTGAAATAGTACTGATTGGCCTTTGTTGTCGAACGGCAGGATCGGTGATGTTGTCCGTCCTTTGTCGTTCGTAATGTTCGTACATTTGAGCAAATTGCAGCTTAAACTCTTCGTAGGACACCTAATAAAAATGAGAATTAAAACAAATATTTTATTCCGTAAAAATGACTTACTTTGGAATGAACAATAGCCAAAGTGTCGACCCAAACTCTCCAACCACCGTATTCGTACTTGATAGCGTGGTGTAATAACATCCGAAATAAGGAGTAAACCATATCGGAAATTTTCTGTTCCTCGGTATTTTTTGGGTGAATGTACGCCATCGCTATCAACCACTCTTGCCAAACCGACATTTGAAGAACCGTTCGTCTATTTTCGCGATTGTTGTTGCACAATAAGGTCATATCCGATAAGAACAACTTTTTCACTTCCAAAAGTTGTTCGGTTTGTTTGGATTGGCGAACTAAGGTGGCGACAACTTTAAGTATCACTGCAAATAGAAACAATTTGGATTACGTGGATTTTTCGTGCAAACGTTGAGACTTACTTGGATTTTCGAGTCTAAAATGAGACTCTGGTTCTGGATGTCTGGTGTATAAAATTTGTTGACTTATATGTTCCGTCATAATTTCGTATAAAACGTTGTAGGTGGGTAGGGTCAGAGTATCCTCGTTAAGTAAGAGTCGTTCGGCTAAGAGGGTGTACAAATTATGAGGACTCATTACGTCGTACTTCCTTTTGTGTGTACTCCGACTAAGAAAGAATCCAAGCAGTTTCAATGCTTGCAATCTAATTAATTGACTTTCGGAGGCAAGAAGTTTGAATATTGATCGTACGCCGTGTTTACAATCGAATGCTGGAACCATCGATGAAGGATGCTCTGACATGAGAGATATTAACATTTGTAAAACGTCGTGTAGATTTTCGTCCTGGAATTATTGAAATCATATTATGCGAACAAAGTGTACAAATTGATGAACCTACTTCGTGGATTGTAGTTAAAAAGTTTAATATGCTTTGCAATTCGTCGTCCTTGACGCCGTTCCCAATCATAATGAGCTGCTTTAAAAATAATAAGATGTAAGCTCGAATTGCTAAAATATCTTTTTGCGGCGGTCGCGGTCCGTCTGGAAAAAATTTCATTTATTAAGGACATTTAGGACGTGAAAAAGTATTAAAAGTTGCTTTTGAGTTATCGCGTGATGTGGAAGGATGAAGTTAATTCTATGATTGAATTGATGATTCAGTCACAAAAGTCTGTTCTTTCACACGGAAAATAGAAATAAATAGCGGCTATAATTTTTAATAAAACGCATAACAATAAAAGTTGTTAGCTTTTGATTTACTTTTGGTTCTCTTCCATTGCCGTTGTCGGAATTATCTATCTCGATTAAAATCCCTCTCTTATTCATCTCGCGATAATTGAAAGCAAACAATTTTTATGTAGTTGGCACAAAATAATTACCTAATCCTTTAGGAATAATTCCGCTTTTACCTCTCGGATTCACAACCCAATAGTAATATTTTAACGTATGTACAGTTTGAAGAACAGTCGATACTCTTCGCACGTTTGAGTAAATTTGGGTATCCGATAAAAATTCGGTAGCCAAATAGGAATACAACCTGGTTTGAACTGGCGATGGTGTGTAGATCCATAAGGCGGGGTTGAAGAGAACGTGATCCAGCAGCTGCCACGTTAGAAACGAGAAACAAAATAACTACATCAAGATAGATTTAACCGCTCCCGGTACTTACCCAATGTCACATTTATTATATTAGAGAAAAAATTATTAATTGAAAGCAAAATGCAAAAAATAAACGCAACATGCATGGATAAGTACTGGTCTTCACATGTCATCTACGACTGATAAGCTGCCAAGTAAAGGTATACCAAAATCTTTCAATGCTTAATAATTAAGTTACTTCATAGTATTATTAAAATTATTAAAAAATAGAAAAAGGTTAATTACAAACTAGATGGTACAAACCTTTGGTTTTAAAAAATCACATAAAGAACATTAAAATTTGAAAATATTTTACGTAAGGCTAACTTACCTGTTTCAATAGGAGTTCACTATTAGCGGTTAAACAAGTGACAAGGTATTTTGTAAGATTGAGAAACGATCCGAGAACATCGACGGTGAGATGCTCTCGAGAAGATCTTTGCAACATAAAGCTAATGACTAAAAATCCTCGATTTTGTATCATGTGTTGCTGAACTGTTTGAGATGATTCTACCAATTCGCATATAAAACCTAATAGTTTTGAGCTGAAATACAAAAAAAAGGTATCTTTAAAAAGCTGTTTGAAAAGCAAGCTTAAGGAAATTAGAGTGGTTTTAGATGGCTGCCAGTTTACATAAGGTGAGTTGGCGATACAACACAATAGATTAAGGTGTGATGTATAGCCTTCCAGGATAACAGCTTTTCCATTAAGATTATACAAAATTGCTAACAATTTGTTTATCGCAGCAAATTTTATATAAAACATTAAATACTAATAAAACATTAACCCAAGCGTTATAAACAGCTTTCATAATATTCAACGTCCCAAGAGACAGACAGCTTGCTCCAAACAAAAACTATCCAAGTTTATAATGCAACAGTCTGCATTTCAAGTTACTGTTTGTATAATTATTTTATTCGTGTTAAGCTGTATTTAAAAGACCTTACATTCCATTATCACAACACAACATAAATTAATTAATTACCAAAACACACGCCTTATTATGGCAGATGGCAGTTGAGTATTTACTTTTAGTATGCCAGTGCTTTCAAATAAATAGTCTTGTACCAAAACAGAAAAGAAATAATTTTTGAATAATAATGAAATACTTGACACATAATAGAAGTGCAATTTTGGTCACTTTTTTTCAACAATCGCCCGGGAATTGTTTAGACCTTCAATTATAAATACATTAGCTATTTTGCAACTGTTGACCAGTGAGAATGTTTCTGTGATATATTAAAATATCAAAATGTTTGAAAATTAAACAACGAATACTTTTTTAAAGCGAAGCTTTTTAACGCAGGGTACCTAAAATCTAAAATAGCGAACGGGACGGAAAAGCAAACGGAAGTGACGTCAGTGACGACCTCATTGGCTGATTCATCCACATGCGAAAATGTTTACGCTCTTCCGGTGGTCGTGGAAATTTGAAATTTTGGCATGGGCCGTGGTCGAGGGCACATATAAAACGAAAAATCGAAAAAGTTGGAAAAGTCACCCCCCGCCCCCGGTGATCGGGTTTAAGCGATTTTTACGAATCCGCTCGCATCTCCCTTATTTTTCAACTTTTTTCGATTTTTTTTTGATATTTGGAATCCTCGCGAGAAGGGCAATAATTTTGTCGCTGGATTTTTAAAAAAAAATTCGGTTTTGACCTATATTTTTTGACCCAAACTTCTCGAAACTTTTTTTCCCTGTAGCTCCCTTAATAAACGTCGGATCTTCATTTGGAAAAAAACAATACGAAGAAAAAGATGAATCCAATGGAAAAGGTATCTTTCATTTTTTTCCTAAAATCAATACTTTGCCCGCGATGATCGTATATAAATTCTGGAATTTGCAACTTAATTTACGGGCAGATAATTTACTTGTAGTAGTATGTATTAAAATTGTTAAGAAGAGGGGTGGGGATAAGCTGTGGTGGGGACTCTGCCTTATGCTAAATAAATACATAAGATAATGTATTCCATTGAATAAATAGTAGGAAGGAAGGAGCATTTAGAATATTTTTGCGAGTCAAATCGAATCTGATGGCGGCTGCTTAAATGTATTTCCAGTGGCGTTACATAAAATATGAGTAAAGATGACATTCATAAATATAATTTATTGCATTATATTTTAATGCGTGTAACCACGAATATTAACGTTTTCATAATATTATTAAGCATTCTTAAACCAAAAAGGGATAAAGCTCACTTACAAGCATCTGGTGGAATCGAATCTATTTAAAATAAAATCTGATATGCACGCCATTGCACTATGCATAACCACACAATTTACTACATTTAATATTAGAAAGTTAAATTAAATTTTAGATATGTTCTTATGCCATGTAATTCCATTTTCGACATTTTGCGCGTTCCTGATGGTTCCACAAGCAACACAATTAACCATTTTAGACAATTTAAATCGCATCTCAATATGGCCGAACACCCACTCCTTTTGACTCGCAAATGTAACACGGTAAAACATACATATGCTCCTTCCTTCCTACTATTTATTCAATGATGTATTCACTGCCAACTACAAATAAACAGAATTTTAATAATTAAAATAATGAAAATATGTTTTTTTTAAATTAAAAATACTTAGTTTTTAATAATTTACTTATAAATTTTATTAATTTAAAAAATTTTGTCAAAAAACTTTTCTTGATAACTATCAAATCTAGATAGCTTTTGTGCTCTTTTTTAGAATAAAATCTTTATTTTCTCGGAAACTAAAAACAGGACTTTTTTAAAATTTGGTACACTTATTTGTAACACTTGCATAAATATTTATATAAATAGGAAATATATCGATAGAGTAGTTTTATTTATATAGGACCCAAAATACCCACTAAAATAATCCATCGTCCAGTTAAAATAAATATTTTGGCAAATTTTTGTAATGATGACATTTATAAATGTCGAAGTAATGACAAACCCGTATCTTGCATTTACCTCAATGTAAAAACGTAACTTTCACATTTTTTATCTCGATAACTAAGAAGAGATTAACTTCAAACTTTGACAGAATTTTCTTTATTATACAAATAATATACTGCAAAATTTTCACGAACTTCTCATATACTGAAATTTCCTTCTTAACAACCTCAATAATGAGTAGTTGAATAGTTGACTACAAGTAATTGACTTTTTTTTTATTGATTATTATTATTATGAATTAATTGATATGACTTAGTAGTCTTACAGAAAGTATAGTCTGGAGCACGTTTGGAATTCTTAAATTAGCAACGGACGCACATGTATGGATTAACGAGAACCCGACAATTAAACTATAAAATAAAAATAAGCCCCCCCACCGTAGGAATTTTTTTAATACGCCACTGGTATAGAGAACGTAATAAGTTGCTCAAAGCATCTAAATCATCTGCTGACATAGGGTAAACTTGCCTAAATCGTACCTGCTAAGGAGAAACTGTCATAAATGTCTAAAAAATTAATGAAAAAAATTAAATTTGCAGCAACTTTAATTAATGCGGCTAATATTTGAATATAATAAAATATAAAATAACTTATTGTGACCATACAAAACGGACCAATTAAGGTTGTTAAGAAGAAAATCGAAGTAAATGAAAAGTTTTTGAAATTTTTACAGTATATTTATTGCATAATAAAGAAACTTCTGGCAAAGTTTGAACTTAATCCTGTTCTTAGTTATCGAAATAAAAAATGTCAAAGTTACGTTTTTACATTGCGGTAAATGCACGGGACGGGTTTGTCATTACTTCGACATCAGAAATGTCATCATTACAAAAATTTGCCAAAATATTTATGAAAGTCTTACAAATAAGTGTACCAAATTTCAAAAAATTCCTGTTTTTAGTTTCTGAAAAAATTAAGTTTTTATTCAAAAAAATAGTAGAAAAGCTATCTAGATTCGATAGCTATCAAGAAAAGTTTTTTAAAATGAGTAAAAAAAACGTTTAACTGACCAAAACTCTTTAAATTAATAAAATTAAGAACTAAATTATTAAAAACTAAGTATTTTTAATAAAAAAACACATTTTCATTATTTTAATTATTAAAATTTTGTTTATTTGAAGTTGGCAGTGAATACATTTTCCTATGTATTTAGCATAGGGCAGAGTCCCCACCACCGCTTATCCCCACCCCTCTTCTTAACAACCTTAAGAAATACAAAAATACGATTTAAGATGATAGCTCCTAAATCGTACTATACATTTCCGAATAACAATTTACTACCTTATCAAAATTATATTAATAATAATTGGATTTTATTTATACGTAGCGTAAAAAGCTTCGCTTTTGTCGGGTGTCCCACGACACCTTTCGTTTTTTTTTATTTTGTTCTACAACTGCATGACTATTGCATTGTTCGTGGATCTAATATTGTAAGTTAATGTAATATTGCATTACAAACCACTCGATTTTATTTGTTACAATATTTGCACAGGACAATCCACTTCGCAATTTTTCTCGAATTTAAACGAATCGCTAAGGCTCAGTTTTTCACTTTCAGGTTAAACCAAAAAAGTTGGGTTAACCAATGATATTGCATAAAAAACGGCTTTTGAACGTATTTCATTGGTTAACCCAAATTTTTTAGTTTAACCTGCAACTGAAAAACTGAGCCTTAGGCCCAGTTTTTCAGTTGCCGTTTTTTACGCAATATCATTGGTTAACCCAACTTTTTTGGTTTAACCTGAAAGTGAAAAACTGAGCCTAAGTAAAGAAACTATAAAGGTTGATAAGCAGATATTTCGTTATTTGAGGATTAAGTTCAACTATTGATCACAATTCTGGATATTGGTATCAAATAAATAAAAATCAACAACTTTATTGCCTGAATGAATATTAAATTTTTTCTGAAATTATAGCCCCCACCACGGAACATTAAATTTTAAAATTTAATTTGAAAAATATATCTAGTGGGTATATGTCGTTGCCCCCCGCCCCCGTCGTACCTCAGTAATAAACGCCAATAATTCATTCTAATATCTAAGTTGATCGAGAATATAATTTTTCCATTATTCTTTTCCAGCAATTAATATTTCTAATTAATTTCCATTATCATTAGCCATTGTTTCTGTAACTTTCTTAACTTTAACTTTTTATTCACCTAATTATATATAATTGCAATTGCAGTATGATAGCAATTAATTGCGTCCCTTAACTACTTCAAAATTATTATAATTCTTAACTTGCAATTAATAAACTTGAAAAGCATAGCAGAAGACTATATTATATTACAAATATGAGAAAATTTAATATTTTGTAAGTATTAAAAAACATATATTAAATTAATAATTAACTGAAATGCCAAGAAGGAAATCGATTCTATTACGTTGGTAATTGCATATTTTTGAACGGTTTTCCTTAACGCCCTAGCATTTGTAAAACAGTTTATGCTGTTTATGACGTTTTGACTGTTGAAACAGGCGGTTGGCCAAAGGTTAGGTTAAGTTAAAGGTTAGGTTCGAGATTAAAATTTGTACCCTTTATATATAATTAAATTAATTGTGACGCATTTCGATCTCAAACGGCCATCGTCTGACCTAATTTTAAAATTAATTACCATTAAAAATAAAATAATAACAGTACTTATTTTTGGAATTTGAATTTGTAAAATATCGCCAAAAATATTTTTTGAGGTCAAAATACGACACTATTTATTAAATTACACGAGAATAGTGCAATTTATTTTATTTAGATAGCTATAACAAAATTATCGCTTCGTATTTTCGTATATTTTAAATTTAGAGATTAGGTTAAAGATTAGATTAAAGGTTAGCAACGACGACTCGCAGTTTGCTATAAAAAGGGGCTATGAGAAAAAATTTGGGAACAAAGTATAATTCTTTCAGTTTATGATGTAAAATAGATGGTTACCTACTAGGATAAAACTTTTTTTGCAACACAATTAATGGGGTACTGGGAGGTACCCCAGACCTCCCAGTCAGAGACAGAAGGTTTGCGTGCATGTTGAATAATTTTATTAACTAGAAAATTTTCACTATTTCAGAACAAGGATAACTTTAAGCTATTAAGAGCATATTAAAATATTATTCAGTTAATAATAATAATAATAAATATTAGGAGTATGCATTTAAAATTTCATAATGATTTAATACTTTATAATATTTTTAAGCTGTGTGGGAGTTTTGGTACATACGCTTGCTCTTGGTCCAAAAAGTAGGCATTGGTACCAAAAGCTTTCAATTCAAACCCGGCCACAAAAAAACATGTCTATATGTCATTCCTTTCGGAACGCACTGATGATTGGTTCATTTTAAGTTACAAATCTAAAAAAATTAGTAGATTCAGGCTGCACAACCTAGGCGTTGGGTAGAGGACTACACCCTTCAAATACTAGGAGGGTAAGACGGCCGGCTGGTCAAATTCTAGAAGGTTCTTGGATTGTGTAATGGAGTAGTTTCCGTTGCCTTCCCCATAGCCCACAGATTAATATTGGGCTTTGACCAGGATTTGAACCGCGGTCTCCCGCTTCCGATCGGTCGGTGTTGGCTTTACAGCATACAGCTGGTATGATAAAAATAATCCAGGAAATCATGGAGGTCTTTGGACCTGAAAGGACAATGGCTGGGCCAGATAAAGATATTGAAAAACTCATGACTCAAGATTTTAGAAATAAAACAGGACTGGTTGTACTGGCGGGAAAAAAAATATAATGGCAAAGTTGCCATTGGTATCTGGCCGATACCGAAGATCCAGAGAACCTCAATAGTCAAAAGGAAGGTGTTGCTGGTAATATAGTGATTATGGTGGAAAACTACATCACAATTTGGAAAGATGCTGCATTGGTAATAGCGAGAGTGCCGTTATCAAACTCTTTGTGATGGAAAGAGAAACTTTATATGAAATAGACAAAAATGCTGGATATAAAATCTCATGCATGATTGGAAACAGAGGTGGGAGAATATCAAGAATAACAGTTAGATGAGTGAGCTGATCCCAGATATCAAGAAATGGATTATAAAAACATATTGGCAAAGTGGATTACCATCTAGCACAATTGCCGAGTGGTCACGGATGTTTCTCTTCTTACCAACTCAAATGCAAGAAAAAAGAAAGCGCTAAATGCTTCTTCAGGGAAAAGTTGAATTAAAGGTCAGCAGGTTAGAGCAGTAGTATCCAAAGTATGCAAAATTAAAAATTCTATAATATTTTGTTTTTAATTTTACAAGATATAAGGTCAGGCTGTCTGACTTTCCCACTTCTTAGTCAGACGTTTCTTCAACTTGGTGCATAATTTAAAATCTTATTACGAGTAGCTACTTAGATCTTTTATGAATTTTTCGCAAGGAAATATTCTGTAAGGATTTTATTTGAGAGTAACGAGCTGCGATTTAATTAAAAAATATTTATTGTTTGAAAAAGTGATTACTGGTAGATATGTTGAAGTTTTGTCGTTTTACGCTCACGCTACGAGCATTAATAACTGTCCGTACAAATAATAAAAAATTCGTGACTACATAATTTTGATTGCAATCTTGGAGCTTAATGGTGTTTAAAATCAGCATAAAACTTTAAATCTGAATAATTTCAGCAAACAAGGAAATCCGAAGGATGCTATATGTCAGAATTGCATAGTTGTGAGGTTTTTCGTGATATTTATGGTTTTAAACCGAACATAGGTTGCAATACAAAGTGCAATAAATTGAGGTGGCGAAAGCACAGTTGCTTTAGCGTTGTTACTTTTGGAACGTTTGTTCCATTTAATCCCAACACAACAAAGTGCTTTGTGTGCTCTAAGACTTGTGAACCTGAAACTGGAAGCCGGATAAGTTATACTTGCGGAAAAGAATGTCTACTGTACAATTGTATTGCCGAAAGTACAATTAGAGAGCAGAAGAAGAAACGCTCCGAGTTTTAGCCCGCTCGTCTTCAACGTACAGGAATTGCAAATAGCAAGACTAAAGTAGCTACTTATGCCGGCAGAAGCGTATAAATTAAAATAAATAAATATCAGTTCATAATTTGTGTTCAATATAAACTTTTATATATTTACATTAAATAACTATCGAGCAATTAACTAAAATTAACAAAGTTCTAGGCAAAGCTGAAAAAGCTGACTTTAATCATGTTTGCATTATGTCTCTAAGGTTACAATGTAACAGATTTAACAATTTCTTAATTATAATTTAGTTTGCCTCACCGGCGCCGGCTTCTTATGTAACATGCCGGTCTGGAAAATTTAAATAATAATTACGAATAATTAGGTTTCTTTATTGGCCTCGGCAAAACCCAGTCGAAAGAGTTAATCGTACCGTAAAGTTTGCTAATTTATTGCTATAAATTATTGTTTTTTGACAATTTTCCTTGGCAATCCAAATTTTGTGGGTTCAAATATATCGGACGGCAAAAGTTTTATTTGCTATTGTTCTTAAATTGAATAACTTTTTCAAAGTTGAAGAACCTGAACATAATGAAGCAGCCAATGTTTTAAAGATTTTATGAAATTTTCGCATAATAAACACAAAATGATAAATTTTAGGAGTTACAGTTCAATGCAAAAGTTAAACACTTACCATAAAGTAGGATCACGTTTAGAATCTGTAGTTTCATTACATTCATAAGGCATATCCAACTGAGAGAATAACGGAAATAAAACTTGAATACCTCCAATTGAATTTAGCGTACTATGGATGGAATGTGTTATCACAGCTTTCACATCCTGAAAGTGAAAAATAAGTTGTAAGAATTGAAACTTTGCAATGTTTGATGGTAATACATACTTGCAGCATGAGAGCATGTGGAGTGTGGACGAAGTAAGAAACGTTCCCTTTGGGAGCAGATTGCAAACATAACTGACTATCAGTAGCAACAGGATTGTACATAAAAACAATGGCACTTGATAACTTCCCGTCGTACAAAACCTAGAAAGCGAGAATGAAAATAGGAAGAAATATAATATTAAACAAAGCACTACAAGATTTAATTTCAATGATAGTTGAAAAAAAACAGCTCTCGGAGCTCGAACAAAAGCTAAATTAAAAATACACTAAACTAAAAGAAATAAGAAATTCCGTGCTTAAAATCAACTAAAACTAAACTATAAACTAAAAAAAAAAAAAACCAGATCATGCTTACGGATACTTCGGATTCGGGTTGCGATATGCTACTTGTTTGGTTGTATTCGATTTCACTCACCCTTTTATGATTGTCAGGGAGATTCAAGTGGCATTCATTATCAAACCTAAATTGACTCTGCAAATGTTTCATTAAAAAATAATTAACGCTGTCGTAAGTCATTAAGGTTACCTTATAACCAGGACCTAATCTATGCATAGCACAAATTTGATGGGTAGTAAGAGCTTCACTAAATAAGTAAATAGCAGACATTTGACCACAAAAAATACGTTCTTCATCTAATTCGGGTGTTGCACCAATATAACACTTATCAAAAGGCTAAAAAGAGTTTAATTGTTTTACTACTAAGAAAACGAAGAGAAAGGGGACTTACATCGTTCGTGGATACCAACCAAGCCATTTCAGTACTCGAAGCTAATTGTCCATTAACTAAACATTTAATTTCACTCTTTGTCCATCTATTATAAATATATACAACCGCAATCATATACCACTAAAAGCGAAGAAGAACTTTTTGAAAAAAGAAATAAAAATTCGAGTAACTTACCTTTCTAGGTTGAAATTCGTATTTTACACAATGTTGGAAACCCTTTCCTTTAATTTTCATAGATGTTAAAACCAAACAGTTTCCAACAAAGTGAGCCGAATACCCAACTCCTTTGCTGGTTTTGAAACTAAAATGTAACTTTTAATAAAAAAATCCTATCTCATTACCACACTCTCGTACCAATACAAATAAGGCTTTTCTCTTTCGATGTTAACAGAATTAATTGGATCTAAACGAAACCATGTAGTAAAAGTGAAACCATTTTCATAAGGCCACTTAGCTAATGGAGGTAAAACGACCGCCTATAATTAAAAAGTTAATTTGTTTTGTTAATTAAACAAAAAATTGTTATTACCGATCCCTTTCTTCCGGGAAAACTGAAAAACACGTCGGGTCCGTTTCTGTGGGGCATTTGTCGTAAAACATTTAACAATTTTGCCGAATGACGAGGCTGCAATAAGACGGATCATTAACATTTCAATTCTTTTCCAATTTAAATATTGACAAAGAAATACGAAACTCTTTTATATGTAATTCGTTCATGCAAATTTGTATCTCGACAAAAGAAAATTAAATTTTAATTTCTCTGGAGGATACGTAACAACTACAAAGACTACTTACCCATTTTCCATTCATTGCTTTCATCGCGCCAAACAAAAGCTTCAACTCTTTAACAGTTATACTGTAGCTGGCAAGGACGCCCAACATTTCTATCAAAAGATCTGGAAAATCAAGAAAATATCTTTTTATTCACCTTCAAAGCGATTACATTCAAATTTATTTGGGGTTTATATGATGGCATCTTTAGAAATAAGTGTTTTCAATTAACGTAGGGTAGTTTACACCCTTTATATCTATACCTAACTATTTTAATGACAAAAGTGGGTAAAAGAAATTTACGAATTATTTTTGTTCTCCACTAATTGCGATTTTCAGAGAAATTATTTCAAGAAATTATTTGAATATTTATTAACAGTTATTTCACGAGGATTAAGAAAATATTCATAAAAATATATAGGAGTATTATTTTTTGCTTTGCATACTCGTATTGTCAATCGACGTAAAATGATAAACGATGCCAAATAAGCCAGATACCTAGTGACGACCTGTTTCGGCCGCGTTATTGATCAACCATCTTCAGAACACAGCGTCAATGTATAAATAAAATCACAAAAATTCAAATAACTTATAAATAAAATATAACAACAAATATATTGTCGTGGTATTGTGTATATAGGGATGGGGGGGGGGGTTACTTAAGTTTTGAATTGCAGAATCAGCGTTGGCGCCAGCATTTTTGAAATTGGTGGGCACAATTGGGCCCAATATATTTAGGATGAGCACACAAAATTTATGAATTAAACAAAAATTGTAAAAATATTTTCGGTTTACTACATATTAACATTTTTTTAAATTTCGTATAAATTTTGGGTGGGCACTTGGTGGGGCACTCCAAGCAACAGGGTGGGCACGAGCCCATCCTGGCTCCCTCCCTGGCGCCGTCGCTGGACAGAATCAAGCGATAGCCGGATACCTGAGTGAAGATATCAAAACTTATTATTAGATGTCAATTTTGTAAAAAAAATTTAAAACGAAATTTGAATTAATATGGACAAAACTTAAAAATTAAATTCTATTGCAAAATTGACGGCCCCGACATAATACAGTTCAATTGACATCCCGATTACGTGAGACATTGGTAAACATTTTACTAGTTTGTAACATGAAAAAAGATAATGTGGAAGTAAAAAGAGAACGATAAGATTCTGGAGTGGTAGAAACCACAGAAAATCTCCATTTAAAACAGAATAGGAGAGTTCAAGAAGGGGCACTACGATATGGGGCTCCCAAAACAAACAAAAAAAAAGAAAAAGAAAACGGAGAATTTAAAAAACTTATCGACATGATAATAATTTCTGAAGAAAACAGAAAACTCACCAAAGACAAAATGGAAACCAATAGAAAAAAAGATAAAAAAGAAATAAAAGCCCTTATAATCACAAACTGCGAAACAATTGAAAAGCAACTTACGGAAACAATCGAAAAACGAAACAAAAGCGTAAGGAAAAATTACAGAAGTAAGAACAAATTGTTTAAACTGTTGATTTAATTTATATTTATAATTATCTTAATTTTAATTTCATAATTTTGAAAATATTTGTAAAATACAAGACGGAATGTAGATGAAATTGTAACCTGCCGTTGAACTATTTAAACTAGGGGGGTATTGTTGTGGTATTTTGTGTAAAATTTTATTTAATTTTAGCGATTTTTGACGCACCTAGCGGCAAATAGGGGCCTTTAAGTCCAAGATGGCTGAGAGCCAAGTTTAAAATTAAAAGTACGATGCAAAATTTAATTAAAAAGGTTAAATAGTTGAAATAAAAAGTTAGTTAGGATAAAAAATTTGTTTGATTGGACTTTAAAAAATAAAGAAAGTAAAAGTTAGAAGAAATCGGCTGTTTAAAAACTGAATTACAAAGGAAGCTAAAAAAAATTTTTAATTGAAGATTTAGAAAAGATAATATAAAAGAAGAAAAATAAATAATTCAATAAAATATTTAAAATGGAATAATTAAAGAAACGAAATCAACGTTCCCTTTATAAGGAAATTTTTATTTTTAAACAAAATTGAGGATTTGAGCAATAAATTAAAAGAATTTGTATTTTTCAGAAAATCCATTTGGAAATTTTAAAGTAATTGAAAATCAGATTCAATATGTATCTAATTATAACTTCTGAAATGCTTGAAACTTCACATGCATGCAGCCGAAGCGCGGACAACTGAAGATACCGCCTTATTTATTAGCTATATAATATGTGCTATTTGCAATGTTGCAGTTTGGATATTGTTACGGTTAATCAGTGCTCATGTGCAGATGACAAGGCCCTTCGGCTATCTGCAAAACTGCATAACACAATAAGACGAAACGGTCCAAGTTTTTATTGTTAACTGGTTTGGTGCCTTATGTACGAGGGCGGTACCTCTACGATAGAGCTCTGTACAAACATTGGCAATATTCTCTGAAATATATATGATGCATTTTGTCTTATTTAATTTTTGAAAAATTTTGTGTTTGTATGGATCTTCTGAAATTGACTTAATGAACCTTTCACTCTTTCAAAACAAATACATCATATTATATAAGCACATAATATTATATACGTAGGTAACATTAGAACAGAATATTGAATTTTAAATATATTGTCGTGTATTTTTCCAAATTCCGTTTTAAGAATCTCATTTGCGGAGTAAAGCAACAACGTAAGAGCTGGAAGCTGCAAAGAAGCATATGGCACAAGAAAGATACCAAGACACCATGGCTCACCGAAGAAGTGAAACAGCTCAGCCAAGAAAAGAAACAGTCCTACCTTAAGCATAAATCATCGAGCAAACTCGAAAACCATAAGGAATATAAGCGGGTTAGAAACAGAGTTATCTAGAGAATAAGAGAAATAAAAGAGTAATACTGGTAAAGACGTCTAAAATTTTAATACTATGAAAGTAATTTCTTTATTAAATGAATTGCGACACTCGCTGGCCGCTCATGCCGCCTTTTCAGTCCTGTTTAAGTTTTATTTGTTATACAATACAATTTTTTCCATTTAACTGATCAATAGTTACTCACAATCCATCTTTCAACATTGTGTCCAAAATTGTATTATAACAAATATTTTTCAGTGTTTTTGTCAACTTTATTATTTTTTAATGACAATGCACTTAGTTGAAAAATGACGACGAGCAAATTTTTTCATTCCATTCTATTTCCCATACGCACGAATCTATTTTAATCGTTGCACGATTATTTTAGCGTTTCCGAAAATTCCCTTAATTATTTTATTAAATATTTAAATCCAATTGAACAACTTGAAAAGGTGAGATTGAATATGGCGCAGCGGTTTCAGAGGAACGTTAAATTTTGACGTTGGTTTCGATTCAATTACGGCCCTAGCAATTTCGTCTAATTTTTTTAATTAAATGAAAAAGTTGCTCATTTGAAAGTGGTATTTTCGGTTTTTCCCAGACACACTTATTATATAATTCATTTTCGCAATATTTCTTAAAATTTGACTTTCTTTCCAAATTATATCACACACCGAATTTGATTCAGAAAATCGGATAGATAATTTTAATTAGTGATATTGGGCGCAAGGGTGAAATCTGCGTGTTTCAATTGAACGAAAATTTAATTTTGTATCACCATTATTTAAATTTTTAATATCGCTTCACATGTTGTAGGTATGTATAAATCGAGTTGATTTTTTATTTAAATTCAAAACCCTTTATCGATCTGGTTAGAGTAGGTCTGTGCGATACATATTTTACTATAAATCGACATTTATGACGAAGGAGTCTTAAGCCTTGTTCACTGAGTGAAAAATGAAACTTTTCTGCCTCATCCAAAAATTCCGACAATTTATTTAGATAATACGTTATGAACGTGTAACCGATAAAAACAAAAACTAAAAGTTAGTAAAAGTTTGGAATGGTAAAAGTCGATTTTCACTGTCACTTAAAAATTAGGCGAAGAAAGGAAATAATGAAATTATAGGAAAATTTAATTGCTAATTGTTTCATAAAAACTTTTTTAAAAAATCTGACATTTCAATTAGCTTGTAAAAGTTAATAGCTGCAATGTGATAAGATCGGAGCAATTCTTAATGAAAATGAAAAATTAAGCTAACTTTTAAGTCTAGCGGAAAATTAAATATTTAAGTTTTTTAATTAATTTTTACATAAAAAGTTGACAGAAATAGATCGCCAATTTAGAAAATGCTTTTGGCACATCATTAATTAGCATTTTTATACTTTAAACATTTTTTAGAAGTACAACGAACCAACAATTTTTTGGAACCAACACAACGTAGAGCCTAATTATGAAAATTTTAGTTAACTCTTATCAGCAGTAGGACAGCATCAAAAGCGTAAGTGCTTAAATTTCTGCGATTGTAGTGGAAAATTAAAAATTTATTAACTCCGACTCCTGAAATGTTAAAATTTTCATTATGAGCATAAATTATTTCAAGGCAAATAAACTTTGTATACATATTTTAACAATTTCGTTTATTTCTATAATTTATTATTAAAGCACAGCTGTTTTTTTCTAACAAAACAATTTCCTGTGGAAATACACCGTAAGCTTTTGATAGATGCACACATATTCCCGCAATTTTAAGCCAATTGTGTGAAAATATATTGTTGGGTAGCACATGAGAAAAACGACAACTTTTTAAATTACTCTTTCTAAAAAATTATTTAAATTTCCGCTGTTAAGAGAAGCTCTGTTTTATATCAAAAACGTAAGGAAAGCGCAGCTGGTGTAATATTTAATAGCAAAACATTGTCCCTCTAATTACAAGAGTGGAATACGAGAACGTCGAAGAAAATATCCGACAGCCATTTCTCTCTACCGTTGGGATAAGAAAAAAATTAATAAACCATATAAAGACGAAAAGGATAAATTGGCTACTATACAAACAACGGTATCAGCACAATCAGCGATTATAGATGTGAAGTCTAATTAAAATTGAGTTTTTCAGTGTTATTAATATTTGAAAAGATACAAAAGTTTGGGTTAAAATAATGTGGATATAGGGAAGGGATTCATTTTCTTACGGGATTATGGAAAACAAGATAATCAAATAGTCGCCGCATTGTTATCCTTTGCCAGGGTATTACAAATGGAATCTTCGGTAGGTCATTGGCTAGAAAAATACAAAATTAAATAATATAAGGAAACCCCAGATAGTTGTGGTCTCCAAGCAATACTCAATTCAGAACGTGACCAGCGTTCAATACACTCTTTTACAAATTTTTCCAACGAAAAACGTATCGAACCATTTCGCTTTTATTTTGTTTATTTATCAAATTGTCATATTATATTCATTAGGTTTGTAGATAGGTACGTAATTAAACAAAGCTAATTAATATACACCAACATTTATCTCATAATTAATATTAATTTATAATATATTTTACGAGTCGCTGAAAATTTATCCTTTAATAAAAACAAATTTAAATATACGTTACAAATTTATGTCAATAATAAACCTAAGGAAACATAATTATTTCCTAATTATTACGCCAAGCTTTATTGTTAATTATTAAATACTTGATTCATAATAGAAACATTCAGCAATTTTCACTATCAAGCAACATTATTAAATTCAGTAAGTGAAGCAAAGTCACACAATTTGGTAAAATTGATTAGATTACAAATTGTATTTTATAACCGCTTTCGAAGTTCTCAAGCTCCTCCACCTGTTTCAAAAATTTAAGCGAAGCTTATAAGAATTAAATTTAAATTTTTTAATAAATTAGAATTTTCTCTCTTTGTCCTGGTGGGTCGATGCATTCCATTATCTTTCAGTTATAATACAGACTGGCCATAAAAACATTTTAGTGTCATAGTACTTTTTATTTTTAGTGCCTTTTCATCCTGTGAAAGTCTGTCTTGATCTTCGAACTGTAGTACATTCTAAGGTTCCTGACGATATTAAAACAAACTGAGCAGTTGAAGACACAATTTCTTGTTACTACATAAAAATTCATTCGCTGTTACTTTTTTTCCTATATGCGAAAGCCTCCAACCCCTCGCCCTAAGTAAAAATAAATTATCCACGTCCTAATATTGGTCCGTATTACAGGCTCAGTCACTTGTGGGCTGAAGTTAAGCCTTACATTTGGCGCCCGAGCAGGGACCATTTTTCGATATGTCATTGATGAGTAGAACAAAAGCAGCATTGAACTTCAGATGTTGTAGGCGGAACTTTGATAAGAGGTTGAATTTATGGGTCTTTTAACTCGTAAGTTGTACCACGTAACTAAATTAACAGTGGCGCCTCCCTGATTGCGATGCCCTCTATGGATTTCATTTGCACTAATGTATCCACTATATTTTGAACATAGTTTTCGATGTTTCGACAGTTGTATATCTTACAGGTTCATTTTTTAAAGAGGAAGTTGTAACAATATCCGATCTGTGTGAAAAATTGGATAACTTCGTGTATTAATTAAAAAATTGGTGTTTTCAAAGAAATATTTGAAAATAGTAAAGCTAAAATATCGTTTCTGCATTCACAAAGTATACTGTTGATCTCTCCGATACTGTGCTTTTTTTTAAATTTTTAATTGACCGAAAAGAATCATCCGCGCGACATCAAACCAACGACTAAATCAAAAGTTTCCAAGACCTGTGTGTTAGGAAGTTTGACAAGCTTTGATTGACTTGGCGATAAATATTGTTATTTTATGCTCTATAAATGAAATTACTCAAAATAATGCAAGTCATGTGCAACCTTTATTTATTAAGTTGAGCTAAATTCCATCGAGACAAAAATTCAGTAAATTATTAAACCATGTAGAAGTTTGTTTAAAGTCCAAGAATCATTAAAATTTACATCTTGAGACGACAGTAAAGTTAAGTTTCAAGTTATATTGAAAGAAAGTTTATGATTATTTGATGTGGTATTGCTCGACTTGACTGCTGATTGTCAATTCAACTGTTTGGTTATACAGATGCGGTTTGAAACGTCACATGTTGTTGATAAATTTGTTACCAGCGAATGTAGGCTGCTCATTAAAGAGCTTCATTTATAAAGTTTTTTAAACCACCTGAGACGACATTAATTTTGTCTTGCCCCGTAAAGCAATTCCTTAAGTCTGACGTTCTTTCACCCACTCCTGCCAGAAAGGAAACTAGGAGCCAAAATATAATTTTTTATGGTGTAATTGAACGGCGTAAACAACGAAACCAAATGAATATAAATCATACGTACCAGCTACTACAGTTTCAGCACTACGAAGCCTCTTCAGGACGTGTTCTATAAGACCCACATCTGTACAAGCTTGTAAATTACGAACACTTTTCCTTAAGATTGCAATAAAGACGCTCCATATTTCCGCCTGAAATCAAAAAAACGAGAAATTAATATAGAACGATAAATTTTCCTTTATTAATGATAAAAAGTGGGTAGACGAAAAGCTTGAAAGATTTTCATGCGATTTACAATTTTCCGATATGTCACCATATTGGTGAATGGCACTAAAATATTTCATGTACATTGGATCCTGTCATATTTGCCAGGTGTCGCGAGTATAAATGGGGCTTCATTATGTCAAAAACAGCTTCACAGTTTTCCTCTCCGGTGACATCCATTTACAAAACCAATAAAACGCATGAATGCAGTCATATAGTTTTCGTCGAGCGAAAAAATTAAGTTTAAAAATTTTAACTCAATTTTTCAATCAAAGTTGATTATACCTGGTATATACGAAACACTGATGATGCATGAATTTTGATTTTAACTTATTTGGAACAAAATATAATATTCACAACTGTTTGTTCAATAACTAACTGTATTGAATTTCAAATAATATAATATGGACGCTTTCAAAATTGCCTGAAAGTGGCAACCTGTAATAATAAATCGGAACTATGCGCACAATTTACACAATTACATATGGAACAATGGACTAAAATGAATGTAACAAACAATGATGTGTAAATGTCCAGGTAATAATGGAAATAATTGGTGATCGCAAAGTGCTATGTAACAAAACGCCTTTTAATTGTATCAAATTATTGTTTAAAATTGCTGAAAAATAATCAAAAGTACCACTGTTAATAGTAGAGCACCTCGTTAGTTTAATTACACGATACTTTCAAAGGCAAAATTTAAATTTGCTGAAAGGCGACTCATCCAGCCATTGAAAAACTGCATGCAACGAATAACAAAACTGTAATTTCACTTCAATCGATTAATTCGCTTTGCAATCAAAATTACAGTAAAAAAGTGGGGAAAATATCAGTGGTTCAGTTTAAAACCCTCGATGCCAATTTTAAAGCACGAGAAGCAATAAAGAAGGACACTTAAAATCGGCGAAAACGATATATTTGAAAGTAAGGGCAATTCCATTATCAAGATAAAATGTTCACCTCTCTACCCTAAGATATAAAACTTTGTTGGTATAGAGATGTGCATTTCGGGGGATTGTTTCAAAATTAAAGCTTGTTGTTGAGTTTCTTAAAATTAAAATTATTATTAATCTAGCAATTTTGAAATTTTTTCAAATGGTATCTACTTCGGTTTAATTAGGTTTGCAAATTTGTACGTATCACACCAAGCCACTGATGTGGTTAAACTAAACTCAATGAGGTTCATTTAATTAGTTTATAAAATTTATTATTAAATATTTATCTATGTATAGGTACCTATTTATTAATAAGGAACATGCATGAATAAAAGATTTTAGTTAAAATAGTATTTTCCGATTGATCCAATATATTAAATATTAAATCAACAAAAATTACTTCTATTTATTCTATTTTGTTATAAATAATCCATTTTAAAATTGAATGATTATTTGAAATAAATCATGTGACCATAAACGCTAGCGCCACAGGTCTGACGTCATCAGGCATAAATGTCCGCGCTCTTGATTACTCGTAATCACTTTAAAAAAATTTATAACCAATTTTAAATGTAAAACTGTCAGAATGACATTTAAAATTACCTAAAATAACCTTACTTTTTCATATTTTCATTGTGACAAACTTGATAATATCGCAGAGGATTCAAAACGGGAACTAAAACTGCAATATTTTATTTATTACCAATTAGTGCTCTTCCGGGATAATTTCATTCAAATCCGGATTAAAAATAAGTAATTTCTACTAAAAGAATTTTACAAAAAAGTGAGAGATAAAATTCCGAGTTTTACCGAGTTGTTAATGTCTAGAGAACTCTGCCATTAAAAAGCATGGAGCAAGCTATGAATATTGTGCCCCGAGACGTCACAATAAAATGGCGATTTGCGCGATCGTTTCATTCGATTCAAATTGATGGATTTTTAAATATTTTTTAAATTGTTATTGAAACGAACATAAATGAATTAAATAGTATTAACCAGTATATTTTAGTATTTTTTATCCAACTACGCAATAAAAAAAAATTATGCATCTTCCTTATTTTAATTTATAATTATAAAATATAAAAATATTTATTTACATACAAAACTTTTTTCTCTTTTGTTAAGCCCGGAGTTAGCCCATAAAAAACCAAGACAATTATATTAAATTGGTATAATAGGTTATAGGGGAGCTTTCAATGTAATAATGTTGTAATGAATTTGAAATTTAGTCCGAAAACATAAAAATTTAAAAGTTTAAATTGCTGAAATTTTAACAAGATAAGTTTACATAAATAAATTAATAATAATTATACTTGATGAAATTTGCTATTAAGCAAGAAATTAAATTTTTTACTTTAGTAAATGAAAGCTCCAACGCAAAAAATAAAAAGCACCAAAATGGAAGGCATTGTAAGTGGACGTTGAATATTAAAATTGGATTAAAAATACTGCTACATTTTTATACTTATTATATTCATACTGCATCACTTTCTATCACACTCAAGCTCCATAACGTTAATATTATTATAAACTTTAAGGATATCGATCGGTGTAATAAAATTATTTAAAGCTGAAAACACTAACCAGATGTTAAAGAAACTTTCCTTAACCCACCTAAGATGTTAACTAATCCAGTTTTTGCTACAAATTGACAAATGCATTACAATATTCAAAATACTCTAGACCAGACTGAGATGGATATTTCTTCTAATGTACAGCCATCTGACTGTGTCCAAATATTTTCCGGTTTGAGTCCCAATCCCAAACTTCATGTTAAATTTCATCATCAGCAACCGCAAGGATTAAGCCATGGATAGTGGTCATTCCACCGCTTCTTCTGCAAGTTTCAATATAATTTTGATACATTGCTTCGCCCTCCCCGTGCCAGCCGCCACTAAATTCTAATCGATTTATATCGCTCGTAAATAATTTGTGATTGAATGATGTACTTCAACGTAGAAAAGGCACAGCAAAATGAAATTTACAAATATGTCTGGTAATTGACACAAGATGATCTAATATAAAAAATTTCAAAGTAAAAAGGACTCGAACTTGAATTAAGCTTTGTAAAAAATCTGGTATAACAGAGCAAGGTAAATTCAATTTTCGTTCAGCCTTATACGATTTCAGTAATCCGGCAAAAAATAAGTCCCCAACATCATTTTACTTCTCAGTTTCACATTTTCGAGGTTCAAGTGTTCACGGACTAAGAAAAATTTATTAGGAACCGCTCAAACGAAAAATTCATCTTGAATTGGCGTGCTGACGACTTTCTCACCACTACATTGCGATGTAACACCGGAATAAAATTGAATCGGTAGTAAAAATTTTTCCAAAATAAATAAAAACGAGACAAAATTTTATTGGACAGTAAAAACAAACTAAAATTCACAATTTTCCAGACGTCCTCCCATCCACCTTCCAATAACGTTCACTAAAATAATTAAATGTCGAATTTTCTTTTCTTGGTCTTGGATAATTTCTGCTAAATTGTGAATTTCAGTAAACATCACATCGCGTTGATTCTCCAAGATTTGGATTCTATTAACAAGTTTAGGAAGTTCACCCTCTTTCGATAGGGTCGTGCCGGTTTTAACTAAATGATATCGTTGGGCCGCTTCTGCGTAAGAAGAACAAATTACCTGAAGATCGCTTGCTTGATGTTTATAGTAATCACGTTCCATTCGAATTTTTTCGATGTCTTCGCATTTTTTAGTCAAATTCGCAATGTTACCTTCACTAATAGAACTCATCGATATGGGATTTAAAAAAAAGTGGTCTCTTTTAACTTTAGTAAACAATGCATTGCTGTCGCCGCTGTTAAGCATTTTGACCGTTTCACTACAATATTTAACCAACATTTTTAAACTTACTCTTCCGAGAAATTTTGACTGAAAGCTAACATCTACTGTCAAATTTGATAGTCTAACTAGATTTTGGTTTACAATAAATTAATCCAAACGAACGAACAGAATTAGTTAAATTATTTCTTACGATTAGGACAGTTTGAATAAAATATTAGGGAAACTTTCGTCAGCATTAAAACTATTCAAACGTTACAATCTCCTAGATGATTCGGTAAAGGACATTTGAAACTAAATTTGTGTCAATATTGAACGTGCAAACAGTCATCACTACATCAAACCGCCAATAGAACAATACATTTCAATAGGTACCAACTACTGCATTATTAAGAGCCGAAAATAATTAGAATTATACAAATTAATTATAAAATTAGTTATTTCCCAGCAAAATTAATCCTAAAATTCCCTTGACCCATAGACCTGAATAATTCAACCTTAATTACTAAGGTCCGGTAGTTACATCATGGAAAATGTTCTGAAACGCCTATTTTCTGGATAATTAACCAACAACTTTGCCAAATTAATACTATGCTAATGAACCAACATTATAGTTTAAGTTATAACAATAATCTTCAAAATCGATTATAATAACTGATTATTAAGGCAACCAAAACATTTGTACCCTAGGGTTAATTGAATTTATCAACTCAAAATTCAATTTGTTGCCCAAAAATTATGTCAGTATAATTAATTAACATTTTACAAGGTATTAGCAAATTTGATGTTATAGCGAGGTAAACTCAAGTTAGAATTAAAAAAACTGGGAATCAGATTAAAGTAAAAAGTTTTGGAATAATAGAATTTTCAATCTTGTGTTAAACCAATGCTCAAATATAAACGAGGGTAGCACTTAGAATTTTCGTATTTCGTTAATGACAATTATCTATTGTTAGTAGAAAACTACGTAATTACAATTTATTAATGTTTAAACAATGCAGGCCTACCCCTTGAATTTATTAAATTGAAGTCAAGAACTGAAAAAATCAGAAAAATAAATAAGATACCAGCTTCGACACGGTCGCTTAATAAAAAGTGCGCTCCAGTGTTTCCTTATTAATTTTCTATTAATTTTGTCGACCCGATGGCTCATTAACGGATGACGCGAACCTTCCCTTCTTCGAGTATTTATAACTTTCTCCGGGGTGGAAGGTAACGGCATAACCGTACAGTAATGGACCTAGAAATTATCGGCTGGGGAATCCCTATAAAAAAGTGCTATATAATAGATCTTTTCATTTAAGATTTCTAAATGCAAATTGTATACTAAAGTTCGACATCCTTGATGATTAGTTCAATTAACGAAAAACAATAAGAAACTGCACTAGTCTTTGCAATGCACAGTTTAAAAGAGAATTTATCGTAAAACAAAAATAAAATTATTAAATTATAATACTTAATTAGCCTGAGAACTTATGCAGCTTTCAATGTTTAGCCACTCCCCAAGACCCCCCGATCGCAACATCATGATTGGTATCCCTAAATATGTAAAACAATTTGGAAATTACTCCGGAATAAAACTATTAAATTATAATAATTAATTGACCCGAAGAGTTATTCAGTTTCCAATAGTGCTCCCACTCCCCTCAGACCCCCGTCGTAATATCGTGATTAGTATCCCTAAAAATGTAAAACAATTTGGAAACTAAGTTTTCAGCTCCCGAACAAACCCCTCAAACCTTGAAGTTCGGAAGGATTGACGCGTCTGAAGTCTATTGCCGATTATGTAATCGCATCTTATGTAAACGCCGATTATGCAAACGCAGTATCTTCGTGGGGTACTGTAAAATAACTGAGTATAGCTCTATAGATATCCTTTATTTCAACGATTAAAACCCAGTGGAGGATTTCCGAACAGGCGCAAGAGGCGCGCGCCTGGGGCCCAATAAAACCAGGAAGCCCCAAATTCAGCTCTCAAAATAAAATAAAGTAATTTTATCTAACTCTTTTTGTAATAAAAATAATTAATAATTATCACAGCGCATTTCTCATATTAAATATTTAGAGGGGGACTCAAAATTAAATTACGCCGGGGGCCTCTCAAGTTCCAAATCCCCCAGTGTTAAAACCATTTTATATTCTTATTTGTTTTTACTATTTTTAATTTTGTAATAAATTTTTCAGCTTTTTATTTAATAGGCGTACAATTGTCACACCTACCAAACACAAAAAGCCGTCAGTACATAAAGCAAAAATAAAAAAGTAGGAACAGTAAAACGTAAAAGATTTTTATATCGATTATATTATGGAAAACCAACTGAAAATTTGTTTTTCGTTGTTATAATTACACACAATACGTCGCTGAAAGCAAAGTCGTAGTACAGGACTTTCAGTGTATATACAAAAATTTTAAATTGTACCTATAATTCAGCATCTTAGAAATGCAGGTTCTAAGATTCCAGATTCCAAATTGCCAGTTAAATTTCTTAATATCATTGACAAAATAATATTTAACCCTGGGATCCTTAACAAGGAGGTAGGGAATATCCTCCATTCGATTCGATAATATTAAATGGATTGTACCGCACTTACATTGTTAAATTGTTATCTATTGCATTGAAAAGTACGCAAAATATTTATGACAAAGAAGTATATAAGTTAGGACATCAATTTTTTTTTTAAATAGAAAGTTGTCTTTTTAAAAAAAGCTAGCTTTTCTTTGAATTTAATATATTTTAGAAGAATACTATTATTATATATATTTTAGACACGTTTTTTTCACGAAAACTATTACATTTCGAAATTAAAATTCATTAAAATTTTTTTTTTTTATTTTAATCTGCCACTTAAAACTAAATAATAATAATATCTTTCTTTGAGACAAACTTGATTTAATTTGATCAACAATTAAGGGAGAGATATATTTTTTTAAGTTTGTATTTTCTCGTCGCCATGTAAAAGTGTATTTCTAGTCATGTTTTCCGCAATTAGCTCAAATAAAGTTAGGGATCCTACCAAAACTATATTCAATACAAAGTTGAAAGGTAATTTAGTTGTCTTCTATGTAACCTTCTGTTATCTACCTACAGGCAAGAATTGGCTCAAGTTATCGCTATTTGTTTTTAAAGAAGTAGATTTTTATGCAAATCAGAATTATCACTTTGGTTATTAATTAATTATTATTATTATATAATTATTAGTAGACTATATTGTTTAGACAAAAAAATTTATGAATCCGCTTTCGTAGTATATGAAAATATAAATGAAATGGCATATTATTTATATTAAAAATAATCTGTAGTGTAACTAGAAAACATCAGTTTCTTTATCAAAATTTACATTTTTATTCAAAAATGTTATAACTAGAGATCGGATAAATAAGCACGGTTTTTTGAAAAATAAGTCCTTAAAAAAGCACGATATTTTACGAAAATAAGTTCGAATTATGTCAAAACAAGTTATGAAAAAGTTAATAATTAAAACAAAAAAGCTAAAAATCTAAATCTAAATCTGGCAATGCCAGATGAACAAAACGGAAAAGTTGAGCTTAATAAAATCTTATTAATTCAGTTAAAATAAAGCAGACGGAAAAATAACATCTTAGGGTACGTTTATGTTGGAGCTGTGATAAGTGATCAGAGCGAAGAAATATCAGCTGTAATTGCAGTTCTATCACACACTGGCTTGCGCTCTGCTTCAACATATACTTCAACGTTTTGCTTTTCTCTGCTTCGCTAGTTTCTCGGCTTTATTTATAAATATTAAAATTATTTCTGTTAATTCAATAAATACAATAAAATAAAAATATAAATTGAAAATTACACATCGTTCAAATCGTTGTAAGATCCTCTGTAAATTTTTACAGATATTTCTATTATAAATTGAATGTAAATAAAGCAGTTTTATCCTACTTGGTAAATAATTCTGGAAAAGATTAAATTTGTCTTCCATTTTGTTTATTATGTAGATTCGCATTTTAAGAATTCCAATTTTCGAAACTTCAATTTCAATACAAAAATGATGTTGTTTTACATTGTTCATAAAGAAGGAAACTTTAGATCACCGATTGAAAAGTAAAACGCTTTTGTAAGGAACTCAAAAAATTTAAAATGGTTAACTTTTGCAGAAATTATGGCTTTGAATCACTGAAATTGCAATGTTTATATAGCCTGGATTCAACTACTACTCGCAATATCCTAAAAGGAGAATAACAACAAAAATTCAATTTAAAACTAATGAAATATCGAACCAAATAAACAAAAAATATTTAACCGAATCATGAAATTCAATCAGCAATTAATTAAAAAATGAGCAAATTCTCATTAAAATGTCCAAATGCAAAAGCGTATTTCTGTATCAATCTTTTGAAATATAAGATTATGCTTAATTAAAAGAAATAAATTTTTTTGGAATAATAAATTTTCAGCAACCCCAATGTACCATTATAATTTTTGCCATGTTTCGTGATATTAACGATTCTGCCGCTACATATGTATATTATGATTTTAATTAAGTTTTAGTGTTGACTAGTTGCTTTTGCAATTCGTAAATCGCAGGTGTTCATTCTGATGCGATGGTTCAAAATTAATGAGACTGTGACCACATGCGGCTTCCATATCAGTGCACCCCTTTAGAGCTCTAATAAATTATTGAAATTATCGTTATTAACTTGTAATAGACGAAAGCGTGGATATGAATTTATACAGGGTGATTACTATTATATTTTCTTGGTGTACACATTTTAAAATCAATTTTAAGTCTGAGTGCATCTCGACAATGCCTTAAATGCTTTATGTAAAATAAACACATAAATTACTAACGGCATTTTATGTGAAGCTATTCTGCTGTGCAATTTTGTTGGAGAGCTTTAGGTAGCGCTTTAGTAACAATAGAATTGTAGTTAGTATCCGTATACGCCAAATTACTCAAAAGGATTTTGGTATTCAATTTTGTGATAAAGAGGTTATGTGAGATTCTAAACTAAAGCTCGGTATCGTATTATGTAGGTAAGTTTCGTTCTATTTAAAATTCATATGCGCTCACATTGTGTAATTAAACACGTTACTTTACCATACAAGGGTCAACAAAGAGAACCACTTGGGAAAAATTAGTCATCAAATTTAAGGAACACAAAAATAATTTTAGTTAATCGAAATGTAATTTTGCTCACATTAAATATTTTTTTTTAATATTGGTTATTCGAACCACGGTTTGATTGGCTTAGCTTTATGATCAAAATATATTTTTAGCTTAAGGAAATTTATTCCATAAATATAAATAGCAAAAAGGTGATACTTGAAAGTAATTTTTGAAAACAACGAGCTATATTATTTTACACTCCTCCAGGATGATCCATCAGTTTGCATTATTAAATTTTGTGAATAATTAACTTCATTTATTAATAGATAACGAAAAACGAACATAATTTCAATTTTCCTGAAGTAGCAATTTCAGTTTATAGCTCAATAATCAGCACAGCGAGAAATGAAGCTTACTTTTCTCATCGTCCTGGAATCAATTGAATTGCTGTTTGCAGGGGTCCGGCACGTGCTCCTGTATTAATGGAGCCACTTAGACTGAAACCGGATGCTCCCCATCGGACTTTCAACACGATCCTTCCGTGCCATATGCGTTCGTGATTGTAACAAATTGATTATCCCCACATTTTTTGTGCTTCTTTTTTTATTTTTTCATCCGTCTATACATTTTCCGAATTAATAAACATTGTGTTATACTACGTTCGAAATCGAACGCTATTATTATCAGGCATAACGGCAAATAATATAAGATACAATTTTACTGCTTTCGAAATATAAAGAACACTCGATTGATATTTATATTTGATATACCCGGAAGAGCTCGTTTTTGATTTTATGCAAGTACATTTTTTCATTTTTACTTTCAATAACGCAATAATAATAATAATAATAATAATAATAATATATCTTTATTTTTCTCAAGAATAATCTACAGCACATAGATGCTTGTACAATAAAAAATGAAAAAAAACGTCATACATAGAAAGAAACCAAAATGAACAACAAATGAGTAACCCCCCAATTCCTAAATCCAAGTCTCCATTTCTAATTTATTCCGTTAAAACAAATCATTTTTGCAATATGGCTCCTTATTAATGAGCATATCATACACAGCTTTTTTGAAACTTTCCCTATTACTAATACATTTAATGTTGCAAGGTAAATTGTTGAAACAACTAATACAAGCATAATAACAGTTTTTTTCGGTTACCGTGAGTTTATGTTTTGGGAAGCTGTAATCTTCACCTCTTGTGTTATGATACAGTTTTTTACTTTTATGCATCTCAAACAAATGTTTATTCTTGTATAAAAAAAGTACACATTCCTGAAAATATATTCCATACACTGTCAGAAATTTGTTTTCTTTAAACTTATTTCTACATGTATCCTTAAATTTCATTCCCAACATTGTTCTAATTGCTGCCTTCTGTATCGTGAAGAGATGACTGATGTCACCTGCACCATAGAAAACAATTCCATATCGCAACTTTGCTTCAAAATTTGCAAAATAAATTGTTCTCATTACAGCCATGTTTACATATTTCTTTACGATCCTCATTCCATATAAGGTCGTATTGAGAGCATTGATCATATTTTCTATATGGTTTTTCCAATTAAGATTTTTGTCCACTGTCATCCCCAAAAACTTGGTTGTTTCTGCAATTTTATAATCTACATGGTTTATCATAATGCTTGTTGGTGTATCAAAACCTGCATGGCTCGTATTGAATAACACTATATTCGTTTTTCTCTCATTCAGTGTCATCTTATTTCTTGTAAACCATTTTTTTACCTCCGTAAATAGCTCATTTGCTGCTCTGATAACATCCGGCCATGTTTCTTCCCACAGAAGGATGTTTGTATCGTCGGCGTAAGTAGTTTTAGTGTGTTTTCTATTTATTTCAATCATTGTTAAATCGTTAATGTATATCAAAAACAGCAAGGGACCCATGTTGCTTCCTTGGGGAACTCCGATTTTCAGTTCTCTGCTTTTGGACCTTACCTCATTTCCATCCTTTGTGATCGAGACTATCTGACTTCTCTTCATCAAATAGGATTTTATCCAGTTTAGAGCATTACCTCTAATTCCATATTGGTGTAATCTACCAAACAATATTTCATGATCAAGATAATCATACGCCTTTGACAGATCAAAGAACATTCCCAGAGGTAATTCTCCACCTTCAAAAGCATCTGTAATTTTACTGACAAAACTAAATATGGCAGTTTGTGTTGATCTGCCTTTAAAATATCCATGTTGACTTGCTGTGATTATATCATTTCTTACCAGAAATTGCGTAACTTGCTCACACACTGCCAGTTCAAAAATTTTTGATAATGCTGGCAATATACTGATCGGTCTGTAATTTTCATACATTTCTTGGTTTCCAGCTTTATGAATTGGCTTTATTAAGGCTATCTTCAAATTATCTGGAAATATTCCATATTTTACTGAGTTATTTACTATATAATTTAATGGTTCCATTATTTCATTTATGGTATACTTAATTATATTTACCGGAATTTCATCTACACCACTACTATACTTATTCTTAAGCCCCTTTGTAATGTCGAGAATACCTTCTTTTGTTAGTCTTTTTAACCACATCGATTTGTTCAAGTTTATTATACTTTCCATTCCATGCTTATCTTTACTTTGAGCTTCTTCAGAATCAGCGTACTCATTTCTGCTTAGTTTTGTATTTACAAATCGTTTGCTCATTTCTTCAGCTATCTGAATTGCGTTTCCTTTAATTGGAATGTCCTTAGTTTTATTATGAGTGTTCTTAATAGCTTTCACTACTGACCAAAGAGCCTTATTTTTGTTGTCTGAGTTTAGTATTTGGTCTTCAAAGTATTTATTTTTCCGGTGTGTTAACAGGTTGTTATATTTTTTCTTAACTTCCAGGTATTTCACTGTATATGCACTGTCATTTTTACTCATTACCAGTAAAATATCAAGAAATTTCTTACATTCACTGATTTGTGAATCTTTCATGATAACCTTTCGTGCGCGATCTCTTTTTGTTATGCATTTCTGGAAAGGAAAACACTTTTTAAAAACTCCTAAATACATTTCATGAAACCTATTAAATTGTTGGTTAACATTTTGCTTATCACCACTGTATATTGAATCCCATTCCACCAACTTCAGCATCTCTACAAATTTTTTCTTGTTTTCTTCGTTAATAACTCGATTCATTAAACATGTATCCTGTATGTTTCTCTCTAGGCGGAAAGATAACTTCTGCGCATAGTGGTCGGACATGTGTGTTTTTATTACTTCCGCCTTCATATTATGATCATCATGATTTATAAATATATTGTCAATACATGTGGCAGTTGTAGCTGTTTCTCTGGTGTATTCCCATATAGTAGGATGAAAATTAAAAGAACTGAAAAGCGAGAGCATCCTATGCACATCTCCAATATCATCCAATATATTTAGATTAAAGTCACCTGCTATTACAATTATTGAATTATCATTTATCAAATTACTTAAAATATCATGCATAACTTCAATAAAAATGCAAACATCACCATTTCTATAAATTGACATACAAATTACCTTGCGCTTTCCTATGATAAAAAATATATGAATAAAAAAGATAATAAACAAATGCTGCCCTTATTGATCAGAATCAGGCCAACAGATATAATATTGTGACTGACATATTGGGGATTGTAAGACTGAAATATAAAATATTGACACTGACGAAAATAGTAACACAGGGAAATATGTGTGTTCTCAACAGATATATAAATATAATATTTTTAAAATGACAAAAACTTTGGATATGTCAATTATTATTCCTAAGTATACAAAAAATTTCTGGGATGTAATATTTATGGAAATTCTTCCTTCGGTGTCAAAAGTGATTCGTATAATGGAAAAATGTTGCAAAGTTCATAATGCTTTCTTGAAAATTCATCTTTGCTACAGAGATTTCTTTTTCATGGAAATGGTCGCCGATTTCCTAACGTCGTCAGAGTAGTGATTGAAAATTTAAACTACTGTTAACATTAAAAAACTTTCTTGTTATTTTCAAAACTTACATTTTCTTTCAAAATTATTTAAATTATAATTAACTGGATTGCCCAAGTCGTGCGGCATGGAAGCCGCATTGACCCATCACTCTTCATAATTTAATTTTTAACTTTAAGTTTTGAACATCTAGCACTGTTCTACGATGCCCAAAAGTTCTGGATTAAGTAGTGATTTTTAAACTTTAAAAGAACATTCCTTTTTAGTCAAACAAATTTTAGTTTAAAATTTTTCATACACTTTTTTAAAATTAAGTTAAAAAACCAAAGGTTAACTTTTCAATTATTAAATGCAATAATAAGTTTACTATAAAAATTCTCGTTAATCCAATCACAACGGACACCCACTAAGATGAATTCCTCTTTTATGTACTAATTAAAAAATTCAAATTTTATTAAAACGTCCGGGATCCAGGATAAAATAAAATTTTGATTCGATATTATGGACCATGAAAATAAAATTCAATAAAAATTCCTTTTAAACTTTTCCATGACGAAAGAACAAGGGAAAATAAATAAAAATTACTATTGCCTTCAATTAGAATAATTAGTAAACTAATTATTGGTTTTCTATAAAAAAAAAGACTATGTTTTATTAAACATGACATTGTTGCGAAAATAATATATGGTATAGTTTGAGACTCAAGGTGAGATGAAAAGTTAAAGGTTTTCTCGAAACGTAAAATTGTAATTAAAGATTTAAAAAAAAACGACATGTTTATTCATATGACCGATTGGGGGAGGGGGGGGGGGCGTTTTACCCTAAAATTTCTTAGATTCCGGGTATTTACTTTTTCCATTCTTCATTATCATTAATTATTATAAATTTCATTCATTCTATTTTTACAAACCGGATTTCAAACCGCTGCAGAAACAATGCTATTGAATCGCAAATCTAATGCATTATGAGAAGATATGTATTATTTTGTGCTAATCTGTAGAAAAATCATTATAATGATATATAAAGATAATTGTGACCCCGACTAGATCAGGACGATAGGTTTACTGTTATCAATTATTACCATTGCCATTACTCGTAATTATAGTCTCTTCATTTTAATTGTAATGCTAAGAACTATTATATTGATTCCTATGCTTTTTTTGTAATTAGCAAAAATATAAATTTGTATAAGTAGAGTAGGGTTGGACATGGTTTCACACGATAAAAATGTACTAATATCTAATGAGTACTAAGCGCGGCTCGTGGCATAGTGCAAGCATGTCTGGCACTTTCATTTTATCATATTTTCTTTTTGTACGGAGTATGTTTATGTAAATATTACTTATGCGTGGTTTAAACTTTAAAATTAGTAAAATATCTAAAAAATTATCCGCTGTTTACATTCACTCAGTAAGTAAAATTCCCAGTGCTGCAAAATTGGTTGTTGGTTCTTGTTTACGTTTAGTCAGTAAATAAAGAACACCGACTAAAATTCTGTCTGTTGGGATTATCCCAAATGTGAAAACAGCTTATCCGTAAAAAGTGATCTGGTTCTTTTGTATATCTTCGAAGCGAAATAATTAGAAAAAAAGTTTATTGTTATTACTACGTTTTCTTTATGAGTAAAATATTACGTATACTATCAAAGGGTTTTAGAAAAAAAAAAAAATTCTAGATCTTATTATCCCAGCAATAGAATTTAGACATAAAATCTGTAAATTAGAAGTACTTCATGTTATATCATCTGTTTTGTGCCATTGTGCCACATTTCAACAGGATGTATTCAAAACCGATGTTACGAGACGACTAATTCAAAATTTAAACCGCTTGAGTGAGATAATAAAATGTACATTAACGGTAGATAAATGTAGTAAAACCCAGTCTCAAATTTCTCATTTGGCAATATTGACAAGCTACATTTGTTTAGCAAACCCTCAGCGTTAGAAGTTACGGTTTGGAAAAGCAGCTTAACTGACGAATGCATGCACTCATTTTGAATAAAAGTAATCCTAAAATTAACACACAAAATATTACCATTTTCAAAAGTAAAATTTTGAGAGGATATTATTGAATATGCAAAGCATTCGGTTAGCAGTTGCTTTAATTCGTATTTTTAAATAATTTCAGTCACCAGAAATTTATTTTTACTGAATTCAAAGAGTAAAACTTTTAATTGGCTTAGTTTGAAGATATACTGGAAAATGAGAAATTATACCAACTAAAATTAAATTGAGATTGAGGTTAAAATTCAATTAAATTACTGCTTGTATATTATTATGTAGTTTTCAAAACTTTATATTGTACGTGCGTTGCCAATATTTTCACTAAATGGCAGTTTTTAATAATAAATTTTAGTCATCCTTTAGAAAACCGCTTTTATTATAAAAAATTTATAACGGAAAAATATGTAAACGTCAGCGCAAATTCTAGTAAATCTAAATAGATGAAGCTGGACATCCTGAAATCCGAAGAGATAGTGCCTGCAAAATCTGACGGGGGATTTACATGTTTACCGGAGCGACTGCCATAGCCGCTTCAAATTTATTTTTAACCCTAAATAACTTTTTTATATCTCTGGATTTTTGGCAAGTAATAAACAGCTAAATTTCTAAATTGGTTAATAAGTTCTCGATTTAAAATCAGAACTAAATCTCTTTAATATTGCACACCACGAAGAAATTTGATTGTCTATCCGAAAAAAACGAATCGCAAAATTTATCTCTCTAGTCACATTTATTTTGTTCGAGTTACGTTTAGGTCAACTGAAACAACCTAATCCTGACAGTCATTGTCTTTCGAGATTTTATTTTGAAACTGCGGGCCAATCTTTGGGATGAAAAGTTAAAAAATTTAATAAAGGTTGTTCAGTTTAAGTCAGCATTAGCATTAATTTCTGTATGAACAAATTAAGAATGTACCAGCACCGATAGCTCCGTAATTATCGACAAGCGATGGTTACCTCATTAATGTACCATCTTTTCTATTAATTACATAATAAAACTTATTCCTAATTTCTTGTAATATATATTTAGGTTTTACATACGGTAAAAATTACTTATAAGAAACGGAAATACTATTTGTATAATATTTATTGTTCAGATTGTTTTAACAAACCATGCTAATAGACTTTAAATTATTCCAAAAAAATAGAACGATAAAGTACTAATAGTGTAAGGGGTTATTGAACTTAAACTGATAATTTGTCGACAAGAAATAGCCGATTAATTTACATAAAGGCACGTATTACAACACTACGTATCATCTTGCATAAAAAGTAAGTTAACAATAATTTAGAATAATATGTCATTCTACGTAGGTACTTCTCGTGGCCTAATCCCCATTCGCAATTAATAACTCCCTTTACTTCTTCGTTATTTAATATACTATTTTAATATTTAATTTTAAAATTTTGCAGGTGTTAGATCCTGTAGTGCAGATTTCTTCAAATGTACAAAAATAGCCCATTCCAATAATTACAATTTTCACTAAGTTGTTGGGTGGGCCAAAAAATTTCTCTTGGTATATTGATGCATTCGATGAAATGCATATACAGCTTTATAATGCTAAGTGGTGGTAGTTTACGAAGCTTATGCAAATTTCAGCTTTCATCACATTACTCAAATATAGCTCTATATCGATACTATTTGTATTTCGATCATGTGGATAATGTTAAAATTTGATATTGACCATTGTGTTTAACATCTCAATAATTATTACGCGAATTACCAATTGCGGATTATTTGTTAAATCGATAACTCTTACAGGGGGTGGTCGATAATACCCCAAAATGACATGGTAGATCAGCTTTTTTGGAATTCACGTTTCTAATTTACTGGATAAGATTGAAAATTATATAAATTCCAAATTTTTTCAGCGTCTGAAATGGTGGATCTTTTCTAAAATTAATATTCCCCAGCAAACACACTCACGTGAAAATCACGTCAATAACAGGTGATTTTTCGTTACGGACGTCATTTCTCTACTACAATTATGAATTTTTATTTTTGACTATTACTATTTTTATTGAATTATTTGTTCCAGACTTTACGAGCTCGCTGTATAAAATATATCTGCTACAATATAATCTTAGCTCCATAAATAATATAAAATGAACTAAAAAGTTGAAATTACATTATCTTAGAACATGAAATATGCAAACTCAAGTTTTCTTTCTTTCTGTATTTACTGCATCAGTTTTAGTGAAGCGGAAAAACTATGAATGATTTATAAATGCAAATATTAATTTTTAATTTATTATAGTACGTATATATTGCGATCGATATTTAACTTAAACCGATCCTAAATATTTAATTCGGAAACAATCTATTTAAGATCAATGCATACATACATAATACATAGGTACATAATTATCTAGAAAACTTCTAGTTAAATGTATTGCATTAGGTTTACAATAAATTGAATGTAATGAAGAAGTAATAGCACATTTAAATGAGCGGGGGCTATCACAATCAAGTATTAAAATGGTTTCTCGCCGGTATGAATTTTGTCTTATTCAAATAATATCATAAAATCAAAATTGTTTTCTACCTTGGTTATTCGAAAGTGAAATTTTTCAGTTACACTTAATTATTTTGGAATAACTGCAAAAAGCAGGAAGGTCATTTATATTATCTAAAATATGGATTTACATTTAAATTTACATAAAACTTTAATAAATCAAATGATTATGATGGACTATATAACGATGAATTTTTTTTAACAATAATTAAAAGTGCGTTCTACTATCAATATGAACAAGTACACGTTGCTTATTACGTTAATTTTGATCTCCTTTCTGACAATCTCAGGTAAAACTTTACTAATTTATTTAATAGTATATTATGTATCTACTTAGATATTATATAATAAATAATGTAAAACATAAATAGTTCATGCTATTCAAAAGATAACAATAATTTTGTTTCTGAAAACCAGTAAAGTATTTAATTTTCCTGGCCCGATAAGAAACGAAGATTTTGTTCCCTTGTAAAAATACGTTTTAACGAAATTTGTAAAATTTAGTTACCAATTCACTTTCAAATTATTTTTAAGATAAATTACGACTTCAGTTTTCTATTTTGTGGGTCAGTTCTGGCATAAATCAAAAAATTGTCCCTGATAATATGAACATAACCTTCAAAATTATTATGTCCTACAATATAAAAGTTTAACGCAATGTGGGTTGCCTATTTTCGGGCGTTTAGCTGTAATCCACTTTTGATTTGCAAATTTTACCAATCTGATAGCTAATTCCAAACAATGTTTTCCCTTTGCAGATGGCCGAAAAGCACAAAAGCATACTAAAATTAGTACTGACATACCAGTATCGATGATAGCTGACACACTCACTATTTTAATAAACGGAACAGTTCATCTAGCAGGAAATTGCACTAAAGATGTTGACGCAAGCTTAGTTGAGTACTGGCTGTACACGCCAACCAATCTGAATGGACAATTAATGACAGATGTATCAGGCATAGATTCCACTAAACAAGTAATAATATTGATACATGGATGGGGTGGATCTAGAGATGTCACCTATATGGTTCCAATTCGAGATGCTTATTTACAACGTTATGATGACGCTCAAGTTATAGTCGTTGACTATGGAGCATATGCAAATTCAGATTACCAATCAGCTTACTGCAATGCACCGTATGTTGCTAATAACGCAGTAGAATTAATATGCAAATTGGAAACCGAAGCGGGAGTCAGCATTCCATCTATTCATATAGTTGGTCACTCGCTGGGTGGGCAAATTTCGGGAATGATCGGAAGTGGTGTCCAAACTAAGTGTGGCGACACAATTGGTCGGATAACCGGTTTAGATGCAGCTGGACCACTATATGAAGGAGTCAACCCACTCTATCGTTTGGATAAGACCGATGCTACGTTCGTAGACGTGGTGCATACTAATCAAGCGCAATATGGATACATTGGACAATTGGGACATGTAGATTTTTATCCCAATGGTGGAATGGTTCAACCGGGCTGTCTTAGCGTTTTGACCAACTTCACCGCTTTAGCTAACTTCACAGCAGAGACTCTAACTGCATTTCCATTGAGTGTAGGTGAGTATTACAATAAACAATTATTAATAATTATTACAAAATCAAAAACTAATTTTAATGTTTTAGTTTCGTGTAATCATCAGAGAAGTTGCTACTTATTTGCTGAAAGCATTAATATAAATAGTTTCTACTCGACTAGTGTTTTGCAATGCTTAGGGTTTTGTGTGCCAGATCTTTTATCACCTACCAATTGCTACATGGGAGAAAATCTAAGAGCTCCTCCAGCTTCAGATAACCAATTTACCTGTTCCACGAATGCTGTACCAAAGTATGGATTGGGTCCTGATGGACCTTTGACAGATCCAAACTGAATGCTGATTCTTAGATTCTTAATAATTCTTCTAATTAATAAGATTCTCAAATAATACTTGTTTTGTTTTGTTTTCTTTTGTGCTTAAAAAATATTATAATATGATAATTTGTTAGAGTAATGCAATAAAGTAAATCAATCATTGCCATTGTTGATAATAGTAACACAATAACATTGTTACGTAATTTATTATAACAAGGATAGTAACAATATTTGTAACTTTTTTTTTATTCTGACGTTGAAAATATGACGTTTTGGTTTCAAGTGGGGTCAAATATTTTCTCATCAACTGCGTAATCTATCGATTAATTGTTAATTTTTTGTTTCATTTCAAATTTAGATTTGAAATACTTTAATTTTTAAAGACGTAATGATCCAAACAAAAAAGTAAGTATTTTGTCTTCACTGTTTTTTCGTAACATTATAGTTTTATAAGATATCGCAGTGTATAAAATTAAGCAACGGAATTTAATTGGCTTGACGTTTTACTTCGTAGTATAAATTTACACAAATGTACAGATGACGTCTTCAGTTTTGATTCGTTTCGGAAAATTAAAAAACTTCATATTATAATCAAAATTTTTTCCTAAATACGGCACTGCGGTAATGTAAAAACTAGATGAAAATATTAAATTATTTTCCGCCACACCACTTCAAATAAAGAGATTGGATAGTGAAAAACGAAAAATAAAGGATGCATCCTAGAACAGAAATCCTGGAGTCATGTAGATATAGAAGAATTTGACTAGAGGATTACATTGTAACACAGATCTCACAAAGCGTTTGAGAAATACTATAAGTATCGAAAAGATATCTTTCACCAACAAATTAGAACTAATGTTAGGAAATGCAATTCTAGAACTTTTACACGCTGTTAGTTTCAGAATAGAACCTGGGCGAAGTAGTTTTGTCTGCAATTGATTGAATTTACGATAGCGATTAGTTTTTGTTTATTACAAAATAACGTCGGTTCCACGTCAAGTTTACAGACAGAAATTTAATATATAGCAATTAAGGGCGTAAATTATTAATTTAAAAAAAAGCGCAAAAAACCTAATGCGGTTATTCGATTGCTTGTTTCCATAATTTTGAATAGGATAATCTCCATAGCAAAATTTGGCTATTTGTATGTTATTACTGAAGCTGCTAGGTCCTAAATTACATTAAAATGACATTTTTACACGCAGTAAAATCATCCCTGGGGGCTACCGTACTCGAAAATTATGGATCCTAATGATAACTCCTAAGTTTTAACGCTAAGGCACTGGATTCCTTATCCCCAGACCCCCAGGACTTACAGCTATATTTTCTGCTTAAGGGATATTTTAAATTATTTATAATATCACCTTGAGCAAATTTCAATTGAACTTAAGCTCAATTTTTATAACAGATCTTATAAAATTTAACTGTTTAATATAATTATCAGAATTTCAGCTGACCTCTGCCTCTAACACTATGGTTAGTACTTCAGTCAAAAGTTAATTTACAAACTTTCTACATACAAATACGTGCATACTAAATTTTCCACAAACTCAAGTTCTTGACACAACTGACGTTGTTGAGTACTCGTTGTACACGCAAACAAATCCTGAAGGACAACTATTGACAGTGACTTGCAAGTAGCCTTCCTTCTAACATATACACTGAGAGAAATTACTTATTGTAACTAAATTTAATTTGCTATTTAAAAACTATTTAGAGCAACAAATATTTAGTTGCTTGACAAGTAATTCAAATTCGTTGTGTGAAATAACGTTGTTTTGTTATTTACATATAATTGCAAATGCATTTCTGTATCCATAAATATTCAAGTTACCTAGAGTAATTGTCAAATCTCATTTACCTCTGAAAAGCACAATACAAACAAAACATTAGTTTTTCAAATCATTTAATGCAACAAACTGTCGTTCACTTTATGTTATCAAAAGAGTTTTTTACATAAATAAACTGTTGTTACATGAACTTAACGTGCACATTCAGAACAACTAAATTGTTTTACACAACAAATTGTAGTTGACTTCTCAACAATTAATTTATTGTTTATGTTGTAGTAGCAATTCGCATCTGTTATTAAAATTAACATCTTAGTTACATACTCAAGTTATATTCACGAAATACCGATTATTTGTGTTAGATCAAAATTTAATTGAAGCTACAGCAACTAAAACAAGTGAAAATGGCACGTTAACCGAGCTCACGATTTTAAGAACTTTCTAACGACATTATGGTAGTTGAGACACCCATCGGAAAGGGCTTTTCTAATCACGTTATGGGATAATGCACCGGTCCTCATATAAAATAAGGGTTTTCTCTTATTGTAGTACTCAAACGTGATGGATCCGAGATTTGCTTAACGCATTAAAAAAATCCCTGGGGCGCAATCTAACTCGAAAATTACAATGCTACCAGTCGCATTCGTAATTGAATAATAATAAATTTTTTAATTATTTCAATTTCAAAACTGTATAAGAAAATTATTGTATCCATAATGGATATAAAATATCCGTTAACTACCTATTGTTTTATTGGTCGTATCCTTCTTTACCACAATAAAATACAAATAAATTTTACAATCCTTTGATAGTAATTTCGTGCCTTCGTTGGATGTTTTTATATAAATCGAGGTAAAGTACCTAGCAGATACTATGTAACAATATTTCCTATATCATGTTACTTAGTTGCAAAAACTTAAAACATTCATGATGTAAATTTACTCCAACTATAGTAGTGGTGCGGAACTTCACTGATAAAAGAATGCAATCTAATTTGTTTTTCCGATATTTTCCACACCATTGTCTATATTTTCCTTTTCTCTGAGCAAACTATTTAAATCAATTTTGTGGTTACAGTTTTAAAAGTCCCCTATTCAGAAATTGCAATGCCGTTTTTTGATATTTTAATTATAAAAATAAAACACTATTTTATCTACTACCGTACTGAAAACCAAATTTTTAACATCCATTACTCAATTAAATTGCGAATTTAACCGTCATCGAATCTGAGGCGTACTCGATATTTATTGGTCTTGGCGAACATTATTTATTAAACAATTTTATTGTAGTTATACTTTTCTTCAATTATTAAAATTGTAGTATTTTTCCATACAGCACGAAATGAACAATTATTTTTTATCTAATATGATATTTACATAGTTACAATTAACATAAATATTACAATTATAAAATGTATGCGACTATAAGTCTGTGTATTATTAGTAGGCACTCTAAAAAGTGTAACAATAATAAAAGTGTACTTCGACATGAAAGAGTCCACATTGATTACAATTACCATAATAATTTCAATTTTATGCACCTATGGGGCAATGGCAGGTAAATTCAAATTAATAGAACGATCGACATTTTAATAAATAATAAAAAATTAAAAAATAAAATATACAGTTTATATTTTGCAGGTAGATATACAAGAAAGCGTTCAAATATTGATAACGGTACATCAATAGCTTCACTTTCTGATATTTACACAATTTTAATAAATGGAACAGTTCACTTGCTGGGAAACTGCACTGCACAAGTTGACTCAAGTCTAGTCGAGTACTGGTTGTATACCCGAACAAATTCTGATGGAAAATTACTAGAAAGCCTAGAACATGTAGATTCCAATAAAGCATTGAAGGTTCTAATACATGGATGGAATGGATCCAAAAATGTTTCCTATCTGGCTGCATTAAAAGATGCTTATTTAAAGCGCTATGATGCTAATATAATTATAGTAGATTATGGACCATATGCAATGACCAACTATCAATCGGCAGTCTGTAATATACCTTACGTTGCTCAAAACTTAGCCAATTTTATATGCCAATTAGAGAGTAAACGCCAAGTTAAAATATCGTCGATTCACTTAGTTGGACACTCGTTGGGCGGACATCTTGCAGGAATGGCTGGTAAAGGTGTCCAAGATAAATGTAACAAAATAGTTGGTCGGATAACCGGCTTAGATCCAGCCGGACCACTGTATCAAGGAGTTAGCCTAAATGATCGTTTAGATAAAAGTGACGCTAACTTTGTAGATATTATACATACAAATCAAAAACTATTTGGATATATCGGAGATCTAGGACACGTAGATTTTTATCCCAACGGTGGAACGATTCAACCAGGCTGTTCGAGTGTTTTCACCAATTACACCGTTTTGGCTAACCACACTTTAGGTTCCATAGTTGAACTTCCATTGAATTTTGGTAAGTAGACATTCCTATTAAATGACGAACTAACCAAAACAATCTTAGTGTTATGTAACCATCAGAGAAGTTGCTTCTTATTTGCCGAAAGCATTCTTGTCAATAGCTTCTATTCGACAAGTGTTTCGTCATGCTTGACAGGATGTGTTCCAGATATTACATCAACTTCCCATTGCTATATGGGAGAAGGTTTACGGGCGACCCCTAAGGGAAGAAAGAAACAGTTTACGTGTTCCACCAACGATAAGCCCAAATATGGAAAGGGACCAGATGGACCTCTGACATAGTCAGCTGCATAACTATGTTCAAAAATGATTGTCATAAAATAATTTTAAATAAATTTTGATTTAAAAATCCGCACTAAGCGTGGGCAATAAAGAAAACGTGAATACTACTTTAATAAAAATAGATTTTATTAACAAACCGTGAATACAAAACAAATTTTATACCAAAAATTACTATATAAGTTAAAAAAATTACGTTAAAAATATAATAAGTGTCTGATTGCATACGAAATGAAGCCCGGAGTTATTTTCTTTATTTTCTTCCTTTTAAACGCCAGTCAGCTCGCAGGTAAACTTAAATAATTAATTTATAAAAATGACTAAGATAATAAAAATAAAGGTATGGTATTTAATTAAGAAAAATTTAATAAAAGAGTTAAATACAATGTAAATTTTAATATATTTTTTTTAAAAGGGGGAACGCTAACTAAGCTTCTGTATAAAGCATTGTCAGAAATACTTAATAATTTAGTCAAGTTAGTAGCGACATGTACGACAGACGAAGAAGCATCCAATGTTCGGTATTGGCTATACACGCAAAATAAATCCGAACAGCTAATAGAAAATATAACTGTAATTGATTCAACTGAACGTGTAATAATTATATTACACAACCACTTAGGAAGCAAAGAAGCAAATTCCACGGTGTCGATAAAAGATGCTTATGTACAACGTTACAACAACGTTAACGTAATAATTCCGGATTATGGAGTTTACGTTCATACAGATTATCCAAGTTCCCGCTGTAATTTACCATTCGTCGGTAAAAATATTGCACGATTTATTTGTCAGTTAAACAACACGTTGAAAATAAACGTATCAGACATTCATATAGTCGGGCAAGGATTAGGAGGACAACTGGCAGGACTTGTTGGTTTGTACGTCCAGAATATTTGTGGAAAAATTGGTCGTATAACGGCTTTGGACCCAGCTGGACCGTTATACCAAGGTATTTATAAAGACGATCGCTTAGATAAAACTGATGCAACATTTGTGGACGTAATTTATACAAATCGAGGACAATTAGGATACGAAGGAGACTTGGGGCATGTGCACTTTTATCCCAATAATGGAAGAATGCAGCCAAATTGTGATTACATTGTATACAATCTTGTACCCTTTATAAATTTTAAGAAGGTTGCATGGGAATACAGTAAGTTAAAGAAATCTTACCCGATCTATGCATTCAATTAGAATTTTTTTTAGTAACTTGTAATCACGAAACTAGTTCTTATTATTTTGCCGAAAGCATCAGCCTTAACAACTTCTACGCACGTAGTGCACATTATTGTTGGTGGGTTTGTCTGGATAAACCAGGCGATACTACCATGGTTTACATGGGTGAATATTTAAAATCGCCACCAAAAGAATCAAAATATATCGTTGAAACAAACAAAAACTCGCCATATGGAAAAGGTCCGAATGGACCCCTTGAATAATAAAAAAAGTTTTTGACTTTTTTGAAGAAAGTTGAATTCCCAAACTATTGCGTAATATACATAATTTCAGGATCAACTGTGCCTTTATCCTTGTACAAAATACTTTTATGAGTCTTAGCATAAATAAATTTTTTTTTCGAAAGAACAAAGATCTTTTTAAACATTTATCTATTCCTCTTTGAAGGCTGTCATGGTGTGAAGTAGACAAAGAGAATTTATAGAATTTTCCTGTAATCCCAGAGAATTTTCCAATAGAGTAGGAGAACAAACTACCAGATGGGCAAGTTATTCCTGGCAAAAAAATTAAAAGTGATAAAGTTAGCTTGGGCCCCACGTTGATCGTCAATTTGCCATGGTCTAAAGTAGACAAAGGGGATTGCGTGGGAACGGGAACTTTCCCATTTGAATGTTTGCAGTTTGAGTTAGCCGGGCATTATTTCGACGATTTGTGATTTCCGGAATATCTCATTAAAATACACTGCAATATATTGCAATGTTCCGGAGTTATAAAAATAAAAAATTTATAAAATCAAATCTGCGTTCCGGCAACATTCATTTTTGTGAGCAAGGACTCTTATTACTTCTGTTTAATTTTTTCAATTTTCATATTGTCATGTTTAAAACCTCCAGTTTGTTTATTATTAAAATTTTGTAATGTTGAAAAAGTGAAAAAAGTGATAAAAATTTGAAGTCTGAAAAATTAATTTAAAAGTTTGTAGATAATAATTAAAATTATAATTAAATACCTAATATAAAAAAATATATAAAAAAATAAAATATATAATTAAATTGATTTTGAAAGAAAGTGTCTAGTTTTGATTTTTAAGGAACGGAAAGTATACGCGATAACCAGTGCAGATGGGTAGAGGCTCTTCGTTTGAAGTTCACGTTCCCATTTTAGAAATTTTGGAACAAACCAAATTTAATTTATAAATTTGTAATAAATCAAACTTATCCTTGGCTTAAGAAGTACCAAAATTTCAGGGTAACGGTATATAAAAAATTTCAAAATACTCCCTTTTCTTTATTATTAAAAATGTTTCCCAGATAGCTTTAGATAATAAAAGTAAGGCTTGCAACATACAGGGCGCAAGACTTACTTAAATTCATAAATTACCTTCGCCTGGTATTTTATTGTTAACGTATTACTATTATGTATTATCTCCTCGAAATTACATAAATAGCTAATTAATTTTAATTTTAGTACTAATAACTATAATGTAACTAATTAGCATACAACTCGACAGTCAAGTTATATTGGTAGATACTAAAATTAAAATTAATATTCTACTTTTTTACTTAGGGGTAGGTGAAAAATTATTATTAAATCTGTAGCAGTTAGATATGTTAGAAATTTAACTTTGAATTTATGCCAGAAAAGGAAAAATTTAAAAAGACGAACATTTTTATGAAAAGTTTATAGGGTTATCATAGAGCAACACGCGTAACTCTTTTTTGAGATTTTTTTCTCGCTTGGAGAAACACAGTGACTAACGATGTTTTCGACACGGTCACCCATTTGAGTACGAAATACGATGGTTTCCTATCAAAAATAATATTTACGAAAAGATGTATAAAAAATCAAAAAATTAGCAATAATTTCAAATTTACTTCGCAGATATTGGATATTGAAAATCATTAAGCCCTGTAATGAAAACTAATACATAATTTTATATGAATTAAAAAAATTCAAAATACCTTTTATGTATTATTTTTTGATCTGCTAAATTTTAATCTGATTGTTTTTTAAATACATATTAATATCGAAAAATTCTACTCCTGGATTCCAGAGGATTCATGTAATCTTTTAGTCGAAAAATGAATGTCCTTCCAAATAGTAAAATGTAAAAAATTACTAATAAGCGAAAAATTACTGATGAGATGTCAAGTTTATCAAGCTAAGTATGGGGGCGACATAACTTGGACAAATTAAAATTTTTTATGATAGGAAAATGCTTATTTAAAACGAAAAAACATTTAATGTCAGTTATTAGTTTGGAATGAATTGATACAAACAACGACCATGTTTAAATATTTACTATTATTGAATTTAATGTTTGTTTTACAATTTCGTAAGTAAATACAAATTTCTGGAAGTGTATTACAATATTTTATTTAATTGTGAAATGTAATGTTTATTGTATCGATGTTATTACCTACAATAATACTAAACGATAAATTGAAATACGTTAACATTTTTATTTATCATAATATAGGAAATTTCCACCAATATTTATTTTTCAGATATGACGATGACAAGTCATATGATTTGTGATGTAAAAGAAGATGATGTTGATTTAATCTTGTTTACCCGCAATAATAAAGACAAACCAATATATTTAAATCCAAAACTACCTGAAAATGTGCCGCCAAAAAATAAAACCGTCTTTATTTTACACGGATTCGCATCGAATCATACCAAAAATGGTTTTCCTGATATGAAAAACGAATATTTAACACGTTACGACTGCAACGTCATCATGGTGGATTGGTCCAAAATTTCGACGCAATCTTATTTAATGGCCGTTTGTAAATTACCTCGTATTTCGCTTATTCTAGCAAAATTTTTATGCCAATTGACAAACCAGTACAATACGATGGATAGTGTCCATATGGTGGGCCATTCCTTGGGAGCACAATTATCTGGACAAACAGGGTATCATACTGTTGAAACTTGTGATAGAAAAATTGGAAGAATAACAGGATTGGATCCTGCAGGACCACTATTTTATCATACGGTGAATCAATTCCGTTTAGACAAATCCGATGCTTCTTTCGTAGATGTTATACATACAAATGCACTTTTTGCAGGTTATATTGAAAATTGTGGCCACGTGGACTTTTACGTAAATTGCGGATCTATTCAGAAGCCATGCCTTGAAGTCAACGGTACACACTTTCCCACAGTTTTTAGTACTAGTAGGTATTTAGCTTTTCAATGTTCAAATATTTCCTAAAGTACTTTTTTAGTCAGGTGTAGCCATCTTGAAAGTGTAGTTTACTTCAGGGAAAGCCTGCATTCGGACCAATTCATCGCTCACAGTTGTTCTAATTGTCCTGTACAATGTCAAGGAGACAAAAACCCAGAGTATATTGTAATGGGAGAAGATTGTCCTCGCAATTCCACCCATCACGTTTTTTCTGTGCCAGTTAACGAAAACTCACCGTACGCAGAAGGATGGAAACCCTATACACATAAAGACGGGGATACCCAACCATAGTATAATTTGCATAGCAATATATAAATTTATTTAAAGTAGTCTATTAGCAATGTAATCTTATGAGAAATAGTAAAATAAATAATTCAAAACGATAACATAAAGTTATTTCATGGTAATGTTAGAATATAATTTTTTCACTGTATAAGTTAGTTTGAAATGAACTACAAAATCATTAGTTACACACTAATTATATTTTTGATACTTTGCATTGGTAAGTAAACATATTTAAGAAAAAAAAAACAAAAATAAACTTTAAATTATTTACCCCCTCAAGAAAACAGCAAAAACCAGGATGGTAGCGTCGACGAAGCAAAGGAAAAAATGGATTTTTCTGATATTCATGTAAACGAAACTAAATTATTACTTTATACAAGGAATAATCCGACAAACCCCGTAGAAATAAACGAAACTAATGTAAACCAAATAGAAAACAAAGAAAAAAATGTTGTAATAATCCACGGATATCAGTCGGATCCGTCTATACTTGTATATCCAGAAATGCGAAAAAAATATTTACAGCGTTATGATTCCAATGTAATTATGGTTGACTGGTCTAAAATTGCTTGGGAATTTTATCCAATTGCCATTGGTAAATTTCCGAAACTTTCCGAATTCTTGGCAAAACTTCTATGCGAAATTTACAACCAATCACATGTTTCGCTAGCAGACTTCCATTTAGTGGGCCATTCGATGGGAACACATCTGAGTGGACTAATTGGTCAAAAAACATTGATAATATGCAATCAATATATTGGAAGAATAACGGGGATGGATCCAGCGGGTCCAATTTTCCAAACTACACCACCGAGCAAACGTTTAGATAAATCAGATGCGTTATTCGTTGATGTAATCCATACTAACGCACTATTGGGAGGTTATTATGGTAACTGTGGTCATGTAGATTTTCATGTCAACTGTGGTACTAAACAAGCAGGATGCCTACAACTAGATTTAAAAAATATTTCGTCGTCGTTATTAGCAATAAGTATAACTAACATGTGAGAAAGGTGTTCTCAGATAAATTATTTTAATTCTAGGTGGCTGCAACCACATCAGAAGTTTAATATACATGGTCGAGAGCATAAGTTCCGACGATTTCATAGCACAAAGCTGCACTTCCTGTCCTTACATCTGTCAGGGTGATAGAAATCCAGAGTATATTATTATGGGCGAAAATTGTCCTACCAACTCAACACATGGAGTGTTTTGGATTCCAACCTATCCTACTTCACCTTATGGTGCTGGATGTTCACTCTATGAAAATGGAGGGAGCCGGACAAATGGACGCGGCCGAAAGGACGCGACCGAAAGGACGCGAGCGTTAGGACGCAGACCCAGAAGGACGCAGACCCGAAAGGACGCAGACCCGAAAGGACGCAGACCCGAAAGGACGCGGGCCATAAGGCCGCAGACCAAAAAGGACGCAGACCCAAAAGGACGCGGGCCATAAGGGCGCAGGCCCAAAAGGACGCGGCCAAATAGACGCAGGCCCAAAAAACGCAATTTTATGAAATTAATAATAGAAATTATTTTTATATTTTATACCAGGTTATAAAATATAACAAATTCTATTGATACAAAGTTTTTCTTTTTTCAAAGTTTTTTTTAATTTTTATTTTAATACTGTGTGTAAGCTCGCTTCTTAATTACTTCTTGTTCTTTATTTCTTAATTATCTCATATTTCCAAACCATTTCCTTATATATAAGGATATATCATTTTGCAATTTTCGGAGGTTTTATATACCGGGTCGTTCAGAAACGGTATTAGTTCTTTTATCAGATCCGTACTTGGGTGACGTCTCTTACTATTGGTCTGTTTATAGTCAGAACCGTATTCCTCGATTATTAGTGCTGTGTATAAATCTCGCCATCTAGGGGAACGTAAGAAGGAAGTATTCTGATAGGATTAAAAATCATTCAAAACTTTACTTAATTCAATTTATAATTTATTAACATTAACTAAATAAATTATACAAAAATATTTTTACATTACGTAATTATGGGAAATTCCACGAAGATATTCAATCACACTGCGATTTTCATAATCCATGACAATACATTTGATGCGGTTGTCGAAATCAATATATTTTTTTTTCTTTCTTGGGGGTTCAGCACCTGCAGCTAGTTGTTCGAAAAATACGTCCCTACCCCGTTGAATTTGTTTTAAGGAATAAATGAGTTTCCATATTGTTTTATATTTTTGGGCCTGCGTCCATTTGGCCTCGTCCTTTTGGGTCTGCGTCTATTTGGCCGCGTCCTTTTGGGTCTGCGTCCTTTTTGGTCTGCGGTCTTATGGCCCGCGTCCTTTCGGGTCTGCGTCCTTTCGGGTCTGCGTCCTTTTAGGTCTGCGTTCTTTTGGGTCTGCGTCCTAACGCTCACGTCCTTTCGGTCGCGTCCTTTCGGCCGCGTCCTTTTGTCCTAGACCGGAAAATGGATGCATATAATTAGCATAATAAATAATAACGAAAAATAACGGACACGACAACTGTTCCTTAAAAACGCAAAAGTATATTCTTACAACCAGTGCTAATAGCAGAGGACATGATAAGAAAATGTTTTCCGTAATACGTAATAATTGTTATAAATTTTCTATTCACCTTCCCTATTCATTGAGAGTCTTATTATAAATAATAAAAAAAAACTGAAAAATTATTCTGATTATATTTTAGTTTGTTATAAAGCAAGTGAAATATTCAGTTCTAACGGAACATTGGATATCAAGTTAATGTGCATTTACACAATTTGGTCAAAAAACTGTGGAAGTATACTATGGACAAAGTGAAAGCATTATTTTTCGTACGTTGAAGGTCGAAGTCATTTTGGGATTGTATTTTGAATGACCGAACTTTTGCTTTAACGTCAGGTTCAGACCAAAATATTTTCTATGGCTAACCGCAGGTGATATATTTGAACAGCATCGTACAATAAATCTCGTTTTCGTAATTTTGTTTTTTAGTCTCAAGTTTCTATTTCAAGGGAGCATTTTTGGAAACTAATGGACTAGTTAACTAAATTGTTTTCGTTTAAGCTCATAAACCGATTGCCTATATGTATCTTTCGTGATTATTTTTTTCTTGTTCAATTTTGGAATTTTGATCTTCACTTGATCTTCCATACCATTGAATTTTACTTAAAAACAGAGATTCCTGCTCTTCTAGATACGCGTCTTTATATATCTGTCGTTTTGAGGAAGTTTTTAATAAGTCGACGGTCCTAGAGACCTGCTCTGCTTCAAGTTTCTTGATCTTCTTAGAACGATCCCAGTTATTCTAAGATTTTCTTAAATGTGTCGTTTTGGGTGGATATTTTCGTATTGTTTGTTCTATTGCATGTTTTTGTTAAAAAATAAATAAAACTGCAATTAACAATATTAATGAAGTAAACTAAGAATATTAGTAATTTGCGCTTCCAACTACACTTCAATTTCATTGAAAAATTAAAATTACATTCATGAGGGGTATGGAATATCCAAGAACCCCCACCCAAGAAGCGTAATATAAAAACGTTAATTATACGTTAAAATGTCGTCAAATTAACTAACAGTCGTCTTTGATAATAATTGCATGACTGTGCATTCTTCTGCAATTTAAGTAATACAAATACTAGTAAAAACTCAACTGCTGTAACTTCCTTGATCCTCCAGGAAATCCTGCGTGTTTTACTTACCAAAGCTTGATATTCGAGAAAATAGGTAATACAATAATCCTTACCTGTAACAAGAAAGATATATTAGAAACAGCAATTACGGTTTCATACAACACAGCTTATGCTATTTAATAACCTACTTAAAACATACTTGAGAATTCAAAGTGACTATTAAACTACAGGTATTGTTTTAGTAAAGGAGCTAAGAGCCAAGCAGCTTAGTTAGTTAATGGTTAAGATCACCTAAGTAAATTTTGTGCTCAAATTCTGCCTCGCTTGTCATTGGTTAATTATATTAAATTCCTAGGATATTCTTGTTTCAAATATATAAAAATAATTCTTGAAAAAAGAAGTCCCGCACTTCTTAATCTGGCTTTTGGCTGATCCGGCATCGAAAATTAAAAATTGAATGTTGCTTATTTTAAAAAAATATAAATTATAAACATGATAATTATTATGTAAATATTATGTAAATCCTAATATTATACCGTCCAATGCCAATACTAGCGCAAATGATAAGATAATATATTCCATATTTGGATTATTTACTTTAACACTTTTTCTTTTCTTTTTATATTTCAATATTTTGACTTCAAGTTAAATCGGCGAAACATAACTAAAAACTGATTCTTTATATCATATTTTATTACTGTAATATTGGACCACCACAATTGAAAAGTTAATATCACAATTTTACAAATGAAAAGAATAGTTATCAATATGCGATTTATTGACCGATATATTGAATAAATTGACCAACGGAAAAAACCGATCAGAGTAAAACAGAGGTTTATTCCAATTGTCAATGGTCACAAGTGGCATTGCTTCAAAGCAACATTTCTATAGTTGTTATATTTCACTTTACCATAATAAAGTAATTAAAGTAAAAGCAACATAATAGACAATATTATTTTCATACTTTGTAATTAAATATAAACAAGTGATGAACTTTATTGCAGAGTTTTTATCTAAATGGATGTCAGACATTTAAGATTCGGAATTCCTAATTGAATTATTTATAGGTCATGTTTGCCTTTTGTGCTAACCCTACGGATAAAAAGTAAAGGTTAAGTGATAAAATTAAGAAAAATTATTAGGGATTTCGTCAAATTTGTGAATGAAAACTAAAAATATCAAGCACTGGCCATTGCCACCAAAAGACGTAGTATGACGAGCATGTACAGATTTCGTTGATATAATTACTATGGTAACACTAATCAGTATAAAATTTACTTAACTTTGATAGTTATCTACGTTACTAATTCGATTTGTTGTACCGTCACTAACAACATTTATCCTTTAGTCCAAAGTTCACATTTAGGTCATCTGAAAAGGGATTCGATCAGTTTGAGTAATCAAAACAACCGAAATCTCGTTTTTTATGTATATAATAATTAGGTAATGGAATTTGTCGACGTATAAAATTTATGGAAAAATTGTGGCCTTTTAAATTTAATATCATAAATAAATCAACCAAGTTATTATCGACTTGTTAAATTGACCAAAAAGAGTATATTGAAAGAACCTATTCTTTTTATAAACACAACAAGCCAAAGGTCAGAAAATTGTAGCATTGACTTCATGGAAAATAACAAAGCTGTTTTCTTGTTCAAGCCGATGACACAAATAATAAGGTGGTAAAGGAGCTTAACCCTAAACGGCCAACTACGATTGAGATCTCTTACAAGAATTTAATTCAGATTTACAAATTTGCATTCAAATTAACACGTCAGCTTGTTTGCATTTAAGAAATTTAAAAAAATTAAAATTTGGTAAACAAAAGATAGAAGCGGACTAGCCACAAAAATCACAAGGCAGTACACAAACAATAATTGTGAACAAATGAGGTCAGAATAATATTACTAATTATGTTGTATTATAATATTTGATTTTCGCAAATCAATTTAAAATTTCGAAAAAAAAAAAATATTGAAAGAGACTGGTGGTCCGAAATTTGGATGAAAAAAATTCGCAGCCCGCCCCTGACGAAAAAAAAATTCTGGTTAAGTTTTATGCAGATAACCGATAGTCGAAATGGCACGATTTATTGTTTATTAAATAAGTTAACAGTTTTACCAGTTACCAAACCGGAAATAATTTGCTTGGCTGTTCGCTCGAGAAGACTTTGATAAGCAAATAAAATTTGAAAAATTCATCATGATATTATATAGACATAATTCTAAATATTATCAAGTTGTCTGATAGATTACTGCACGAGAATTCGGTTCTGATTCGTCTAAATAGCGAATACGTCACTCGATTGCCGCAATCCACGAAACAGTCCTTGTGCAGTGATAATAGCTTACATACCACTGGTATAATAATTTTACAGTTGACTATCAAAATTTGGTGGAGTGTCAGGGTAAACACAAAAAAACATGAATTAATCCTCAGATTTTCTTAAATTAAAAGAGAAGATAATCCGGAGTGACCAAAAAACTAGAAAACCTAGGAGATGAAAGAAAGAAAAGGTTTACTTGGGGTACGTAAGGTCCAAAGTCCTTCTAATCGTAATTGCTTAACAATCCAAAGTTAATTTTTAAATAAATTTAAAATCAACATTTCATGTCTTTCTTAAAAAAAACAATGGTTCTCATAAATTATTTAGAATAAATGCGCATTTCTTCAGCTGCAGAGCTCAAAATAACCAAACTTCAATCGATGCCTACCGATATTTGAGCATTACCATCTAGGTATGTCCTTGAGTAAAGCGAAACCTGTGAAATTAAATTGGAAATCCTTGGAATCTCTGTAATCCAACCAGTGATCACACCAGTAGCTACTGCGATATTTGGGTTATCCATAATAATTAAAATAAATATAAAACTTTATTTTTTTAATGCGCAAATAACTGACGTACAGTAATATATTGTGACCAGGAGGGTCTGAGCACTGAAAGGTGTGGAATTTCCCCAAGGCCAGAAGTACATTACTAGAATTAGATAAGATCAAAAAATTTTGAGTAATACATAACAAAATTCGTTTTCTGAAATCATGGATTCAAGTTATAGGTACCCACTGTATTGTAAAGGGTAAACATTTCTGAAAATTTATGAATACAAGACTTGGAATTTCAAAGAATGCCAATTAATTTCCAAAAAAAATTAAAAAATATATAAAATGAATTTTAATTACGTGCAGACAGAAAAATTGGATTTACCCGAAAGTTTGACGATTTTTTTATATTTATTATCTTTTCATTTTCAAATTTTTTACAGTCCTGGAACAAAAGAACATATTTTTGTTCTCCCATCTTTCTTGAATTTCCAGAGTTTCAAAGGAATTCTAACCATGTGTAGCCAACATTTTTGGGATATTTACCCCTCGGGCTTATTTTGGAATTGGAATTTATTCTAAATATTACATGTAGATACTTCAGGTTCCGCATTTAAAAAAAAATTAATTTAATGTTTTTTGGTCTTAAAATTTTAATTTTTTAAATTAAAAGTAAATAATTTATATAAATTATAAATAAATAATAAATTTTTAATATTTATTTTAAAATATAATTAATTAAGTTTTGAAGTACATATTTATAATTACATTTTATTAATTACTTTATAATTTTTAAACAGATATGGGTGTAGATTTTTAATAAAAGTTTTTTGAATAAATTTTGTTCTAATGAAATTTTTTCTCAAATTTCTTATTTACCAAGTTTTTCAGCGGTAGTGGGAAGCAAAATGATGTAATTTCTTAAATCTTTTCTCATGAAGAAAAAATTAATTTTAATGAGCAATTTCAGAAAAACGTATTTATGCTTCGGTATTGCGTCAATTTTATTTATATTAAAAAGCATGCAATGGAAAAAAAGAAATATATATCGCAAGGATTACGATGATTATCTTACCCAATAATATTGTGTGCTAATATTGATCACCCCACAGAAACATAAGATTTAATAAATAAATATCTCGTCATAAAGAAGGAATACCAAAAAATAATTTTGAAATTCGTACCGAGCCTCAGGATTACAGGCATGTAAGGATTTTTAAGCATTTTTAATGATAAAACAATATGGAAGAAAACCTTTTGTCTAGATTTACAACGTTTCGGGATTTTCCTATTAATGTTTTGAAAATTTCTAAATGAACTTATTAGAAAATCCCACTTGTGCAGCTTCGCGTACATTCTAAAAGGTGGAAAATAAGAAAAATTCAAATACTCATTTAAACTAACACATTTTACGACCCACTTTAGGAACAACATACGTGCCTCTAAAATTTTAAGAACGAAAACTTTATGACATGATTCCCTGCATGAGCTATTGAAACTACGTGGAGTAAATTACTCTCATCCTGAAATAAAAATGTACAACCACCGTGAAATTTTCCACATAATGTTGTACTTCAAAATATCTTAATAGAGCTTAAAAATAAAATTTTGATTACGATAACCTATCGAAACTGTAAACAGTTTTATATCCGAAAAATGAGATTTATTAAAATAATAACTTGTTGAAAATATAAGGATAGTTATTCTTATTATACACAGGTCAGATTATTTATATCTGCATAAATAAATAATATAAAACACCTTATATGTCCTTTATCTATTCGGAACCGAGAAATTAAAATTTGATTTTGCTATCACATTTTTTATTATACCAAGGTTAGTTTTAAAAATAGCTCGAAGATGCAGTTACAGAGGAAATAAAAATATTACGTAAAGAAGATGTTGCAATAGAATAATAGAATTGACGTCCAAATTAAAATCTTAACAAAATATTGATAACAATCTGGATCGATGGGGGGTATTACGCACTCCAGTTCGACTTGTCAACAACAATTATTGATTTCGTCTTTTTCTACGAGCACACTTCCAAAAGAGATAAAACACTGATTGCCCCCCTTGATGACTAAATTATAATTACAATATAAGTGGCATAATTATAATACAATTAACATTCAGAAACTGATTAAGCATTTAAAAAGTTGTCAAAATGGTGCACGTTAAAATTATAATTTTTCTATTTACCATCGCAACATTGAAAAATGGTAAGTTTTTATCATATTATCCAATTAATTATTGGACCTCAGCCACACATTGACGACAAACAAATATTTTTATTATAATTATTTTTTATTTAATTTCAGTTTTATCTTTGGAAGAACAAAGAACAACAATAGGAGACCTCAGCCAAGAGACAGTCGACGAACTCAAAACATTATTGGACCTCCATAATTCTGTGGGTTACAAGCAGCCAAAGTTGAAACCAATTTGTAAGAAAATTGGCAATGTACAAGTCAACTTTTTGTTGTACAACCGAGAAAATCTAGACATTCCCATCAGTTTAGAAATAGACAATCCTATTGAAGTACAACCGGACAAAAAAACCATCATGATAGTCCACGGCTGGCTGTCCGATTCGAACTCTTCCTCAATAATCGAATTGAAAAACGAGTATATCAAGCGTTACGATTGCAACGTTATTGTGGTGGATTGGTCGCAAATTTCGTGGCAGAAATATACGATTGCGTTTTGTTCGATCCCAAGAATATCCTTTTTCGTAACAAAATTCATGTGCAGTTTGGAAAACCAACTTAACGGGTCGTTAAAAGAACTACATACAATCGGTCACTCGGTCGGAGCTCAAATTTTGGGCGTCGCGGGTCATTATGTTCAAAATAAGTGTCATCAGAAAATAGGGAGAATTACGGGGTTAGATCCAGCCGGACCACTCTTTCAAGATAGTGTAGCATGGAGACGTTTAGATGAGGGTGATGCTACGTTTGTCGACATAATTCATACCGATGCATTTAATTTCGGTTATAAAGGAAACATAGGATCCATCGATTTCCATGTTAATTGTGGCCAGTTGCAACCCGGTTGTTCCACGATACGTGATTTTGAGAGCAGTACAACTATTGCAGAAGGTAAATTTTGTTGAAAACTTCCAAATCGACTGTAACTAAATTTTTAATATTTTTTTAGTTATGTGCAGCCATCTCAGGAGTATAGAATACATGAAAATAAGCATCCATTCTCAAAACTTTTTAGCCGTAAGTTGCGGTTTATGTCCGAGATATTGTCGACCTAATTTGATATCCGAAGTTTACGTCGTTATGGGAGAAGACTGCACAGAAGCTCCAAAAAGCGCAAAAAATTTCTATATAACAACTTCTAGTTCTTACCCTTACCATATGTTTATGCCTTTTTAAACTATTAATATTTTATTTGTTATTTATGATACCATTCTAGTATTTTTGTAATTTATTGCTAAGGCGAACGCAGTATTTTTAATTTGTTAAAATGATATTTATTTATGTATAGTACAAAATATATAAATTACTATATTAAATTTGGTTGTCTTTCCTAATCATTTCTCCAATTTCTGTATGGGTCAGTGAAGATCAAATGAGACTAGATAATAAAAAAAACTTAGTGTAACGTTGGAAATTCAGATTTCCTGCGTTTTATATTTGATGTTATTGGCGATCCGTTATCAATGTTTGATTTTAAATTTCGTAAAATAAATAAAGCCACGGCAGGATGAATAGTATAATTATTGCAGATGACCTTTACGAAATACTTTCATAGTGGTTGATTTAAATATTATAATTTTGACAATTGGTTTGTAAACGTTTGTAACTGCCAAAATTGCCATAAGTCATGAAGATTAGTTCGGTTAATATTTGTTTTTTATAAGAATTTTTGATCGAATGAATGGTTATTATGATAACCTTTTTGTACGTCAAATAATTTTCAAGAATATATTTTTTATTAAACATATCGTTGATTCCAAATGGCTTTTATCAAACAACAAGACATTGTTTTCATTGTGCGTAATTTTTAATAACTAAGATAGTATCGTATGATAAGATGACGTCTTCCCAAATCAACATCTGAAATCTTAATGGCCAGATTTAAATTGGTAGATTAAAATAAACCAATCGGAGATGCGCTACAAGAGGCCAGATTGCCCAAGTTATACGGCGTAAAGATCGTACTGATCCATCATTATTTTCCCGTAATCTAATTTTTTTAGATTGCTACGAAAATTGCATCAATCGGACGTTCGAAAAGACGTAATGTAAATTTTATAACTAAGTAAAGCAAATTCATGTTGGATTCAAATTCTGTTTACCTTCGATATACACCAAATAGTTAAAATGTTTTTTTCTTGTATTTATATTCACATTTTGGGACAACAAATATAATATTCAAACTGTTTCGAATTATCATGGTGGTCGACATCGTTGGAGTTGAAGAGTTGATGTACCTCATTTTAGTTCAACATAGGCAAGGAGAAATCGAAAGCACATTTATGAACAAATATGTGTCATTTGATTCTACTTTTGCCATTCATATTATAAAGTACAGTGACAGAACAACCTTAAATGGATTGCAGTTAAGTCTTGGCTTTTTTAGGCTGTCCCTAAACTCTTATAACACTTAATAATTTGCATATTATATTTATTTAAAAATAAACACAACTTCAAATTTTGCTTATCCCCACAATTTAAAAATTTCATTTAAATATTATTTATAGAACACAGTCAATTAAACAATTATCAACTCGTTATCTTTTCGTTATCCCTAAAATTAAATTATTAAGTACCTGATATATATTATTTACAAAAACTCATTGAAACTCGAACAGTGAACAAACAATATGAAACGTTTAATATTTCTTTTGATTCAAATAGCAATAGGTAAGCGAATTTTCTACTAGTTCCATATGAAACTTAAAATTACACTCTTGTAGTCTGCTGCTATGATAAAATAACAATTGGAGAACTCCATGAAGATATAGCAAAGGATTTAAAAACAATTTTGAAAAGTCCTTTCGATCTAAAAGGAGAATGTCAACCGATAAAACCGGTAACCGTGACATTCCTGTTGTATAACAAAGAGAATCCGGATAAGGGAATACCGATAGATCCGAAAAAGCCAGAAACTATAAATTCCAAAAAGAAAATTGTGGTTTTAGTGCATGGATGGTTAGGAAATTCAACCTCGCTGAATATTCAGGAGCTTAAAAGAGCTTATCTGAAACGTTACGATTGCAATGTCCTCATCGTCGATTGGAGCGAGACTGCATGGCAATCTTACGTGACGTCTGCTTGCGAACTACCGTCAGCGGCCCAATCTACTTCAAACTTCATCTGCTTACTTAGCAATCGACTGGGTATTCCATTGGAAGACATTCATTTAATCGGGCATGGATTGGGAGCCCACTTAGGAGGAGTTGTTGGATACAAATTAAATAATAAATGCAGATCCAAGATAGGAAGAATTACCGGATTGGACCCAACCCATGCAATGTTTTTCAGAATTCCCGAAAAAGACAGGCTAGACGAAACGGACGCTTTATTTGTCGACATAATTCATACCGATTCCGGTTTCTTTGGCTACTTTGAACCATGTGGTGCTGTTGATTTCAGCCCAAATTGTGCTAGAAATCAACCGGGATGTCCCAAAATAACCCTTGAAGACACAGATTTAGTAACTGACGGTTTGTTAAGTTAGGATTACCTGGTCCTTAGGTAATACAAAGTTTTTCTTTTAGCTATGTGTTACCATTTACGAAGTATCGATTATATGACCGACAGTGTGAATTCTAAAGAGTTAATTGCCGTGAGTTGCGGATTGTGTCCAAGGAGATGTAAGGCAGATATAATTAACGAAGTGTATCAAGTAATGGGGGAAGATTGTCGAAAAGTTCCCAAACCTGCCAGGAACTTCTATATCCCCACTGCCAGTTCTCCACCGTTTGGGTTAGGAATGGGACCATACAAAGTGCCATTTAGGCAAAACTTTACTCTTGAAAATCTATTTCTTGCCAGTCTGCCAGGAAACAGTTATCTTCCAATGGGGTAGTCCCGTGTAGGCGCAAATTTAGTTTTTACTTATGAAAATGGATTGCCTACAGTAAAACTCTTATAAGGGCTACAAAGATATGATTTAAAAATATTGGACTAATTATTTAAATTGATAATTTTAAAAGTATACATTTGAAAAGTCGCCATTTAGTGACGTAGTAGTGATGGGCCCAATCGTATTATACCATTTAAACTTCATGTACTATGTTGTCACTTTTATATTAACTCAAAAATTCAATTTTTAAAGTTTACCATTGCCATGTATTTTAGTATGATATAAATATGTAAATTCAAATACATTTTCATATTTGACATCACTGTGCAATTATTGTTATGAAATGTCAAACTTGCTAACAAAGGTGGTTTGAAGGTTATATTTTACAAATTTTACAGTGGTTACCAACTTACAAATAACAAAATTTGTAATTTAATTTCAAATTTAAAGCAACAAAATAACCTCATTCGACCAAATTTCAAACTGACATTTCAAAAGTTAATAGGGAAGTGCTATCATTTTTGTTATTGGCTAAGACACTACTACGTCACAATTTACAGCGTTTTAAACTTTTAAAAATATTTCACTTATTGACTTTCAATATGATGACTAAAAATTAATCAAAAAAATTTTTTTTTAAGAAGGGGGTCGTTATTTACACCTAAATATTCGATTTCAATAATAAAAAAAATTTATGGGACTACCCCAAGAATTGAAAAATTCCTGCGTTATTATTTTATTATATAATTATTGTTACTATCAAAACTAGTGCAAGTGTGACTTACAAATTTCATAAATATTTACGAACTTTGTTTTGGATTCTGTAAATATTTCAACAAATACTGAAGCTGTCGATATTGCCCATGCGATGATACAACATGTACAAAATAGTATATTAAGTATCTAGAACGGTATGTACAATTTACCGGTTGACGACAATGTTTGGAGACTGAGCGACGCGTAGCGGAGCGAAGTCTCCAATATTTTCGGAAACCGGTAAATTGCATACCGTTCGTGATGGTTATAACATTTTTTGCACGATCGAAATGAATATAAAAAATAATTAATTTTTTTTAAGTCAAATCTAAATTGCATTGGCATTATTTGTAGTTATTTATGAAGTAGGTAGAAAATTTGAATTAATTCTGTTGCCGTGGTTTTATTTACAAAAAAAAAACAAATGGTGTCATTTGTAAAATTGTGAATACAGTTATCTACCGTATATTAAATATATATTATTATAAAATCGAAATGAGTGATGCTGAAAGTGAAAATGGTGATATAGAAAAAGCTTGGAATATTGGACGTTCGGCAATAATTCCCGAAAAATCTAGGGAACGTTATGAAACGACGTACAAAATTTTCAAAACATGGTGTGAGGAAAAGAATCAAAATACGAGTGAAAAAATCTTGTTAGCGTATTTGGTCCAAAGAAACGGAAAATTGAAAGCTGCAGGTAGTTTATGGGCCGAATACTCAATGTTGAAAGCTACTATTTTTTTACACGAGTCTATTGATATTTCCAAGTTTTCCACATTAATTGCCTTTCTAAAGAGAAAAAATATTGGATATAAACCTAAAAAGGCCAGTGTTTTTACTAAGAATGAAATGTGTAAATTTTTAATTGAAGCACCAGATGAATTGTTTTTAATCCATAAGGTAAATTTAGATTACTTGTAAAATACGAGAATATGTTTGCGACTATGTATTTTTTTTTAGGTAGCAATGATATTAGGAGTAGCGGGAGCATGTCGAAGGGAAGAGTTATATAACATGACTGTTAAAGATTTAGACGATCGTGAATCGTTTATTATTATAAACATTCCAAATACGAAAACAAATATTCAGCGGACATTTACTGTCATAAATAAAAAAGATGAAAAAATTCATTATTTAGAAATTGTTCGGAAATATATTAAACTGCGGCCAAACAATGCAAAGTCGTTACATTTATTCCTAAATTATCGGAATGGGAAGTGCAATAATCAGGTAGTCGGTAAAGGTACAATTGGAACTTTACCATCAAAAATTGCTGAATACTTAAAATTGAAAAATGTAGTTAATTACACTGGTCACTCGTTTCGACGTACTTCAGCCACATTATTAGCCAATAAAGGTGTAGATGTTTTAGGACTAAAAAGACATGGAGGTTGGAAATCTTCGACTGTGGCTGAAAGTTATGTAGAAGATTCCCTTCAGAACAAAAATCAATTTGCAGAAAAAATTCTGCATGATGATAATGAATCACCTTGCAGCGTTTCTGATGATACTATACCACAATCGTCAACTGGTGCTTCTACATCACGAGCATTTTCTGTTAATACAAATACCGAAAAAAGCAATACTATATCGATTTCTATTTCTAGCTGTAACAACTGTACATTTAATTTCAAATAAATCGTGTTTTTATTTGAAATTTTATTTATTTTACTTACCGTTTTAAAAACGGTAAGTAAATTACTTACCGTCGTTTTAGTCCTAGCAACCAGTAAAATCAACTTACTGTCATAGAAACACTATTAGTAAATAAACAAAATAGTCCGATCGTGCAAAAAATAATTTTACCAATTAATTAAATCTATGTATAATTTGTACTATTACACCACTACGAGGGTAATAACAAATAACTTATTTAGATTGATTGATTTTCCTTTTCATTCGATTACTATGTTGTAGTGAAATGTTGACGCCGTAACGAAATTGACAAGTCAGAACAATCACTCCGTTCGTATTTATAGATTACAATTACACAAAAAATTACTTGTGCTTAATCAGAACGACTTAATCTTTCTTAGTTTTGTTGGTGTAGGGGATGCCGGGACGGAACGTATATTGGGGTAGAAGGAGGTAGAATGTAGGCTCCAGATATTCAAAATAAAAGAAAAGAATTTTCGCAATGTTCGACACTAACAAATTGTTGGGTTAAAGGTTGGAGACCGAAACGAGTATGCTAGACCACTTTGCAAAACTACTCATTGTAGTTTATTTATTTTCACATGAGATGTATGAATTTTTATTTTTCGTGCATATTTGAAATCGCTAGCTATGCATTTAACAAAGTTATTAGCAGAGTTAATATTTTCATTACGTTTGACAGAAACTTCGAGTGCAGTTCGTTATAATCACATTTATCAAAATTACTAGCAGTTGATGCAAAACGAGTTCGAGTATGTCAACAATAATTAAAAACTGGAAAATAATTTTAAATATAAATTATAATACTGTATAATTTGTTAGGTGGCTATTGAATCACATACACAACAGTATGATATTATATTTTTTAGTGATGATGTAAAAGCGCCTGGAAGTGTAAACTACTTGTTTTAAACCAACTTTAAACAAAATTATTTGTTTTGCGCTCTCATATTAGCTTTGTGTAAAATCAACTAAAATACAAAATTTAAATTAATTTCATAGAACAAAAAACTATTGTTATTTATAATTATGGCCCCCAAACCACACCGGCGCGGCCTATCATTTGCTTTTTTGCACGTCGATTCAGTCCGGCCCTGATGGTATCAGTTTAAATAACGATTAATGTCTTCACACATCTCTGCATTAACAGATAAAATTATGGTAAATCAATTTTTTTTTTAATATTACATCAATGTAATATAGCATTGCTTTGATACATATATGCAACAAACAAAGCATATAGGTTTGTGATGTCAATAATTACTACTACATGATAATATTTAAATTTATAAAAGCTACTTGAGGTAATTTTAGTTAAAATACAACTGCAAGCTAGTACTAGTTTTAAGCTTCTTGCAATTGTAAATATTCATTTCTAAGCTACTTTTTGTATAATTTATTAGGGTTGATTTCACTAAGCTTCTTAAACACATGAATACTCTGAGTCGACAAATTGTTCTTAGTTGCATAGCTTTTAGTATTAGTTTTTCTAATATTATGCTGAATTATAGTTTTCTATCCAATTAAAAAAAAGTAAGCTCCTTCATAACAACAATTTCTTGATAACTCAAAAACCGCTATGTGTCCATTCAAAAATTACAGACAGACAGACAAACTTTTCTACTTGATGTTTTACCTCTAGAAAATTATATTTTGATTTTTAAATTACCTAAGTATTGCATTATGTTAAACATACATAAATAGAAGAAAAACTCTGCCCCCCCCCCTTCGAAAAACATATTATTTTTAGAAGAGTTTCTTCAAGCTTAATAAAACAATTTTTAAAAATTATATAAAAAATTCCCGAACTAAGAGAACCACAAGACAGAATTTGAAAAATTTAATGGAGAATAAACATCCGATATTTTTAAGCGATTACCTCACGAATTGTTTTAAGTACAAAAGATAGCAATATATTATAATCTTATCGATACAAGCAGGTGGCTAGTTCGAATTATTAAATTAATTACCATAGTATTACAATTTATAAACTACAATGTAGCATGCTAATTCAAAAGTAGATGATTAAAAATTTCCAATACTTCAAAGATAAGTATTTTATTTACTACATTAACTGGGAATATTATCAAAAATCAAATGACAGTGTGAGAATCATGATGAACAAGTTCGCATTAGTATTTTGCTTAACTCTAATTGTAGCAAGTGAGTAACATTATAATTAATTGAAAAGTTCCAAATTTTCCTTCTATTTCAATATATTTTAGCATTCTGTTACGATGATATAAAAATTAGCATGCTTCCTGAAGAGATAGCAAGCGATTTAAGAACAATTTTAAAAAATCCTTGGAGTATGAAAGGGAATTGTGAAACACTGAAACCTGCAAATATTGAATTTTTGTTATATAATCGAAACAATCCAACGACAGGAATAAAAATTGATCCTAAAACACCAGAATCCATAAATTCGAAAAACAAAATCGTGATGTTAATACATAGTTGGATTGGAAATCACACCTCGTTGAACATTCAGGAACTTAAAAAAGCGTATTTGAAACGTTACGATTGCAATGTCCTTATAATCAACTGGAGTGAAACTGCATGGCAGCCCTACATTACGTCATCATGTGAAGCGCCTTTGGTAGCCCGACTTATCTCAAATTTTTTGTGTTTACTCAGTAATAGGCTGGAAATACCATTGGCAGACATGCATGTAATTGGGCATGGAATAGGAGCTCATATTGCCGGAGCTGCTGGTTATAATTTAAACAATAAATGTAGAAACAAGTTAGGAAGAATTACTGGATTGGATCCAGCATATCAAATGTTTTTCCGAGTACCAATAAAAGATCGATTGGATGTGAGCAGCGCTTTATTTGTCGATGCAATTCATACCGACGTAGGTTATTTCGGCTACACAGAACGAATCGGTGCTGTAGATTTTAGTCCTAACTGTGGTCTACATCAACCAGGATGTCCGCCAAAAAGTATAGAAAACGGCACTTTGGTAACAGACGGTACTATATATTAAAACTTCATAAAAGGAGGTCATTTTGTAATTTTTTTTTCGTTTCAGCAATATGCTCTCATTTACGAAGTATCGATTTAATGACCGAGAGTGTTGACTCGAAAGATTTGATAGCGGTTAGTTGCAGTTTGTGTCCAAGGTATTGCAGTCCTGATATAATAAGCGAAGTTTACTCAGTCATGGGAGAAGACTGCAGAGCAATTCCAAAACCTGCCAAGAACTTTTTAATACCTACAAACGGTACGCCTCCATATGGACAGGGAATGGGACCATACGAGAGGTTATCAGCATTGGATTATACAAAAGAAAATGAATTTTTAACAAGCTTACCATAAAAATATGTTATTGTATAATTTTTAAGTAATTACAGTAAACAATTTAAGTAATCTGCACTAATGCAGCTTTGTATCAAAGGCCATGGACTGCAAGTTGCATTTTTAATCAGATATTTTGACCTTCACAAGTACTAGTCCAGGTAACCTATAACCAATAAAGGTAACAGGTAATTTCTATCTGTTTATAAAACACATTAAAAAATGAGAAATGGGTTTCATTTGACGAAGAGTGCTAAAGACCTGAAGTTTCGCTAAGTCTATTTGATATTTAGATTTTTATTTGTAAAACACGTACTATACAATAAGGTGGTGGAGTCGACTAATCAGTTTACAGGTCTTTTTAGTCTTACAAAATCTTGGATATGAGGAATAACTTCGTTGAAGCTATAATCGGTCCACGGAACTATGCTCAGACTGGAAGTGAATTTCAACAAATTCCTTTAGACGTGTTTATCTTAGAGTACATAAAAAGTGCATTACGAAGGCAGGAAACTATGTAGAACTGTTTATATTTCAGCCAATCCCAAATAAGATCGCAATAATCCTTGTCGATAAACAAATGCAAATTTCACAAAACTAACCGATACTTTTAATTATTAGCAACAATGTTCAAGAAGTAAGTTAAACTATTAATTGCATGGCAGGGTTTCCCAAGTTTACAACGTTGAATGTTTTAACGATTTGGTTAAAACTTTAGCATCACTCGAAGAATAAAGTTCAACTTTAATAAATCATGCAAAATTATCCTATTGTCACGAACACGTAAAATCACTGTGTGTTCATAAAGTAATTTAGTAACTCCCCCATAGGGCCGCAACAGTAGTTAGAAATTAGCAAATTTTCCAGAAAACTTTACAAATTTAATAATAATTATACTCGTCGAACAAGTGGCTAAATTCAGGTGAAGCAATTTTATACAAGCTTACCGAAATTGATTTACTTTTTAAAAAATGATTTACATTTTATGAACTTTCGTGTTAAATATCGATCGTTTTAATTGGCAGCATACCATCTACAATAAATTACACTCCACTTTAATTATAATAACAACCTTCTCGTTAACAAGCAACATTTTCATAACGAAATAACGCTCATTCCATAGCCTCATACAGAATGAATAATCCGTAGTACTTGTGGTGCTGATTATTATACTCTCTTTCATAACTCGAGATAATTAACGACCATCGTACTGTATATGGGTAGTTTGAAAAACGTAGCCGGAACAAGCAGCTTTGCCATGATACAGTTAAAACATGTTATTACGTAATACAAATACCACACAAACAGTAACATTGAAAATGCAAATACGTAAAATAATAAGCAAAATTCTAATAACAGCTCCTTATCTCTTGATCCTTTCTGCAATATCCTATTCGTGCATACTTTTTTCACTTTGACAGCATCGGTACACCGGTTGGTGTATCCTAAAAAGATTGAATTGATGATCGATCGCTTTCTTGGTAGTGAGGTGAGTTGCATTCCTAGTGGCTCGTAATCTAAACTTTACCTCAAGTTCAAAATTTTAATAATAACAATTTAACCTAATCTAATAAGCCCTCTGCCCAAATAGCCGCAGCTGCGGAACTAATAATTAATGTGTGTGAAGGATTTTCACTTCAATTTTATAAAATATAACATTTTTCAATTTTATTTTAAATAAATCCTTTTGAAATTCAACACAAAATAGAAATGCAATACAATTTTATATTTTCTACGTCAAAACTTTTGCATTATAAAAAGTAATTCAATTTAAATCATTGTTCTTCAAAACTATACAAATACAAAATAATAAAAGACCAGATATCTTTACTTCGTTACACATAACGCACCTCTAATTGGTTCATTTTTAGTTATCAACCTAAAAAATATTAGGAAGTTACAGGATAGTAATGACCAATGAGTCAGTGTTAATCTAGTTAACTAATTGTTTTCCTAAACATACAAGATGTATGTTTTCAGCAAGCTGTGCTTGCTTGATAAAAGAAAAAAATCCAAGAATAGTCCAGTGAAAAAACAACCTGAGTAGTAGATTTCACGCTTTCAGGGCAAATACATTTATAGGTTGCGGGACATCGTCCAGTGGAGATTCTGGAGATATAGAATATTCCCCAGTATCTCAGTATAATTTCATACAAAATTTTCTACTATATCATTATTTTTTTTTGCTTTATTCTTCTTATCTAAGTATCTGCACCGCGATTGTTTTGGCATCTTCTCAGATTTTAATTAGACATATAATAGGCCTTCGGAGTAAGCTGGACCGGACCCCTTCAATCCTTTTTAATACCTTCAGTACGAATTCTGTAGAATTTCGTCATTGCATTGGTTGAATAATAAACTAACATAGAATATTTTTATTCATAATTTCGTCTTGTGGTTCCCCGTTCGATGCCCTATCATAAATGCTCATTTGAATGAAATTCCATCGTATAAATAATATAATATTTATATCAAATTAAGAAAATGAAGTTAACGAGTTTTATATATTTAAATAAAACTTTTCCATGCAGAAATGTAAATTAAAATTTATTTTATTATTGTATTGCTGTTACAGTTTTCCTTTTTAAACAAGGTAAATAATAAATAAATAAAAAACACTTCATTGAAGTAGTTTATTTTCATTAAAAAGATTTCATCATAACAGGCTCCTCGTGAACTGCGTGCTTGTTGAATAATTGCACGCAACTGCGTAAATTTACATTAATAACAACTTAAATGAAATAAATGTAAAATCAAATTTAATTTAACCCAGAGTTGAAGTGCATTATAAACACAATAATTAGAAATATTCCGAAAATATGAAAATTGAGATTAAAACAAAGGAAAATCTTAATAATTAAGAAATTAATGCTTTTTAATTCGATTTTCTTTTGTTTCAATTTCATATTTTTGGACCGAAAGCGGTACCGTCATATAGCGTCGGGTGATACCATGAAGCTATATACTATAATAACTACATGTGTTTATTTGTAATTACACTAACTACATTTGGATTGAAATTTGTAAGCGTTTCATTGGGAGTTAAAATAAATTTGTTTTGATTTGAATTGTTTTGTAAATTTATATTTAATTAAATTAATTCGAAGATGAATATAGAAAATAGCTTTTTGTTCGGTATCCAAACATATGTAGTAGGTACAATATGAACTCATTGATTCCATGTACCTATTCAACATCTAATAAAGGTTGATGAATGACGCCACCGGTAATTAAATGTCAAGCGATAATAATGAACAGCAGCAGCGCAAAAATAGGAATTTATGGAAGCCCTCACGTAGGATTAAATAAAATAGAAAATTTTAAAAATAATTATTCTCCATCCTAAATTAAACAAATGACCAAATTCGTTTATCAGAATAATACATAAAAGATGGAAGGAAAAGCGTCTATCGACTGGACTAAGAAGTTTGAACATCTCATTGTATTGGCTTGATTTATGGATCAACTTCTTTCCTGTCAATGCTTGTCGTTCTCTGGACGATCACTTTAAAAAGGCTCTTACACGCGAATAACAGGAGAAGTTAACAGATAGGGAACACTGACAGGATGCTTTCAAACTATAGTTTTTGCAAGTCAGCTTGTTTTTTACAAACAAGAAAATATTAACCAAAAGATCATTCAGACATGAAAACCGATTAAGAAAATTGTAGGAAGCATTCTTGGCATCTCGGTAAATTTAAACTTGAAAGTTTAATATGAACGCAACACAAAAATCGCAAAATCTGAATAAGTAATCCTGCAGCAATCTTTCAAGAAAAGACATTTAAAGTTTCCGAAACTAATCTTGGTATGTCTTTTCTCTTTTGTCGTTTCTAAATTTTAAAAACTTCCTACTGAAAGTACTTCGGGAGGTAACGATGCTTCACATAAAAGCTCTCATCAAAAAACTCGAGTTGATTCTTCACTGTCAATTTTAAAGACATTGATTTACTATCAGCAGTTCAGCAATTAAATTACTAAAAGGTGAGAAAGCTTCGAGTGGTTAGTTACTTCTTAGGCTACATTAAATAACCTAGGTAATTAAAAAAAAGATCTCGTCTACGCGCTACGAATCGATTCGCCTTGCAACATTTTCTGTTTAATTCTGGTAAATTTAAATTTATCGACCAGCACTTAATAAATGCACTTCATTACGTGAAGTGCGCGTCGTAGTTGAGAAAATGGCGAAAACTATAGTTTCAAGCACCGAAGTTGTTACGATAGGATAGGGCTTTTTATAATCTGAAAGAAATTTGAAACGGATCTCCAATAATTGCAATTTAATATAGCATAATTTTGCCTCCCAAAAGCTCTTTGTATTTAATCAAAGCACTTCACCTAATTTAGCCCTTGTCAACTTAGCAGTGTCATATAATGTCGAATATTACCCGCAAAAATTAATGTTGTGGAATTAATGCAAATTCATTGCCACTGTTAATCAGCAATTCAAATCATACTTCATAAATTGTTTCGACTTTGATGTGCATCGAAAAACACGACTGTGTATTTACTACCGAATTGCTTAAATTTGTATTCTCTGGTTTCAAACGCACAGCAAATTTGAAATTTGCACTCGAAATTACCTAAAAGTTAGCAGAGTGCTATTAAAATTCACACATGCGTTTTAAACGCTGCAAGGGAAACGAACTTCTCCAATTTCGCTACCGCCGAATTTCATGTTTATGCGATAACACTTTAAGCTCTGGAATTGCTCCGATAACACTGACGTAAGTTGTTCTCCATACAAAACCTACTTCTAAGTGTTATACATAACAGCCAAATATCACAGTCCTTTCATACTTTAATTACTTTTCAAAATACAGCGTCCGAAGATATAAAATAAAAAAATTATCACCAACTGAAGATGCGACATCTTACCAAAGTATACACACATTACTTTAGGATAACTTTTAATTTTCGTGGAACTAAAAGTTATCGATCCACAAGCCATTAAAAACAGCCGTGTAACCTACTGAACTACGTGTCCTGTTGCGATCCTTTAGGATTAACATTTGGGCAGGGTAGTGGAAAAGACGCTACGTAATGCATAAACACGATCCAAAATCAAACAATAATTTGCAAGTTATAATTTATTTCCTCGATAACCGGAACTTAAACTTCGTGTTATTTGAAGAAAAATTTTCATATACACATTTGCACAATGGAAAACTAATTCTACAGCAAAATCAATCCTTTGAATGAAAATCAAAGAAAACGTTTCCATACTTTAAGATGTAACAAGGTTCATGATACTTTGTAGTTGGAGAAAATTCCGTAGATAATGCAATTTAAAATTATAAGAAGAAAACAACTACGAAAGTTGAGCAGATTAAATATTTAAAAACATAAAAAACGGATGAAAAACGCATTTTGATGATAATTTGGAAGTAAACTTCAATAAATGATGATTAGAAACTTTCATATTCACTTTATTTTAAGTCGACTACTATTTTCCTGTAAGTATTGGAAAAGTAATCGGATTCTTTAATAAATTATTCTCAACTGATCTTACATTATTATTTTATGAAAAGAAGTCTTTTGATGTTTCCAGCGATGACTTCAAGCAGCCTTTATGATTTTAGATAACAATAAATTGATCTAATTTACCTATAACCCTCAGGGTTCATTGAAACTGGCATTGAATTGACACAATAATTAATAAATTTTACATATCAATATGGTAAAAATTTATCAATTTTGTGGAAATCTTTTTTTTGAACAGCTGAAAAAATTCAAAGTTTTAAAATATTCCTCCGATTTTAAAATATTTTATTTAGAAAAATTGAATTTTTGACAGACGTGTAAAGAAAAACTTTTGTTTTTGTTTAGTTTTAACATAACTTTTAAATTACTTGTTGGGTAATATTCAAACTTGGTGTGCTTTTTTATCATTTTATTCTCTAAAAGTTCGATCTCTTTACATTTCATCGTTGAGTCAACCGTTTTACCGTAAGAAATTATTAAAAACTGCTTCTACGTGAAATTCTCAATATTTCATTTGAAGTTACCCAAGAAACTATTAAAAATATCAGAAAATTACAAATATGCGCCCAATCACCTAGCATAGACTAAAACTAAAAAGATAAACTAATGTTCGCAAAATTTAATTTAAAATAATGTTTAGTTAACTAAGCTAGTCAAAAAAAAGTTTCTGTCATTATTAGGCAGAAAACTTTTCCAACTGCCTCGTAATATATTACAATGGTAAACAAAATAACCTATTCATTATTTAAAATATTTTAATACTTCTTAAATTGCCAAGCCCTTTTAAACATAAAAGAAAAATTACCCGGGCGACCATTTTTTTTATAACAGCTCTGTTCTCGTTAAGGTTACAAAAAATCTTTTCTTCTAACTTTTCATTTTTAAAACAATTCAATAACAACATCATTATTTGATAATAATAAATAAAAACTTTATTTACGAAGTTGTCAAAAGAACTTTAAAAGAAATAATTAAAATAAAGCCATCTACACACACTCGAGCAACTTGGCAGACGTGGCTTGAATAGACCAGATTGTCAAAGTTTAAGCTTGGCTGGGCTTGAGGAAAAAAGTTTCTTATGAGCTTTATTGAAATTTTGTTGTTGACTACTTAGAGAGTCGAGGCCGTGGAGATGTCGCTCCGGCAAACAATAAACTTTTCAAGCCAAGTCTACCGACTTGCTCGAGTGTGTGTAGCAGACTTAACATTACAAAATTAAATCTAAATATAATGTAGAAGGAGGAGAGGTCTGTAACAAATAATAACGGATTGAACACGTCAATGCAATAATTATTGTCGAGTTTGAAAATATTGTGTTTCGGTGGCGGCTGGCAACATAATATAATACAATATTCCTTACCTGCAACAAGAAAGATTTATTAGATAACAACAATTACAGTTCCAACAAACCCCAGGGTTTCAGAGCCAGAAGGTTTGTGTGCCTGTTTTGTGAGGGTTTCATACCGGGAGATTTGAAGAATGAAAACCTCCCCAATAATATTTTGTGAACATTTTTGCCTTGATGAAGTCAGTAAAAGGCAAAATGCAAAGTGATTACACCCTTGGATTATATTGACTTACTTATAGATTAAAATAGTAAGTTATAAATATACACGTAATAAATACGCGATTTTAACGTTAAATTAACGTCAAAATGTCGTCGATTTAACTCCCGCCCTATTATAGCAAACCACAAGCGGCAGCTATTTTTTCTTATACGGTTCAACAATATACTTCATTCAGTCCCTTCGTGACTTAGCAAAAATCGTCGTAAAACCTAAAAGTACCGAAACAAAATTCTATGCGATCCACAAGTTAGGCTATTGGACCAAACTCGAAATTCTATGAAAAATCCGTTCGTTGGAGCTGTTTATACATTTTGGCGAGTATTTGGAGAATACTCCAGAGAGAGACATTAAAATTAACCTATGCAAATTGTGATACCCCTTGGTGTATTGCTTTTCCAGCTGACTAATATTTCATTATATCCGTGTTTGAACTAAAATTTTAAAAAATCAATCAACTGTAAAATGTTTTATTAATTATAATTAAAACTATTTTCGTAATTAAAGTTTCATTTAACTTTTTCAGTTTAATTTGCATTAGAACTTCTATATTGAAAACGGTTTTAATTATAATTATCTGTTTTCAACTTGATTGCTCTTTATATGGATAACAAAAATAGATTATAGGTAAAAATGAAACAATTTAAAAACTAAATTATTGTAATTATAATTATTTTCGTTATTGAAGTCTTCATTCTATTATAATGTATTGCATGTTAATTTTGTTTTACAGGATTTAGTATGAAAAATTATATAACATTTTTTAAATAGAATAGTTTATCCATTGATAATTATAGAGAATTGCAGATGGTGGATCGACTTTCGCAAGTATAATATCTCCTTATCACACTTTGGCGCCATTAATACCCCAAATAACTAAATATGTCACAAATAAAAAAGATTAAGATATAAAATTCGAAATTAAATTAAAAAGTTCAAAAAACGACCCATTTGAAGATTTCTATTACTTTTCAGCAAAGCTGAAAAATTTAATTTACAAAGGATAAGTAATGATGTTGCATAAATCGACAGTTTCATCCTTATGTTTATGTAAAAGCTCCAGCACATTATGCATTGTAGTTGATATAATGATAACTTGATTGTGCTCGAATTAGCAATTTAAATATAAAGCTTGTTCTACTGCAAATGTTTTATTTAAAATAAAGAAGAAAAATTTTCAAGCTGTCTAACGTTTAATTAATTGTATGGAAAATGATAATTAAAATTTAAATTATAATATTTTTACTCTAAAGCCATCATAAATATGCAAATAATTTCCAAGGACGATCAATAATTTATTCATCAAATATTAATTAATACGACACGCTTTAAGGAGGACATGCTAATAAAATTAGAAAAGTGGAACATTTTTCTCGGATAACCTAATAAAAAGTTCAATTCCCATTTGCACTAAAATAATAAAAGAAATTTGCAAGAAATGCAAATTTTATATGTATTTACGACGTCTTTTACGTCTTTTAGTGATCCAAATTTATCTTAAAAGCTTACTTAAGACAATTTTCGTTGGTAAAAAGTTACGAGCCAAAAGTCAAAACTTTTCATATTTGCAACTACAATATTACATGCCAATATTGATTCGACTTTATTCATGCACAGTAATGTGATCATTGACCAGTAAATTATAGAAATTGAGCCAGATTACCTAGTAAATTGCCAGAATTGCTCAATTACTAGTTAAATCTATCAATAAAGTTATTTATGGTATGTTTAACAGTTGAAATGTAGTTTACGGTAATAAGAAATAAAGGTCCACAGTAAATTGGAACTACTGATAAAGCGATAGAATAGACACAAATGAAATGTAATGAAAACGCGCAGCGAATGGTGATTTTTCACCGAGATAATGTTAAATAGTGACTAATGACAAAAACATCAACCGTTTTACTTTTTTAAACTGAAAATAAAACGGTGATAAACTGATGTACTTTTCCGCCATAAAAACTTCACAAAAAAATTTAATATTTTCGAATAGCATAAAAAATAAAAATAAATGGTCGTTTTGTGGAATTATAACGTTGAAAGATGGGGAAACAACCAATAAAAACATTAATTTGCACGAAAAATATATTGTCGTCTGCATTTTACTGTTTCAATAGTTTTTCAAATATTTTTTTTTCATCAATTTTTGCTTAAAACTATGTTTGTTGCGATTTAATTCCATTATTTCTTGTTATTTTTGGTCAAATATAACTAAAGATCGATAATAATCGCAAATGGGACCCCATTGCATTTATTAATTTGTTTTTTCATTGTTTTTCTATTTTTTCAAACAATTTCAGTCTTGCCCTGCCAAAAGTGATAAATTAATGTTCTTTTAATGTATTTTGAACACTTTCTCGTTTTACAATTAAAACTTTGTTATTTAGTATACCCCCATTACTCTCCATACTGTGTAAATTCGACCAAAAACATACTAAAATTTTTTTACATCAGTTTTCCATCAATTATTCCCAAATATAATTTGCCGATTTTCTGCTTTTTTCAGCATAAAAAAGAGCTAAGCATAAGTTATAAATAAAATTAATCGTTTAGAAAGCCCTATAATTAAATTTTGTTTTAAATATTACGAAAAATAAAAATAAGAGATTAACATTCCTTCCTAACAATTAAAATTCAAACTTAAAAATTTAATATTTGTAAAATTGCGTTCTATTAAATACTACTACTTTCAAAATTAAGTTATTTTAATAAATATTCGAATTCTTCTAAACAACCGCGTTATTTTTGCATTTTCACAATTTTTAAAATAGTTCTTTTGGTTTATTTGTTTATAATATGCTGTTGTAAAGGAGAATTATAAGAACTCTCAAACGACGGTTTCAATTTATATTATCTAGTGATAGAACTAGGTGTATGTGCATCAAAGTGTACAATAAATTATGTGGTGATGTAAGCTTAGAAGCGGATTTCAAGATGTTTAAAGATGAGGTTAAACTATTTTTATTGTCTAAATGCTATTACAATGTCAGCCAATTTGTTTAAATATTTAACTGTCGTATGCAATATATAATAATATAATATATGCTTTGTTCTTAACTTTCTATGTATTTGTTGATAGAAAATAAACAACAACTTATTGCTTAACTTTCAGCCTTATTTTCATTCACTTTTGATTTTGATTTTATTAAAATTAAAAATAGATATTTTTAAACTTGTAGTTTTTGTACGTGTATTTCATATTTTTTTTATTGGGCTCCGTCTTAATACCTTCGGCAGGCTTGAGTAACATTGGCTTATCTATTAAATTATTTAAAATAAAAGGTTCACCGCGATTGAGCGTCGAAAAGAAAATATTTATTATTTAGAAATTGAGTTTTCCCAAAAATTTAAATAACACGATTTGAAAGAAAAATCAATTAGGCTAAAGAATAAAGAGAAGAAATTTATAAAAGTAAAATAAAAAAGTATACCATAAAAATGTAAAATTGTGTTGAGAAGGTTTAGGTTTTCTGATGAAATCACATAAAGCAAATTAAAAACTTGTTATACTTTTCAATTTTTTATAATTCAAAGCAACTTTCTGAAATAATCATCCCTCGAGTGTATTAAAACGTGACACATAATAACCATCAAGAGCTAAATTAAGTTGAAAACAAATGTAGATAAACAGTTCAGTAAACCCTTGTCCGGTGAGATTAAATTTCAGTTGAATATCTAAATAGTGAAGTGCGGCGGGAGTTACACGGGAATAGCAAAAATATTTCAGACCAACCCTTAAAATAAATTCCTGCTATATCTTAATTAAAAAATTAGAATATTTTAATTAAAATTTTTTATTGCGCCCTTAACTAAATAAATTTTTTTAGACATAATTTTTCTTGCCTGCCACAAAAGAGTAATAAATTTTAAGATTCTCTTGATATAAAAAAAATTAAGAACAGATATCAAGGAAAACCACACGTGATTACCTTACAGCATTGTGTCTTTATAACCCTGAAAATTAATAAAATATGTGTCAATAGTAACAACTAAATCGCCACGACATTTTCTAAATTGTTCGGAAAAGATTCACCGAAATTGATCCGTTTTAAAAAATAACTCAATAAAAGTCTAATGCAGTGAAGAAAATTTATTGATAAAAAGAGCTACCTCATTATTCATGTCTTTAGAGCTTTCAAAAGCTTCAGGTCAACGGTATGCAGGGTAAACTAAAACTAATAGACTAGAAATAATGAAGTGAAACCATCTACCAGCCCGCCGGGTTTCAAATATTGACGCTCGGATTAGACACAATTAAATCGAACAAATAGCAATTTAAAATGAAATTACATAAAAATAAAATAAATTGCGCAATTCTCTTTTCTCCGATATGAAACGAATTTCCAATTCAAATATGAGGGTCAAACCAAACGTATTGGTGAACACTAATGTTAAAAAAATTAAGAAAAGTCGACAAAAGGTACGAACAAGTAATCTATAATTAAATTTCAGTCTAAGTGAAAATTTTTGGAATAGCACTTAGCTCTTTAAAGAACCTCTGGGTCTGCGAAATTACAAATTCTACACACGGACAGTAGCAATCGTTGGCTACTGTACAAAATAAACCAATTAGCATTAGCAGAAAATTATCATCGTTGATTAATCTACCAGGGGAGCGAATTGGAAATGGGGTTTAACGAAATATAAAAGTAAGTTTACATTAAGGCACAACATCGCAAAAAGCTACAAAGTATTCTTCTTCTACTTTCTCCACTTAAAGCTCACGGCTGCCTTCACCGGATTGGGAAATTGTGTAGTTGACAGTAGACTTAGTTGATCTATTTATATCTGTTTGAATATTCTATTTCAACTGATAAACTTTTTTACGAAACTTATACATAAATACAATAAACAATTAATAAATATTATGAATTTTTTTCATTAATTCAATGAAACTTTCATTAGACTTCCACGTCGAAACTGTTTTGACCAGTTCGTGACAAAAAAAACGACTGTTCTAGAAGGTTATCTGATATCTTTGTTTTACACTAAAATGATCAGATATCCCGGATTATGAGAGATAGTCCTGAATTGGAATCGTTTGCCATGCTGTGTAAATTGCCTGGATTTGACATAAAGTCTTCATACCGTACTTACACCGGATGAATCACGATTTCGTATTTTTGTGTTCTTTTGCATATTTGAGAAATCTTTTGTCATAATGCAATGACAACATATATGTATTTATAATTACTGTTACACGCTAGTTACATTAAGTATCTACTCATTACAAGCGAATGTTACTTTTCATTTTACAGATGAATAATACAATTATTTTAATTAGATTTAGCTCTGCGATGGCAACTATCCAAAAATAAATACAAAGTAATTTTTCCAATAGAATTTCAATTAGGCTTTTGAACAAAAAATTTTTTTGGCAAAAATGGAAAGATCATATATAAGTTTTATAAGAAAACTATTTTTATTTTATTTTTTTTCACAATAATTAAAGAGTTAAATCAAATTAAAAATTAATTTTTAAACTTAGTATCTAAAACGCACCGACAATTACCGAGCGCATGTGACGTCATAATCACACAAACATCAAAATAGATTTGAATTTGCTTCTATTTGACAGATAGTTGATTTGTGTTTATTCTGTTTTTATTTACTAAAAATTACATTACTTGATTGAAAATGTCTAATCGGAAAAGTTATCGGACCTGTTTCGTACCACTTTGTAGAAATACTACAATAAGTACACCTGAAAAAGTGTTTTTAAATGTGCCAAACGATGTTAAACGTCGAAAACAATGGTTTCTAGCAGCACGGCGTATTAATCCTAAAACTACATCAAATTTTTATTGTTGTGAAGATCACTTTGATGTAAGTATTTTAATATAATTATTTAGTTAAGAATCATTTATATCAGAATCCGATCAAAATATAAATAGTTTTAAAAGTTAAGTTGTAAAGGGTGTTTCAAAATGAGCGCAAGATTTGAATTTTGCGGAATTTTATTTTAATAGACGGTGCTGGGCTAAAAATTTCACTACTGTCAAGAAAACGCATTGCGATTATCAGTTATGATAAGCTATACAAAGGAAGAGCGGATTTAATAGTGAAAACTTATTTTAAAAAATATGGTGCAAGTTTTGCAGTGACAGTTCGCCCGAATGTGTGCAATTTTTGGTCGACAAAAGGCACCAAATTCTTTTACAGTTAAGAGACTGAAGATGGATAAATTCTATCAAAGGGTTCAGTTGTTAACGAGAAATCATCAGGTCGTCTTTGGTCAGACCGGTCCATTGAAAATAATAAATGGTCTTAGTAACTGCAAACTTTCGCGAAAATCCAGGCACATCGATTCGCCTGCGTTTACAGCAACTGGCCATTCCAACAGACAGTTTGCAGGGGATTTAGAAGAATGATCTCCATCTGCATCTGTATAAAGTTCAATTAACTCAAAAACTTAAACCAGGTGATCATTATGTGCAACGCCGTACCTTTGTGAACTGGGTGTTGAAAAAGTAAGGAATGGCCACTGATATTGTTAAAAAAATTATCTTTAGCGATGAGGCTCACTTCCACTTGAATGGGTACGTAAACACCCAAAACAGCCAAATTTAAATGCAATTAAAACTTTTCTAAAAGAGATTTGCAATATTCGTGTAAATGAGTGTTTTATGGAAAAATTAAATCTTGGCGCTCATTTTGAAACACCCTTATATCAACCAAATCAATAATGTAAATTGATATTTTGTGTTCCTGTTGATTGTTCCGTAGTCACAATAATATTGAAATTATCTAAATAACTATTTTTTTCTAGCTTAAAGAAGATATGGAAAATTATATGTATTATACTACAATGGGTGGTAGAGCAAAAATCAAAGTTGATGTAGTACCACACAAGTTTTCCTGCCAACCTAATCGTAAAAGACAAAGCAGTACAGTTCTTAGACCAGCTGCAGAGAAAAGACGAAGACAACAAATTCTTCAAGAGATTTTAACCGATGAATCATATAATGAAAATATTCAAAATAACGATCCACAGGAATGTCTTATTGAAACTATGGCAGAAGATCAAAATTTGGTTAATGTAGAAGAAGATACTTCTTCAAATTTAATATTAATAACAAAAATCGACGTCTCAACGCAGACTACCATTCAAAATTGCACTGCTGCTGTAATAAAAACAAATGCTCCTAAGTTTCGTAGTAAAGCAGTCCAATGCAAACTTCCATCTGTAGTTGACCAAAAATGCTCACCTATTAAAACTAGCAACAGGAGTATTGCAACATCTCCAATAAAATTATTAAACAAAATATCTCAACGTGAAGAGAATATTTCATCGTGTAGTTATATCTCGCATAATAATAGCTCGTATGATATTTATGAACCTTCAGAAAGTGATGGATGCAGTAGTTTTACTTCTGGTAACTCACAACTTGACACCAAAGAAAGAGAAGTATTTCAAGTTACAGACTATCTAATAAATAAAAATTTGAAAGCTTACACTGGAATCCCTTATGAATGGAATATGTTATTAGAACGTATGAGTGCAACGTCGGGTATAAATATTGCTAACATTAAATTATCATTAATGAAAATCCGACGCCAAGATACATTTGAACGATTAAGCGAACAGTTTGGTATGAGTGTCAGCAATGCTAGCATTATTTTTAGTAAGACAGTTCCTGTCTTAGCACATTTATTAAAAACTCTCATTTATATGCCTGATCCCAATAATATAAAAAGAATACTACCTATACCATTCAGGAGCTCATATAGTCATGTCAATTCGATTATTGATGCATTTGAAATTCAAATTGAAAAACCGAGCGATCCAGAGAATCAATCATTAACTTGGTCAGAATATAAAAAGTGCAATACTTTAAAATATTTAATATCTTGTACACCAGAGGGTTTTATAAACTTTATATCAAAAGGATTTGGAGGAAGAATTTCCGATGAATTATTATTTGAACAATGTGGCTTAATAGAATTATTACCAGAATATTGTGCTATCATGGCAGATCGAGGATTTAAAAACATTGTTTCACTTCTTGATGATAAAAATATAGAGTTAATTCGACCACCATCAGTTAGTTCGGGTATCAAGTTATCGCAGGCAAAAGTCTTAGAAGGCAAACGAATTGCTGCCTTACGTATTCATGTAGAACGTGTCATAGGAAGAATACGAGAATTTGATTTTCTCAAGCCTCACGCAGTTATTAATCATAATATGTTGTCTTATACCGACCATGTTGTTATCATTGCTGCGGCATTAGTGAATTTACAATCGCCCATCATCTCGACATGAATTTATTAATAATCTAAAAATATTAAAAATTATCCTGCTTCGTCAGAAAATATTTATTTATTTATTTTCTGACTGAAATATTAAAACTATCTTATTGTTTTATTAAAGTTTATTGAACTAGTATAATTTTTAATATTTTATAAATTTCTCACTAGTTAATAATTTTCAAGTTTTTTATTAATAATCATTTAAAAAAGTTAATATTTAATTACACTAGAAAATTGTTATATTATACTGTTTGGAAATACTGAACCAATATACGTCATGAATATCGACAACATCACATTTCGATTAAGGAAAGTTACGTGTATAAATATTCAAAGTTGCCGCTAGAAGTGAGTATAGTTTTCAAACTAAATACTTCGGTTTCCTTCTTCTTGAAATTTGTAAATTTCACAATTGAAAAATAGCACTTATAAAAACAGTATTCAGAGTTAAAAACAATTATAAACACCATAACATACAAATAAATATGTGACAACTACTCATCTAATCTAGTTTCTTTTCTTCCGCCAGAAGTTGCTTCACTTAACTGTAATCTCGAATAACAATTCAACATACTGAACCGTCATCAGATCAAGCATCACTGAAAACACAGGTTGACATAAGCAAACTTATAAAAATCACTATACAATCGTATTTTGCATAATGTGATAAATTGGAATTTAATTTTTATATGGTGGGACGATAAACGTCATCAAATTTCTATCTATGTTGTGTATTGGTTTAAGTTTTACAAACAGTATAATAATTATTATGTATAATATAGTTAATATGTATAATAAGTTGTTACAATATTAAGGGTAGGTATTCATTTCACACCATACTTTTGTCGTAAATCGAGTCGAGTTTGTTATTTGTAAGTTGCATAGCAATTTTAATACAAATTAATTAGTGATTTGTAAACTAATTTGTATTAAAATTGCTATGCAACTTACAAATAACAAACTCGACACAATTTACGAAAAAAGTATGATGTGAAATGAATACCCTTTATTATTAAAAAAAGTATAATAAAAAATATCATTTTGTTCCAAGTTTTACTGATTTAGGATACTAATTTAGGAAATATATTTTTTGTCCAAAACGACATAGCTCTTTTGACTAAAGCTTGCGTATAAACTTCATCGTACAAGATTGTTTTGGTATAAATAGTTTCGTTTTGTTCAAAATTTGGGTCCGCTACACAAAATATACCTTCTTTTTTCCCAGTCATTAACATTTGTAATTGCATTTGAGCAATACATTTTGAATTAACTTCATTTTTTGGTAAAAATGTTTCTAATGTTTTTTGACTAGAGGGACATTTGATTTCAACAATAGAATTACTAGTCAATCCATCAGGTGATGCTGCGAAAATTGGATGAGTAGCTAAAAGATACATTCCCGGCCGTGTAATTTTTATCTTCAATTTTTTTTCTAACACTGTAAGTACATGATTTTCCAATTCTTTTCCCCTTAACATAGCATTTGTTTCATGCACTTTGCTCACACCAATAATTTGTTGAACGTATGAACCATCACTTGTTTTACAATGGGCAGCTTCATAAAACTTTGATGCAGTAATGCGACCATAACGCAATTCGTGCCACATTTTACATTCACTCTGTTGTCTTGTTAATAGTTCAGCTTCATTACACAATTCTGAGTCCATTTCATTTTCAGCAAACTTCAAAAATGCATCCGCTTGTGTACCAAAATTCAATTGAAATTTTAAGACAAGCCGATGTAATGATAAATCATATGATTTCTTCTGCTTTAAGTCAAATGTCAGTTGTCCAATTTGGCAATTAATTTGTTTGTTTTCAGCAAATTCAAGAATTCCTTGCAAAAAAGTACTATTATCCGGTAAATTTTGAACTGCAGTGGCGGTTGCTTTTTTTGTTAGGTTCTCAACTTCAACATATTTCGTTACAGTACCAACACCTGATAATCGTGACTTTTTCCAATAACATGCAACTTCGGTAGGTGTTGGATCTTCGCTTCTCCGGTGTGTCCACATAAGTAATGCCAACGAATGTTTACAACCACCTGTCATAAAATATATACAAAAGATTAGCATTAACATTACATTAATATGCACTAGAAGCTAGAGTATATTACCTGCTGAAGCTGCACAATCGTGACATTGAATATCTTGAACTTTTCTTAAATTTTCATCTATAATTATTGTCACTGAATAAGATTTACTGCGAACTTTGTGCTCTGGACATACACGACCTTTCACTATGCAAATGCTATTTGCTCGTTTTAGTTGCACATATCCTATCGCCTTGTCGCCATAACTTTCGCGTGACACCCTAAAAAAAATTTAATTAGGTACGTATGTTTAATAAAATTATTTTAAAAACAAACTTACATTGACGCTTTAGCACCTCGAACTTCAGCTGAATTAAACCGAATATCATTCGTCAAAAACTCTGTCACCATAAAAATATCCACAGCGGGTATATTATCAGAATTAGCCTTTATAAACCCTTGATCACACATTTTTATTAATAACTAATAACAAAACTTCTATAACTTCAATTACTTTTATAAGTTCAAGTTGTTGACAGTTATTTGTGTGATTATGACGTCACATCAGCATGGCAGCCGATGGTTTCCGATTGTTCCGCGTTTCAAGTCACGTGATATTTTTTGAAATTTTCTGGATTTTAATTTATTAATAATTAATTGTATGCAACTTTTAAAAAAAAATTTTTGTTGATTTTCAATATTACTTATAATTAGGTATTGAAATAAAATGAAAAAATCGATTATAATTTTTTATTCAAATACCCAATTATGTTGAAATAATAAAGTATTTTCTTGCCAAATTTTACTAGAGCTTATTTAAATCAGGATACATTTTATTGCCAAGTTAGTATGTTTCCTTAGGGCAATTATTAAACTCGTCACGTGATTTTAGATCCCCCTTGACTCGTTAAATTGCCTGGCAACAAGCTTTTCATCGAAATAAAATGTATCCAATAAAAACAGCTTTTGTTCGTAACTACACACATTCATTATTTTTACGTGTTGATTTTTTTCCTGGAGGTTTTTCATTTCATTAAAACTCGAGAACTTAACAAACGCTGAAGCTAAAGTCGGAAAATATAAAAAAAAATTCAATGGGTTAATCGATTCTATTCTTTATCCGTCTATTCAAATTTTGCACGATTATTAGTATACAGCATCCATTCATTTAATCAATACGTTCATTTAAAAAGAAAAAAATTGTTTTAAAAAGGTTCACAGCGACCTCGCATTAGAAGCGCTGCAACAACCGTAACATATTATGATGACATTATATAAATATTTGGTTAATGATAATTAAAATGAAAATCAAATAAATCCATGTTGAGACACATATTATCTCGTTATATCCTCAGAATATATAAGAGGAGTTTGAAGATTTCAAACCTACAAAAGTGTTCTTCATTGAAACAAAAAAGTCTAAATTTATTTAAAAGCAGCCGGAAATAACAGTTGAGGACATCAACTGAAAATGTCCTTATAATATAGAGAGTATCATACAATCAAGGTGTAAGGATTAAGGACCCCTCAATATCTTCACACCTTTCTTATGTGTTCTTGTACCTTCAGCTTAATGGTCAATTTTACTTGTTAAAATATTTCATCCTTTAATTATGGAACTTAAAAACTAGTCAAGAACTCACAATTTAATCTCTTTCGACGTGAAAAATAAAGATTAGCTCTCTCCGAGCAAGTAAACAAAACGAAAACAAAAAAAAGAAACAATTGTTTAATTCTGATTATAATCAGAAATGCAAAGTGGTAATTTTTTGCTTAAAAGAAAGCTAGGAAATACAGAATTTCCGCATTTTATTCATAGTTCAAGTTGTGGCAATGTTGTCTACCTTCCCAATCTAATGTTGTATTCCTCGTTATCATTTCAATCTAGTGAACTTCCAAATTCCCCAGAAATCTGATGAACCTTCAACCAATGTTGGAATCTTCAGCTTCCTGGTGACTTCCGGTTATTTTTCATTCCCGAAAAATGATATCTGCATGGTTTGCTCGAAATCAAGAATGGCAAATCAAGCCAAATTCGCGTGTTTTTTCTGTTGTACTCTTAAATCTGATGAATATTCATTTACATCTTACAAAGAAGTAGGTTGTGTAATAGAAAACAAGAGTTAGCTTACTTATGCAGATCACTCACCCATCCCAAACGTAATCAAGATAAAGGTGAATGGCTCCACTGATTTTGTTGCATTTTACATTCATACCTATACTTTTAGAAAAAGTGACCGACCTTAACATATTAAATAATAACAACAATACTAGCAAGCAGCAATCGAAAAGCATTGATTAATTAATTAAAATTGCAAAATTTAGATAAAAACAATAATTATTATATATCGTAATGCGCTGCACACGTTATGTGTGTTTCATAATTTTTTCTAATGTACCCACCGACCATGAACATGATTATTTTAAATCTCAAGACGAAAAAGCCTTGATGGTTCTATATAATGCGCCCTCACCACAGAATTATGCGGTAAACTTAATTCTGCAATGTACAACAAAACAAGTAGGTGTATGGTGCGTTTTAATTATCCAGTGCAGTGTAGCTATCGGATTTTTGAGTGAAATTTTTATATTTACCCGTACGATTTAATTAAGTGATAAATAGGATGCACAGGATATACATTTTCGCATTTATTTTATCTGCAACATCAGGTAAATAATATTTGAAAATTTAATTAAAGTTGAAGTTTTTCTTGTTGATCAAACAAATATTTGTTAAAACACAAATTTTTCAATTGCTTACACAACTCTTTCAAACTGAATAATTAATTTAAAAAATATGACTAGGGTTTAGGTAAACAAATTAATTTAATTCGTTTATCAATTTTTCCCAAACCTATTCAATAAAAATAATTGTAGGGAACGATCGATTAATTATAATATTTTAGAAAATTAAGTAATTATAGTTCGTGGTTAACAAATTAGAAATTAGAACGTCACACCAATTAAATTTTGCACAATTTCGTTTTTATGAATTTAAAAGAGGTAAACAGGTGCCAGTTTGTTGTTGTAATTTAAAAAATTATAAATAAACGCAATGAGTGTTAACAATGTAAGTTACACTTCCGTTGGTACATTTGAGATAATTGTTTGAAGGTGTCAAATCCATGCAGCGTAAAAACTAACACCGATTTGCTTTTTTCATATGTTCTTGACACACCTTAATTGTGGCGATTAAGAAAAAATAATAAAAGGTAATCCCAATGCAAAGACAGAAACAGGAAGAATGTTTTATGAAAGGTGTAGAACATGAAATAATAAAGAACCGTCAGAGCAGTCATGCGGTTCGCCGTTTGCTTCCTGAACGGAAGGTTTCACTATCAGAAGTACTGACGAATTTATTTTCTTTTATAGGACAACTTTTCAACATTCCAAACGAAATTTTACAATTACCGGGCGAAATTTTTCAAGACGTTTCCAATATAGTTTCCGGCGTAATCAACGTGGTCACACCGAATTGCGACGAAGTTAAACCCAACGAAATTCAATTTTCCCTTTACAACAGAGAAAATCGCGACGTACCAATATTATTAACCAGTAAAAATTTCAAAGACCACTTAAAACCAGCTCCAATCAAGATGTACATTCATGGATGGATCAGTAATGGCCACACACATCTCAGTGAAGAGTTAAAAAATGCTTATCTCAAGAGAGGCGACTACAACGTAATTTTAGTGAATTGGGAAAAACAAGCAAACGAAAATTACGCTCAAGCCATTTGCAGCATTAAAAAAATTTCCTTTATAATAGGAAAGTTTATTTTTAATTTTCAAAGTGTCCGCAACATCGATTTAAATAATATTCACTTAATTGGACACTCGCTGGGTGCACACATGGCGGGACTGGTGGGACAATATATTCAACGTCGAACTTCGGGACAAAAATTATTTCGAATAACTGGATTAGATGCGGCTGGTCCTGGTTTTCTAGGGTTCCCAAAGGACACTCGTTTGGATGCAAGCGACGCTTTATTTGTCGATGCAGTGCACACAAACGGAGCTCAATTTGGCTATCCTATAAATTATGGTAGTGTCGACTTTTATCCCAACTGCGGTTTAATTCAACCTGGATGTTTAAGTAATTTCGAAATTAATTTTAATAGTAATTCGACAACTCTATTGAGGCAAACATCACAAACGCGTAATTAGATCATCTAATTATTATTGTAAATGAAAATAAAATTTGTTTTCTTTCAGTCGGTTGCAGTCACAACAGGAGTATTCGGCTTTTCATAGAAAGCATTAATACGAGAAGGTTTCTTGGGAATAGTTTTCGGTTGTGTTTTTTATTGTACCGATGTTCGACTCTATTTAATTTTGAACCCAGAGTCGTTATGGGAGAAGACGTTCCTTTGAATGCTCATGGATCTTACTGTTTCGACACACACGAAGTAGCACCGTTTGCTAAGGGTTGATGAAACAATGGTAAGATTCTTTCTCGTCTCGGAAAGCGACTCTTTGCGTTTGGTTAATCAAATTGGAGCAAACAATTGCTTTGACTATAGTTTCAATAATCTGCCATTACAGCTTGAGATGAGGGCTTGTCGGTAATTTCACTACTAAACATTTCATTATTAACACGAAAACCTTAACGTAACTACGTTAAAAAGCAATCTAGTCAAAGTAATAAGTAAATTAATCTCTCATGAGATTTATAGCAAAAGCATAGTTTCAATATAAACTCCATTAAAGTGTAAATTAATGTACAGCGTAGTGCCGCTTCCATAAGGCACCATAACACGAACAAATCTGATTACTAAATCTCTATTAATATAAATTAAGTTAGTCGAAAAAGTTGTCAAAGTTTTTAGATTATTTGCAAACTTAAGCCTGCATATCATTGTTGAAATTTATATTTATAGCTTCTAGTTTAAAGCATCATCCGTCAAATATAACATTCCGAACGAATGAAGTATCGATCCGTGCGTTAATTTCACACACCAAACTATTTCCTCGTAAAATTTTTCACGACATTTTACTCCATAAACTCCAACACGAGTAAACTACATCATTTAAAGTCGAATTTTGAGTAGAGGAATTAAGCTATTAGAAAGTTTTTAGAGGTAAAGAAATGAGCATTACATTTGCAGAAGCCAAATTCCAACAAGTTCTGTGAAGCTGAAACCGCTAAACCACCCAAGATACCGAATCCCCAAGGAACTAACAGCTCGAGCGAAAAGCGAGGGCGATACACTGCAGATAGTCAGTTTAATTGGTAATTTTGAAAGTGAGATGTCAAGATATGATGGAAGATTTTTCCATTTTTTTTACCACTTTCAAATCTTTGTCAATTTGGAGATTTAAATAAAATAAATTATATTGCACAAATTATTGTTGTTTGATTTTTAAATCATCTGCGTTCATCGCTGCATAGCTAGGATACGGAAAAGTTTTCTGATGCCATGTCGGTTGGTTGGGTTCAAAAATAGTAAGTCATTTTTATGCAATGTATCAGAATTAATTTTCCATTTTCAAGCATGTGCATCATTCATTTTATTTTCGATTTGCAGAAAATAACTTAACAGAAAACGGATTTAAAAATATCAAGTTTCAGGTCACCGTTCACATTTCCAATTTCATTTCGTCAGCTAAATTAACACTTTTAAATTTGATTACTCAAATATGCACCTACTCGCCCCAACAGTGCGACTCAATTGAGGAATTAATTTTTTTAATTTGACCATACGAGAATTCATTGATACAAAGGGCCTGTTTTTCAAAAGAAGGAAATTTCATTAGTGGATTAGTTTTTAGTTGGATTACATTCGTCAGGTTCAAAGTTGTTTAAAGTTGTATTTTTAAAAAGCACTATTCTGTATGTCTCAATTCAGAATTTATAATTTTAAAATCCACTTCACTTCCTAAATTATTCCCGATATCTGAAGAAGCCTAACGAAAGAAGTGTCATTTCAGAATCGATGAGTCACCAAAGAATCTCATGTTTATTGAGTGTTATCTCATGTTATCTGTAGGGTTCACTTTTGACTTCTATATGATATTTGATCTTCCCATCTTGAAATGGAAATCTTGTTATTATCCGCTAATCCACAAAGGTAGCAGTAGAGCCACCCTGTTTTTTTTTCGTTTTTAACAATATATAGATAAATTTGAATTTAAGTTTCTTCTTTACTAGTGTTTAAGTCTTCAGATTAACACTAGCTTTAATTACATTTTCAATTATAATTTTACCTTCCGTCTTCTTTCCAAAAACTTTTTTTAATAACCTACACAAATATTTTCAAACAGACTCTCGACGCTGTGTTTTAAGTAATAAAGTTAGCTGTGCAACATTACAGTAATATTTACGGGTACTCAAGTGACCAAATGAAGTTTAAACTTCGATAGTTTTCGCTATAACGTTTGAATGGACCTCGGCCACCGAAATGGACTCTAAGTAATTCAATCAGATATAAATAGAACTCGAAATTGCTTTGGAGCTAGTTATCAATTCTTAGTCGCGAATTAAAACAAGATTGCCTGATTACGCTACTTTAAAGTGGCATAGCGTAGTCTGAAGGGAATAAAGGTTTCTTTTGATCTAATGTTTACAGCAATTGGATAAGAAAATACAAAACATATGGAAACGAAGCGACGGCGACGTTACGAACGTCACAAGCTCGATTTTACTTAGAAAAACGGGGAAAATTTATTTGGTAGATTCATAGTAGTGCTTAAATTTGAGTTTATCGATCAAACAACACATTAGAAAGTATTTTGAGGGCTTATCGTTTTTGCTATTATAAAAAGTGGAAAAACTGTCAGATGTAAGTAGATCAAATTATACGCTTAGTTAAGCTGAGCCAAAAGACTTTCCATGCTTGACAAAAAATAAAAAAAGTTTTTGACTCCCTCCCAAGTTATCTGTCAAGCAACGACAACTCATATGTAAGGTTTTTATATATTGCTTTCTAATCTGTAAAAAATCAAAATGATAGATATCAAAATAATATCAATTATTATCTTAGAATGTTTTGCTCAGAAGTGACCCAGAATCAGCATAGGCCTCCTACTGGTCCCCAGTCAAAAGCAGAGAAATAAATTTTTTTTGGATTCACCTGGATTTCATCAAATATGTTAATTTTCTTTCACTTGTACTCGGGTTTTCTCGGCATGTTTTAAAATAATATTCTTATCTTTAGATCTTCCTAGAGTTTTCGAAACGGTGCGGTGAATAAAAAAATTTTCGCCACAAAAATATTCGTTGTGCGGTATACATTGTAATTTTCGGCATTTCATTGAAAGTTATGAAATAATGCAATGGAAGAAATTCACATTTTCAAAGATTCTCATCTCTATCTGCCTGTCTCGCCAAAAGCTTTCAACTTTTACGTTTTAACTGCAGTCAGTCAGGTTTTTAAGACCTTAACCGCCTGCCCAATAACCTCAACTAAGCTTCACAGGCTGAAAACTTGAAATAACAATTGCAATTTTCAATTGAAATACATGATGTTTTAAAAAATCACATTTACAGAGATAATTTCGTCAACAGAAAAATTAAAAGGATTTTTTTTAATTGGTAGAAACATTAACGTCAAAACCATGTAAACCAACAAAAAAAGCGAGTGTTAATTAACGGCAAGAGCAATCTTTCCGGCGTAAGTTTTTTGTTGTGCGTTGTTTTTATAAATTACCTCAAATAAATTTAAATAAAATTTAAGATTTAGGCCTAGTTTTTCAATCTCCGGTTATCTCTCCAAACCAAAGGTTTATTTCTATAAAAATAATTGTTGGAAATTTATTCTTGTAGTACCTACTAAAAATTTAGACAAAAAAATACATAAAACGTTACAGCTGCTATCAAAACATTTAATAAAAATATTCAAAAATTAGCAATTTGTTCAAATTTCAAAGCTTTGAAAACCACCCGAACTCCCCTTGGGCTGAAAACTTAATTCGGCTATTTTTAACTTACGGAATGATGGTGGATAAATGGATATATTATTGTATAGTTACATAAGCTTTCAATAGCCTAAAGCCTGAAGTAATTAATTGGAGAGTATAGTTTACCCAAAGGAAGAAATATATTTTTATAATAATTTTCTTCGCAGTCGGATAAGTAAGCAAACGTTTCGTACAAAGTTGTTATATTGTTTGGTAAGTAGTTTTATAGCCGGAAAATTTATTACGTCAATGTAAACAATGCTGAATACCTACTCTGTTAAAATAACTTATTTATTTGTTGCCCTTTGAAGTAATCAAATTATTTCAGGAAATAAGGTGGAAATTTAAACGAACAGGGCAAAGTAACAATTTGCATTTGGAATACCTCATCTTTAGAAAAAAAAACTGTTTTGGCTTAATTTAAGGCGATTAATTGTTGCAACAAATTAAAAGAGAAGAATGAGAAGATTGTAAGTGGTTAAATAAAACACAATCTAAGTGACAGTTAAGTGCTTCTTATCTGAAATAAATGAGATAGTAAAACAGACAAACTTACTAGCGGTACTTACAACTAAGAACAACTTGACAAATTAATGATATTCAGAAAGCACCACTTTAAATTAAGCATTCAAAACAGATTTTCACGTAACAATGGATACACCTAAATTAATTTGTGACCAATTTGTAAATGCGTGTGAGTAGCATTAAAAGACATGCCGAAGCCGAATCCAAAATTCGCATATAAAATTCCGTTGCAAATTGAAATCCCCAAGTAAAATTTTCGGTTTACTCAAATTAATTGATGTTATTGTGGTGTCGAAGGTCTTACGCGATTAAATGTTAGTTTAATCTTAAAATAAAATAAACAAGACTAACCTGAAGATTTGGTGGACAATGGTCAAGCAATTCCAGCATGTGACGTATATTTTGGGCATCCTGTATAACAAAATTAAGCTCCATGTCGAATTCGCCACCCACAAGCTGAAACAATAGTAGTAATTAGTAAAGGATTACAATCAATGCGTCAGTATAACAACTATACAAATTAGTTTAACTCTGCATCCCCCAGTATAAATAATGCAATAAATTTAAATTCAAATTTTTGTTATATTGTTAAGCGCAAAGCACTCCTAATAATTAACTCGAATATAATTAAACTCGGTTAAAAATAACAAAATTTTCTCTGGAAAATTAAAGAATAACGAAACATTAAAAACCAAAAACAAATTACTTTTTGGGAGAAGCAAACCCTGTGTGTGCAGGAAATTAATGTACATCCTCCAAAAACATTTGCGTCTTGTACCACTAATTTATTACAACTACGGAGATTTTCTACAACCTCATTAAGAATTCCATTTGTATCAACTAATGGGTTGGTGTGTAGTATTGCACACCAAATTATGTCAACAATTAGTGCTTACCTACCAGTTTCGTCCTTTTTATTTTAGTTTGATGTTTTCAACGCAATACTGATCAAAAGTTTGTTAATTAATGTGCATAAAATAATGGTGGTGTATTTCCTCGCCATCAAAAGAATATTTTGTTTTGAACTATTTTCAGTTTCGAGTTAATTTCATTAAAGCTCGTAGAAAATTTATTTTAAGCCCCTCTCTGATAATTAAAATTTAAAACGGGAATTTTCAAAAATTACTTATTAAAACACAATACTCGTGCATAGTCTCGAATTTGATAGAAACTGTTTCCCAAAGGAAGTGGAATACAATCTCCTAAGTTTCCCGAACAAGGATGCTCTCTTATTACCAGGAGGCTCAGTTTTCCTGCATATGAATAGGTATAAATTAAATTTGACGTAATTATGGCATAACAATGCACTTGAAATTATGTTTCACAATTTATTATAAAATAAATTCCAACAATTGCTTTCAGTTCATGTTCCTTTCAGTTCGACAAGAGTATGTTCCTGGATTCAAATCAGTCTAAAAAGATTCTTGATGTTTAGATCATTAACTTGAATGCGACCTTTATCTTTAATTAATTTTCAAAATTACAACTTAAAATGAATTTAGGTTTGTTTTTAAATAATTACAACAAGCAATTATCCTTGCTTATTTTAAAAAACGCTCATTTTATACTTTAATTTTGAAAATAAATTAAACACAGATAACCCCCCGTTGCTTCGATCATAAAAAACCATAAGATATTCTAAAAATTTTTTTGAATAGATAAGTCAGTCAATGTTATCGACAAATTCTTAAAATTTTAAATTTATTTACATAAATTTACCATTTTAAAATCTTGTTTGAATTGCTATTATAATCACATGAATTGTGAAACTTCAAAGGTTTTTGCTGAAGTCGAATGAATGTAGGAGCCATAGTTGATGATTTCAAACGGTTTTCAATCAATCTAGAATAAAAGAATTCGTTCAAAAAGGTTCTTTGCATTCAAATATTTCAATTTTCACGTTCTATTCAACAAAATTTATATTGTCGTAGGTAAAAACTATACTGTTTGCGACGGAAATAGCGGGAATGTCGATAAATCTTGTGGAGAAATTAAGGAATGAAAGGTGGTAATATTTCTAAAACTACTAAACGAAAAATACATTAGGTATCCTTACAAACACACAGACACTGAAAAAAGATCGAGAGCAATAAAAATCTTCAGCTGAACGAATAACAGTCGTTATTTCAGTTCTTCAATGCTAAAAACATGGTAAAATAACTATCAACTACTGATCCTTGTTTAGGGTTAGTTACGCCAAAATAAATTGCAGTCCTTCATACAACAAAGAGAGTTTCTTCAAGGAAACTTGGTATTTTGCTTGAACGATGAAAAATAACGATAGTGTTTTTTTCAAACAACATTTTCGATAAATATTCGATACTTTTATAAAATTTCATTAATAGACACAACAATTTTTTACTACTACAAAGAAAATTTTATTGTGAAAAAAAATATTAGCTTGAACAACTGGTTTTGTGTTAAACCAGCAAAACAATTTTGTTTGCTTCACCCAAAAATTTCATTTTGCTTAAAACGCTGTATTTTATTTTGGTTATATATTACTATGTTTTTTCATTTAAAGTTGAGGTAGTATTCAAATTTAAATTAATCCAAATTTTTTTATTTTAATTATTTTTGTAAAGTTCCATTGGACCATACCAAGTGATCGTTTTTTTTCTTCTATAGTTTATTTTAAAATAATTTTTAAAGTGTATTTGTTTTCTATATTCGATTTTACAATTTAATAAGCCCATTAATAACAATTTTATTTTGTTATACTTCATTTCAGTTGTTATCCGCTATTCATTTATTTTACTGTCTACTGCTGTTTATTTTAACAATTATTTTTTACTACATAATTATATTTGACGTTGCAGTGTTTATGTTCTCATTCTCCTTTGCACTCTTCCTCTATTATTCCAATCGTTAACATTTTACAAAAATAAATTAAGTTTTTTTAACAAAAACAATATTTCCACTTGATTTCATGACAATATATCAATTATATGAGTTTTTTTGCTCAGTTTAATATTTTAGAGTAAAACTGTAATCGATCGAGTTATATGTTTTGTTTATATGACTCTACTACCAAAAATCGTAGCTGTATTGCATTAATCTGACCGTTAAAATTACAAAATATAAATCCGGGGGGTCTGGGGGGTATGTAATGCCCTCTAGTGTGATTTCTTTCTATTCATAAGTTAAAAGTGAAGAATTATCCTGTTTTTGAATCCTAGGTGGCATTCCCATTCCCCAGACCCTCTAGTCTAATCTAGAAGATTAAACTATAGTTCGCCAGATTAAAACCGGATGGGTGATCATTAAGGAGCTTAGTATATGTGCCATCTCAGATATGCTGGTTCCTGTAACAGTTAGATTCAGCCCTAGATTGCCCCAATAGGGTTCCCCGGATCTAAGTAGGATCAGATCTTAAATATTTATCCTAATAGGGCATGCCATGCTGAAACCTGATCTGGACTCATATGTTAGGGAATGCACTAAGAAATTTCTAGTCGGGAGTTGTTCCTTTATGTAATCATATTATCATATACGATCGATATAAAACGGGAGCTTGAGAGGTCCCGAAAGATACACAACGCCAATCCGGCGGTGAGGGGGGGGGGGAGGTATAGAATATAGTACCCAATCACATCGGTTTCATCCCAAAAAGAATTTTTGATCAATTTTGTAAAATTAATATAAATCTTAATGGATTTAAATGCATTAAATTTGGTCTTCTGCATCAATGTATAGGTGCGCGTTTTTATTTAATTGTTTGTAAGAAATCATCATCACTCAAAGAATTATTTGAATGATAAATTGTTTTATAATTATTCTATTTTAGACAGATTAATAGGCAATTCAAGTAAAAATGTGTCTAAGTTTGATTAATTTCGTTTTTAATTTAAATTAACTTTCAATATTTCATAACATGATTTAAATGTAAAAATTATTAAATTAAAAGACAACAGCAAAACAATGGGTTTCAAAATGTCAGAAACTAGGAATTTTTAATACAAAACCATTTATCACGACGATTTTAATGGTTATAGTACATTAATTACTTTAAATTTTAAATTAAAAGTTGTTTTTTTTGAAATTTGAAAATAACATAATTATTATGTATACATTAAAAAAATTTTGTTTCTGAATCTGTGGTATTGTGTCGATGTACGTATTCCACAGGCTTACTTATAAATTTATTGTTGTATTGTTGAAGTCATTTCCGTTTCTATTGAGCGCTGCTTTCGTTAAAGTTTTACGAGAAACTCTGTAAAACGATTCGTTAAAGCAATTTAGGCATTGGTAATTACAATAATTGAAAAAGATTTGGAAGAAATTTCGTACCTACTCGCTTTGTCGAATGGAAAATTCCTGATTTAGATGTAACCAAAATAGAACCGAATTGTTCAAACTCTACTATGGAAAGCTATCATTACCATAAAATATTCTGAATTAGGATGAGAGACGAGTAGTTGATCAAGAACCCAAACTAAGTCATTTACTATGTTCTCGTGATGTATGAAACAAAGGAAGAATGCGGTACTTCCATTTAATGTTTTCTTATTTATCTGTTCCCGAGATGCAATTCAAAAGCCTGTACTTATAAGCAGATATTATATCACAGTAAAATCTGTTCAATAATTTTTTTCACTTATAATGTGGAAAAGTTGGTTAAAAAAGAATTCGACGAAATTCACGCAAAAGTACACACAACCACAGAATGGTCACGCCAAATTAAATAAAAGTTTGAAGAAACTCTTAATTAAATAATAAATAAGTCTTAGTAATACAAAAATAATGTTGGATGATTTTCTTTTTATATAAAAAATATTTAGCTTTATTTCTCGCCGAGCTGAACGACACCTCCGAAACTGTCAAACGTTAAAAATTAAAAAATTTAACGCCGGCATTACTTTTGTTAATCTCTTTAATTTTAAGAATAAAAATGGCATAAAATAGAAATTCCTTTCAACTTATCAACACATAAAACCCACTCGTAAACATTTTGACGGACTTTTCTCTCCGATGTGCCGTTTTTATGGGCTCATGTGATTAAACGACTTGCAATGAAAAACTCTCATTGTGGTAAGCTTGGTGAAAACCTTTTTAACGGTTAAAGAATACTTATGAAAAATTCCTTTAATTCGCAAAAACACTGCACTATTACGCTAATGTTTCAATTAAGCTCTAAAATAAAACTTTCATTATTAAGCGCAAGTAGGTAATTTGAGCTAAAGTTAAAAAATATCACAATGTGGTAGGCACTTGGCGAATTCATTTTGTATGATACCTTGAAAGGGAAAATTCACGTGGCAACAGTTGTTTATACCAAACAGGCAACTAAACGTCCTCATTCCCCTTGGAAAGTTGTTAGTTTAACAACGAACGGTTAGCTAACTTAAATTTTATGACCTTTTCAAATAGAAACTTTGGAAAACTTCTAATCTCGCGTCTCTTTATATAAATCCTTAAACCTATTTTGAAATTAACTTAAAATTGGATGTGTAAAATATGTACTATGTCGACTATAGTTTACTTTTAAAAGTTGTTCCTACTTATTATCTTATGTAAATGTGATTTGCTTTTGACATTCTACTTTAATAACGTAAACAATGTAAAAGCTCTAAGTTCACAGTTGTACTAAGGTACTAAATTTACATCTTAAGCTTGTGTTGCCATTATTTTGTAAAGGTAGAAACCTCATGACTAATGAATGCTATTAAGAGATGTCAGTTATTTTCAGGACCGAGAGTAACACTTGTAATTAATTTAAAGTATTTCAGTTTACTCAGCCGATGAATTCGAATTTATCATGTAAATTTGACTAACAAAACTATCTGTTTTGCTCCGCAGCGAAGTAAACCTATTATTACCAAAATAGTGAAATTATCAAAATAATACATAATTCCAACTCAACTGAACTAATTAAATTAAATCCATTATCGGAAAATTGAACAAATCAAGTATACGATGATAATCTGTATAAATCTAGGTATACCGGAACGATGCGATCGTCCCTTTTATTATTTTTAATGGGATCTTTAATTTTATGCGATTCTTTTGAAGATAAATCTAAATAAATATCAGATTGCTTTTTGAAAAGAAGCGATGCATATGTAAATAGAAAAAGATAAAGACAGTTTTTCTCTACTTTTCTCCATGCTTTAAATGGGCTTCCTTATTGCAAAAATTGGTAGCTTCAGGCTTCGTGTTTAATTACCGTGTGCTTGACTTGCGATGTCTAAATTTTATAAATTATGACACGAGATTAAAAAACATTTTCCGTTTTCAACATTATTAAAATTAATTTGATAATCGAGAACACGTGTATCGTAGCTTCAGCAAGCGTCGGTTGGCCCTATCAGATCTTAATTAACCTGCATCATCTAAATAGGTAGCTTTCACAATGGGGAATTCAAATATCTCGCAGAATTCCAAAAGTTACTGATACTGACTAAGTCGGATTTAGTTTGACACTTTTCGGTGTACATAAAAACATGCTTCAATTAGCTTCCCGAGGAAATTCTAAGTTTGCTGGAAAAGCTACTGTAATGGATCGGTACAAAAATATTTGTTGTGATGATTAAAAAAGTTAGTCACGTTAATATAATATATTAATATTGCGCCAATATTGGAAATCAATATTGCACCAATATTTGTGCTAGATGGGATGTGGTATAAAAAAAGTTTAAGTTTTAATATCGCTACCGACGATCGCTGTTTCAGATTAAAAATATCTTACAAGAGAGTGCAATTCACTTGATTGTTATAATATTATATTAATTTTCACAAACAATATCATCAAAGCAAAAATGAAAAATAATAAATTAATAAAAAAAAAGTTTAGTAATAATTGTGAATTATATTTTATTTTATATTTTTGCACTGATAGGATACCGGCGAATCGCTCATTAATAAATAATTATTATATGCTAATAGATAAAGTATGATTAATTAATTTATTTTAAATTCATTAATAAACATTGATATTATACTCAATTAATTGCATCGCATATAAATGGAACTTAGTACATATTAATTAATTTTCAGTTGAAAGTTAAACCACTAAAAGACCAAAAATATTATTTTTAAGTAAATAAAAAAACCGTGCATTAAAAGATTAAAATATCTAATGAAAGAAACAACATATTGCTGCTACTTGTGGGGGTCACATTGGGGGGTCGGTAGTAATCAACCGCCTCAGATTTCTACAAAAATTTTTGAAAAAGTGTTATTAAATAGGCTATATAAAAAATATAAAATCTGCGGAAAATCCGGTAGGTTTTCCAAAGTTTTCATAAATATTTTCTTTTAAATTATGCAAATGTTGAGATCTTAGTTTTCATCTTAAATTCAGCCATAATTAACCGAATACAATCTAAAATAAATTTATTAAATCATGTGAGCACTAGCACGGTTTTAAAGGAACTGCAGCCGGCTCCGCCCACTAAAACACACTCTTGAATCTATTTGCGTCGAACACACGTACCGTCAAAATGTGAAAAATATTGCTAAGAAGTTAATTTTAAAAATTTAATTGTGAAGTAACCAGAGACTTAAATAATAATTTTTTCTCACCCCATCGGAAAGCTCAGTGTTCTTTTAGAATACTTATAGATTTTGTATCCTATTTTGAAGGTAAAAAAAACTTAGTTTACTACCACTACCAGTGTTCCAAACCTGTGTAAACCTTAAAACACTACATTAATTTACCTTTGAACATAACATTGTTAAATCCATGTTAACGTCCATTGTTTTCAAATATACAGAACTCTTCAATAATGGACTAAAGTGGACAAGGCAAATAAAACTAGTTTTATTTTTAAGAGTTCTGTACATTGTTATAATATATATTCTCATGATATTTTTGTCATAAGAAGCAAGTACAAAATTTGTTTAAATCTTAAATGTGTATGTAAAATTTAATTTCATTAAATATTTTAAAATAATCTAACAATATTCGCTAACATTCAAAACAACTTCTTCTTAGCTTCTTAATATGCCTTACATCCTACATACAATGAGCTCTTCAGTTCAATCAATCTAAATTAAATGTTAATTAACTCGAACACAAGATGAGCTTTTGTAAAGTTGGTATTTTGTATTTTGATTTTAATTTGGATGTTAGGAAATTCAAAAATGACTGCGACATATTTTTTATATTATTAACTCTTTGGTTACCAGAGTTGGTATCGGATATCTTTATATTTTTCGATCAAGTTAAAACTGAAATGTTTTTTTCATGTTGAAGGGCTCAGCTTGATATGCGGCCAAGATCTGAACTATGTGGTCGCTTATTTGAAGTTATCGGAGATCGAACACGAGACTCATGTTCTTGCAGGTTGCCCTTTATTCGGAAAATAGTAAATTGATTTAATGAAGTTTTTCTCCGACATTCTATTAATAACATAAAGTCATTGCATAAACTTTTGCATATTAGAGGAATTCTGCTTAAACGATTCAAAAAGCACAAATTAAGCTTATTGATCCTAATTTATATTCCGTGCATGAATTGGCAAAGCTGGAATTGGTTATTTTTGAGTTTATACATCAGTACTAATATTTACTCAAGCGATAACTCGATCTAGGCCAAAAAATAATAAACAAACATGATTCCGCGTTGGTAATACCTTTGTGCATCCATTACCTTATAATGAATTTCAAGAGTAGCAATCACTGAACTAAGAAATGCCGTGAAATTCTATATTACAAATCTGAATTTCAAAGACTTAAAGACGGAGCTTCGATGTAAATTAAAAGATTATAATTTCGAGACTTTGTTAAAGATTTAGATAATTCGATATGTTGGAGTACTTCCAAAATTCGAGTCAAAAGTCCAACGTACAAGTTTAATTAAAGTTCTGCAACTTAGCGAAACGTTCCTAATTACATTCTAAGACGTAAGTAGGTTGAGATTTAGTTTTAATTCAATATAATCTTGTTTACTTGTAGAAGCATAACTTTCAAGTTGGAAACAAAATATTTGGGCGTCTTAGATGCTTCATCCACGTCGTACTATTTGAAATAGTTTATGCGAGTACGTTTTGACGATTAAAAATATCGGATGAACTTGGAAGGGAGTTTTCCTTTGCGTTTCGGTTATCAAATTCTGAGGATTGCGCTCGGGATTACAACTGCGACCTTCCAGTCAGGTTAGCATTTTACTCTTCCGACCTTTTAAGTTTTTCGTTTTCACTTTTCATCTTTTGGCACAGTTCTTTGTCGAGCGACGTTTAAGTTTATCAATTACTCAAAACACTTTCAATACTATTAACTTCTTTTTGTCATTGAGTAAAATTCCTAGCGCTTCTTCTATAGACCTTTCACTTATTCTCAATTTATAGACACCCTTATTTAGTAGTGACAAGATTTCCACTCCTTACTTAGTCACAAGCACCATGGCTTGGCAATAAATTTTGCGCCATCAGACATTTTGGCATTTTGCGTTTCAGTAAATCGAGTAAATCTTTTGGTTCAATTTTGGCATTCAACGTTTTTCTAAAAGAACTATAATGTAAATAATTGAGGATTTAATCAGATCGGCAAGATAATAGTTTGGAAAACTGATGAAGTTTTCCCGGACGTTTATAAAGCTTACCATTAAGCAATTAAGAAATTTTTAGTTTATTTGGGTAAACGAAAAAAGAAATTGAATCTGTACTGGTATAGCTTCATCTAAGTAACTTGAGATTATCTTGAAAACTGAAGTATTTAATTAGTTTCAAGTTAGTTGAACAAAACTTATTAGTCTCAAAGTTCGCACGAAACTTTTTAATACGGGGTATTAAAATCCATTAAAAGCTCGCGTGTGCTGTAATGTAATATCAACGTTAACACTACAAAAGATGGTATCCTTTTTAATATGTCCTGCCAAGCTCGGAAGCTTTCAGCTCGAATACAGGTTATTTGTTTAGTAAATTATTGGAAAAACTAAAAGGGTTAAAATTTATACAGGGCGCACGAATAAAGTCGTCGTAACAGTTTAATTGAAAGTAAATTGCATCAACTGAATCAATATGTTCGAGCTGGAAAAGCAACCAGGAGGACTATTATTAACGGAACGGGAAACGGCGGCAATAACCGACACCGATTATCAATCAAGCATAAATTCAGATTTCCTTTAATGGTACATTCCAAACGTCTTCCAGAAATGTACTTTAACTTAAATTAATCTGTGAAGAAAAGCTTCGTATATAACGATGGGAAAATGCATTAAATTTGATTTTCCTGAAACAAAGCTCAAAGTCATTAAAATAAAATACTTCGCTAAACATTCAATAATTTAACAATTTTATTAGATGTAATAACAATTTCGAAGAATAAATTTTACACGTCTAATGTGTAATTACAATAAATTAATGTGTAAGTGCCAAATGCACTTAGCTTATCTTTTCCCTTGGTTTCTTGTATACTACTCTGCGTGATTTCCCGATTAACCAAAAACTGGTTTTATTCTATTTTACTAGTTGCATGATTTCATGTGAGATTTTATAACTGGAAAATTAATTTTTGGGCAATTATGGGATTTAAAGTTAGGAAGTTAATTGAATAATTGATAAAGCATAGAAAACAATTTAGAAATAAATTCTTTAAGAGTGTCAAAAGCCGGACAACCAGGTCAATCGCTGACTACGTTCCAAGATTTGTTGTACAAACCGTAAGTCTGGTCGTAACAGATATCTATAAAAACCGTATTTTTTACTTAAAATAAATAATTGTAGGATTGCACAATATAATTCAGAGATAATTAATAACTGAAAGATTTTGTAAGAGAAAAAAAATTACAACATCTAGACGACATTTTCCGTTAATGTTCACTAGACTAATTTAATGCTAACCTAACCTAAATTTTAACAAATTAAACTAATTAAAGTGATAATAATTTACAATTTAATCTACCCTCAAACTACACACCCTCAGTAGGCGATGACGTAAATGTAAACCTTTTGGTTTCGCACAGTTCGAAAGCAACTTCTACTTGAACAAATTATGTTCACCGCTTTGTTAATCAAATTTAATAGACCTGAATATGTTTTGTTAGAGAAGACCATATATGTGTTGCCCATTACACAGTAACCAACTATCTATCCTGGCCTACGAGCAATATTAACTTAGTGCAGATGAAAATTGAAAGTTGGTAATTTTGCAAATTAACAACAACTTTACATTAAGCACACATGCTCGAAATATTTGATCACAAAGTTCGAGGATTTGAGATGTAACTATCCACTTTGAGTTTTAGTTGTTTGCGAAATAGTAAAATAAAAATAAAAGCAATAAATTTGTTAGCGTTAATTTGAAATCAGAGTTAAATTTTACGCCACGGGCCCTCGGAGAACGAGTGGAAGGAACGTATCGGATGTCTTAGAGAGTGTAGCAATTAGGATCCTATCCTATACGATAATGCCATTTGGGACAAGCTTTATCTGTCTCCTGCAGAATGGAATCTTAGCGAAGCAAATTCCTAGTAATCCCTTATAGCTGTGTGTGAGATTGAGTACAAACTTATATAGACGTTCATTGAAATTTACGAGACTAGGAAAACTTATTTGCTATACAGCTGAAATTGTTTGATAAATATGACAGCCAATGTTGAGAGTTGAATAATCACGTTATAATCGCTGAATGTATCTCGAGTTCGCGATTAATTTTTTGGCAGAGCAAATCTCAAATATCATTTAGCTGTTGAGAAATTGGGAAACAGTGCTCGTGGAACAAATGATACTTATAACTCTAAAAAGCAACTTGAGGGTTGTTGAAGGTTGATGTTAATGTGATACATTTTCGCCCATAAAGCAATGAAATGTGAAGCCGAACCATTTCAAGCAAATATGAACAATAGTAAGCCAGCAAATAAGTGGCGTATCATTGTGAACTAAACTTGTCGGGTGTAACTGTAATAATTCACATAGATAATAATTAAATGTCATCACGAGAGAATAACCATGAATGATATCAAAACTGTCCAGTTTTACCAAATTTGGGTAATGTTCGCATTGTTTAATTATCGTAACATCGCCATCACAAACGTGTAAAATAGCTACAGAAGAGATTTAAACGACGTGGATAAAGCTTCCTTCCAAAAGCAACTTTAATTAATTTAAATTAATGTTTGTTTGGTCCTAAGATCAGATTATTTATTTGTAACTGACGTCACGTAGGCCGTGATATTTTCTAAATCTCACTTAAGCTTTTCCCTTATAATACAAGCACCAAGATTTTATTAATCCATTTGTCAGATTATTGCGCTATTAATCAGGTTTGAGCAAAAAGAAAGAATTTGATTTTTAACCCAAAGTGCATGTATTTTGAAAACACAATCCATTCGGTGACTCGCCTGTGCGATAAAACTCGAAATTCACCTCTACCTCGGGTTTTCCACCTTCGGTATTTTTCTTATCTTGCTTTGTATCTTCAATACCGAACAAGGAATAAAATATCAAAGGGAAACTCCTCTTATTCCAACGTCCTTCTTTTGTGGTCAGTTGACAATCGTTTGCGTTCAATATCTACTTTTTATGACAACTGTAAAATTGGTGTTTACTACCCAAATCGGCTCCACCCCCGGAAAAATTAATTGGAACAAATTAGCATATAAATTGCGTCGAACATTAAAAATGTTAATGGCGAAACCACGTAATAAAATGTAATGTTTTTCAATTTATAGAGGCGGGCAATAGAAATTCGTTCAATTTAAAAAATGAAACAATTGGTCATTTATGATTACCCCAATGTAATGTTTAATATTGTAGCCCTTTCCGTGACTTGACTACCGCTATGTAATAAATAAGTTGGATTAAAGCCAGAAAACCGGAGAGATGGTTCCGGCTCGAACATTTATATAAATAAAATGGCAAACTTACTTTCGATAAAAGAAAACCTTTCCATTTATCAATTTAAACTATACGTGTCGTGCTGGTGCGTAATTTAAAACATTTCATTTAAAATTTTTCGAGCCGATACGCTAAGCCAGTTACGAACAATAGGAAAAATTTAACAAGCCTTAATTCTTTGCTCGTTTTAATAAAAACCTTTTTAATAAATTATATTGCATTTTTTAAATTTTTCAACAAACAAATTCTTTTCAAATTTCAAAATACAACTTATTGGCAAGGAATGAAAAATGTCGTCGTTAAGAACTTTCGCTTCCGTCCACAACTGTGATTGCGGCTAGAGATTTTGATTGTGGGTCAGCTCAGCTGCATGCCTGAGTTGAATGGGTCGCATTCTTCCAAAAATCAATTCTCATTATGTCGCTGCTGTAGTTGCATGGCATTTACGATAAGAAAATCGACAATAATGCAATAACCCTTTGGTTATATTGCATGTTTGGTGCATCGCTGATTGAAACTTTTAATTCTGTACTTACTAATTGAAAATTTCCAATAGATAAATTATTATCGATGTTCATCGGTTGTTCCCATTATGCTTTTCATGTTGCGCTTTTCTTTTTCTCCCATGTAGTATATACAAAAATCGTAGCTGATGAGGCAAGTTTGCGTTTGATAATGGAAGCATACAGCGGATGGATGTCACAAACCATCAGCAAAGCAATGCCTCTATTTTCGTTTGTGTAAACTTGGATCATAATCGAAAACTTTACGGATTAAGTTTGTTAAAATGAATTTATGTCATATTCAAGCTACCGAAACTCGAAACTAAATTAACTGATAAGTGTATCAGTGAATACCTTCATTCCTATTAGGGTCTCCAAATTCCTTTGCAAATTGTAGGCAATCTCTTAAAACAAAAATCTGCATACCAGCCAAATTATGGAGAATCGAATGCGGTAGAATAAGGGATACGTGGAAGTTGCCGCACGATATTTGTTTTTAATGAAAATTTTGCGGAAAATGTTAAATCGTCTATTTGAACTAAAAATGTTTTGATAAATTACACAGTATATTGTGTAAAATACGTTTACAGTTCAAGACTGGACTGTTGCTCGATTTTGTCCTTTGTATTAAAAATATAGATTTCCACTGTATTCTAAAGGTCTAATATATCAATTTTCGGATTTTCTAGCTAAGTTAGCATGCTACTAGAATGAATCGTTCGTGTTCATAAAACCAACAAGTGCTAAGGGTGTTTAGAAACAAGTGATCTGAAAGTTTAACACTAAGAAAACGCAAATATAACGAACTGGCTCACTCTTGGAGAAGTAATTCAAAACATGAGGTTATTGGAAAATTTAAAAGTGTTTTTTAACCGTCTCGATTCCCACTACTCAATTTGGCTTACCCAAACCGCTCTCGAGATGTAATCTATTAAGTCTTGAGCCTTCCTAAAATCCAGAATCCAGAGATAGTTACGCATTTTGCGAAAGAAGCCGGCAAGGAAGGAAATTAATCAAGTAAACAATCAGATTCTTGATATGTTACCGCTAATTTAAATTGTTGTTGTCTGATCTGTTACTATAAATCTACCTTGTTTATTAATTACAGCTTCGATATGAGCTAAACCGACTCCACCTCAGGAACTTAAAATCACCCAGTCTCTCGAGACTGAATTATAGCTAGCTACCGAAACATTTAGATCTATTGTTCGATACGAATTGCTAACACTCGAGCAATTTCAAAAGAATTAATGTATCTAGATAATTCAAAATACAAAATTGCTGAAATCTCTGTTTAAATTTAATGTAAAAATCAAAGAAAATTTCATTTTAAGGTAGGTAAGCTGCATTTGCTATTTGAAATTTCAAACAATGAAAATACATAAAATTATCTTAAAGATAAATCTAAAAGTTGTTCCTGTTCTTGAGTCTTGCGTTTTGGTTCATTATTTTAGCGAGATAATAATAAAACCGACATGTCGAGTGCGAAATGAGAAACGGAGGCCTCAGGTAATTACGAATTTCATGATTTTATGATTCACTGAATTTATTTCTTATTTACACTTTCATATCGACTTTTCATCGTGAAAGTATAACAAAATGTTCGTCTTTAAACGGAATTGAAAATACAAATCATTTAGAAAAATATTCATTTGTTATTTTCATTTCAATGCAGACTAGTTTTCATGTTGACGAGTATTCTAGTATGAAATAAAGTATGGAGCCTGAAAATAACAAATTCGTTCTTGTGGAAATTACTCGGGGATAGATGGTACATATATTCGATAGAAGAATTCAGAAACATCACATCATTTTGCATTAATCCATCTCAGTATTATTACAACACAAAGCAGCTTCATAATTTTTAAGAAACATCGTGGAACGTTAAAAAAGAAAAGCATTGCTATGAATACAATTTGACTAAAAAGAAAAATTCAAAACTTCTATTTGAAAATAAAATTTAGATACGAAACACAAAACTACCTACCATAAATATTTCAAAAAAATCACTGCTAACTTGCCCAGAGCTCTTTTTTTACATAATACGTTTTATATATCAATTCAACAAACTTTGAAAAAGAAATACCAAAGTAAATTGGAATTTCATATCATGAATATATCACTGCCCGGATTCCCTGGCAATGCATAGAAAGTGGACGTCATGATGTGTAATTTACAGGCCCGACTTTTTATGAAATTTGTTTTTATGGAAGAACAACACAATTAACTCGCAAATAATAAACAAGAAGGAAAATATCAATTAAAAATGCGCTGTTTGTATTTTTTGTAGCAACAAAGTGAGATTGAACCGTAAAATATTAAAAATTTCCATTCCAATTGCAACGAGATGCAATACATAATAAAACTTGGAAGTTCTCTTTTTAATAAAGTCGAACAAATAATGAAACAGTTTGCATTACTAAATTGGAAATCGGATAGTTCTATGTGCGATAGTTAAAGTTTCCTCGATTCTACTAATTACCAAAATCATCTGACATGTCGTGTTGTGGTAAACATCAGCTGCTGGGAAACTCGTATAGCAATTTCCCACTTGACCAACTTATATATAAATCAAAGCAAATAAATGTGAAGATGGAACATATTTGAAGACAACTAATAAAATTATTACATCAATAACAATTTTGCCACTCAAATCTCTGGCATAATCCGTAAAATACATAATCTCCCAGAGATTCCCTACAAGCTTAAAATATTTATATTCCAAATTTAATCTACCGGAACAAAATAATTAGATTCGTATTACGGACAAAGAAGCTTTATGAAAGCATTATTGATTAAGTAATAAACATTAGAGTAAAATAAGATTATAAAAGAGAAACAACAAAATTATGTTGCTTCCGAATACGTAAATTAAGGTATAAAAGCTGTAGGAGTTCTCGACAAAATTGTAGTACCAATTTCTAAATTCATTCAGTAAAAACCCAATTAGAAAAATAATGCAATTTCCCCAAATTTGAATGACATAATAAAATAAGAAATTTTATTAGGCTAATACAGTAAAAGCAAATTGAATTATAAAATAACAATCAATGGTGAAATTTGAAGTTGTAAAATGTAACATCAAATCGAAACAATCGCGGAGTAAACTTTTCATCCCAACTTCTCTAAAATAAACCAAAGAAAATTGTCCGTATAAATTCTACTTCAACATGGATTGCGGTTCTAAATAATTCAAAAAATGTAATTTCCAAAACAATAATTTTAACCACAATATGAAAAAACCTGAGCATAAACTTGATAACCGAACGATTAAAACAAGTTTGAAAATTCAACTGTTGAATTAAAAACTGAACAAATCTTTATTTTCCCGAACGAAAGTTTCCCTTTGGTTTACAAAAAATGTTTCTATTTTACACGAAATATAAAATAGTTAATTTATGCCAAATTTATTCTTATTTCCATTTCAGAAAATGTTATTCAAATTACCATAACAATATTGGTTTTTTCTTAAGAAAATTTTTAAATTTTTGTTTTAACGCTGGTGAAAAGCAGAAATTATGTGTTGATGAAAGCGGTACATGCAGACCAAAAAATACGAAATGTCGAGGAGCAAAAAATAATTCTTTTAAACAAAGAGAATTTTTTTGATCTAGGTTAAGAGCAAAATCGTTTATCTTGGTTTGTATATAATAATAATAACATTAACATTTCCAACTGGTATACCTCAGGAACATAAACTAAATAAAAATTTTTTCCATTGCTTTTCTATAAATATTTCAAATAGTTTTTTCAACCGAAAATTTATACGGTAAACTAAGCAGTTTGATAAAATTTTCTAATTTTGTATCATAAGAACAAAGTCGTATTTTCGATAATTAAATACTGAAAAACTAGCGAAAGAAGGAGGTTATGAATTAAATATTTTAAATATAATCCAATAAAAATTCATAATTTTTAAACAATCTTTATAATTAAATATTTAAATAAACAATTCAAATTAAATTGTAATTTAATATTATTATTGCGTTTGCCGTCAGCGCTAAGCGTAAAAAATTTTAAACGATAAAAAAACAATTTTTTAGTTTTACCTTTCATTTTTAGATAAAAATAAATATAATTTGTTATTTAATTGCTTTATTTAATTAGTGAAACGTGAACTTATTTTCTTAGTTTAAAAGTTATTTACAAAAAAGTATTAATTAACAGAATATAAATTAATTAAAACATTTTAAATAATTAAAACCAAGTAGGAATTTTAAAAGGCTAAACAAAACGTTAACAGGGTTGAAGTTCTTGGTTTCCCCACAAAAAAACTTATACTTCTATTAATTATATCACAGGTAATTTATATTAGTTGGTGTGTAATTAATTATTGCATTGTAGCTTCTTTTTCATCGCAGAAGTATACTAACTCAAACATTTTCAAATTTTTCTAATTAAGTAAAAATAAATTAAAAATTCTTTTCTACGTATTACTGTAAAGTAATGCCCAAAATGTTATAGAAATAGATTATGAACTAGTTCACTTGGTACTAATAATAAACCCAAGCATTTTTCACACATAGTCGAATTCAAGACCAGGGAAAGTTCCAGAAGAAATTTTTCGGGGGGTAGCAGTTCTCAATTTTCCAACTGTCAATGTTTATTTTTTGATTCTTAACCTTGTTCGGTATAGCATTTACGCTTATATTTTTAAGTTGCATTTAATCAAAGCTAATAAAAAGTTGCGACGTTAAACATAATATAAAAAATAAATTGAAAGAAAATCCTAGTGGTTTCCACATAAAAATTTGTAATTACTTTTTTTTAATAAAGTAAAGATAAAGCATAGGAGTAGACAACAGGAAAAAAGGATAATCAAGTTGCGCCAATCAATCAAGTTCAAGAAGGTAAAAATATCAATCAATCTGTAATCCATGTGACATTGACATAACAATTCCTGAAACCGAGTGTAATCTCCAAGTCAATATTTTTCACAAAAAATAACGAAAACGAACTACGCTTTTATGTTCGCTTACTTAATGAAACCGTGGTGTATAAAATAATATTGGTCATTCTACAAAAAATCTCCTAGGAATTCAAACCTAATATTCTCGTTATCGCCGGAACCACTAACAACAACAATTCTGGAGTTACTGTAAAACAGATTTTCCCGACTAAAAACTGTGACCAAGAACGAAATCCTTGAATCCCGAAAAGCACTTTGAATCTATTTGAAAGCACAAAAGCTGAAAAATTCAAATACGACGCAATCATTTCAATTTGCTTTCTTTGATGTTCAAAAAAAGAATTTATAACTCAACTGCTGGCAAAATCTTGAATGAAAACTCAGGGCTTGGAGTAGGTAATAAATGTTAACTTGTTAATACATTAATTAAGATATCTGAATTAACATCAAACTTAATTAAACTTCCATTGCCGTAAATATTATAGTTGAGCTGCAGTTTCTGAACTCCATTACTTTCCTCATCGTTTTAAAACTTATTCACGTTAGCATAAATAAATTATAAGGACGTCGTAACAAGCAAATCATCAACCATCATCGGAATGTCGAAAACTAAATATATTATTCAGCCTTTATTATTTATCTTTCCTTTTCAAATACATGCACGCTTAGTTAAATTTAGAATCTTACCCAATAGGGAAATCTTGCAATTTTCGATAAACTTTCTTCCTAGTATTTTAGATTGCATTCATGAATTATAAATTTTGAATATTTTTCAAATTACGGCCAGTGACCGTTCGATACTCTGCCTGCCAAGAGCGATGTTTGAAAATAAAACTGAGTTTAGCAGCCAATAACACGCAGTGCTTCTTAAAATGCTGTCGACATTCATTTCTTTTGGTCCCTAATCATATTTGATGTTTTTTTATTAGACAAAGCCATGTCTTCCCCATTTCTTCTGAGAGACAAATCTCAAGTGGTTACCGAACATAATACAAGCAGTTCTCGGCATTCAGTTTCTCAAATACCGTAAAAATATGATAATTTGATTACCACTACATTTTCATCCACGATATTAGCTTCTGTATACCAATCTAATGATAGATTAATAATATTTAGAGCACTGTGCACTTGTTTGTTTTATTTTACCAAGAGTCTTTGAATTATTCATCAATAAATTGCCTTTAGATATTAGTAATATAAAACGCAATATATAGCCAATAAACCTACTATAATTAATATTCTAATCATAAATTAATATTTTGAAAATATAAATTGAACCGGGCGAAGCCAGGTACTATAGCTAGCAATATATAAAGTTACGAGTCCCATCTGACCAACAATGATGAATTAGAATATGAACTTCGTATTATAATAAATTGTGTGTAAAACAATGCGTAATAACGAAAATTGTAAACATAATTAACAATATATCATTGTATTTTAATTGTATTTATACAGCATAAAAACAAAATATTATTATATTAATAGAAATTCGCATTGCCTATTTTGTAATGTAATATATATGTTAATTGTTACATATGTAAATAATTATAATATTTAGGATATTAACTTGGATAGAATGGTTTTAAATAAAACTATATATAATATATAAAATAATAATCCTTGTATGTAGTTCCTTTTTATAACTTGCAAAATTTTCAAAATGCCGATGAATATGTTAATAATTGTATTTACATTCTATCTGTATAATATAATCTATACTTTTATAATATCATAATATATTATGAATTTATACATATTAACATAAATTTATTTAATTATTCTACATAATAAAAAATTATGCTCATCAAAAAAGAGAGATTATTATTTGTACATGTTAAATTAGAATAATTTAATGACATAACTTACGTTATGAGATCAAAACTATTGATTTGAATGATTATAGTTTGCTATACTGTGGTTTAATTGCTTAAGTTTTTGGGTTCCTTTACATAATAATTCAAGGTTTGCCTGATGAGAATCCGAAATTGGAAATACTATAACCACAGTATAGCAAACTATAATAATTAAATTCAATAGTTTTGATCTAATAATGTAAGTTGTGTCGTGCAAAATTTCATAAATATTATCACATGATAATAATTTTATTCATACAAAAAAAAATATTGCCAAAAAATCACAATATAATTTCTGTTAGAATATTATATTGCTTTAGTAATTCATAAATAATAATTATTATCAATGTTAATAAGAGTATTAATTTATAAATATGTATGCATGTATTTCGCACTACCATGGAATATGGGAATTCTATACTATACCTTCCGGATCCCCCGGATTATACCACTGAGCCCAGGTTTGTATTTTCATAATATCAGTTTAAGCTAAGTTCAGCTAAACAAAATATTAACTATTGTTATAAGCAGCGACGGCGCCAGAGGGTGGGCACGTGCCCACCCTATTACTTGGAGTGCCCCACCAAGTGCCCACCCAAAATTTATACAAAATTCAAAAAAAATGTTAATATGTAGTAAACCGAAAATATTTTTACAATTTTTGTGTAATTTATAAATTTTGTGTGCCCACCTAAATATATTGGGCCCAATTTGTGCCCTCATTTCAAAAATGCTGGCGCCGCCGCTGGTTATAAGAAAGAAAGTTTTAATCCACCACTGCCGAAAAGCAAATATTGAGGAAGATCGATTTATAAACAGCGCCATGGGCGAGATATTTTAAAATTCAAGTTTAAGCATAATCAAATTTTCCGAGGGGTAAACCACGGTAAAAAATTGTGTACACCAGACTTCCTCCTGCTTCAGACTTCCCAAACTTCCCGGACTTCCCGAGACTTCCCCGGACTTCCCAGACTTCCCGAGACTTCCCCGGACTTCCCCAGACTTCCCGGAACTTCCTCAGACTTCCCGGACTTCCTCAGACTTCCCGGACTTCCTCGGACTTCCCCAGACTTCCCCAGACTTCCCAGACTTCCCAGACTTCCCCAGACTTCCTCGGACTTCCCCGGACTTCCTCAGACTTCCCGGACTTCCCCAGACTTCCCGGACTTCCTCAGACTTCCCGAACCTAAAGTAAAGGCAATCGAGATTCTTTTCGCAAAACAACATGAAAAATTAGCAAGAATAAATTGAATTATAAGTTCGCACTAAGTTCAACAGTATATTATAAAGTGATTCTCAGGCAAGATGACGATAACGACACAAAAAAAATAGAACGACGTGTGTTTAAAATTAACCATGGAATCAAAATGGGCAGCAACGCAACAATCTTTCGGGTGGCAGAATGTTTAATTTAAAAATTAATCAGAGAATCTTTACATTTTAAAATTATAATTAGTCAAAACAATGTAAAATCAATTTATAAATGTAAACAACAATGAATGAAATTTAGAAGTACAAGATAACAAAAATCTACATCAAATGTAATTAACACCTTGACGTCCAGAAGCCTAATAATAAGCTTTTAGCGGACTGTGCTTTAACTGCCGGTAGCCTAATAATAGGCTTTTGCAATTTCTTACATAAAATGCCGTTAATTAAATATTAGCGATTGCAAATTTAATTAGTATGACATTGATTACTAAGTATAAACATTATATGATATACACAATTGGTTCAACCACCAAAAATTTGTCAAATACTATTATTTACAATAGCATAAACATGCGCGTATATGTAAAACAAGGTTAAAACCTTAGAATATAAAATAGGAAGGAAGTAGCAAATGGACTATAACACATGCATCGAGTACGAGTCAAAAGTCGTGGGTAGAAACTCCGCCCATTGCACCACGTTTGTAATCGGTGACCTATATTTGTAAATTTTAAAGTTGAATTATGGTGAGTTGCAGTGTTTGTGGGACCTCTAGGATTAAAAAAACTATTAATTGTGGTATAACTTGGCACAAGTAAGTACTTAGAGTTATTTAACTAATTTTATAACAAAAACATTAATTTGTGAGGTTACTGACCATAATCTGCTTGAATCATTGGCGTACATATTACGAAGTAATCCTATATAATTATTTACATTAAACGCCGCTTTTATAATTTATATTTCCAAAAATTTAGATGAGAAAGGCTATTTAGTTGAAAAATATCAAAATTCCGGAATATTGGTCTCCAACTCGATCGTCATGCATGTGTTCAAAACACTTTAGTGACTATGCTACGCCCCTGGCAATTATATCAACCGGCTACCATAGGATACCACGTTGACTCGGCCTTGATATGCATACCTTCCTTCCTTCCTATTTTATATTCTAAGGTTAAAACCTAGAAGTAAAAGGCAGCTTGAAACTTGATACTAGGGTCATAAATTTGTCACTTTTATTTAAAATGAATACTAAAATTGTTTTGTAAACAGAAGCACTTAAAAATGGACCACTAAAAATGATATTTTTAGATTTTACGACTGTTTCTTTAAACGTAGTTGTAATTGTGCATTTACCTGAATATTTGCGGCGTCACAGCTAAGATTTTATATTACTTTGCCGGACGTCAAGGTGTTAATATACTACAGTTAAATGTTGAGAAGAACTTGCAAGCTGACAAATTCCTCAAATTACGATACACTTCGAATTCTTACTAGGTCAAGAATAAGATACGTGCACATTACTATTAAATCAGCATCTCTATGAGATTTAATCAGGAGCAGTCCTCAATTTGCCAACTGTTGACGTTTATATATTGCTCTATCCTCACCCCTAGTCGGTATACGAATGATTTAAAAAAATTATTTTCTCAGTTTTTAGAAGAAATGCTTGTAAAATTTCTATAATTTTGTTTGGACGGGTTGGCGACCACTGTACTAGAGTACCAATTAATCTGCTGTAAATTTGAACGAAAGACTTATTCTGTTGGGATGTTATGACTTGGTTTCCGTTCTAGGCGCGAGAGTGTTTATTTGTTTTCAATTACAACCTTTTAACTTTGTAGCTGTTGACATTTATTTAGATTAATATTTTGCATATTTAATTATATACAAAACCAATATCCATTGCGCCGCTTAAACGCGCTTTTAAAAATTAAGCTTTACTGAGTCAACATGACTAACGGCATGTTTTTGTTTTGACGCGGCATGAATGACTATTGCATTCAATAATTCTACGTTCAAACCAACTTGAAAAAAAGCTGTTTATCTATGGGTAAATGTTTTCAAATTTGTCATAGCAGCGGGCCCCTACAAATATTACCACCTCTGCAAAATACGGCCAGTCCGCCACTGCGATGATCTTCTTTAAAAGAGAATTGGTGCAAAAATAATTTATTATGTATAATTATTACGTTAGCACTTCATAAGGAAAATCAAAATAAAAAATAAAAAAAATTACAATCAATTAAAGTCATTTTGTCTGCACTCGCAAAACTGTCTATATAAAATTTTATATTAATACTAAGAAATTTCCAATTAAAATGGTATTTGCAAACAAATGAAAAGAAATAAATGTCAACACGTGTAACGCGATATCTTATTGAAAACAATACAACAAATCGCATTTTTTAGTTTTAAATTTAAGCTTCGCTATCCCAAATAAGCTGAAACCAATTGAAACTTCCTACATATATGTGTTTCTAACAGACTTCCCCCACATTCTACTTCCCCGGTCTTCTGAAACTTCCTCTGACTTTCCCGGACTTCCTCAAACTTCCCCAGACTTCCTCGGACTTCCTCAGACTTCCTCGGACTTCCCAGACTTCCTCGGACTTCCCAGACTTCCTCGGACTTCCTCAGACTTCCTCGGACTTCCCAGACTTCCTCAGACTTCCTCGGACTTCCCAGACTTCCTCGGACTTCCTCGAACTTCCCAGACTTCCTCGAACTTCCCGGACTTCCTCAGACTTCCCCAGACTTCCTCAAACTTCCCCGGACTTCCCCAAACTTCCTCAGACTTCCCAGACTTCCCCGGACTTCCTCGGACTTCCCGGACTTCCTCGGACTTCCCCGGACTTCCCGGGACTTCCTACAACCTGTACACCAGACTTCCCGTGAGATTTACCCCTCGAAATTTTCTTTATCAAAATTTTAAAAGCTCACACCAAAAATTTTCCGTATACTAGATATCCATAGATTGTGAGCTCACCCCAGGCCCTTACCTGGTAAACATAAATAAACATTTTGCCAGCCAGAGTATTCCGTATAGAATAATTTTCCGTAAGTAAAACTGAAACAAATATGTCTTGAATTTTCAGTAACTATAACTTCCATATTCATAAATGAATGTTAATGAGAATTCGCAGTAGGTAATGGGTATTTTGTGTTGGGTAGTTTAGATAATTTTTAGATGGGTTTGCCTTTTGAAGGATATATTTTACATTTGCTATAACTTCCGTGTTTTTGAATGAGCTTTAATGAGCATTTGTGCTAACGAACCTTTGTATCGCAGCTTCGAACACAAAAGAATAATTGTGGAGAGGGGAGGGGCAGGTTTCGCTATACTATAATTATTACTGTGGCTTTCGAATAAAAATTTAAAGGGAAAAGTATATTATACAAAGTAGATATTTCTAAATTCTCAATTTTATAATTTGGCGGGCATTTATCTATATCCTATAAATAAGATCGCAAAATTGCCGTTTTAAACATTCGAAAAAAAATTAATCCAATATTTTCAAATCCAAGAAAATTGTATTTTCATCCAAATATTCGTGCAAATATGCAAACGCGTAAATATATTACATATGATCAATAAGTAAGACTTTTCCTTTCATTCGAAAGAATTTACTGCTCAACGAAGAAGAAAATTAAAAAATGCCTATATTTTCTACAATAGTGCTTCCATTTGATGACGTTTATGTTTAAACCCATTCCATAACTTAGGAAAAATGAAAATTCCCTTCCAGGAAAGGAAAAATGAAGTGCAAAATATTTTATCAAAGCCGCGCAGGATTAAAAATTAAACAATGCAACATTTAATTATTTGTACTACTAAATAAAAATAAAACAATTTGAAAACACAGATTTAGATGGTAAGATATAAATCAAATAAAAATTAAATTTCTCAATCTCGGAGAGCTTTTTACATAAGCTGGTGTAGTTTTAACAATCAGAGCGTTGTACTCAAAAATTCCCTCTTCCGTGATTAAGTTCTTCTGAAAATTAAAGACATAAAAAATTTCAAGAAGCATTGTCGAGGACTAAAATGTAGTACAGTGCATTAGTAAAAATCTTGCTCGAGATTAAGTAATCTGCACTATTTCTTTTACATTGTTGTTCTAAAAGCTTAGCTGGTGGCAGTTTGCCAATTTATTTGTCTTTATCCACTAATGCTTCAAGTTATGGTAATTTTTAAATTATAAAGTTCTCATTTATTCGCATAAAATGTCCAAGACATCTTTTGCTTTCATAATTAATGTAGAAGAGTTAAAATTAACACACACTCGAGCTTTACCAATATTTTAAAAATAATTGGAATATTTTAATATTTTTTGGTTTATCATTTTAGGTGCTATGTCCAAAATAATTTTAAAATAAACAGATTCGTGCGATATAGGTGATGAAATTTGATATTTATCATATCAACATTTCAGAATAACCGAGCACTTAAGAGAAGATGCAAAACAATGTTAACAATTTTACTTGACATATCTGCTACGACACTATGACATCGTCAATCACAATTTTAATAATAATAATGCGTATCACCCAAGCTTACCCTACAGTGACAGATCTAGCTTTTCGGGGCTTGAAGCCTAGGCAAGGCTGTGCGCCCAAGTTGTAGAGAATGATATAAATATAATAATAAAGTTATACTGTAGAACTGTTTTGCATTTGCAAATAACAGGTTATTCAATACAATAAATTGTTGGAATTCTGTAGGTACCCAGTTCATCCCGCAAAATATGAAAGATTCTGTTTTAATCAAATTAATCACAAAATATATACATAAGTCTTCGGTCTCTAAATCCTGAGGGCCTGAGGGGTATGGAACACCGAATACCTCCAGTACACCTGCAATTTACACGTTTTAAACTTTGAAACGTTTTTATAAACTTTTATCCGCTCCTGCCTGCATAAGCATAATTCAATCTAAGGACATAACCCAACTTAAACCTAACTTAACTAAAACATTGTGGAAGAGTCTAATGCCTAAACCCCTAATTGAGTGAATCCCCGTGAATTAATCCTAAAATTTCACTAGGACTAGCTTTTCTAGCTTCTCTGTTAAGTTTCGTCTTCTTGTTTTCTCTTATTTCTTGTTTCCGAAAGCATGTTTTCTATCCATTTCTGATAGTTAAAGATTCTTCAGTTCTTCGCAAAAAAGTTGAATCTAATAATTCTTCTTACAGTACTTATAATCAAAGAAGAAGCACGATGACCACCTAGAACCTAATTAATTTTTTATCTAGAAAACAACATTGACCCAAGCTGGCAATAAAATATTTTGGGGACCGTCCATTAATATGTAAGAATAATGTTTCTAAATTTTGCCGCCCTACCCATCTTTCGTAGAGATTATTTGGAAAAACTCCCCTGCAGTAGAGACAGAATCTCACATTGGGTGTGGGCTGAAATTAATTTATAATTACTTTCTTTTTATCATGTTGTAAACCATCTTGGCATAAATGAAGTACTTAACTGAAATTTACGAAAATACAATCCTTATAGAATATCCTTTGCCAGTTGACATCTTTTTAAATTGTGCAAATCGTAATTAAATAATTAATAAATATGATTCCTGAACGAACGTTTATTTGTAATTTTTAATGGAACACTGTGACGTCACGAAAGCATGTATTTTAATTAATAATAAATCCTGTAAAAAATAAAAAAATGTCAAATAGCAGCGGATATTTTAAGGATCGTATTTTTACAAAGGTGATTACAGAAGTAACTAAATTATGTAGCTGAGTTCCTGTTAAGCTTTGTTCCTGCATAATCTAAACGTGTGTAATTTATGACGATGACGACAATATAATTGAAAAGAAATTGTAAATTTATTTCTGAATAATTATATATAAGTATTAAGAAAAACTAGTCAAATTAATTGCCCAATTTAAATGGAAAAAACTTGGTAACTGAATAAATTTGATTTATTTCTGAACACCCAATATTTCATTTCCTTTGATGTATTGTTTTTATACTCAAATCTAGAAACTGCAATTTTCTTAATGAAACTTCTCGAATTGATACTAACGAGGAAAATGATGTAAAACGCTTGAATAGAAATTTTAAAATCACAAGATTAATGTAATTAATTTCACTAAAATTTAAGTAATTACAACATAAAACGAAAATTAAATAATATTTATAGCGTCTACTTTATTTAAATTACGACCGCCCGACTTTTAATATTTGCAAATTTTCGCGACGCGGATTTTATTCCAGATAATAGAAATTGAAATTTTACACAATTTATTCTCGTAACAAGAATTCAATATGTTGTGTTACCGTTAACAATTGATTTTACATCCGAACAAATTCTGTATTGTGTAAATTTAATAATGAATGTCGATGTAATCGAGTATTTCTCTCGGCGCAGAAGAAAATTCATGCGTATCAATCATCTTCAATATCGGAAGAAAAGATAAATTCAAAGAACGCTTTTAAAAAACTCCCCACTCGAGTTACATTTTCAAATTAATTTCAAGCAATCGATTTATTCGGCTATCGTTTTCGCGTTACAAAATTAAATTCAAACTTTAACAGAATAAAATAATTTAATAATTGCTATTTTTGGCTCTTAAATTTCGTGTTGTAATAAACCGTCTTTCTTTCTCATCTTTTGTTTTATAAACTTTGCCTGGGGCTTTCCTCCTCACATGTACAGGGTTGAACTTATCTATTGTTCAACTTCCAGTTGACCATTCCTTTTTCATCCTTTTGGAATTTTGATCATTAATATCGTGTCGGTATTTCCATCCATTTATCATTAACAATGTGGTTGTTCTATCTCTCGATGTAGTGCCTGTTAATGCATATTATTTGTTATGTCTTGCCTCGACATTAACTTGCCATGTCTGATTACATAAGTAGTTATGCATTCTGAGTGTGTGGGATCCAGAGCACGTCGCTTTAATTAAACGTTCAATTAATTATTATTCGCATAGGTAATACTGCATTATTTTCAAGCTACTACATGAACGTAGATTGATAATGACATGTTTTGAACAGAGCCTTTGATAAACAAACTTTATGCAATTTGGTATTAATATGTAAACTCGCAAAATTAGTACATAGTTGCAATAATTACAAACTTGTGATGTCAAGTAAAAATCTATTGACTCGTCTTGCCAAGACTAGCCAATTATGGCAGGTTATGAGATAAATGTACGAAACTTAATTAGTGCAGCAAACGAGAAGATTTCTATTATAGAAAGTTTCTGATGAAACACATTTTCTTCAGGTTTTCAAACCTGAACTTTCCCTTTTCAATATAACCACCTATCCATCCGTAAGACACTTTTTTCGCATAGTGGACTGTAAAATTCAATTTGGATCGTAATAACCGACACCAGCCGTAACTAATCCAAACCTTGTTAAAGGTTAAATCTAACACAAAAATAATCAAAATCTGTAAAAAAATATGATAACTAATATCAGTTTTGAAAGCATTCCAAGATTTATTTCGTCAACTCTATTGTATTGACCCGGTCACTATAGATGAAAAAATGTTCCAACGTGGAAATAAATATTTGCATAGTAGCATTTCAGCTTTATTATAAATCGTGTATGAAAAGTTCTTTAACATCCAATGTTTGCGTAATGTCAATATGTCATCCATCATCTGAAAGATTGCATTGTCCTCTGTGCAAAATTCAGCAAAAAATAAAAAAGAGTTTAAAAAATTAACCTGCTGAAAGATTTTCTAAAGATCTTTTAAAATTAAATTATTTTTATTTTCTTAATTAACTTTTAAATTTTAATTTTATGACAACAAAATGAAAAAGAAAGTTCGAAATACTTAAAAATAGAAATATCAAGGAACGGAAATGGAAAAATAAGGTTAGAATAAAATAACAAAAATATTAAAAATTTGTTTAACTTCGGCTGAATTGTCGCTATAGGGAGTTATCTCTCCAATATAGCAGAAAGATTCGGAACCTGTAGAATAGTAAAAATTGTATGTTTTTTACGGGTGCAAATGAATAAATTCTCTGATTTTGTAATAATTTTTCTTTGAGGTGGACATGAAGCTTTTATAAAAAAAATAAAGCTGAGTGATTTTGCAATTTCGGAGCAAGTTTACTAATCCCTTGGGCATGACACTATACCCTAAACTAATCGAAAATTAACCATGTTTAAGAATCTGCCACTCTCAAAACTCACGAAGAAATAACATGATTTCTATTATATATTACTTTTAAAAATGAACTGGTTAAATTAACAGCAATTATGACTTCATATATTGCCCAAGTATTACTGCCTGCATTAAACTTTACAAGTCAATGTCTGCTGCTATTGAAAAACTACTTATATATTCATACACTTAACCTTGCACTACCACCCCCAGATAAATTATACCGAGCGTGTAAACAAATGTTTAAGTCCAGCTGTCTCAAAGTGAAAACTTCAGTATGATGATACTTTCAATGCGATTGTAGGGTTTCATTAATGCGTCAACTGATCTTTTTACAGTTTTCTAAACGACAAATTCTACCATATACTACATAATATAACTTTATAAATTCAAAATTACTTAAAACAAAATAAGTTAGTGGCGACGGCAAGGTATTTTGCGACAATCTTAAAAGAAAGTTTCCAAAATACGTTTTATCCCTAGATGAAAGTTTTCATTATTCACTCGAGAATAAAAATTTAAAAAATTCTTCAGGCAAGTTTTCGTTAGGTGCGGTTTAAATTTAACGTAGCTCTTAACCTCTTCAAGTGGGAGTACTTTCCTCGCTATTTAAAATTATTTTCTTTCATTGAAATTTTTAAAGCAACCTTAGCATTCATAATTATTGACTCGGTTAAAATACAAACGCACACCTATTGTTTACAAATTAATTTATAAAAGTAAGTTAACTGGAATGATATAATACATTAATTTGAACTTAAAATGAGATAAATTTCAAGCAAAACACAATAAATCAGGAACATTCCAGATAATTTAAAACAAAGGACTTTCTTACTTTCAAAATTAATGAAAACAATGTGGAAATAATTTTTTTTAGAACTTTACTTGGAAACATCTAAATATTGAGCCTCAGAATGAGCGTAGCAGAAACTTCCGAAACATTTTCAAAATCTAAATAAAACAACTCGACAAGAAAAAGAGCTCCTGAACAATAAATAGATCTGGAGTTTAAACTTTAAAGAGCGGCATCTCGATGATTTTTTTCCACAATTTATTCATATTGTTATCCATTGACTAATCGTAATGTTAAAATGCTGATATAACACTCTTTTCAGCTTTTCTATGTTAAACAGAAACCCAACGGCGACAATGTTTCTAAATTGCTACGGCAAAAGTTAATAATGGAAGAACTAATTAGAAGTATCTATCAAATAAAAATTTCTTTTGTAGATTAATCACCTTCAAAAATAATACTACAAAAGCTTCTTATTATGCCGTGGAGAAATTACACCTTCACGACCACTGTTTTCGATATCTTAAATTAAATGAGAATAAATCTGATAGAAAACTTCGTAAAATTGCAATATTTTATGCCACGTATTAAATTCTATTTAATGTTGAAAGATTTCGGAAGTGGAGGATGAACAAAATATCGATACAACGGAACGGTGTTCCGTTTCCGGTTTTGCTTAACAAGGGCCTTCCGATATATCTTCCAATCTCAAATTATTACTTTTTAACCTAAAACATTTCGGTAGCTATTTTTCACCCTCGAGATTTTTATTTTACAAGCAGCACATAACTTGTGCCTATTTTTCATCGTTACATCGAGAGAAGAATTTAACAAATTTCTTTTGAGACGTCTTGCCAGGCAATACGACGAGACGAACTCCTTAATTTGTTTTTAAGGCACAGTTTAATTATTTTTTGCATAAATCCGATCCTTCGTAGAGAAAAATTAAAAAATGCTTGATTATACTAATAAAGAACGCGATTCAAAGCTAAACAGCTCGAAACACGAAATAATGTGTTTTCAGATAAACGACCAAAAATATAGGTAGTGCGGATAATTTAAAATAATCACCACAGCAGCAAACACCGAATGATAATGTGTAGAAAAACTTAATGTCTGCAAAGTGACTCGTTTTAATAAAACCTTATAATCGAAAACTTATAATCCATTGTCAGTATAAATTGAATTTTCATCAACAATTTAAATCTTTTATTAACTCGAACATTATTACTTAGAATAAACTTTAAAGTTTTTAATTATAAACTTTCAAATCCAAATTAAAAATTTATCTCTAGTAGAGAACCTACACTACATAATCTCATTACCTGTATAATCTTCTTAGCGTGTATTACTAGACTATTATTCAGGAAAGCATCCAACATGCTCAACATATTTGGAAAACGCATAATTTGGAAACTTTAAATCGGTGCAAGGAAAATGTCGCATATTGTCGATTAATAGATTTTGCTGCGAGCACCGCATCCGAGCGGTGGTAAACACAAAATAAAAGATTGTAGTCTACTATCTACAACTTTCGTTTCCCTGTCGAGCATACAGAGGAGTGCAAAATAGAACTAAAAGTACAACTTGAAACAAATATTTCGTGTGTCATGAATGAAAAATGATTTAATCTTTGCTAAACAATTTTAATTAACATAATTATTATTGCTTTAAGGCAGATATCCTCTGTTCAATTCCAAGGTGGATTATTCTATCCGGGTAACTAACCGTAGTTTATCCTTTAACCCCAATAGTTTGTCCTCAAATAATTAGAAATCGTTCGATTTTGTAAGCTTTGGGTATGCTAACAATTTTCGTGAATATAACATTCCAGTTAAAATTAGTGCGAGGTCGCCCTTGCAAAATTCTCTTTCCAGATTTATTTTTGAATGAATTAAGATAGCTTCCCACTTTGAATAATTTCAGCTGCATGTCCGATCTTCGGTATCTCAACTTTGCACACGAATAATGGATGTGGCTAGGAAAATTCGCCACAATCACCGCACCAGCCAACTTTAGGTAAAAGTTATTTTAAAAATTCATAATTTCAGGTAAACAATGTAATAATGAAAATTAATATATGTATAAAGTTTGGGTCTAGTGTAATAGAAACTGTTAATAAATTACTAACTAGCTTGTTAGTTTAATCTGGACTTAATAGATTTCAGGTAGGTTTTGTTGTTATGTTGGGTACAGAACATTGTAAGCTATTAAGAGGATACTGAAAATTATTACATTTTAGGAACAAATATTGATTTCGTATAATCTTTCAAAATAAAATTGTTAATGGCAAAATATCTAATGTAGTATTACCATTCAAGGTCTTACCTTCACCGAAGTCTCCAATATTTAGAAGATAATAAAACCTTTTTCCATCCTACGGGATTTGAGCCCGCTCTACATTTAGTGCAGCTTGATCCCGAGACCTGAATATCAAAGTAGGCAGAAATACAAGTAGTATCTACGTAGCAACATCTAAATTTCGAATGTTTTTTATTCGGGTGATAAAACTACACGGTGGAAACACGCCATCATTCATATTAAATTCGCCGTATTAATTAAATCTCCGAATTATAAAAAAAATAAAGAAACCGTTCCTTTAAATTCGACTAAATGTGAATTGAGTATTGTTCCACTTTTTCCTAAAACTTGGAGTAATTTAACAAAAAGGATTCTCTACTACTTTAGTTGAAAGCAATTTTCAGCGCCCGAATCACGTAAACAGATTTTCGCAATTCCTTCGATAAAAAATCTATTCAAATCAAAGTTTATCACTCTACATGCAATAACTCTAAAATATGCCATTTTTATTTCTTCAAAAATTTCCAAAACGTTAAAATTATGCACAATAAAAATGATATAAGAGCGATAAAAAGTTCCTTTGTTTTACATCTGCTCCAAAAGTTTACAGATCCTACAAAAATCAATCACTTCGGCTTACAACAAAAATAAGAATTGATAAAACTACTTCAAATTTTGAAAGCGAAACTGAAAAAAGAAGTATTTTGACGCACAAATGAAAAATGTTATACGTTAAAGCAAAGTAGAAAAGTATCAATGATGTTTAAATGGGCTATACCGAGTTTCACTATAAGCTTGCTAAAAACGCGTTTTTCACCAAGAAAATAAATCAACCATCAACAACGACCCTTCTTCTTGCTGTCAACGTTTTAGTACAAGATGCCACAAATATCGCACCATGAAAAGTGTTATTAAAATTGTCACGCCAGAAAATGAAAAATCAGTTTGTCTAGAAAAAAATTAATTTTCTTCTAAATATCGGTTATCCAAATATGATTCGAGAAGTTAGTCAACTAGGAGAAAGTCAGTCCCAGCGGAAGAGAACCGTAAGAATTAAATCGTAAACTAAGCGTTCTATTTTTGATTTTTAAATGATTAACCGTTCAAAATATTTATAAATTAACAGAGCTTCCAGACGGTATAAATAAAAACAATTACACCGCTCCGGTTTCAGCAGCCCTGGGGTCTAAATGCTGAACCTACGCTCAAAGTTGAAGGATCCTGTTCAGCAATGGATAGGGTTGCTAAGAAGAGAAATATAATGCACTCGATTATTTACGCTAATTAGAGTGCACTTACAAATTTCATAATCATGATAAGATATGCGATGTGGAGACTTAAGTAATTGCTGTACTAATATGCCGTCTAGTCTCTAGTGTATCTATTTAATTGAAATGAAGAAGAATTTCAGGTAAAAGTGTGGTAATAAATTACAGTAATCATTGTAAAATAAAACACTAAAATGTTTGAATTAAATTTAATGCCAAGTAAACATAAAGATGTAATCAATACTGTTGCCTCAGACGTTTGTCAGTATCTTATTGTCGCTTTACTTTATTTCAAATGACATAGGGCTGACTTATTGCGGAGTTGGTTAAAGAAATTAACATGTCAAAACTTTGGTTTTCCAAAAAATGCGGATATAGATTTCGCAACAATAGATCAAATAAGTATTTTCCTTTTTGCAGGGTTAAACTGTAATCATTACAATAGAAGGCAGCTTTGTTTGATCATTCCAGACTAACATCAAGTCAGTTATTCTGTGATTAAAGAAATTGTGAAGAGAAACCTGGAATTTCACTTTATACGACTACGCTGAGCTCAGTTAAAGTGAGTTATTAACCGCCTTCGAATACCAGCAGCAGCTAATATGAACCCTAGGAGTGAGATAAATAAAAAATCTAGCTGTACATCTGAACAAAATGTTTAAAGGAAACCAGTACAAAATGAAATCACCCTGCGTTCGACTTAATCAGTGATAGATAATTTAAGGAATAATTTGAGAAATAGGGCATTGTTTACGTCAAATCAAAGTAATAACCCATATTTGGCCAGGACGAATAATGGTGTGGTTGAAACCGCTTAGACACAAAGTTGCAAGATGTCAAATTAGGGCTAAAACTTCGGTTATTAGTGGGCGAAGCAAAAACCTTAAATTTAAGTTTCGATGGAATTGTAAGGCATTCCATATAAGTGTTTTTTCTACAGTTCTGTACTCGGCAGCAAGCAAACTGTCTACAGATAAAATTTTGGCTTACCTGGAAGACAAATTAAAAAATGCAAATTTTGATGCACTGATAAAATTTTAATATAAAAAATCTTGCTTGGTTAATTTTTTTATTTAAATTGCGGTTTCACAAAATTAAATTCTTTAAAATATTAACAAACAAGAAAATCAAAGTTTCAATATACGAATTCGTGTCTATTGTTACCATCAACTTGTCATTCAAGTACAGACTGGCGTTCGACATTATCTGTTATCTGTAAGGACATTTGTTCTCTAATGTTCCATCTAAGAGGCTCCTTCTTATTTATTTACTTCCTGAATCTTTTGTGAACAAGAGCAAAGGGGAAGTTAAGCTTTTAAAAGGTCCGAGACGTTTCTTAGTTGGTTTTATCTCATAAAGCGACATTTATTTTACCGGGGTTCAAATTTCAAGGAGTTTATTTCATTTTATTCATTTAATAAAAAAGTTACGTCGCATTCCCTAATTTTCACGCCATCTTAAAATAGTTTGAGTACAAAAACCGATCGCTCCGAGAAAAAATAGAATAACTACATAGTCAAACTTTAATGCAGAGCCATTCCGGTTATTAATGTATGTATAAAGGTGAAGTAACTACCATTATACATAAATAACAGGAAAATAGATGGTATCGCCTTACAATCCATATTTCTGTAGTCTACATCAACAATTCCTTTTGAAAATAAAATCACAAGTCATATTCCACGTTCTCCCTCATATCTGGAGAGTAAAGTAAACATTGCGACTATTGTCATTTTGATCATCGAGAAGTTCTTTAACAAAACTTACAAACAGTAAAAAAAAACATTTGCGACATCGACAAAAGCGAAGTTAACTCAAACTGGAGCGTCTGCTTTAGGCAATTTTAAACAAACTCACCGACGATAAAAAAAAAATAATTGGAAGGTAACTTGGAAAATTTGTGCTTTTCTTCTAGCAAAACTCGAATTAATTAATTTAACAGAAAATTACAAGTTAAAGTAACCGCCAATCTAATAAATCATTAAAATTTAATTAACGTGAAGTCGTTTTTATTTCACGTCTAGTAAATGCAAATAGTAATAAAAAAGTCTTATTCAACAAGTAAACTTGGTTCTAATTTAAGTGAAAGATCAAAGGTAAGAAAAGTAAATGATTGAGTGAAGAGCAAACATAAAAGGCAGTGAGAATTTGCATCATCACTTTCCAGCAATAACCAGCCAGTCCGCACAAACCTCATAGATAATCAATTAATGGATAAAGCAGGCTAGAATAATGCACGAACCTTCCTTAAGGTGTTTCTCGTGTAAGAACTGTGAACATGCAAAGTGATTTATCGTGTCTGTTTTTTTTATCTGGCAATATTGAAGTGTTTGAGTTCTTGTACGAAACTTGAAAAGCAACCGAGTTGACCCATCAATCTCAAACTACAAACAAGGGCTTTACATCGTCAGTGAATGCTCTACATTTTCCAGATACCGAACTATCCTACATATTGAGGAAAGCTCTTTCCACTCTTATCAACTTCAACCGCAGTTTTTACAAATTATACCACGAAAAATTTTACCAAGTCCAATTAAGGTATCGGTACGTAGTTGCCGCAACTTTATCTAATGGAAAACCGACCAAGTTTAACGGCAAACAATCGTGAGTTTGCTCTCTCTCGGCATTTCCTATCAAAACCACCCCTTCCTTACGGTAAAATTTACCTAAAATAAACTACTTTCGGTCGCTAAATAAAGTACCGAGCTAGTTTTTTTCTAGCAAAGCAAATTAATTAAATTGAAAAAATAATTAACACAACTTGAAAGAACTACTAAAGTTTATATAGCTCGGATAGTTAATTACATATTCCAAGTTGGTAGCGCTGACAACAAAACATCCTGAAAACCACTTGAAACTTTCACCTTTCCAATTACGCAACAGCACAGAAACACACCCGTCATCTGTAAGGACGCCAATCATTCAAACTAATTAGTTTGTTGTAATTTATTAATATTGTAGCACGCAAATTCTGGATATCAAAGCGTTAAAATGTTAAGATTAAATTTAAGTAGGACAATGAAGCGCATAGAGCTTTAAAATGAAAATCCACCACGAAAAAAGTTTTATCAATATCCGCTAACCGCAAAGCAGGATAAATAATAAATAGCAAAATGTCAGCCCATTTAACAAGGGTTATTCAAAATTCTACTCAAATTATTTATCAATTCACTCGACGGCTGTGCAATATTTCTACGTGCAATCAAAAATTTTATATTAAACGTGACGTTTTGTTCTTCTTTTTAAATTCCTTTTCGACGACATCGCGACATACCAAATGCGTCATTTTTAGAAACGCCACTCGCATAAGTCTGCTGGATAATGCTAACTTCATGTTTAGATTAAAAGATTTAGTATCTATGTAAAAAAAGCGCTGCGTGAATATGAAATTTAAAATAAAAACAAGTAAATTAATGCTACAGTTTAGTTATTTGCTTATACAGCACGTTCGATGGTACAAAGTAATTTCAATTGATTGAATATTATTTCATTCTAGTTGTATTGATATTATAGACCTAATCCAGGAAATTTGAAAAGCAACCGTTTTCAATTATACAAAACGAAATGAATGCGAATGAAAACAAATCGATTGCAAATAATACAAAGGAAAAAAATACTTAAAAATTATTAAGCCCGCTACGGTACCATTATAATGATGGAATTATTAGTAAACTTCCAAAAAAGAATTTTTTAGTTTTTAATTCTTTTAGCTTCTATTCAAATTTTAAAATAATTCAGACGTTACAGCGAATAAATTTTTAGAAAATTAGAAGGAATCGGAAAAAGACAGATAGAAATTTACGGAATAAATACGAACTAACGATGATAGAAAAATTAAAGTAACAGCAATTTATTGTTATATAAAAGAATATATCCATAAACGTATGTTAGTTGGGTTATCTAACTGACCGTTTCTTTAATATCGGAAAATTGTGCAAAGTTTTCTTTTCAAAATCACATTTTTAATAAGTAGACTTCTTAATATTGGAAGTCATTATATATTTTTACAATTGAATATTTGATTTGAAAACGTTTCCACTCTTAGAGCCCCCCCCCCTTGCTTACATATGTATATAGTTATTGTATTTTGAGCAACCCCTTCGGATTGCTTTTTAAACAAATAAATTAATTACTTGGCTGAGCGGTTTGTGAAATATCTTTCTTTGTGGGTCTTTGTGAAATATCAGATGTAATTTAGAGTAACAAGTTCGATGTAATTTAATTAATTACTGGAAACTCCCGTTTGTAACGAATTTTATATCCGTTCGCAGGTATCTAATTGATTTATTACGCTTGCATCCAGTCTTTGTTGTAATTGAACTTTGTAGCTCCTTGGCAGATTATATGGAATAATTTTAACTGTTATTCTTATATTAAATTAATTTAATTAAATTAAATATTACATGCAGCCCACTCTAATTCAAACAACCCACCAGTTACTAAAGGTATGAATCCCAGTTACAGCTGAATTTTTGATTTACATCTTCGATTGGAATCTTAAAAAAAAAATTTAAGCATCCAAAGCAATATAATATGGCACCACTACTGTACAAGCTCACGAGCCGCCACTGAACTCATTTTTATACTGATTGAGATAAACAGAGGACTATTTAACCTGACAGAGTTATAAGTTTCCAATATTTGGCTTGGCTCCAATACTGCAGAAGTTAAAATTTCTTTACAACCAAAAGCTGGTATTTCTTATAAAGATTTCAATTTTTAACCAATGGATCAATAAAAAGTCGCAAAATGTTAGTTTTTAGGTACAGGTATAAAGAACAGAAAATTTCCAAAAATGTAAATTTAAAATCTATTTTACGAAAACGAAATGCAGAATAATCCAAATAGAAAAGATAAATTAGGATGTAATTTCAAAATGCGACAGGATCAGCTCCAGCGATCGCAATTCTTTGGAGATTTACACTGATAAAAATGAAGTTTTGAATCAAAACGATTATTCGTTTTGAAGTTTAATTTTTTGGTTTAAAAGAAATCGTTTTATAATAAATACTAATTCGTTTAAGTTAATGTAACCCATTCTTTTAAAACAAAACCAAATTTGTTTTAAAATAATTTATTTATAACAAACGTTTTATTATTTAAATTAAAAAAAAAATTATTTTATATGAGAAGGAATTTTTTATTATATTCAATACTTCTATTATTTTGCACTGAGAAAAAAATCGTTTGCTTCAAAACGAATTATTTCTATTCAAACCATTCTATGCATTCTATATGGAATAGAGCAAAAACAATAGTAGTTCTATTCCAAAACCGTAATAGTTTTAATTGAAATTACCCACTGATTTATCATCTTTCAATTTTGTATTAAAAATTACATAAAATGACCAAGTGGTTCGATTAAAATATATTCCAGGTAGGAAGTTGAACTTCCAAAAACAATTTAAAATTTTTTATTTAAATATAAAAGCATATTATTATAAAAGAGTGTACTTGCTGTATGTACTAGTTGTACAAAGTTGCAAGTTGAAGTTGCAATTTAGCAGTTTGGGTTTCATTGGAAGTAAAATAATATCTGATAACAAAATGAACATGTATAATATCCTGGTTACCTATCAGATATATCCCTCAGGTCAGTTGTTTATCAGTGTTGAATGTGTTAAGATCCAAGAACATAATTTACAATTTTTTTTCAAAATGGCCGATGAGAAAATGAAAGTTTTGTTACAAAAATGGGATATGGCGCACCTTATTCCAAAATTTGAAGGTAGGTGATATACTATATATTCTTATTTAATTAATTTATTTCTGAATATCAATTAGGTACATTGAGAGGCGCATTTAACGACAGCGAATTTATAAACCCGGTCATGTGTTATTTATAAAGGATGAGGATTTCTTCCCAATATTTGGAAGTATCTTGTTTATTTTGATAAATAATAAAAATGATATTTGTTTCATTTTGAAGCAGTATAAAACTTTAACTTGTGTTCGACATTACTGTGCTTATAAAGTAATTGAAGATACTAAATTAATTTGTATAAAACATAATGATTTAAATGTTTTTTTGCCCAAGTTTGTACATAAAATGTTAAATGAGACCTATATTATAATATAATTTACATTGTTAATATAGAAGAGGAGGAAAACATTTGTTACTCACTGTAATTTATATAGTGACTATACCAAATTCGACAGCCTGGTTATAATAATATAAGAATGTATAATGTACCGCATTTGTAAAAATATTTATATTTGAAGTGACGTCAAGCGAAGTTTATTTATATTATTATTTTTTAAAAAGTACTTCTTCGCATTAATGCGAAGAAGTACTTTTTAAAAAATAATAATAAAAATATTTAATTATAGTTTATTTAAAAATAATGAAATTATAATTTTTTTCTTTCTGTAATTTGTAGTGCATAATAATAAATAAAAAAATTTCCAAAATCATGTTTTTAATTCAAATAAAATTTATTAATTGATTCAAATACATCACTTTATTATTCGAAAGATTATTCCATTTCGAATTAAAACTACAATATAATTCACACAAAAGAAATTAATTTCAAACTAAAACTGTTTTTCTCTTGAAGTAAAATAACAATGTATTTATTTCAAAAACAATTTTTTATTTTAAATCAAACTAGGATGTTTTAAATTAAAACTATTACGTTTTCATATTAAAACTATTGCTGTTTTGAAATAAAACTACACCGTTTTTATTCGAAAAGAACCTTTCAAAACGAAAACTGTTTTGATTTAAATGTCATTGTTGTTTCCCCATATACAATGCATAAAATCGTTTGAATTAAAATAATTCGTTTTGTTTCAAATGATTTTTTTTCTCAGTGTAAGCTACCCAATAACTACTGCAAGAAAATTGTCAAACATTCAAAAGAAAGTGTTTTAAAATAATGAGCCATCCAATTATGACAATTTTCCTATGTTAAAAGCTACTGAATCGTATAGAAAAACAAACTTGTGGAATTTTATTAACAACAGAAAAGTTAATACTGGACTGGTAATTTCCAATAACTTTTCTGTTCAAATATCTTCTCCTCTTTATAAAATGAACTTAAAACAAACCTCCCAAGAATATTTAATTTAATTTTAATATTATTAAATCAAATATTTTCTCAAAGCAGAACTTCAAATGAAAACATTTCTACGTAAAATAATTTTGAAGAAAAGTTTATCTTAATCAAAATCAATAAAATATCTTTAACTGCCGCGTGAATGTGACCAACTTACACTTACTTTTGTGAAAATTAATTAATTAAATTATTAGTCGTTTGTATAAATATTTTATTAAATTTTTTGTTATACGAATTTGTTGTTTGAATAATACGTCGATAAGGGTGTTAAAGCTTAGTGTTTGCTATGTTGGGTGAAAATTTTATCATTTTCTCGGTAGATAAATGTACATAAGTTTTAATTAACCATTTATTCGGAGTCGGAAGAAATCATAAATTTTCTTTTTAAATTAGTTTTAAAACTTAGTAGTACAATTTCTATACAATTTATTTCGCGAAAATAAAATCCTTAAGTGAAAATATAAGAAGAGACAAATACAGTGACTATAACAAAGAGGCTTAAATAGACGTTTTCAAAATGAAGAAATCCCTCGCGAATTCTTTTCTGCTGGGAAATTTGTTCTTTTCAGAATCGACTCGAAATTTGACATTCCTTGATAAATCTTTAATTTTCAAACTTCGCAAATAAACACGAAGCATAAAAAGATTTGTGGCATCCGAAAAAATGAGAATTATTTACATATAAAATAGCGTGTAGTTTATACGCAATGTTGCTGTTATAACCAAACAACCCCCATAAAACGTCGAAAACGAGAAACCTATTAAATAATACAAAAAAATCCGATTAAATTTCTTGCTAAAAGACGATATTACAAGGGAGTAATACTTTCAGGCAGTAAAAAGATAGGAATTATGCAGTAAAAAGTCTATTACTTGAGGGATCTAATGAGATTAGTATTTTGCTCTCAAGAAATTCATTCACAACTAGGTCGTATAAAATTTTCATTTTTGATTAAATAATTTCGTAAGAGTACTGCAAAATGTACTCGTACCTACCCCGTTCACCAACAAACTCTGTAGTACAAACGTAACTTATTCAAATATTAACAGCAAAAATTTTCTTTTGTAATTAAAAATTCAACATTTTCTACTACAAATCAGTCTCGAAAATAATAAACGTCTAACAGTGTGTGAACAGCAAAAAGTGTGTTACCGCTGGGTTACAATAACACTAACACGTAAATTATACCTCGGAGAATTCACCTACTTCTCCAAAATGCTGAAAACTAAAAGTTAGAAAAGAAAATTGCAATTCTTCATTATTAACAAAACCGTCGACTGGAAGACAGCATTTTTGCAAAATTGTAGTTTAGTAAATAATACTACCCAGTAAAAAATATATAGAACAGTTACCACGTTAAAGGGACCACTGCATTTAGTAGCCAAAATAGTTTTATATTTGTCACTGAAAATCATGCCTGCTAATATTCATAGGTGCCTTTGAACTACAATAAATTAACCAACGCAAAGTTTATTGATTTTACAATAGAAGTTCACTTTAATTAATAGTACATTAGATAACAAGGGTATTAAAGGCAATTAATAATAAGTTTTCTCTAAAGTATTATACACAAATTTACACGCTTCAATGCTAGAACTTAAGCCCGTACCTCGAAAGCTTTCCAATTATAAAGTTTTATAATCACTTTACTATGAGAATCTCGTTAATCTATTCACAACCATTCGCACCGATGATAAAGGTGCTTCTTTCTTCCTCATAGGGTAATTAAACGTTTTAAAATAGTTTTATTATGTCCAGGAACCAGCAACCACATTTTGCTTTATATTGCGCTAGCAAAAGCAAGAATAAGATCAAAACAACTACTCCTAAAACATAATTTATAAATATTCATGCTATCTTTTCAGCTGAGACTGATTTTGGATACGATGATGTTGGTTGCATATTGTACTTGTGATTTATACGTTGTATAAACCCATATCCACTATGCAAATAACTATGACCGCTTTTTCAACTATATTTTAATGTCTGGTCTTCTATCATGGTTTATTTTGTTTCTCTTTACCGGAGATTTATTTTCAGGACATTAAAGAATAAATCTATAAGAAATATATAGTACAACCTATGTTCATCTACAGCATAGATTTAACGTCTCGAGACAAATTTTTCGTACTCATAATTAATAATTAATTTACTACCGAGTAAGTTAAAACAGATATCAACGAAATATAATATAAACAAGACGTGAATTTGACGAAATTTACATTGATAAATTAAAATAGAAGATAGATAATAATATTAGAACAAATTTAAAAAACTAAAAAGTAATTTTTATGAAAATATCTATTGGATATTTATCGTGTTTCTGGGTTATTAGTCGTCCTCAGTATCATATACACGTTATTAACTCTTAATTATGCAATGTTATACTCATTGTGCAAAAGTTATTGAAATGAATGCATTCATGTAAATACGAGAACTTTTATTCTACGAAATTGTTAAAATGTTAAAAATACATTTTTAATTTAAAATAGTTTTAATGCTGATCCTGCTATGTTTAGAGCTTTTACACATTTAGAGCACCTGTGTTTGTTTACATTAACAACAGCAGTGGAAAATTTTAAAATGGAGCGTTAATATCCTTATGATGGTTTTATTTTAAATTTAAATAAGTGAATTTGAAAAGCTTTCTGTGACCATTACGTGTCAGATGGATAGGGAAAAAGGGTAAATTGGATAATTGAATAGTTTACATACATTGCAACACAAAAAAGTTTTAATTCGGTAACAGCATTACTTAAAATCCAATTAATAGTGGTTTTAGTTGTAGAAATAGTTTATACGGACAGAATATACGATGCTTATTTTAATAAAATAATTTATATCGTGGAGAAGCTTCCAGGTGTCCCGACGTACAGAACCAATAATCGTAAAAGAACAGAAACTTTAATATAAACCAACACAGTAAATTGGAAACCCTCTACAAACATGGTTGGATATTTCCAAATCTCGATATATAATATAGTCCTTGTTTGTTCTTTGTCCTTTTCCTTGAAGAGCCCTTGCAGCTGCGTAACAAAATTTTAGCAAAACCTACTCTTCCTAAATAAATATCTTTCCTGCTAAAATTTTTAAATCATTGAATGACGGTACTGCAATCGGCCCTAACAAACAATTTGCGAAGATCTGCCCATTCCAACCAATCAAAATCAGTTTAATATAATTCGAGCGTTTTTTCCGCTAAATTATTCGAATCCGTTCTATAAATTTAGTTCCTCTAAATTATTTTCATTTTGATAAAATTATGTTAAATGGGCTTTCCTTCTTTCTTTTGGTTAGATTAGAGTAAAATTTACTGCAGTTTACCAGGATAACGGCGAAGTTTGAATATAATTTCAGTTGAGATAATAGAAATATTCCTTTTTGTGCAATTGGGTTCAATTTAAATAAATATTGTTTTTTAATTCTAAGGGATTCTTCGATTGCAAGAAATATCTGACGCAAAAAAATAAATTCGAGTGCAGCCTCACAGTCGAGATTATGTTGAAAAATTTCACATTAATAATTCAAAAATTTAACAAAAAGAAATTTCAACACCAAATTCGTTTAAAGAAATTGCGTTATTACATTTTTTATATTCAATATTGAAATTGAAACACCGGAGGCTGTTATCTACTAAATGTGGGAGCATCGGGATGTAAAGTGAAAATGGCCAATAATATCGTAATTTACATACCACATATTTATTAAACAAACACATAAAAGAGTCCAATCCTAATTTGTGCCGCACAAAAAATTCAGAAAGCTCGAAAATTATTAGTTTGTATCGCGTTTTAAAATATATACATCTATAGAATAAATCTTATAAATTCGGCCAATAAATTTAGGAAAAAAAATATGTAAATTACAGAAAATTTAAATTGCGTACGCCTAGTAAATGTAAAAATATAAAGCTGACTACCACAATTTACTTTTCATACAAAAAATTACATTCGAATTTAAACAGATTTGCACCGTTTAACATAATCATTATTCAAATGAAATTCGTCGAAATTTATTAAGAGTATTTTTTTTTAAATGCTTTAATATAAGGAACAAGCAAATCACAAAATAACAAAATATCCGTTTTTTGTTTAATTTGTTTGATAATAAAAATTCAGTAGTAAATAAGTAAATTTTTGAGAAAATTTAAATTTTCGCGAGATTCTGTGTATCTCATTTGTACGCTCTGCAAATAAGGGCACTGAGGAGTTTGAACAAAGAACCGAAGAAATCAGTTACAAAACAAATATCTAGAAATGGTCTCCTTGCACGAAAGCAAACTGAAAATAAAATGTTAAATAACTTAAAACGTGACACTTTTCAGGATACAATTGAGCAGAATGGTATGAAAGTGTCAGTTAAGATGTTTGTATAAAATTGCAATTTCCGTTTTTGACGTGAGCATGTCTGGTAGTGAAAATAAAAATACCAACATCGTACAATGAAATTATTTAAAAAAAACTTTTAGTAAGAAAATTTTACATTATTTATAAAAGATGAGGCAATGTATTTTGATAAAAAAAAGCCTAGAAGATCTAAGGCATACAAAGTGCTTTCAAAATAATAAAATTATTCTAACATCCAGTTGTCTAAATTACATTATTGATCTACATTTCTCTAGGTAAGAGAGATATAAAAATAAAACTTTTGAAAATTTGTAATGCTTTTCATATAAGCAAAAATGCCACAGGTCGCCGAAAGAATTTTCTTTTATCCAGTCAATACAATAGAATTTTTTTTATAATTCTTTGTTGATTTGCGTACATAAAGACTTTTAAAAAAAATTATTTCCAATAATTGGTAGGGGAGAATGGGATACAATCAAACTTCAACTTCAACAACTTATTATTTTTCTGGTTCTGGAGATTTGCTAGTATTCTTTGCATTTTTGGGCGAAATCATTATTATTTCATATCCTTTTCCTGTAGCAAACAATTTTTGACATAAAAAGATTCTTTAAAAATAAGGTTTGTATGATTATGTTCACAGGTGATCTATTTTTTTTATGGCTATTGTTTGTATTAGTTGCGGCTGGTACGGTAAGGTGATTGGATGCCGCTCTTGAAGAGTGGAATATTAAAGACGTCCAACAAATATTTTTAATTTTTTTATTATTTCAGCTATTTCAGCAGCAAAAATGATTGCTAGGTATTTACTATATTCAGTAGCGGTTGATACGGAAGGGGGGAGTAGACAATGAAGTGGCGCCCTCCAGAAACATAATATTCAAGTATGAAAAAATTTAAATAGTATCTACCTTATTATTATTGTCAACTCTGATCAAAATGAATGTGTATATAATGTCCCCAACTGCTTTTGAACCTAATTTAAGAACCCCCTGAGAGACCGGTTGAGAGACCGAAGATTACCAAAAATTTCAAAAATTCTATAAGAATTATTAATACCTGTACAGCAAAATTTATCAGTGACTTACCCTTTAGTTATTACAAAGTGTGCTGTAAAATTTTTTTTGTCCAAAATAAAACACGACAGCGTAGCGTTAATTTTATGAGGGTTGTTTGTATATTAATAATAATTAATATATTAAAATATAATATAATAATATTATGTTTCCTAAAATTGTATGCTGAAATAAATTAGAGCGTCTTTTCTTAACGTTCAGTTTCAGACCTTGGTATATGACTACAAAATTATTGCATATTCAATTTTCTCGAAGGTTGTTTACTACAGAAATTAGAAATTACGTACGGAATTAATAGATGAAAATAAAGTCCAAGTTTTAAATTAATTTACGGTCGCAATTAGACTGTAAATGTTACCGTTTGTAATAAACAATTCAGATGAGCTAATTGGTTTATTATCAATGAAGAAAAAGTAGTTTGGCCTTTTTTTTTCCCTAATAAATACAATGTGGTGGGTATAAATTAAACGTTGTAATAACTTTTTAGGTGAAATAAAACTTACAAAACATCAGTTCGGTTGCACAAATGCAATATGTATGTATGTTTCGTTTAATTATTAATCTGAAGATGTCATGTTTTTGTGGTGTCCGTTTCATGAAAAATTGACGATCGTGAGTTACCGAGGTAAACGATGGTATTCGAACGTGTGCTTGAGTTTTGTAAAATGTAGAAAAAATCCATTATACATTATTACGTTTATATGCTGTAGTTTCAACTACGAATTAACCTTCAGTTAGTGGCGTGGGTTCTTTTAGACCCCATCTCTGTATTAATATTTTAGGTGAGTTGGTGTCCGATCGACCTCACGGTACTAACTGAAGGTTAAAGTTCTATTAATTAACCTTTGAAAACAACAATTTGAAAAACTAAGATAATTATTGTATTCTTTGAATTCTTGAAACAGATTTAAGAATTCTCAAGTTAAAATGAAAGTCATCAGTCATAAACTTACCCATCTCGCCGTTTTTCAAGAAAAAATATTAAAATCTTACCTAAAACAAAAAAAATATATTAGTTTCGTGTTCTTAGTTATTATTACATTTAAGACTTGCAAGTATGAAAAAATTCAACGTTTTTCGGTGATATCTTTGTTTTGCGACTTGAACAAAGGTCATCTAAGAATAAAAAAACTTCTGGAATGGTGAAATCCGACGATTTCAAAAAAAAGTCAGCTTTTTTGTTCTGGAAATAACCGGCCCCAAGTCATACATATGTAACAACCATTAATAAGTCTCCGAATTTTCCGTAGAGAAACTTAAACTGCCATAAATAAAGCTGACAAAAGATTTGGTTTAATTAGCAACTTTTAGACAGGATTCTCTAGTTATTTATCAAAACTTAAGTCAAGCGCATAAAATCTATTATCTTATTATCTAAACTGTAAATGTTAGCTTTGCGGTTGTTTTAGTTCTGTGATTCCCTTGTTTGTAATTAATTGACACGCAAGTAATTTATATATGGAGAATACTGAAACTGACAATGAAAAAATCGAAAAAGTTTAATTAACGTCGAAAAACTAAAACCGATCGTATTTTATTTCGAATCAGAAATTAAACTATTTTGCCTTATCAGATGTGTGCTAAAAAAAAGTTATAAAGGAAATTCGTAAATCCATCAATCTTTATCAGTCAGCTGAACAATATCGTGTACAAGATGGAGAGCAAGTTGATGGATGACAGTGGTGGTCAGCTATGGGATTTTACTTTAAGTGAACTTTACTTGCTCAACATTGAATTCGATTCTTTTGAAGAAAATTGTATGAGTAACTGAAGATATCCGTCAAAGAAAACTCGGCGCTTTTTTCTGATTACCGCGCATTTCCTTCAATTACGAGATATCTCCCTTGCTTTTTATTTTAAAGTTGGAATAGTATCAGCGCCCGCACAATTACGTGCAATTTATCTCATCAGTCGCATCCCTTACGGATAAATTCTCTAATATCTGTTTAAATTGATAGGGGATATTTAAGGGTGATTGGAAACTGATGAGGTTAGGTTCGCGTTGTCAAGTCAGGCAGTTGATGAGGGTGTAAACTGTAAACGGTCATCGCAAAGATTAGGCTCAAATGCAATTATTTTAAATAACCACAATTGTAATTAAAATAAGTGATTTCAATTATGCAAGAATTGACTGAAACGTCCAAACGGTTTAATATGAATCGACAGAAAACGAAAACAAGGGGTTGCCATAATACGTAGTTCCAGAAGAATGTCAAATCTAAACAAATCAAATTGTATATCTGTAGAGAAACGACTGTATTTGTGCTTTAAAATTCTACTGACACAGTAAAAAGTTTGAAATCAGTAAAAGACATCGTAACTATATTACACAATCGTTCAAGAATTGGAAAAATGTAGGTTCTACGAGAAAGTAGTTAATAATTTGCAATCTTGCACAATTCCTGAATATCCAGACATTCATCTAAATTTCTATTGACGAATTCCATCTAAAAATAAATTTAACTTCCAATAGCAGAAAAGTCGAACAAATGTAATTATCTGGAGAAAATTATTTCTTTTGCCATGTTTTTTATAAACTCGCAATTTAGATAAAATAAATGAATTTCGAAATAATGAATCGAATTTCATTTTTGAATGGAAAACATAATTTAATAAAAATTGGTAACCGTATACGGTGTAAGATGTGCCGCGGAAAATTATAGGGAAAATTTGTCGTCGGACAAAATCCATGTAAACCAGTAGAATGACGTTGAAATTAAATTTGTTTAGTACAATTGAAATTTAAACGCCTAATTAATTTAACAACCTATTAGGAGATGCTACCGTCAATTAGTATATCTGTTGAAGCTTTCAACGACCACAACATCAAAATGCGAAAGGTAAATGTTAGCCTGCCAACTTTATTCATCACTTGGAAAACCGCAACATAAATGAACTAACCGGGATATTATAAGAAATATGTCGAAGTTGAGTTCAATTTTTTTATATCATCAATTTTGGATGCTAAGCAAACTTGACATTGATAGCTTTTCAATAATGGATAAAATTATTCCACAGGAGATATTAAAAGTATCAAAAATGCTTTTTATAAAATAAACAAATCACAAAACTGTTTTTACTTTAAAAATTAAACACAAAAATGGATAGAAAAGCTTTCGCTAACCGTCGCGTAGAAGTTTATTTAACTAATCGTAAAACTTGAGCAGATGGTGACGTCAGGATTTACTCGTCTTCAGAAACTTCCCTTTCATCAACACTTTTTTCCAATATTGATATTCCTCAAATGCACGAAAAAACACACTAAGCACAAAATTGAGCAAGGTTTGATTTTTCTAACACACTACCAATGTGTAACTGAATGTAACTTGGTTTTTCTTTTTCGATAGAACACACATGCAGAGATCTTAAAAATAAGTGCTTTTGAAATAGGGTTGCCAACAGGTCACTTTTATAGAGAACATCTTCTCTTTTTTAATCAAAATTTTTTGCTTTTTATCTTTTTCCATTTTTATTCCCACCTACTTAACTTGTTCTCTTTTTTGCAAAGTCAATTTTGTTATTTATTTCATTTTTGTATTTGAAAAAGCAACAGTTTTTACTATTATATCGATTTGTCGCTTTCGTCGGGCTGCGGGCAAAACTTGATTATTTCTGCCACGAATTCTTTGATTTTAATTTTTCGATTGACATTTGATTTTCGATATAATTTCATATATCATATCTTTCACATAACATTTCTAAGGCTGTGCAGCCTGAATGCCAATCATGAGGTGTCGGTAGATTTAAATTGTATATTTATGTATTTATTACTTGATGGTAAGATCGTGCAGCCCCTAACATTTAATGGCAATTGAACGATCCTAAATGAAGTTCACGCATCATTTAAAATTGGCACCGAAATTAAAATTCCAATAGACCAACAACTGCATCAACGTATTTGAAGTTACTTGAATTTTTTTTCGTAATGTTAATATTAATTTTGCCATAACATTCTATTTTTTCGTTTTCCGATAAAATAGTATACTCCCCTCTAATCAAAATTTTTTCGTTATTGAACTTACAGCTTAGTAGAGCTGTGCGTCCTATTAAACCTATTAAATGAAGTCCAAATTCCTGCCAACCCATTATTATGTAGTCTTACGTTTACTGCTTTCGAGTTATGGATCAAACTGGTTGAAAAAATGTTGAAAAATTTAAAATTCCAATTTATTGCCTTTTTTTCGTAATTTCAGTGAAACGAATTTATTTCATTTTCAGTTTCATTCGAAACATACAGCTTTCCGGAAAACCAAAAATACCAAATAAAACTTGGAATTTTTCAAAATTTTCTAAAGCAATTTAATCCATAAATCGAAAGACGTTGATTTCAGATAATAGTTAGAAATTAGTTAAAGCAGGAGAGGCAGGAAGCGGACAAGTATATCCGATCCACCCCAGGATTTTATATATTGTCGTGGATTTTTCAAGATATAAGAATAGTTTTTGTAAAAAAATTGTATTTGTAAAGTTTAAAACTATTGTTTGAATGTTATAAATATTTTATTTAAAAGAGATTTTAAGTTGGCATTTCCAGTAGACTGATACAAGTTGTTGGTGTATTGAGCAGAAAACAAAACTTTTGCTTGTTGTTGGGCCTTAAGGGGTTATGCCTACTTAGAAATTCAAAATAATCGATTTTTCGAAAACCTCATTTTCTTGAAGAATATAATGTTATCCATGTTTGGTAAAAATTTTACATCGATCTGATTATTGTTAACAAAGTTATACTGCTTGATATACAACATTGCGTTGTAGTAACTTCGTATATACTAATTTATTGTTTTTCGCCTATGAGTAAAAATTATGTTTGCCACACTTATGACACATAAGCACAAAATTTATGACAAGTATTTCTAGAACGTTTCTAGTTTTCACGGGTCATAAATAATTATTGGTTAGGGTTGCAAAATATTTTTTTATAATTTTACTTTACTTTAGTGTAAACTGCATTTAAAACTTCAATCGCCGTTTTTGAAAAACTACATTTTCAAAGTCGGTGGGCAACATATTTCAAAAACTTGTGCAGATATCCATTTTAAATTTTGTGTACTTCTTTTAGACATCAAAATCTTGTCCTTAACGGAGGGATTTTTTATTTTAATGCGTATTTTTTATGTTATGGGTGAAAAGTAACTCTTTTTTTTTACAAAAATCGATATGGTAACTTTGAACAGCTGCCATTTTGTCAAAATTCAACTTTTAGAAAAATGGCTCCGTTAAGGACGAGATAAACTTATGTATTTACTATATTTTTTTGAATTTTTGATTTTTGATAAACCGATTCCGCATAGATTTGCCCACCGCAAAATGCATTTTTAAAATAGGGTCGTCGAACATCGGCTGTGGATGGATAAATTTTTAATAATTTTGTACAAAAAAATTACATTGTATTTTTAAAATAATGTTCTTTTGAATAAAATAATTTTTGTGCCATAAAATATATACACTTTTCCAAAAAAAAACAACAAATAGTCGCATTTTCTTGACCTCCTAAGTAGGCATAACCCCTTAAGCTAAAGCGGACTTATTTATACGACGGCGACGTCCGCTAGTTTAAATCCATTTTAAAGGCGGAAGTTGCTTAAACTTTTTCATTGATTAAATTAGTAATAAAATAGGAAAAGAAGTTAAAATTAGTATTTTGTATGAAAAATTGGTTGTTTACGTGAAATTATGGATGAACCTGGACTGTGGAAGGAAATAATAATAAAACGGAAGCTGGAATTTTGTAATCTGGAAATAAAAAAAAATTGAAATTTAATACAGAAAGCGGTAAGAAATTAAAATTTATTTATTTTCATTTATTTATCATTAAATCAAAATTTATAAAATAGTGTCCATGCTCATTAAAAGTGAATGTTTCCGGGTGGCGATTTTAAATAAATTTTAAAATATAACCCCGATCATTACAATATATTAAAAAAAATAAAAACACAAGGAAAACATATAAAAATAAAAGTTGTAATAAAATTTTAATTTCAACAGGCTACAGGCGAAATAAATAATGAATTAATTTAACACTCACTTTACGAGTCAACAATTATTTTTACCGGATGACCGACCTTACACCCGACCATAAGGAAATAACATGAGAAATACATTTCTTTCTTCAACGCTTTTTTGTTCTTTTCCGTTGCAAAAATTTTGACTTAATTAAGTGATTATGTTTTAACCCCCGTAAAATTTAATAAGATAAGGCACTCCGACTATTCGCCTATTCTAACAGGTCCACTACGATTATTGGTACTAAATACTACAGCTTTTAATACTTTTAATGGTATATTACATTACAAGGGAATAGGAGAGGTTATTTATAGCGTTACCACTACCCGCAGTATTATTTAGTTTTTTTGAAAGTAAAAGCTGTTTGACGTTCGTAGAGGATTTATGTTTATTTAACGACTAAGTTAATTTTGCTCAATGATAATTATAAATGATGTCGGTTTACGAACTAAAACTTCCAATTATAATAAAAAATTAGGTAACCCATCGATATATTCTAGTGCGTACATCAATAATTTATAAATTAATTGCCAATATTCGAAGGCGCTTGTTTAGAGCAAAATTAAGCCATGAAATATGCCTACGCTTTCATCAATAATGCAGATCAGGTTGATTGTAATAGACATCCTTTGAACGCGAGCTTTAATATACCCACCTTAAACAGTTTAAGGGAGCATACTGAATAACATGCGCATAATTAAATAAATTAAAATTTATAACGTGACAAAATAATTATAAAATTATGTATACCATATGAAAATTGGGCGATAAAATCAGTGTTAAGTGGAGAAGGTAAACATAAAACACTTTAAATTTAACGTAATCGAATTTTATTGAATTTATGCCGACAAAGCAAAATATGTATGTAAAACTAGCGTTTTAGATGTTGTCGCTGATCTATAATTCATTTCACGTAGGCATATATCGAAAAAAATCTGCGTTCTGGGCGCGAACCTCCGATGTTAATAACATCCCTGGAGTGCGCACGCATTGTCAAATTGCGATTATCTATTGGTACAATTAAGTAGGTAGGTATTTGTTATATCTTTTCAAGATCAGAAATAAAATCGATAGTTTAACATAATAAGTAATATATTTTGCTATGTTCGACGACGTAGTTACTGTTTACATGTCAAACAAGCACGAATATTAAAAAGAAGAAGCTGTGCACAACATAAAATATGTTTAACGGCTCATCCCAGGATTACAAAAGGAAAACATAAAGAATGTTAAAACCGTTTTTGTGGAAAAAAATGTTTTACTTTTAATAAACAAATTGAAAATTTTAATAAACTTATAAGAGCATTATAAAACACAACTCCCAATAGGGACATAAAAGAAAACAATCCTGATATCTCCGACTGTAAAAGAGGGCATTCCATTGAAGTAGAAAATGTTTGCCATTATTCTTCTGTCTTTTTACTTTCAAATAACGGAGAAAAAGTATGTAAAATGTCCGTTTTTTGTTAGAATGTCAAAAACACAGGATATTCTGCATTTGATGAGAAATATTGCCGTTTATGCTACGTCAATAATAATAGAAAAAGAGGAGGTACCCTCTTACCATTTTATTGCTTTCCTTATAAAAATAATAAATTTTTAAAAGGTTTCTAATAGAAAATCGTATAAGAAGTTAAAAGAGAAATTCGACATCTCCAGAGATGATCACAACCGTGACCCACATAAAAAATACTAAATGTGTGGAAAAATCGATAGTGAATACACAATACTAAGGAAAGTCGTATATTTTAGTTCACGTGCCTCAAAAGCGACGTGACTAGATTGGTAAGTTCCAAAGGACCCATTATTCTTACAATGTTCATCTGATGGAGACAGATGAATTCAAAATCAACCATACTGTCACCGAAAGTATCTCGACAAAATGAGATCTTTTCTAAGAAAAAAATTTTGTTAGTTACAAACGGCACTTACCGAAAATGCTTTCAAAAACACTAAGCACTGAATTATTCCTTCCATGGTGTCTCCGGTGAGACAGAAAGTTCCAGTTAAGTGTCTTCCTCGACGACTTACAGCAGCTGTAGTTGCCAAACTCGCATGAACTAAAGCTCTTTGAGGTAAGGAATTGCCGGCTGCCAATGCAGGCAATGGCTTTGCTGCACCCATTAAACGTTCTATCGAGTCCATAGCAGCATCGACGACTTTAAACACTCAATTAATCCATCACTTTCTCACACTGATTTTAAAATATTGCTTTAAGCTGTAAAGAAATTAAGTCCGAGATAAAGAAAAATCCATCTTAAACTTGCAGAATTTTGACAGTTCTGGTAATGTAAGAGCATTGTTTAAAATTTAGAGAGCAAGCACGAATCTGGAATAAAGAAGGAATATTTAAAACAGAAACGCGATGAGGGATTCGCGTCACGATATAATCTTTTTCGGACTTTTAATCCTAAATTGCATATTGTATTACTGCGTATTGTGTTTTCAAGTTCCACAATGAAGATGAAAGCAACACTTTTACATTAAAAAACTCAATTAGACAGGAAACAAAGTATGACATTATTCAGCTAAAATACATTTCGGGAAATTTTTAGCAAAGCAGTGGTTTCGCTGTGGTACCACCAGACCCAACTTTAATTCGGTCTATTTTTCAAATTTTCATTCGTAAACACGCATTTATGTGTGTATCTGTATAAAATAAAGTTACTTTCTAAATTTCATTACTAAAAAAATGAAAGCTTTTAGAGAGCCCAAAACAAACTCCCGCTGAAAGATTATGCAAACATAAAAGTTTTTATGCTAAACGACCGAAGCGGTATCACTAACTTATTGATAGTGCTTCCTTACAGATGAAAAATCCTTCCTAACGCAATTAAAGTTTTCATTTCCAAAAACTTTAAAAGCACCCTTAGGCTGAAAAATCTCAAACGGAATTTTTTGACGGTTTTCTAGTTTGTTATGCTCAAACAAAATATAAAAGTAACTAGAGAAAATGTATTCGCAAATTCAATTACAAATAACTTTTGTTGTCAATATTGACACAAGGTTTATTTTCACTCCAACTCCGCCTCCGCAAAAATAACATAAGAAATTTTTCTTTTATAAACTCATAAAAAATCTGATGTGACCACACATGACTTGGTTTCTCCTCGAGCAAACCGGTGTCCACGTATTATTTTAAAAACGTCCGGCTTAGGAATATTTCGAAAAAATCCATGTTTTATAGATGGAACAGTGATTATTTTTGTTTTGTAGATTTACGTTTTTCAGATCGAGGAAATATTCTTACGCTGCAATTACGTGACGTGAACTTCTATTACGGTAAATAAAATCAAAAAATCCTCGCCAATTTATTAAAATAATTTTATCGTCTCAATTGCATTTAAAGAAAATTCGACAAATATTGTAAATAAAACACCTACGGCTAAATTGTGTTGGCAAGCGATCAATTTCGGAAGTTCAACTTTGAAGGAAGATAGAATTGCAATTTAACGCCACGAGCGAGATGTACGATACTCAATATCGTTGATATCTCCTTGGAAAAAAGTCGATTGAAATGTAATAATCATTAGAGCTGAAAATCTAATAGTATCAAAAAACTTCTATTGCTTGAAAAAATGAAAACTAAAATTTTTTACTCCTAATTTTCCTTGCGAAGAGATATCTGGTACCATCTTCCTCAACCGTCGTTTTCTTAGATTAATTTATTTAAAATTTTTAATTTTCCCACCCAAAGTTCCAAGTTCAAAGGAGCTAATTCCCATAAAATTAACCTAAAATGTTTTATTAAAGCTGACGTAAAAATATCAAGAATCAAGTTTATTAAAGTAAAAATTACTCTTTTGAAATCCAACACAGTGAAGTAATTAACGTCGTTATTAAGAGCTGTAACCTTATTTCGGATAGTAGCAATTTTTATAATAAAAAGCGTCAAGCTTGGAAAATGCTTATTAATCGTACTTTTGTTGTGTTGTTGTATTTTCATACCACGTTTTAAAGTTAACTCCGTTCTGGTTTCCAGCAAAAGAAAACCCTCAACTTGATACAAGCAAAATTACAACCAAAGGTATTATTAGCAGCATAATCCCGGAAACAATTTCAAATATTATAAGTAAAACTACAAAATATTTTATGAAGCAATCCACTTCATCAACAAAGGACGAAATAATATCGGTTCGGTGCACACAAAAGGATTTTAGCCTTCTACGACGCAAGGAAAAGTTTGTTTATTCGCCAAAAAAAACAGCGTAATTATTTTTCAATACGCAATATTTTTGATAACTTCTTTTGCAAAAAGTAAATTTTGCGTAAAGTACACAAAAGAAAAACAAACACAGCAGAATTTGTCAGGGAGTAAAAACAACTCTCGATAAAGGTCTTATATAATCAAATCAAAATGTTTGCAGAATGAGTGCAAATAAAGATCGACTGAAGTTATTTTTTCCATTTGAAATTATATTTACCCACCAAACTTAAACTAAAATAATAAAATTACCAAAATAATGTAAATGTGATTCCCAAACAAGAATTAAATGAATTTATTACGAGTCAATTCGTAGTGAGCATAATGATGTAAAAAATTGTCCCCTATTTAAATAAGTTATTTAAATGAACGGAAAAGTATTCAAGTAGTCGAAAATATAGTCACCGAATGTTTAAATATTCTTTATCTGTTTCGAACACGTAATGCTATCTATTACTCCTTGTTAACGTCAGATATAAGTTGCCACTTCAAAATGACAATTTGTTCCAACCCTTATGATTTAATATGCCTACCCGAAAACACTTATATGCATTGCTTGGTATACTTAACCACGTGGAATATGAAATCATCGCCTGTGACACCTGCACATTAATGATACATTTGCCCAATTTAAAATAAAATAAGTCTCATAATGTCCTAATTATATAATCTACTATTATAAAAATAATATTTGAGAAACTGCGTGGATCATGGAGAACAGTGGTAGCTATGAGCAGAAAATTACAGTTTCGGGTCCCACTTTTTAGAATTTTGTGACTTGAGTTTTTCAACAAGTTTTCTGAATTAAAATCAAGGTTTTCACTTTTACTATTTCTTAAGTTAATTTAACAGTACTTCTGCAGATCATTTTTTAAATATTAACGAAATACACCCTGAAAACATTTTCAAATTTAAAACAAAAGAAGGATAAAACTAAGTTAATAGACTACCTATCAGAGTTTGAAAATCAAAATTACAATTAAAATCACTCGAATTAGAGTTCTTTGTTAAATTCCAAGTTTTGAATTTGTTAATTTTGAAACACGTTAATTTAACGTTGATTTGAATGACGTGTGCACAGTGAGTGCCCGAAAAGTTTTGAAAATCAAAATTTTACAACTGAAATCAGAATTTACTCAATTCACATCCAGATAATTTACAACTTAATCTAACAATTCATAATGATGCCAATAATGTGTATGCACAGCGACGGTAGGTAAGGGGAGGACAAAACAGAACATTAAATTTTAACTACGTTGATAATATTATTGATCTATTGCCAACTTTGAATAATTATTTGTTATAACAAATTATGAACCTGGCTGAATCTATGTATGTGTTCGTCTAGTTTCTGCATATCATTTGATTTAAAGTTTATAATTTTTGTAATGTACTTTTAAAACTCTATTTTTAATTTGAAAGATAACTACATTAAATTAAATAATTTATTTCGTTCTGTAATTAAATTAGTAACTTTGTATTTTATTTAATAATTAAATTAGTAATAATTTATTTTTGATGAAGCATTTAAAATAATCCGGTATTTTATTATTTTATAAATTGATTTTTGTTCACGATTGTTTGGCCAACTGTAATTTGTTAAGGTTTTGTTTGTTGTCAGAATATCATATTTTAACTATTATAATATTACCTATCTGAAATGTTGGTATATTTATTATTTAATTTCGATGTTTAATATTTCAAATCGACCAGAGTTATACTTTACGTAACGTTAAAAATTTTGGGCCTGTTACCTCACTATACTATTTATTTTGCTGTTCGGGAAATTGCAGTTGCGCCTTCCTTCACTTATATTACCTTTTAGTAAGAAAGAACTACTGTTCTCTGATTTATTGTCTAAAATCAACGGCTTTCGAGTTCAACCAGATTAAAAAATAATGTTGAAACTTCCAAGGTTCCAAGGTTTAGATTTTCTTATAACTGAAAACCCTGCAATTAAAACAGCGTTTTTTACATTTATTTCAGTAAAATAAATTTTAACGAATGCGTTAGCACGAGTTTTAATTAATGAAGTTGTATTAATCGAATAAAATAAATTTTAAATCTCTTAAAAACCGCTTAGAACTAAGCAAAGATATAGGTAATACAATATAACCTCTTCCAATTCTTTTGTTTTGCTATTACGGCCAAACGATTCAGACATGCAATTTCTATTAGAGCAACTTTTTTGCTACGTACGGCACTGAATTTGTCTCTTGGTAAATAAAAATATCCAAGTTTAAGCTCGAATAGGAATAATCGATAAGTTGACATAGTCCGAACAAACAGTTCAACCCCGATGCGGGTTCGTAGTAGATAGAAAGAAAATAGAAAAAAAGAAAAGTGAGACACAGCTTAGATTGTTAACAGTATTTATTAAAATACTGTATCATCCCCAAAATACACAGCAAATTCTGGAAGTGGAAGAACGATTTATTTTCGCAAATTGAAAAAGCAAGATATCCTCGGACAGCTCGAAGGAAGGAAATAACCCAACTTTGTATGCTGATACCTTCTGCAGTAGATGAATCTCCAGATTTATTTAATAAATTCGCAGAGCGATCAACATCATCGATATTTTAGTATTCACCTACCGTAAAGAACGGTGATAGATACTCTGCAATAATAATGACATTTGTAATAAATTTTAAGATTTCACAATCACAAATCATTATTTGCTGTGATGTATTATAGCTGACTCCGTAAAAACTTTTGTATTTTATGGTATACTAAAGCTTTTGCAAATCTCTTACAAAGACGAAAAATACTTTTGTTCGATCTGTGGCACTGGCAAGAATACCTGTACGAAAGAGGCAAATTTTAAACAAATAAGAATCCCTTTTCCGAGTTTTATTTCATTTTATGCAAATCGAAAACTACCCCTAAAATGATGTTAAAAGTGAGATACTTAAATCGGTCACGATCTTCACATTTTTAAACACACTCTATTTGCGCCTCGTCCATTAGCACGGATATAACTTTGGTTATACGGTAGATTTCCCGTGGGCGAAAAGCAGTGTGAGTAATCATATGAGCCGGGTGCGATGACAGCCTGTCCGATTTACCTATGTAAATATGAGGGTTGAGCCTTTTATACTCACACGCAGAACTCTCGACGCACCATTCAGAGTACGTAACTTTCGTTCTCGCAATGCTTTTCGATTACTCGCATGTGTCGATTCAAATTTTTCTTCTTAATGTTCCATCGCATTCAAGCTTTTTCTCCTTCATCGTATAAAAATCTATTAGGGATTTTTTTTTATAAAATTAGATTATCTGTACTCAAAAACACGTATGCCATAAACATAAGAGGATTTTACTCGATCAAACCAAAAAAAGAGGATCAAGTTAAAAAGTCGATCTAACAAAAAAGTCAGAATTTCCTACCAACTCCTAAATAATCTAGAAAATCAATTAAAAACTTTTATTCGTGTTCTATCCACTTTTAACCAATTTAGTTTTACAACTTGAAGAATTTTTAACTTGTTAACTTTTTATCACTTTCGTTATATTTTTCTTTCGTATAAAAGATGAAAGACTTTTTAATGCTTTCAATAATGTATTTTACATCACGTTTAACAAGTATTTAAATTTGCAAAAAAAAGTTGTTTTAAAGTACTCAGATTCTCCACCGTTGGTATTCAAAGATGTGTGGTAAGTCACTCTATCAATTTTCCATTTATGTGTGTCACTCACAGCTGTTGTTGGTCGACCCATTTCTTGTTAATCTACTACTCTCCACCTTAAAGATGCTTTATTCATCAGACATCAAACTATCGGATAATTCTTCATAAAAATAACGCAATGTGCAAATCCATTCTCACTTTAATTAGAATGCTGAAATAAAAACACGGAAATAAAAATGTACGTTCCCCGAGATATAATAAATTCAGCTCTCAAAAAACATCAACACTCAAAAAATAACTCGATTAAAATGCCAACCAAGCAAAAATTTATAATGAAGAGAAGAAACTGTCACCATTTAAATTAGAAATTTGACATTTTCGCAGGTCTAAAATTTAAAAGTCTACATAAATATTGTTGGACTAAAACACACATCGTGTATTAAATTTAAGGACACTCAAATGCTTTTACTTGCTTTCACAAGCAAGAAAAACTGTCGTACTTTAAATCCATGCTTAATTGGAGTTTTTGGATCGTTATTTTTAAGTATTGCTCCCGATTATCCTTGCGGTATTTCTAATAATATCCAGATCCTATTTTATTTTTATCTTCGCTGTTTCGATTATCTTCGTCACTCTCAATATTTTCCTCATTTATTATATTTCCAATAAATTCTTAATTTTTATAATTCTATATATAACGGCTGTTCCGCCACTGGCCAGTAATTGTCCGATTTTAATTTGACACAATTTAATTTGGCGCTTTTAAGCCTAGTGCATAATTTTCAAAATCAGTGCATTTGCTTTTTTTTAACTACTTTTTTTAAACATTTTTAAATTAAATTAATAAATAAATAAAGGGAGAATTATCTTGCAAAGTTTAACGTCGATTCCGAACAACTATTGAAAAAGAACTTCCAAAAATTTGGACTCCATGGCTAATGTGTATCTCGGATTAAGAAATATGGACAGTCGCAGGAAGCTTAAAAAAGTAATGTTTTCCTGAATTTCTTTTATTTATACTCATATTATTAGTAAAATATTTCGCTTGCAATAAATTGGATTTATTTCAGAAATTTAATTAAATACAAATATCAGTTTTTTATAGCACAAAAAAGCATTTATAGCATACAACCGAAAAATACCATACAAAAATAAACACACAAATTCTATTGAATTAGATTTATAAATCAAATTCCATTGTAAGCGAAGATACATCCCAAAAAATAAAAATAAATTTTATTTGATGTTCAAAGAGGTTTTGATTGGAACTCGAAAACATTTAAAAAATTTCAGCGAAATGTGAAAATGGTCAACTATGGACGGGGGGGGGGGTTACTTTGATAGTGCAAATCAATTTGGCGTTCAGTACTAAAAGCAAATTTTAATATTTAGGACATTAACCTTTGTTGTAATTTTTTCAGCGCTATGAAAGGGTTAAAATTGCATTAGATATGCTTTATGTTGACCAAACAGCGGTAGCCTGTTTAACTTTTACGAAAAGTTGAGAATTTCTGTTTGAATATGCTTGGTCAATAACACAATATAATTTCTTTGATGTCGAACTTAAAGAAGAATATTTAAATTGTTCGATTTCAGTCGAGTTCATAAAATGAAATGAAAAACGACAGGTTGAAATAGCTAAAAACTTAAATTAATCTCTTTCAAGTGTTACCCGATATTTTCTTTTATAATTTTCAGCGTTAGCGCTATTGTGAGTAAAGCGACACCAAAATTTAAATGCAATTTAAAATATCCTGAAATATCGACGTGAAAGGAAAATATCAATCGAGGAGCATTATCCTACTTGTTCAGAGCATAAACATCATTGAAAGATAAGTTGACAAATTATTACGACGTGTTTCAAACCACACAAAAACTAAATCACCTTTATTGTTGGCAATCAATCAATTATACAACAACGCTCAACACATCAAAGTTTAATAAAAAAAGTTTGATCCTCGAAAAAGATTAAAATTTTATAACCACAATAATTATAAAAATAGATGATTGATGGCAGCTTTTCCAATAATCGAAACACATGTAGGAAGTATTGATCAATAAACTTTAACGCTATTTTTAACTCGATATAAAATTCAATTAGTGAAAAAAGCGCCTCTTGAAAGCTCAGAAAAAATACAACAATCAAGATTCGTTAATTAAATTTAAATATTACGGCACAACATTATGCAAATTGTATTCTGAAATCAACTTAAAAAATTTAACTTCCATTAAATTAAAAAAGTTTCAATGCGTCTAAGTAATAATTGTTTTTCGGAGATTCAATTTTAATTAATGGATTGAAAGCTCCAAGCTCCTTTGATTTGTTGTTTTCCTTTTGCTCAAAATAATGTGGGTTGCGCAAGCAACTACTTTTAGACGCATATCTACAAATTAAAAAAATCTATAAGATGCCAGAAAAACACTAGATACACAAAAATCGATAATTCTCTTGTGCGAAAGAGAAGCAAGTATTAGGAGTATATCAAAAGAATTTCCATTTGCCAAACAAGAACTTCACACAAGGGTACGCGCGTTTCAAGGGATATTAAACCCTACAAATATGAAACCAAAACATTTCTAATAACAAAAATTCACAAAAGATTTTCAAGAGGTTGTTGTTTATACAACGACGTAAACACCATTAGCTTACTTCTTCTCTTCCAGTATGAAAAAAGTAAATAAAACTTCTACGAGTTTCGTCTGGTGAAAAACGAAAGTCGAATTTCTTCTTCTTCTTCTTTATTTCCAAATATACCACATGCATCTATTATTACTTAGATTATCGTAAGAGCTTCAGTGCTATACCGTCGTTGTGTTTGACCTGATTTTTTTCAGTACAAACTGAATGTTTCTATTTATTTAGTACAACTTAAGAGTTAATTAAAACTTGCAGCGGCAGAAACCAATTGACTTCTTTTATCAATTTGAGAAGTTAATGGAATAGAGCAAGAAGAAAATATTGCAATTTTAGAAAATCATTCACACTTTAAAAGCAATAATTGAACCATTCAAGTAGTTACAATATCGATCACCTAGTTAGTACGACATTTACGATTGGTCAATAAATTCTGTATATGTCGCAATGCTGTCACACTGCGATAGAAGTTGCTCGGAGAAGATTAATAAGTAGGGTTATGATATCTGCTCTCGATTTGATTAGGATTTGAATTATAATTTTTTCGATTCAATTGTGCAGTTTATTTAAAATTTAAATTGTATAATATTATTTATTTTACGTGTGAATTTCCCAATTATAATTTGGTTAACGATTTATGAATAAACAAACAATTTATTGGTAAAGCCTGCTGAAGTAATTTACAGTTAAATGATTTAAATGCGAAAACAGTTATTATTTTTAAATATTCCGTGCTAATTTTCATTAATATTTAAACATTTAATTAAAAAACCAATTTTTCAAATTGCAACAATTAAATCTTAGCGAATAAACGATTAATCTTGCGTATGCCGACATTGCAAGGTTTGCTAAATGACTGAAATCGCTCTAAAGCTTTTTGATATATAATTTTATTTTAAATTTTCCGTAGCCCTTAGCTGTACTTAATATCAGCAAAAAAAATTTATGCCGAAAAATTTGTATGCTTGACTACGAGGTTGAGTGTCGACAATATGGATCAACAATTGTTTTGTTTTTGTGAGTTTTTTTTTGCATGAAAATTAAAAAAGTTAATGTCCGATTGATAATTCACCTGTAAAATAAATTTTGTTTTTTGTTTTTCCGTATGTATTAAACAATTAAAATATGATTTTTAAAAACAATAACAATGAATTGGCGTTGCTTTATTGACGCTCCAATGCGACTGAAATCTTTCGGCTAGCTTTGCTGCGCCTGACGACTTGTGGTGACATAAAATAAAATAAATTTAAAATTAATATTGTTTCTGCCACAATAAAACGCGATAAAAGTAATGTCATATCTCCAGATTTAAGTTAGATATTTATAAAAACAACAAATTTTCTTTTATTTCCTAAAACAATATTAAAATAAAAAAATTAAAACGTAAAGATAATACAATATGACAACGATGTAAGCAATATTAAAAAAAATATCTCTCGGTGAATGATTAAAGTAAATATAGGTTGACAGTCAAATTTCCTTCGGGAACATTCTAATAATATTAACTTGTATAAAATATAATTAATAATTTGATATTCTCAAATTTATAGCATTAAAATTATACGGCTTTCCAGTTTTCATTACTTCTGACATTAAAAATGGTGATGAATCTTTTGAAGTAAAAAGTTAAACCGGAATAATTAACAAAGTAATTAATAGTATTTCCACATTGACGCCCTTAAACAATGCTGCATAAAAGAAATTAGAAAAAACCCCCCTCCTTTTTATTTTTAATATTTATCATTTTTAAATTGTGATGTTTTCTTTTATGAGGAGAATCCTATCTTGATAAAGGTGCAAAAAATATGCATACTTTCATTGTAAAATTTGAATTTGGCGGTTGATGTGGCGAAAATGCAAACTAATCACTTACAATAGAAGGGAAAGATGGTGAAGTCGAGTTAAATTAATAAAAAATTAATTTGTGATTCAAATCTTAGGTTTAATTAACAAGATTGTTGAATTCTTATATTATAGAAGTCGTAAAAAAAGTTTTGAATTAAAATTTTAATTATGAAATAATCTAGTAACTTAATAATGATAATTACAAATTATAATATTAAGCACTAATTAGAAGAAAGAAAAAGGAATGAAATTATATTATAACACGTAAAGAAAATTTTGACGAACCAGAAGCGCTGATGGACGTTGATACTGAAAATGTGTTTCAATTTTGCAATTAAATTTTAACGCAATTAGTTTTAAAATAAAATTGGAAAATGCAATTTGTAAAGTGCAACACCAATTTATAAGAGTGAGATATTGCAATATATACGTCTACTCATATTATGTTCGGATATACTATTAAGTCTCCTATTCTAACATTTTAACAATGAAACCCCACAGCTACCTATGGAATTAGTCATGGAATTATGTGTAGAATTTTCTATTAAATTTCATCCAAATCATATTTTAAATCTTTTTGTTATTTACTCGCTGCTAAATCATGTAAACGAGATAAATTCTTTTCTTTTTGGACCCAATTGTTATTTTTTTGTTATGTAGAAATGTTCTTTGAAGTCTGCCGAAGTTCTAAATTGATATTGTTATTTACATGTAAGAAAATTTAACATTTCGTATGTTTATTTATTTCAAATTGTGAAATTTAAAATGTCAGCTTTCTTTTACCAATTATTTTTAATGATATGATAAAGCAAGTTTCTTTTATTAGTTTCACCTGGTGCCCAGCGTTATTGGAAGGAAAAAAATCCAAATCACATGACTAGCCATGTGACATAGTCAGATTATATGTATCTAATGCAACTCATTTACATGTCATTAAAATCAAATTCAGCTGTTTTGTTTCCACAACCAATCAATTAAGCTTTCATTCCATTCGAAATAACAACTTGGCTTATCAAAAATATTAATGATTTATTTTCCGAGGTGGATCTTTTCCGACTTCTTTTTCTATTCATCTTAAATTTACAGCGTGTCGATGTTGATCCAATTTTGTGAAAAAAATTCGAAATATTAAAAATAATTGCCTAATTTTATAATTATTATAAAAAAATATATCAAAATTTAGTGCACATAAATAATGAATAGCTATAGTTATTAATTGCGCTTGTCAAATTAAATCAAAGCACGTTTATTAATTATTATGCATCTATAATTTATTAAGATACAGAGGTAATAATTGCAAATTTGCATATTTAATTTAATGTTACATACAAATTATATTATTTATTTAATTTGTCAAACGGAATTGATGACAGAAGCTGTTTGTACGTACGTAGAACAAATTTGAGCATACGTTTTTATTTTTTACGTTACTTTAAATGCAATATAAAATAAATTAAAAATAAAAAGATGTCGCATCGGGATCATAATATTTTCAAAAATACTATTATGTTTTATATTTGAAATATCTTCAATAACGAATGAAAGTTCGGTACTCATTCTCACTTTTATTATCAACTTTTTGCTGTTGCACCACAAAGAAATATGAAGAATGGCCAAGAATGCCCTATATAAACCACATTGCATGCTGTGAATAAATCTCATGCCCTTTGCATCCGCATACAATCCGAGTTGTCTTTAAATATCGATAGGTTATTTTTACATAAATCACGATTTTTTTCGGCGATGTAAGATTGAAACTTTAGTAAAATTTCAAAAATCCATCTTCGAATTAATATTGGGTTGATCAGTTCTCTTTGATAATATAAAAGTGATACGATCTGTTATTTTAATATTTAAATTTTAGCAGAATAAACAACTGTATTGATTTTTTATAGGAAACCTTTCAAGCGTTAATTCCATCTTAGGGTGCCTTCTTTAACCAAAAGTTGGCGATTACCCAGCACATTTTTATTTCATTGTCCTGTGTTTCGAAATAGTACCGGATACAATTTTAATAGGGAAAATGCGCGGTTAACCCTCGCATGGGGGGCCATAACAGTTCCGTCTCCACAAGTACATCACTATAGGAATCGTAATTCTAATAAGTTTCAGTTTCAAAACCGCACCGACCGACCACTACTCTGAAACCTGAAATTGATGCTCAAAGCACGAATAGCTGGAATCAAAATTTCGAACAAAAATTAAAGCAAATTTACACTTGTAAGAGCGAATAAAATCTTAGAACCTTCAAAATGTAAGTAAGTATAAATTCATCTTAAATGTAAAACACTTTCTTATCCAAGTTTTAATCGAGTTTGCATTTAAAATTTTTCATTATGTGATGATTCTCTCTTTTAACTTTCGCACTTACTTAGTATACGTATAATATTATACTTTTGTTCAAATACCATTTAAAATTATAATTTAGAAATCCCCCCCAATTTCAAAACTAGTTTTCAATCAAACTGAAAAGGAAACTTAAGAGTGAATTTTGTAAAAGTTCAAAATGGGAAAAATAAAAATCGAATACCTGCGAGTACATGCATTTGCGGTTAAGCTGTATGCTATCTGCGAGTGGGAAAAACGAAATAGATAAAAACCAGAACTGTCAAAATTTAACCTGTAAAAAGCTTTAGAATATGCAAATACTTTAGATAGAGAACCTTTCAAGCAAATGAGAATTTTAAAAGTTTTGTCAAGTCGAGAAATATCGAAAAATATTTTTCGCAAGTTAAAATGTTGTTAATATCCTGAGCTTAGTGTCACCAAACTTTATCTCTTTAAAAATAAAGTTGAAACTCGGTCTTAGCTGGAGATATCATAAATATAAGTTAAAGCAAAAGTCCAAAGCATGCAACTATACGTGTCGCCGTTAATCTCTTTTAGAACTGAACTTGACACTTTTCTACAACAGTAACACAAGGATTACATCGGTCACACGCCCGCCGTCCGTGATTTACTCCACTTATACAGGACACTCGCTAATCTCGACTTCTTCTGACTGTTCAGAGATAGTGTAAATCACCTGATGCAGTTCCGCCCTGGTTGAGGTGGACATATTTTCGATCGTTTTAACATTCTTACACTGCAAAAACATTTCGCACAGTTCGTAACACAGAAAACAAACACCTAGAATAATGAAAGTTTCCATCACGATGATATATTAGGTCATCCTTCCTCTATTGCTAGAATTTTCCATCATAACTCTAACGGCGCCAGATACCCTGGCCTTTCTGCTAATGCAAAAAGATTCTCGAAATAGAATTGAACAAAAGGTTTGGGTCCAAATAATAAAAAAAAAAAGATTCGTAATCGAGCAAAACTCGGCGACAACTTCGTTTATGTAACACGGAATTTCACAACAAGTAAAGCACGTGCAAGTTACTTTTTACATTTTACACAACAATTACATTCGATTATTTAAATTCGTATCAACACCCTGTATCGATATGCACTAAGTTGATTAAATTTTATAAAAGAGCGGAACACGAGGTTTAGAGAAAATTGACAACACTTCGTTAAATTTACTTCGATGTCGACAATACGCCCGGAATCAGGATAACGTACAGATGACGTCGAGGTACTGCAGGAGTGGTCCAGGCGCCGTTATAGGGATGCTGAACGAAAATATACGATCAAGGACGAAAGGATAATACGTAACACATTGACAATAAATTGTGCTATACGAATATAAAAACGTCCTGACAAGTAGTGAAACCTATTTTGGAAGTAGGACTATGGCAAGGTACATATAACATATATTAAGCCAGCATCGAAAACGTTCGATACGTATTGAAAAAATTAGTTCGACGCTATTTAATTTAGATAATTTGTCTAGTCTTCAGTTTAAATTATTTTAGACGAAATCCCTTTTTATAAAATCTAATTATTTTAGCTCACTCTACATCCTAAATCAATCTTGGGATACTAGATGATACAAAAATTAGGGCTTATTATAAATTTATAGATTCAACCCCGGTTGCTGTTGGTTGCAAATTTAATAATCAATAGAGATTTCAAAGAATTACTATAATATAACATCATTATCAATTTTTTAACGTTCCAGTTTCTTAAGAAATACAATTATTATTTAGTACGATGTACCAGCTTTGCAGAAAAATCTAATTGTTACGTCAAACGACAATTTAATATTATATTTTCAGGAGAGAAAAGAAAAACATCAGTTGTAGAGATAAAAATTTCAACTTGTAATTTAAACTTTTAAAAAAATCAAAAGAAAGAGAAAATTAAGTTAGCCAATTAAAACGTTTCTTAAGCATTTTGGTTCCTAATAAAGTTCTAATAGCCTTAAAAACTATGCAAATTAATTTCCCCCAAATTTGGTATTTAACTGAAATTAGTTTCTTTTGTTTCTAAGTCGTTTTTGTACAATTTGAAGTTAAACATTGTTATTACCCTTTTGTGAGAGCGTTTAATTGTTTATTCCATTAATAGGATTATATCATATCATAATTTATTCATCTGAAAACGTCTTAAACGTAAAATCAATTATTATTGTCCATCTGTTCGGTGAGAGAGCAATTCGATTTACTCACTCAGTGCATTTGCTACACTAATCTGCTATACAGACAATTCTATAGATTAACGTTTTACTTCGTATATAAATAAAGTATTTATTTTAAAATAACTTTTAGAGAAATCTGTCTGGAAAATCACCTATAAACTGCACTTAGCGGTATTGCTAGCAGAACTTTTAGCTTCAGAATTTGAAAATTGTAAATTTTTCAAGCTTCAAAAATAATGGATTAAATTATGTATTTCAATATTAGAAATGATACCCACATTAAGTAATATCGATGCAACATACAGGGGCCGACCGAGAATCAACCGAAAAAATGATGGAGTTTGTGTGTAATCAATTTTGTATTTATAGCTCTACGAGTATATTACATATCAACAGTTGAAGAAGTGCCCAGGACCGAGATATCTCCCACACTCGTGGCTTCAATTTGAAAGTCGAATCCACATTATCCATTGGTGGAAGTTGCATTTACGATTTTGTAAACAAAATTAGTCTAACGTCAAAGTTAAATATCCCAATTTTTTAATTTATAATAATCCTTTACTTTGGCATTTACATTTAAAACTTGCAATTTTAATCAATAATCAAGTACATAGAATCACACTGATATACTGGGGTATGTACTGGTGCAACCCATAAATGTATTTTGTTTTGAAAACTAGATGATGTCGAGTACCCTCCAGTCGGCTATAACTGTGTTTAAAAGGAAAACTCTTAGGGGCCATTATTTCAGTTTCAGTTTAAACCCTACATTTCAAACTATTTGCGATCACCTATCTTTATAATTTACAAACGCAAACATAGCTTGTTTAGCTTAATCTTGGACTTAAATTGAAATTAATTTACTGGCCCTTAAAGCAAGTGATCGTTGATTTGTCATTCCCTGCATGCCCTCCTCGCACCTGCCGCTACTGGTCAGCTTTAACTAATGCAAAGTGTACAATATATCAAGTCTAATCAGCTGTAGGTCGCAATTTTTATTCCATCGTCGTTTCCTGTTGCATGTGGTTATGACGACATATTCCTATACTTTCTAAAGGAAGGCTTCGATCAAGTACTCTCCTTCATCATTCTGATGAAAACGGCTTCCATCGTACACTTAAAATTTCTATCGCTTTTGTATGTTTAACGGCGCGTAGTTGCCGAAAATGTCCCGATGATTAGAAATATTCTCAGCAATGGACTCCTCGAGTTCCATCAAAGCTCATTACTTGTCCCATTGCTGTTCCTACCTATACATCTACAATTTCTAAGCACTTCGACTTCGAACTTCTTGGTGGATACTAGAGGAGCCCAGCCCAGAGCTCAGCTAGACCAAAACAGCAGTTGGATAGCCGACAGACATACAAACGCTGAATCCAACGTCAAAACAGGAGGTAAAAAACTAAAACATAATCTGGAACAAATTAGAAACCTAAAACGTAAAAAAAGCTTTCCAGCATATTTAATTAATCATAAACGCGCAGGTACATCTAGTGGATGAATAGCACGTACCTGGCAACTAAAAGCTGCAATGAGAACAATAAATTACTGAAAATATCAGGCCTACTTTGCCCATCTCAAGCTATATTGCCGCCCCCTACATCTAATATATTGGCATATTGGCCCTTCAGGCGCCAATATGTTGTATCAAGAACAGAAAGATTACCAATACAATATAACAGACAGCTGACATAACAAGGGAGGTTAGATAGCCTTCAGTTTATAGTGTTAATATTTTAATAAATAGGAGTCTTTACTGTTTTGGAATACATATCAATATATGTCGCGATTGTACGCACCGAAGAGCTTGGGGGATAAAATATTCCCAATCGTACCTACCAGTACCCGACCATTATATGGAATACCCTACAAGATGTTGATGCTATTGGTGAAAGTTTTACATTACTCCTTCAGTTTATGGTGTAAAGTTGACGATTTTCCACTTTCGACGAAAAGAGTTTTCTTTAAACATGATTTAGTTCTGAGATGAGAGAGCATCCCGTTTCCGAATTTGGAACTTGCAGGCATATCTGAACTTTATTTTATTAAAGAGACATCTTTCCAAATTTCATTACATTCCTAAAATCTTCCACCTATGAACAACAAATGTTGTTACATTTCTGTTTTATAAAGAAACAATTGATCATATTGTATTGGTATCAGTAAACGAGAGATTTACAATTACCAGAGAACTAGCTGCGGTTTTACCGCATTGCGGATAGCAAAAAAATAAAAGGATAACAAATAGCAATCGCAAAATATAGAAACGACAACCCTGTATCAACAAACGCGCTCTGTTTCCTGTATTTATATCCTTTATTGTCACATTATACCAACACAATTCAATGAGTAAACATTGAAAAGAGAAAATTAAATATTTCTATAATAACAACAATAATTTTAATGGTTATATAGGTCAGAAATTATTGTAACCTATACAATTGCATTATTTTAATAGAAGTTGGAGCGATTTAAAATGTAACCACTTACCATAACGGTTCTACGCATCCATAATCCTTTTTGTATCTTTCATAAACCTTGAAAAAAAAGCGGCCAAGCTAATTTTTCTCTTTAAAATTATGATACTCAATGACATAGCAATTTTAAAGGGAAAATCCTGCACGGGTTCGTCATATTATTAAAATTAAATCGCGCACCTCTTCATCAATCAGAATTTCAAATGCGGGCGCGCTGTTAAATAACAAATATGTTAGCGAAATTGTTGATGTTACTAATAATCAGCAAGTGTTTAAAATGTGAACTTGTTAAAATAAATTTTAATAAAGCCGCTTGGAAAGGGATTGTATTAAACGATACAAGAATCCAACCTTCTACCTCGTACCGGGGGTTTGCAGAAGTGCCTCCTGCTGCTGGTTTTCCCTCGCTTCCATTGCACTCGTTTTCATCATTAGATTCAATTATTCAATCCGCATTATTACCCCCAGGGTTTGTTTGTATTCCGATTGGAACGTGCAATCCTGCCAATGGCCTAGTTGTAGGAGCTACAACTCCGGTAAGTTAAAATAATTTTGAATTCTATAATAAAAATTTATCGATTGCATGAATTCGAAAAACCCGGATTTTACTTCAGAAATATTTGCTTTAATGAAACTAAAACAATTAAGGCAAATAAGATTAAATCGATAACCTTTCAGAATAACGTTCCACTTTGTCCGCCAGGACAAATACCTTGTTCGGGTAAAGCAGGTGGAAATCAATGTGGATTGAGATTCGTGAATTCAATTAACCCGGCCGATGGTGATGCAACTCCAGGATCATATCCGTGGCAGGCCTACATTGTAAATCAAACGGGTTTTATAGGCGGAGGGGTCCTTTTAGACGAATATCATATTCTCACAGCAGCCCATAAAGTTTTCCAGAACACGTAAAGATCTCAAATCGAAATTTATAAAATCTGTTCCTTCACCGAGCTATTTTTAGTGGAAATGCGATTACAATTGGTGTGTATTTAGGAGTTAATAATTCCACTCAATTAGGCGTGCGTTATGATGTTGACAGAATATTTCTTCATCCCAATTTCAATCCTACAAATTTGTTTAACGACCTAGCTTTGATTCGCTTAACGAAACCAATTATTCCGACTACGCAAATGTACATAAATGCAGCTTGCTTACCACAACAAGGACAATCGTTCGTAGGACAAACGTAAGCTAATGATAATGCGAAGGATTTTCAAAAGATATTTGGAAACTTTTTAGATGCTGGGTATCCGGATGGGGTAAAACGGCGTTTGCTTCTGACGAAACACCGACATATAAACAAAAACAAGTTCAAGTTCCTATAGTGCCAAGTGATGTTTGTTATGCATCCATGAGCAGTTTACAACTTTTAGGTTCTAATGTGAATAAATACTTGGATCCTTTTGGCGAAATATGTGCAGGAGGAGAAATGGCAAAGGATGCTTGTACGGTAAGTAAATTATTCACCATTTATGCTGCTAAAACAACAAGAAGAAAAAATTTTATTAAGTAAATTTTCTAAAAGGTGGTATTTAATCAGAATGTTGTGATATGTTAAATAAAAATGCATAATTTATTATTATTGAATGCCTACCCCTGCGAGGATAAGCTCGCCTTGGGAATCTCCTATACACACTTATGGCAATAAATTTACTTTATTAAATTATGCTGCCGTTGTTTGCTGGGCATGGAATGTAAATGTATTACTAATATTTATTATTAACTTTTATTATAGCAAGATGGTGGATCTCCAATGGTATGCAATTTTAACGGTAAATTTACAGTAGCAGGAATAGTAATTTGGGGGAAAGGATGTGGACAACAAGGAGTTTATGGCGTATATGTTAATGTTGCGTATTACGCAACGTGGATAACGGACACAATTTCACTTTTAAATTCGGTTTCGTAATACTACTTCGTCTTTTACAATTTATTATAAATTATTATTATTTTAATAAAATTTTAACAATCAAAATTATTTTTCTTCGTAATTCATAAATTATGTCTTAATGCGGGTATATTACCAAGGTTTATTTAGAATTTCTTTAATAATGAAGTTTATGTAGCCGAAAGCGTTCCGTTCTTTAAACCAATTAGCATTTCTCTCGAACGCAAAGTCCGAAAATTAACAATTAGAAATAGTTCAAATCCGTGGAATTAAATCTGTTCGTCTACATTTGGGTAATAATACTAACATGTAGCGTACAGAATTCTTGACCAAACTTCACCTCATTAAATTTTAAGACAACAAATCACAGGCTTCCTAAAATAACACACCGCTAGCAGTTCTCTCTTTTTATCTCGTCGGCCAAATAAGCAGGAATAATCGTGGCGAATTAAAATCTGTTGCATGCTATTTGTGATTTTATAACGACTCGACGGATTGACTTGAAATTTTGAGAACAAAATATAGAAATTATAAATTTAAAAAGTAAGAATTTTGTAATCAAAGATTTTGAAATATATATTGTACAAGAATGTATCTGCAAAATTTCACAATCAGGAAACTTCGAATTAACAACCGAAACGTCAAAACCGGATGTAAAATTACACAGTCACTTGCATTTTAAAAACCATACGACCAATTTCATTGGTTTTACACACCAGTAAATTGACATCTTATTATTTTAGTAGAGCGTTTTATCAAAATCGTATATTGGTGTATGAAAATAATATGATTATTGATTGAGAAAAACAGGTAATATAAGGGTTTTACATGTAAGCGACTGATATCTGAATATCAAAAAGCTTTTGCAATAAAATTTTTTGTATAGGTGTAAAAGTAATTTCTCTTTTGATTTTGCTGAATTAGGCACAAACATAAGTCACAATAATGCAGCAGCTAAGGTAATAAAACAAAAAATGAAATATGGTTCATCCGGAACATTAATATGGCCCCTAAAGCATTTTAATCATTATTTAACATTTCAAGTGTACATGGTGGTAAAAGCAAAAAGTAATAACTCATACTTACAATGTAATGTAATGAAGACGAGTTCATGCAAGGAACAAAGTTGATTAGAGGTTGGTAAGGGGTGCGATCAACTATGGAATTTACAAGCAACTAAATTTAATTATGTTAATTTTCGTGCTGTTACAATTTACCTTAAATATTTCATAAAAAATGGTGCCCTCATTTATCTTTCTTAATTTCGCATTACCTATGTCCTTCTTTGTTACCGTATAATCAGTAATTTTTACAGGCTAAATATTTCGCTTGATTAATGTGGATACACGGTTCCAGCATTAAATAATTTTTTTGCTTCTCTGTGGAAGTTCATAAAAATTTAAAATTTTTCCTAACCAATAACGCAAAAAATTTAAATTGGGTCTAGTTTTATAAAAACAGAAAGACATTGATCCCGAATACTGCAGCGAGAGAATGTGTAATTTAGAGATTTGCAGCAGTAGATTGCTGGCTCCATTCCAGAAAAAGCCACCCTGAGCCTTTTCAAGTATTAACTAAATCTGATTAGTATGGCATTGGAAGTATTGAATTGCTTTCGACGCTGTATGGAAGCTAACGTAAATAAATGTATAATTACAACAAAAATCTAATACGTATGGGCCGCGGGGATTATTCCTCATCCTTATCTAACAATTGAACAATGCGACACATTAAAGGGGATACAAGGGATGTTCAACAAAAAACTTAATTATTTTTGGTTTCAACAATAAAGTGATAAAACAAAATTTGAATTTGTTTTCAAGGAAAGTTAATTAAAGCAGCCAAGTTAAATTGAATCAAAATATCGCGAGGTACAATACAGAATTTAAATTAATTCCTTTGAAATTTGGATTGCCATCATCCAGGTGATGGCTTTTAATTTAGACTTCTTCATCACCATGATTATCAATATCCACCCAAAAAGTGCAGTTTTTTATGTGCAAAACTATTATAGGATTTTATATAAACCCTGCAACAGAATTTATATTTCTAGTAAACCTAACAACAATATAACTTATGTAACATATAATAGAAACGACCATAGTAATTAACCGTACAAACAAAGTATCATGTAAAGTACAACACAATAAAAATTTGCGTGTAATTTTACATGAAGATGAGAAAAATTTTACATTTAAATTTCATTTTATGAGAGCGTATAAATTACGTTAAATTATTTATATAGGCCTTAATAATTCAATAAAAACTTGAATACAATTTGCATATACACAGGTAATATTTCAACCTAAGGATAGGTGTGTAAAATGTAAAACTTGGAACAACGAACAATTGACATTACAGTAAAACGACTCGCGTTTTGACCACTCATTTATCATTCCGTATTCTACGGTCTTTATTAATCCGGTCACAGAAGCAGTAGCATTGATTTAAACTAAGATTAATTATTGGTTTAATCTTGGAGACTAGGACAAAATACGAGAAACGCAGAAGCTATTAGTTACATTTTTTCCCTTATAATAACAAAAATTAGGAAAACCAAGAAAAATTATTAATTTCGCTTAGGTTGGTTTGATCACATTTCTCCAAATTCATTGATCAATTCATCCTGCTTTTTTTTCCAGAAGAATTCTAGCGTATAGTTTTAATGTAGTTTTCAGAAAAAAGTGGCACTTATGGTCACTAACTAAACTAAAAGCTATGTTGTGGACGAATCCCCAATAGAATTGGCTTTGAAGCGTAACAATTGATCGATGCGATATTAGTGATTTGTGGAAGTAACAGAATTTATAGTAGTGGTGAATTTTATATAAATGGCTGTCTATTTAGTATCTATACCAATTTTTTAGAGTATCCTGTCAACCCTCAATTCCTTTTCATGCAATGTTTCTATACTGGCATTCCAGCGTTTAACCAGCAGTTAGCGGGTACAATATGTTTCTGAGCGCACAAACAAAACGCGCCCTGAAATCTTTCCTGGTGGATAGACTATCGAGGAAGACGAGAGAAAAATATAAGTTTACTTTAAATTAATAACCACTTTTTGAAAATATCTCTCAAAGTCTCTAACCTAAAAATGTGTCATGAAAATATGAAAAGGGTGAAATGTACTCTAGGGTCCACTACTGACTTCACGTCAATGTACGGCATCATCTCTATAATTCGTTCAGAAAAGCAGGCGGGTGGATAGCTTTTGAAAATAAATTCATCGGCTATTTCATCCTACGGTTTCAACAAGAAACTATCATATAACTAGAGTTTATTTAATTAAAAATTAATTTGCAGAGCACAGTTGTTGTTATGGTTAAAAATTGGATGATTTATAGAAAGCAGCCATTGCGATGTCATAGGGAATTTTGCCAACTAAAGTTTTAATCCAAGTAAATTGTTGAATGTAATTTCTGAAAGTATCGCCGGTTTTTGAAAGCAAGTTAATATTTTCTAAAATTCGATCTGCGAATTAAGCGGTTGCATGATTGTTTGATTTAAAATTTTGCTTTGAAATTGTGGTAATCGGATATGGGAAATACAAATTTGGACATGATTTTGTTTTCATTTTAAATTCCCTCGGAAGGCAATGGCAAACCGCAGAGGTACTTTGCCAAGAAAGTCGCTTCCCAATCATTGAGAAAGCGATATCAGGGTAAAAGGACCGAGTAGGAGGAGTACCTTATGGTAGTAAATTTAAATTGATTTAAAACCACTTTAAACACATTACTACTTAAAGTGAGCTCCGAACCCGCAAAGTGTAATAAACATAATTTTGAGAAGGTTTTACCAGGCAGTTATTCCTCGATGATTTACCATTGCAAACTATTGTCAAATTCTTTACCAGTGGTATTTGTGGTGAGTTTACATCAAATCAGACCACTAAAACTTAAAAAAAGGGTAGAAATTTTTTTTACACAATTATTCAGTTCCTGTTTTTTCTCTTATCCGGCCGATCTTAACCTGATGGAAAGGTATCCAGTTGTAGTTCTTCTTGTAAGTTTTATTATTTTTAATCTAATGTTTTGAATTTGGTGTGAACTGTTAGGTTGGTATTCCAAATGCTAAAGAGAGATAGCGACAACTAGCAACGAACACTTCATAACTAAGACTTGTTAGGTACGAATGTAATTATCAATAAAATAAGCTTAACAATGTAATTAGTAATTGGCTGACATTGTCAGTTAATTGTAAGATAGGTTTTTTATTATTAAAAATAATTTGAAGCTGGAAAATTGGATAGGAAAATTGAACTGGTAGTAATTGGAGAAAGAATTATCAAGGAAGCTGCTTGGAAAGAAAAAGTACAATTTGTTTCATAATTGGATAATTTGTGTATAATTGGTTATTAAGATTTAACATTGTAAGTTTTTGTATTGCAATGTAAATATTAAAATAAAATTTTAATTGATTAGCGTCAGATCCTAATTTTATTTGGTTGGAAGTAAACTTAATGCAATTTACTAGTTACTACCAATTTATAAATGCGCACTTTTGAAAGTTATATGGTTGATTTTCTTATCGAGACGATAATTGATGGTTAAAATAAAAATTTTCTTGCGCAACTCATATTTTCCTTCATTTATTGATGCTTGTGCAAAAATTATTTTAAATTAAACACGAAAACAATTCAAAAGGTTTGTTTTAAGTAGCTCTTAAATCTCTCAAGTGTATTACCAATTCAGCTTAATGATACTTCATTGAATACAATTTTCTTTTGTGGAATGAAAATTGAATTTATACATGTAAACTCGAAAACCTCAATCCTATAAGTTACTTTATGTGCACTACAAAGATTGCAGGGTACTGGAAAATCTTGTTCAGAAAAATTTGTCTGATGAATGAACACGGACAATACCAGACGTCTTTGGTGGGTATTCAAACGTAAAGAACTAAAGGACTGGTTTAGCACATAGTTTTAGTTTGCAATTGAATTGCTGTACCATACTCAGATGAACAATTCAATGTTTTCATGAAGTTATCAGCAAATAATCCAATTTATATGGAACGCTGGTTTGTTTTGATTTCTTTAGACTATAAGTTTCACTCGTGTATTGATTTTAGAATTATTACTAGAAGGAATTTAATATCCCTTAATTCGTAAATCAAAAATTTGGTTTTCACTGATGGGCCTTCTTAGTTTAACAAATTAGCGAAGACGAAAACTTTATTCCGAGTACTCGGAACTTGTAGAAATATTGAAGTACATTTCTGGTAGTATAAAAAATTGATGGATTCTTGATTAGCTACGTCTAAATAATCAATTATTATTTCTTTTGGTATCTTTAACTCAACACACGAAACTAATCATCTGGGAAATTTTCAACTCGACATATAAAAACTTTTGATTGAACCATGTTTCACGTTAAGAAAAAAAACGTAGGAAAATAATGATCTATTCAGTTTGTTATGGAAAGTTCAATTTTTGAACGTTTAGGAAAAAAACTTTAATCCAAAATGTAATAAGTTCGAAGGAAACTTTTGAAAACTTTCGCTGCTTAAATTTATAATCGTTACAAGTTTAAAACATAAGTTACATAAACCATTTTGATTATTAACTATTCGGAAAATTTTCGAGGTAGCTTCAACATAAACTAATAAAGTTAGAAGAGAGAAAAAGTTAAACTGAAAATGTTGCGAGAGCAACACTCACAAAGAAAAGCCGATCTCTTAACAAAATCTAAAGCTTTGCAAGAAGTGCATGACCTAGAAACGAAACATGAAAACTTTTTTTAAAGTTTCTAAATATCTTCCGGCAACGTTTTCGAGGGAATTTATGCACAAACCATTCAGAAACATTTTAAAATTATAAATTTTCTCATGAGCTTTGTACATTAATCGATTCGTGTGGTTGTAAATTACGTAGTTTTCAAAATAAAATGATAAAAATTGGTTAGGTAATAACGAAAAATAAGTTTTCAAACAATTTTATTAACTATGAATTTTTCTTTGTTGCTTTTAATCTCCACGATTTCCATATTTCAAGGGAAAATGAAAGGAAAGTTAAATTAAACCTTTATAAATATTAAAAACAATCTAAAAATTTAAATTAACTTTTATGAATGTTTGTTAGCAGGTTGACGAAACACAATGACCGCAATAATCGACTCGATTTACATGCACATTGGGCTTTTTAGGTAGTTCTGATTTGACTCAACATGAAAATAACGACTAGAAATAAATCATTCGTTTTTTGCACAGCATGTCCGAATCAATGCAGCTTTGAAGTGCATAATAGAAGTGAAAATCCACACGTATATTTTAGGTATGCTCCTACATACCGCACTCCATGCAATTCGGTGTAAAATAAGCAGATAAATGTGCAAACATCTAAAAAAAACAAAAAAAAAGTTGGGAAAATCGTTTTGACAGAAGCTGGATCCAAAACGTTTTGCACTATTTTTTCCAACAATAAAATCCTGGTTTTCATACGCAAATCAACTTTTAAATTAGAATTTAAACTGGAAACCTAAATTTCAGCATCAAAATGCCATCCGATATTAAATAATCCCACATTTTTATTCTGAAAGCGTCGTCCTTTTCGTTAAGCTAAGAAAAGCGTTGCACGAAGCAACCATTTCGATTATTTTGAATTTTTTCCCTAAATTAAGGGATTCTCTACGACTTAAAAATGAAACAACTTTGTTTAAATTTTGATAACGTCAACACTGATTACTTAAATTTGCATTCCGGTAAATTGTCGATACACTTTTTACGGCCAACCGTTATTTGCATTTTAAAGTTTAACAACTTCAATATAAAAGACAAATGGTAAAAAGGATGATTGCATGAATATGTATTATACAGCTTCAACAAGGTGTACGTACTTACACAAATAATTCGAGTTGAAATAATTTGGTGAAATGCAAGCCATCATAAGCATGGATAGCGCGCAATAAAATTTACATAGATCGGCTTAATAAAATAAGAACTGCACTTCACGTGAATATCTCCTGTGCTTTACTTACCAAATCTTCATAGCAATGAGAATAATAAATAAATGCTCACCTGTAACAAAAAACAGCAATTAGATAAATCCTTAAGACAGAAGTTATGAATATAAAACTTTAAATGCTCATATAAGAAGTACAAAATAATTTAGAAGGAAACATGGGAACTAAAACGTATGGATCCCAATAAAATATTAAACGGCAGATTCCTTACGGGAATACTAAAGGAAACCGAACATTATATCCTGAATGATATGTTCCTGATCTATAAATTCCTTATTAATTAACACTGGAATACAAATTCTTATACATAAATTATGTATTTTTATTTGATGATTTTAAAAATGTAGAACTTGGAAACAAATATTATAAAATAGCCTAAGTGTGTGAAAGTAAAAAATAGTCTTTCTTTTTCAACATAATCGTTGGTGTATACTGTTGATGGGTATTATAGAATACCCCGTGGCAATTTTAGGGTGTATATCATAGAATAAAATACCCTCGGTATAGCAATAATTTGTTTGGACTTGATTATAGATTGAAATTGTAAGTATTAAATATACACGTAATATAAACGTCAATCCAACGTCAAAACGATGTCTAATTAACGTCGTCCCTTATTACATACAGCAAACTGCGAGCAGTATCTGATAACATCATAATTACGTTCGTGTTTTTTCGATTCAATACACAGGTATACTATACATACGTGCAATTATACATACCATTATGTTTTATTATAATTATGGATCAACTGCTAAATTTGGAAAAAATAAAGTTTTGTGAAATTAACAATTTTTTTGTACCTTTTACTATAAACGACAACGTCAATCAATAACAAAAAGTTCAAACATTACGTTTTCGTTCGACACCAGAATTAGTTCAGTTCTTCATAACTTCATTTATTTCAACAACACGACACCATCATTTTTAATTGGTATATACAATCGATCGTCAACTTTTATTAGAAAAAATTAAGGAAAACATACAATTTCTCGAAGAAATTATGGTGGTTGAGAGCATAAATTTTACAAACAAATTTTAAGGATTTAGGAAAAATCTAATGCGAATACTGTATTGGCTGTTTCAGTTCTACGTAAATGTTCTCTCAGTTTGTACTATATTATCGTACTTGTTATGTTAATTTTAGTAAAACGTAAATTTTTTATATAGCAAATAATATGCAACATTGCACGAAAACTATAGAAAATTTGATGATGTAGCATGTATGCTACACGGTGCAACGAAGGGTTAAAAAAAAACTCCGAAAACGTCAGATTCATGAAAACACTATAATCAACGAAATCCAATTTAACATAAAATTATCCTGCGATGTTAGCTGTTGCTATCTTTATATGTTAATTATTTATTATAATTTAATTTTTTATAATATAAATTAAATATTTTATTTGGCGATCTCGCTGGATCCAAATTTTTTACAGGTATACTCCGAGCCTGCCCTTCGGTAATGCATCTATCGTAAGTGCCATATTTATGATATAAGGTCGCCAATCGCCATTCTCTTTTAAAATCATGTGCAGTGGTGAGCACCACTGCTAAGAAAAGGGCCTACATATGCCTTGGGCCAACACGAATTCAAATTCTTTTCTAGCGCATTTCAATTTTACAGGGTTCAAACGCTTACGCAAGCAGTTATTGTTTTTTGTCGCTAAATTGATGCACGGGAAGCTTCCCTAAAGTTCTTTGATCCTAGAATTAAATGTTAAATAAAATCATAATATATTTTAACACGAAATATTATATAAAAGAAACAAATTGTAACTTTTCATAACGATAGTATAACTTTGTTAAAATTAAGTATCTAAAACAAATTATTTTTAAAAGGGCTTTAACTTAATTTAGAACGATGTCAAGTACAATACAAAATTTCTTAAGAATAAAAACTTTCAATATTGAACAAGCGAGAAAATTTTGTTATTTCAGTATAACCGATTTTCTTATTTTCAAACGATTCAGAGTAAAGTTGGAAAATTTTAAATTTGCACACTACAACGATCTTAATTTTCAGTAAGTGTCCTTTAGGTTATACAAGCAATCTATTTCCATAAAACAAACTAAATATATGCCAGAAAAATACACCTTATCGACATTACAACAAATTTTAATTCGAATCCAAATAAGTTCGGAAAATTGTTTGTCGTTAAAAACAGATATTATCAATAAATTAAATGTCATGCGAGAGAAAAGAAAAAAATTTATTTCGTAGGGTGGAAGGTATATCTCGCATACATTTTTATGAGCACCACGGAAAGTTATTTTTATATCCTTTATGTGATTTTCTACAATTAATTTACAGGACGGTAAACTACACACTTATTAAAAGTTTTTCAAATAGGAAATGCAGAGTACAAACAAAGCACCTCACAAAATGGTTTTCTTAGGACATTGTTATTTATTGAAAATCAGAACAACAACTGTTGACAATATCGTCCTGGAGAATTTAATTAAACCTAATAAAACTTCGGATTGTTACATTAAAAAATTATTAGGAATAATAAAATTTAATAACCAGCAGAATATTTTGTTCGTAAAATATAAATTTAAAGAGAAAGTCGCAAGCTATTTGAATAAAGATAATTTTAATTTAAACATTACAAACAATACCAAGGGACTTAAACTATTCCTGCAAAAGAAAAATCATCAAAAACCGCGCTGTGAACATGTATTACATTACAAATAAATATTGTTTGAATTTAAAATTCATCCACCGAATAAAGAGTATACACCAATAGTAATTTTTTGCCCCCGTAACAAATATTTGCATGTTCAATATCTGGTTCCTTAGCAAGAGTAATTAATATCATCTAAATGTAAGCAAATGAGAATTTTATCCAGGGTGCTTTTCGAAAATAATTTTAAGAGGCTTGAAACCATATTTCAGGAGGCTATGAAACGAAAGGAATTTACTACAAATATCGCTCTCAGCAGAACTATGGCATAAGAGGTAAACGTGCATTACTCGAGTAGCAGTTATTGACATAGTTGAAAACGGATTTTCGTAAAAATATTCAGTAGAACAAAACTAAACTTCAATTTATACTTAAGATAAATAGAAGCATAATGTAATCAAGTAAGTAGGTACATAGTTCAGGTGCAAGAACGAGTGAGAAGGATCAAAGAAAACTGAGCTTTATTGAAGGCTTCTACTTGTAATCACATCGAAATGAAACATTTGAAATATTTAAGTGCGGTGTTATATTTACATTTAAATGTTAACCGCTAGAATGCAGTCAACAAGAAGTTTCATCTTTACGTTTCATGTCGAATCATTCTCCTTTAGTTTCATCATCACTTTGAAACGTTATAACAAAATGAATACTTTTAAATAAACATTCTAGCAATTTTCAACTATGTATACCAATTTGACAAAGAATTTAATATTGTGCTGTAAATGAAACAAAGTTACAATTTAGTTACAAAATATTTGTATTAAATTAAATACTCTACTGTTCCTTCGGTATGAAAAAATAAAATCTTCACATAATTATAACTCGGGATGAGCGAATGGAATGTGATATTTTTATAAAGTACCCTCAAACAATAATTGTGCACTTTTTACGAAATTATAAATTTTGCAACTTTCCCTTTTACATTTTTCTACGCCGATTTTTAAATAATCCGAGTTTAAAAGAAAAAAAGCTAAAATAAAATTTAACCTATCCGCACTTTCCTATCGTACGTTTAGTTAATTTTTCTAAAGGGACTTGTTTTCTCCCAAACGCTCGCTCGTTCGATTGTTTCAAATGGCAATTTTCCTCAACTTAACGCTTTTTCGTAATACATTTACATTCGGAGTGGTTAAAAAATTCACGTGTAGGAAATTATTAACGACGTATTTGATGGATTGTTTATGGGCAGAGAAGAATATTATAACATATTGGAATGGCACATTTTATTGGTGCGAAAACGAACCCACGTTTAAAAAAAGGTGGCCGTATATTTCAGAAATTGTTCTCATTAAATATTAGTTTCTGGAGAATCCAACCTCGTTTTTAAAAATTCATACATCGTAAAGAAACTCTTCGAAACGAGTAAAAGGAAGTAGCTTTTAATAATTAATGTACGAACATAGCATTTGAACGAAAATGCGATTTCCGGTGGATATTTCTACTTGCATCCAACAAATTAGTTTTTCTATTAAAAAAACATCATCAAATTATTGCTGAGTGCTGTTGCAAGAACGGTGTTGTTATTGTAATTTGTAGGCACATGTTCGTCGTAATGAATTAAAGATTAAGAGATATATAACACCCCAGCAGAGAAAATCGAAAAACAACAGATGCGCACACATCCCGAGTTGGCAAACTCCTGCTATTATTTTCATTGTCTACTTAAACACGATGCTCATTTAATATTTAAAAGATTTCAAACTGGTCAAGCCAAATTTCTAAGGACGATTTTATGGTATCGACCTAGTGCGTACACAACTTCTTTGGGTTACTTATCCCTTAAAAATTTATCTGAGGTTGTTACCATATTATTATTGCCAATTCTGAATAATATTTTTTATACGGTACTGATAGAACAAATTACAACCTTGGTCTTTAAGGTCGTGGTGGAAAGAAAGGGGGTAAATATCCAGGTAAATTTGTGTACACAAGAGTCGGAATTCCAAATTCCAAATAGATTTTCCAGAAATTCTAGTAATTTCCAAAGAATTCAAGTGAATTCTTGTCCAAAGAAAAGAATAACTTTCAAGAATTCCATAGACTTCCAAAATAATTCCAGTGATTTCTAAGGAACCTAGAAATTTTCCAAGAATTCCAGGAATTTTTAAAGAATTTTAATTATAGAGATTTCCTAAAATTCCAATGATTTCCTAAGAATTTTAGTAATTTCCAATGATTATTTATTTAGAATTCATGTCATTCTAACAATTTACAGGGAATTCAAAAAATTCCAATAAATTCCAAGGAATTTCAGTAATAATTACAACAATTTTCAAGGAATTCCAGTGATTTACAAAGCTTTCTAATTCCAGAGACTTCCAAGGATTTCCATGAATTCCAAATATTTCCAAGGATTTCCAAAAGAATTCCAACCATGCATACACAACTTTTATGGTATATTTGCCCATCGGCTTCAGTAACCTAAGATTTCCGTGCATGTTCTGTGATTGATTTTGTTAAATGGGCCGTTTTCACTTTTTTACAAATAATTGCGGCAATAGGCACTGTGAGGTCTGGAATACCCACCCCCTAGTATAACAGTAATTGTATGGAGTACCCTCTAGGGGCTTTTCTTTCCCTTAATTTAGGACTTCGAAGCCGGCTTGATCAGATTTAAACTGCAGTTTCCTGCTCTGTGTAGCTTTTCGATTTCAGCTTTACTCCGAGATGTCATAAACAGATTGAGTTATTTAGTTTGAAGTGGATTTTCAAACTCATAATTTTTTAAAAAGAGACCCCCCTTTTACTAATTAGTCGATCCAATCTAAAATCTATAAAAGTGTGTACTGATTTATTAGAAATATTAAAAAGCTTTAATTTTTCATTTTCTGTTTTCAACCAAGAACTGTGAAAGTCTATACTAAGGAACCCCTATACTTAGCCTAAGAAGGTACAATCGGACAAGCAATTCGTGATTAATTTGGTTTATTACCAACTGGAAGAAAAATAAGTTTAAATCAAAAATAATAGCTATTATCTAGATTATTTAGTATCAAGATGATACATGGCAAAGATTAATTTTAGCGATTTCAACTATATTCAAATTTGATAATATTTTAAATTACTGGCATTCGTAATTGCACATCGAAACCGGGGAAACCAGTTTTCTGGTTTCATAATAAATCTAATACAATAGGTTCAACTTCATTCACATTATAAGCGAGCTATAACGTTTAAATTGCTTCCCCTCATAGAAAAATGGTAGCATAAACTTCGTGCGTGCTAAAATAATCGTAGCATAAACAAGAAGCAACTTCTAAAAAGGCGAAGATTAAGCCCAATATAAATTTAATTCCCTGAGTACACTGTTACGACGTTAGGGAGTTAATTGAGATGATTATTATTAATCCTATTACAAAATAACGAAATTTGAAATACACCCTCACTGAAAATTAACAAATTACTCGATTTAAAACAGTAGAATTAAAACGACTTTGTATAATCTTGTACCACAGGATGATTTCAGAGAAAAATTTCTTGGTTTTTGCATTCAATTGCCACCGCAAACTGAGTGATTTCCTATTAATGTGAGACGTAAAATATTTCAAACGATTTTTCAGCAATTTCAAAAAATAAACAAGGGTATAAATCTCCCTAGAGAGAAAAAGTCCATTTGATTGAACAAATAGGGCTAAAGGAGATCATTGATGAGTCCTACTTATTGTTTACACTATCGCTCTCAACTCCTCCACAGAGAGTTCAGATTTCTTACTGCTTGTCGATATTTCACACTTCCAAGCTTCGGTTAGGCCCCCAGATGAAGCAAAACTAGCTGAAGTAAAAACGACAGTACAAAATAACCATTAAACGGTAAATATTATTTCGAGCGGATTTCTCTTTCCTTCTGGAAAATATTATAATCAAATAAAACACAAAATAAACATTATTTTATTGCATTCTTCAAAGTATCTCATAAGAATTTATTAATAAAGCTAAAGTCTGCAAGTACCTACTTGTAGTTTAATGCATATTTTCATAAACTTGATTATCGAAACGAGAATTTTCAACTAAATGAGCTGCCTTTTTAAGGGCAAATATGCGCGGAAGTGAAAATTGAATCAAAAATTCGAAATAAGTATTCAATCAGTTTCGCTTGTGGCAATTTGTCAATTAGAGTCGTCTCATCAGAATGACATTAAATGAAAAATTTTTGATTTATTTCTTTTTATCAATAATGAGAAAAATGTCTGTAAAATGTAATCCACGTATGAAAAATATAAAATTTGTACAACAGGACAAATCCCAATTTAGCAAGCTGTCCAATTTTAAAAATTGCTTTGAATGAATTCGTTCTAATTTGACACCAAAGAGTTTTAAAAATTAATAAGGTAAACACAACGGTAGATTAGAAATTGTTTAATTTTTTTTAATTGGCGTAACTGCGTCACACTTTTTATTTAGAATGAAGTTAATTAAGAGGCGAAAAATATGTCTGCAGAAAATTTAGTTTTGTAAAATAATTGACAAGTATTTTAGGAAATCCGATTGGTATGCCAAACTGGAAAATTAATTTGGAAAGTTTATTGTGTCGTCAACAGCGAGTGACAAGCATGAAAGGGGAACTAAGAACGACCTTTCAGCCATTGCAATACAATCCGAGATTTGCTTAATCTAATTTCTACATGCGGAACTCGTCTGAACCACCGAATTGTATTATCGATTAATTTCAATATCTGAAACTTCTTCATGCCAAAAAATTGGAACACGTTAAAAATGCGAGATTATAAAACAACGCAACACCACGTACATACATATAGGATACTATACGTATGCTGTTTCGAAGTTAAAATGTTCGACTAAATTATGATTTCCACACCATATAACTAAATCTTCTATTGTATTCTTGTCATCGCATAAATGTTATATTGCTCGTAAAAAAAAATAAAATAATGGCAGGGTGTAGGATGCTATCAACAGAAGGTGTGGTTAATAGTATTGTCACACCATAAAAGCAGTAAAAAGGGTTAAGCTAAAAAATAGCTAATAAAAACTTTTAATATTAGGCTCTCCTAAAATGTAACCCACTGAGCTTCCACGATGGAAGCTTACTTTAAATTTTATGCTTTTGTATTGGACGACTTGAGATCAACTAAATTAAAATTTATTATTAGCAGTTGCTACTTTTATTTTAATAAAATAAAAATTGAATTACGATGCTAATTGCAGTATTTTTAGAGTATTTTTATTAAATGCAATAATTAATTTATCATAATTTTTCACATTAGAACGACGTCGATCGAATTTAACATCAGCCTCAAGTTATATGGAAAATACATTGCAATATATATAGAAATTACTTTTCTCAAACATTCTGCATACTTTTAAATGCTATGGACGACTTTTCCGGGTCCTCTAGAAGACAAACAAAATAAAAATAATATTGTAATATTGAAAAAATAATAAATAATTATTGCATATTAGAAAAATAAATCCTTACAAATATACAAAAAATATGTAACCCCAAAAACATGCACTTATGGAGATTGCATTTTTTTAAATATTTCCTAGTGCTAATTAAAGCAACCTATGTATTATTTAATTTTATCTTGTATATTAATATGATCCTCCAAATAAAATTAATATTTGTATTGAACTTGTTACCACTTAAGTCGTACATCAGAAAGTGGCGCCCGAGGCAAACTTCAACGAGTCCATCCAATCTTCAATTTAAAAAAAGCAGATTATGTAACAAAAACGTCCTGATTAACTCGTATGTCACCGTTGAGCCTCCCGAGTAGAGCAAAAGTATTCATTATATTTGGCGCCCGCGCAGGGACACACTTGCATTCTCCAATTTGAACAGGTAGAATCCGTCGGAAGCCGAGATGTTATGATCGTGAGCGCTCAATTAGATCATCAATAAACTGCGGTGTGAGCTTTATTTAAATTTTATTTATTCTAGCTTATCACAAAAAGAAAAGTCTTAATTAGGACTTTCCTCTCTTAATAGAAATGAATTTCAAATTAAAACTATGTATTTCTGCAGTTAAATTCAATGAGATAGTATGGCAAACAGAGATCTGCACTATAAAATCATTCATTATTGCTCGTACGTAAAGCAATTTTGTTTTTGTGGCTTAGTTTACATCCCAAATGAGAATAATCAGCGAATCTCTGAAATCCATAATTCCTCAACTTTAATTCTATTAGTTCCATTGTCTGTCTAATTTTCGTCATGAACTTATTAGCCTCCGTTTCCTTAGTAGTAAGAGGAAGTTCTGTTCGAACTGTCACTCTAAGTGTCTCTGTAGTTCACATCATAAAGGCTGATAATTTCTACACGATTACACAAAGCGTTATTTGGAAGACGTGTTGTTTCCAGAGAGAGCATCTTCCCTGTCGATGCATTTAATTTTCCACATCCAATCAACCAACAGCAGAATTTAAAGTTGTAATTTAGAAAAACACAATCAAGAGTTAGCCTTGTTGGTATTTGCGCTAAATAAGTGATCGTTCAGATTTTATTGCCTCGCATTCAATATGTCATTTTATAGAAGAAAAATCAATGCCCTCGAATTAGGAAAAAAATATTTTATAGAAGAAAACATGATTACCCTTTATAAAGGAAAAAGGAAAATAAAATGCGATATACGTAATATTCGATCACATTAGATTGAAATATATGATGTATATATCGAATAAATCCTAACGCAATATACTTCATCCCTAAACAAAGTTTGTCCAAAAAAATTCGTTATCTTTAACTAAAAATTCTTTCAAAAAGATTAAAAAAGCTATCTAGGTAATGAAGAAAAGTTTTAATCTCTTTTTCAAGTTAGAAAATGTAATCAAAAAATAACTAAAAACGCTACCTTTTAGAAACCAATACAATACGAAATAAAATTTTCTTCCTAACAATCGTAAAGTAATTTATAACTTTCTACGTATCAGCAGTAACAAACACGGCTGAGAAAAGTTACAATTAAAAAATATTTCGCTAATCTTCATCCCTCGAAAACTCAAATAACTTTATCGAAAAGTTGAACGACACTGGGAAGGTTTGTATAATCTCAACGATGTAGTATTAAATTTTCAAGAAGTTTTACTGACAAGATTTATGTCGGTTAAAGTAAACTTTGTCCTTCGGTGTCTCTATATATTTTCCAAGTTTTCATGGCGTTCTTCCCAAAGTATTTAATTAACCCCGCGTGGGTCAGACGCATCTACGCATCCAAATTCAAACCCAAACTGATTAACGAAACTCTAAATTATGCCATTAGTAGCATGAAATGTGAACCATTACTAACCTAAAATAAAAATTTTTGAAGCTAACCAACCACGTACAAAATAAATTAAAAGCTGACGATATTCATTCCTGGTTTAGAAACCGGAGATTTTAAGCAATAAATTAATTTAATCAAGATGGATGTATTCGAGGTGGCGAATGATGTATCATCGAAAGCGTAATATTGATGTTTAGGCAAATTTCCACTCGTATGATAAGTTGCTGGAAGCGTCCTCTTTGTTCCGAGTTAGTAATTAAGGAATGAAAATCTATAAAGTTTAAAACTTACCGCAACCTAGCGGAATTTTCATGTAACATCGTCATAGATTTCCCGGAGGTAAAAATACCCGGAGAATAGCTCTCTGCAGGAAAAGCGCCACACATGAACACTCGTATGAATTACAAGCGAGGGAAAATTTTCACCTAGCTAGAGCTACCTATCCAACAATGCGAATTCGTAATCAAGGATTCCACGTTTCTGTTAATATTGCATTTTACAACTTCGGTTTGATTCCCTAAAGTAATAAACGTCACGGCACAGACCTTAATAAATTTTTCGGGAACGTTTTCATTGGAAACAAAATTTAATTGAAAACTTTGATACAGAAACCTTTTGTGTAATTAAACTTACAAGTTAAGGTTTGCCTTCGTTAAAACTGGGCTTGTTAAAGCGTCTCGTGTATTGCATGTGTGCATATTAAATATGCGAACGAATTAACATCACAGTGAATGCCCTCGAACGCAAACCGAATTATCTACAACAGTAAGCCTCGGGGGCGCAGTGTCGCATCCCATGCCTCATCCAACATTATCACAGTTATTAACAATAGGATCCATAAAAGCTGCGTTCGGTAAATTACTTCACATTCATCATAACATGCAATTACGCACTCGTAAATAACAACAAAACTTGTTACAAGTTACAATAACGGCTACCATTAGCTTTGTGGTAAGTGCAAAAGATGAATTTATGAGCGCTCTCAGTGTGTCAGTGTCAGTATAAGAACTATTTCAAAATGCTCTTAAAATTTATCGATTACAAATATCGGATAAAGAAAATTTCAGAATCCTTCTCTTATGTGCAAGTCTTCTCATGCTAAATATTGTACGGCAAAAACTTGATGGTTGTCATGAAAAACAAAACTGTTGTATATTTTCCATTTTCTATGAAATTTAAATGATTTTCTAATTTTAAACTGAAGCAGCAGATGATAGAAACCGTCATAGAAAGCTTATGGATTCATATGAATTTTAATTACTCTTATAGTATGTTAATTTTAAATTATACCAAATTGTATTGCGGCTTACAAGCGAAGCGAGTAATTGCGGCAGCACCGTAGACGTCTTTCTAATGGAAAAATAGATTAGGGTAAGAAATAAGGGTAAGAATGCTCCGTAATGTTCGTGTCCCTCCCAGTATTTTATAAAAAATTTCACTCTAAGAAAAAGATATTCCGGATTACGATTGGAAGAGACCCCCCCTCTTTCCTAGAAAGTATTTAAGAATAAAAAGAAAAACCAAATATACTCAGGCTTCCCCAAAGCAGTTTTGCTCAAACCAAGAAAAACTATGGTTAGGAGCGTCAACCAAGATTTTGAAATTCTAAAAATAATTTATAAAAACGGTGGAGATTTGTTTAACTAACAAACAAACAAATGAGCATGTAAACTATCTAGTACATTCTGTGGTTACTAGAATTAATACTAGAATTAAGGGGGCATACACAGTCACCATTTTCAAATAATCGATTTACAACATGTCAGAAATGTTCTCCCGAAGTTTCGAGCCGATTCGAAGAAAATTGAAAGAGATAGAGCATTGAGTTGTAAATTTTTAAACTTTCAACGTGTATATCTCGAAACACCATTTTCAAAGTAGGTGGACATGATATCTCAAAAAATAATGAACCGATCTTTCTACAATTTTATACACTTCTTTTAGATAAGATTTACTAGGGGGTGGACAAAGGATTTTGTTTTTCAACACTTTTTACCTTTAAATTTCTTCTTTGGTTCGCCTTCAATTCTAACATTGTTCGTCTTGATTGGTTGGAGGTAGCTAAATAGGTTCTGATTCAGTTTAATTTACATTTATGCGAAATAATTTTCAAAAATGTCCAAAATACTAGGTAATTGGTAGGTATTTATAGTAAACATTTAAAATTTTTATACATTGATTTTTTCAAAGTGAATTTTAAAATTCAAAAGTTTTCCCAAAATATACGTTTTGTATCGATAGGAGCTTTCAGTGTTCATGCCCCTAGTTCACTGTTAAATGCCCTAAAATCAATTGAACTTCAGTTCAGCTGAGCTTAGATTAAATTTTTTTTTGTAAAACCAGTTGAAAAGTTCTAATTATTTTTTGAAATCCAAAATTTTGAAAAAGCTGAATATCATAATTTTTCTCTTAAATTTCATCTATCCTTCTAGATTATGATACAAGAAAAAATAAAATATAACTTTTATTCGTAAAAATATAAATGTCTGCGCTACACGTGGTGTACATATTTTATAGCAGACAAAAAGAATTGACAAATCTGTGTCTCTTTGCCAAAAACTGATGTCAGTTTTTTTTTATGTTTTCAGAATAATTATGCTAAGAAAAAGTGGATGTAAAACAGTTCTTGGTGAAATTTTATATATTTACATTTTTAATCGTAGTATATTGTTCTATTAAGAGCAAAAAAATACAGTAAATATGTAGGGTTGAACTGAAGTGTTCAATATATGGTTATTAGCTTAGTAGGTTAGCCAAACAATTGTTGACGCTAAAGTACCCCGTTCTAATCTGGGCAGTCAAAACTTCTTATGACCGTGTATCGGAGAACTCAATCAGGTTTAAGCAGCCGTGACGTCAAATGCCTATACTTTTCCTCAGAGGAAGAGGTTGATTGTTATGCAGCGAGCAGAAAAGGCTGAAGATGATTGTAGAATTACCGGATGAGCGAAGCGTATCAGAGAAAGTCACAAAAAGCATATTTGCTCCGAATAAAACACTATTTTTCCTAAAAGCTAAAAAATTATTACAATGAAGCAACACAATTTTTATTACCGGGGACGCAACCACATTTATAAAAAAAAAATTTGGTAATTTATTTGAAATTATTATATTGTTTTCAGAAAAAATAATAAAAAAAGAAATTGTACTGCTGAGAAAAATAAAGTACAGTTTTCCTTGAAACTTTGTCAAATATTGCTAATGGGGTTTGCTAAACAGTTCATTATTTTTTATCAAATAAATAGTACATTATATTATTATAAGAGTGAAATTGTTCTTCTATCCTATGGTGTATAATAGAATTTTTCCATACCGGCGAAGGATTGTTATGTAAACATAATTATAATGGTTAGTAAATTATTTATTAATTAAAATAATTATTAATTAATTTGTTAGAAATGTGTTAAACATTATACTAAATTTTGAAGCGTGAAATAACAAAACCGGATTTGTCAAGCCGCAGACGGCTAGAGGGACCAATCAATATTTTACAACAAATGTTTCTTTATACAATATGTATAAAGTTTATAAATTAGTTTATAACAAATTATTTATGTTACCTATTTTAAGGATGGGGTTCGAGCAAATAAATCCAAGACGACAGAACGATTGTAGGTAAAATAGTCTAAGGAAAAATAGTCTACGGTAAATTGGTCTAGGTAAAAAAGTCTACTGGTAAAAACGTCTAGGTAAAATGGGCTAGGTAAAATAGTCTAGGTAAAAGAGTCTGTATTTCCACCCAAAGATTAAAATAAATGAAGTAAGAGGTGTTGTGATGAAACAAATATATTGAAAGATGAAACAAAATCTGCTGTGTACGAGAATACACAACACGCAGACAAAGCTGAAAGCGTTTGGTGAGGAATATCGGGATGGTACTCGTACTAGGATTGAATTTGCTTAGTGAATTTAAATTTAATAATAGATTTTTTGTTTTAACCGAGTAGACTATATTACATTTTTCCAAGTGCGGATCCACGCCGGGGGGGGGGGTTACCCTCATGAATAGATTAAGTAGATTATAAAACTCAATTACCCTCCAGAATCAAGGTCTGGATTCGCGCTTGAACTTCGTGTCAGAGTCGAAATGCACCAAAGTTAATTTAAGGAATGTTACCGTAAACGTTTTTACCAAGCCCATTTTACCTAGCCCATTTTTCCTATACTTTCTTACCAGTAGACTATTTTTCCGTAGACCTTTTTACCTAGACCAATTTACTGTAGACTATTTTTCTTTAGACTATTCTACCGATTACCACAAAATTTAATGTTTTAACCAAAAAAATGTAATTTTACCCGGGAATTTTTAAATGGCAGGAATTTTTTTTCAAAAGCCCAATAATTTATAATCTTGTATTTCGCACATAACACGGACAAGTTTTAGTAAACAATTGAGTAAAAAAACTTTGTTGGTTTCTATTTTATTTTTTGTATTTAAGAAACTAATCAGTCCGATCTCGTTTACCCACTAGGTTATATAATTCCAGTTTAATTTTTACGACATCAATTCGGAAATAGTGAATTATTTTGGACATTTATAATATTACCTGAGGCCAGCAGGTAGATATTTGAAATTGCTATTATATGAGTAGAAGGTATACCTAAGAGTCGTCGAACTCGCCTTAACACGAAAAGCTGTTTTAATATTTTGTAGTAGTTGCCTTAGAAACGTAACACATGTCAGATGAATGTCATTTCTCTGTCAGTAGGAAATCTCTCCCGCACGGAGAAAATGTGTTATTGCTGTTATTATTTTGATTTTACGCAAACTAACTTTTATATGCGGTTGTCGAAAAACTTTTTTTCATTAAAGTCAATTAAGCCTCCTCTCCCGTTCAATTGTCAAAAGCTCATTGCGATTTAATATAATATATTATAAAAAAGTATGTTTCCGCTGAAATCATTGTAAAAATTCTTAAAAAGTATAATTAAAGCTAAAATTAAAAAAGTTTATAAAAACCGTCAAAGAAACGTTTCTTTAGAAAAGTTGAAGATAAAACGGAGATAGAAAATTTAAGCGATAATAATAATTAAATTTTTCAACATATCACAGTTCCATCCAAGCTGAAAATAATTTGGAAAGTAAGAACTTATTTGTATAGATATTGTATTTTTGGTAAATAAATAATATGTTTGCTATGTAAATTTAGATTTTCTTACAAATTCCAAATTTAATAAATACGTTAGATAACTAAGTAATTTTAAATGTGTAATTACTGGAATGCTAAATCCCTAAAATATGCATCACGTCTGATATAAATTAGTGGAACAAAACATCTAGCTAGTCAAATTAAATTTAATTAACCTGAATCCATTGTATAAGAATGTTATAAATTTATAAAACACAGCAAAACAATCAAGTGTTTCGTTTCTCGCTAATAGAAGATATTAATATATCAAGATATATGACAATTATTATACTAGTGCAAATGGGAAAACTTTCAAACTGAAAATTGTTCTGTATACTCTAGCTCTTCTGAATAAACGGCAACGCTTGCTTTTGCTAAGATATTCAGCTCTCTATCTGGTATATTATATTGATCTTCTATGACCATATTGTGTAAATAGTGGTTGACAATAATGTTGAGGTCTACACAGTCTACGCAGCGTTAGGTAGTTGAATGATTAACAATTATTATTTCGACATTTTTGTTATCCTTTTCTATGTTTCTGACACAAAGGTTATATTGCCTGGCAAGGACTGTACATGATAAACAATAACCCACATAAACAAACAGAAATTTGTTTGAGAGTAACCAAGTCTACTTATAGGAATTCTTACAAAAGAAAGAAAAATTAAACGTGCAATAAGAGAACCCGGAATACTTACAACGCGCAAAGAAGCAAACACAGTGGAAATTGATTGCCGGAAATCCTATTTACGATTATCACAAGGTACAAGTTTCTTTTCAAACACATTCAAACTAATTAAATCGTTGAATTAATGTTCATAAAAATTGGTTAACCTTTTAATGTAGCTTTTCAAAATTTCAAATTTAAAAATCCATTTAAATAAAATTTCACACCGAGAAATAATCGATAGGCAAAGATGATACACCACGTATTTTTTCTAATTTAAAAAGTAAAAGTTTACTATACTCAAAAAAATGTTACACGATATACAATTGGTCGCAAACTTGTATTGGAAATTTTGTCCTCAAGTTCCAAGTATCGAGTTGATCCCTAGGGACTTTCTCCAATTTTTTAAATTGAAAAGATCCTGTAGTGAGAATGAACAAAATGTACAACAATTTTGATCAATTTTAAAATTCCAATAAACTAAATTTATTTTTGATAGGCTTATATTTTATAATCAATTTGGTCAAAATTGAAATTTTATATTGAGAAAAAAAATATATAAAGCAAAAGGATATAATAATATATATTCTAGATTTTTGTGTTCAATTTGAATGCAGTTTTATTGCAAGAATAAAATTTAAATATTTATTATTTGTATTCATAAAAAAAATTAAAGGAAGGAATGGATATTTATGCCTATTCCGCTAGTTATCCTAGCCCTCTTCCGTACCCAATCGGTGCTACGCAATTGCGGTTAGACGTAATGTTATACAACATTCGAATTATTTATAAATAACTAATTTAAATTTATAAAACAATTTTGATTGTACGCAGATGTGGTTGCCGTTTTATTTACCCCGCAATTTGCATGATATAACAAGTTCAAAAATTCACACTGACGAAGAACCATTTAAAAATACCGACTTTGAATGTAATGCATTTATTAAATAATTTTGACTTAACGAACCTTGTTTTTCTTATTTCATTTAGTTTATTTTTATTTTCCAGTATTTTGTTTTAACCCTTAATCGCTAACGTCAAATAATTGTCACATTGTATACTGTGCGGTATCAGTGACCGCGCATTACCGCGGTGTATTTGTTTTGAAAGAATGAAAGGTTCAATCATTTGTAAGTATTGTTCAACTAACCTGAGTGACTTATCATTGCTTTAGTATTTTGTTTGCGAACATAATAAATATTACAATTGATGAAAATATTTTAAAAATTTAATGCAAGTGCTGAATAATTTTTTAACGACTGGACGATGATATCAACCATTGCAGGTGTTAAGCGTCGTCATAACGTAGATTGTTTGTATCGGAAATAGTATATTACGCACTGAAGGTGCAAAAAGTGTTCAGACTATTCTTACAAATAAAAAAGCATTTTATATACAGTGCAACCTCGATAATCAGGACAATAAAAATTAGCGCAAAGCTCATCTGCTAATTTAAATAATTCTTTTATTGTGTGTTTATTAGTTTAATACTCTAGAAAATTTAACTTCGCTTTCGAGCGTTTTCGTGAGCATTCATAAAAGAAGACTTAATCAAGTTAAATCGATATTCGTTTGTTCGAAATAATAAGGATCGAGTTCAACAGCCGCCGCAAGAAAAATGTTCTCAGAAGCGTTCCGGGTTTGAAGATAAAGCGTCTTATTTAGACCGAAGAAACTCATCCGAACATTTCCATAAGAATTAACAGAAGTACTAGCAATGTAATATTACACGAATTTTGTAGTTTAATTAATGAATATGAAATTCAAACGCAGTTCATCAAAGTTCATCCTTTCAAGAGGCTAATTATAAAATAATGAAAATCCAACGTTTTCATCAAAATAGGGTAAACAAGAATATTAATTAAAGTATTTTTTAATGCCCACCTACAATCCGCAAAAAGACAAAACCAAAAATAAATATAAAAAAATAAACAGGTACGAAAATTAATGAAAAAATAACATCGAAACTCGTTTGAAAAAGAAGGATGCAGTAAAAAAAATTTAATCGTACCTCGTATGTAGGTCTGTGATTAAAATGCTCCAAAGATAATCGATACAACTGTTGCCATAAATTAGTGTTTGAAAAATTATAAATTTTATGATGTCAAAATTAACAATTAATCATCAAACCGGGCAATTTATTAAGCCCTAAAATTTCCTAATCCTATCCGGAAAAAAATTAACCAAAAGCAAAAAAAGCATAATTTAGACTTAACAAAATGAAAATGTATACCTTACCTACCCTACGTTGTGCGTATATGATACATTATAATAAGACTAAATTAAATTAATCCCCTACAAAAAGAGCTTAAAAAGTGAATAAAGGATAACATTAACAATTTTTACTTACTAAGTTATCATTTTCATAAAATAGAAAACGATTGGAACATAATAGTTTGACGATTGAATTAAATTCATCACTTACAAATTTTAATATAGCAGACGAGATGAAAAAATTAGCATTTCAATTCAATAAACTCCGTTTTGGAAAAATCCGATATTCATTATTCTTGGTTAGTGTTGGTTGATCCAATCAACTATTGCATACATTTCAATGGCATCCCCACCTGGAGTATTCGTTCATTTGGCAGGATACGGGGCGAATTTTACCCTGAGCCCATTCCATTCTCCTTGGCCTCCTTTATTATTTTTTTCTAACTTTAATCCGAAAGCCAATATTAAAAGTTCGCTGTAAAAGATGAATTGCGTATTCTAGTCCTTTTTTTAAATAATAAATTCTACATTGCTAACCTACGCCATTGTATTCCCTTTAATAAATCACTCAAGTAAGTGCAAGTAGAAACAGAAGAGGAAAATGTACGTGGTTTAAGTAAATGAAGGCGCTTACAATTTTCAAGATGTACATTTCGCTGGAGTGTTAATGAGCGTAAGAAAACCACGGGTCGATGAAAAACGAAGGAACTATGATAAGAAAAGTCTCGAGTAACAATAAGTGCTCTCTATCACATTACGAGGTCTAATTAGATTTAATAAAACCTGAAAGTTGTATCGTGCGACGTCTCGGCTTGGCGAAGAGTTTAAAATTAAAACCAATTTAAATTTTTAAAGGGTTTTTCACGTTAAACAACAATAAACTTACAAATTTACGGAAATATATTTACAAGAAAACGAAAACACGTAAATTACCGGTTCAATTTAGCAGCTAAGCAAATTCAGTATGCTAAAATCAACATACAAAAGTAAAAATGTAAAATTATTCTAAAAAGGAACAGCAATGCGCTTGTTGATTTTGTTATAAGAGGTATGAAATGAAAAAATTCGAATTATTTTTCGTATTAGTTTGTACCATTATTATTTTCCAAATACCACTTAGTTAATAAATAACATATGAAAATTGACATTGAGGACAAAAATAGAACGTCAACAGCATCGATTAATAAATTTTACAACGAAAATGTGAAAATCCCATTCGTGAACGATTAAAATTATTCTATAAAAAAAAAGTTGATATTACTGCTGGCAACATTAGTTATGGTTTATGTTTGTAAGTCAAGTTTCTTGTGGCTTCCCTAATTACCTTAGACTCCTTAGAGCTTTCAGGATCCCACTACAAACTATAATAACAACAAAAAGTAATCTCAAAATCTGTCAAAAAGAACAAATAGCAAATAGTAAGCAAAGCGAGGTCAGAAATAAGAAGCTTATGAAAATGCGAGATAGATTAAAGCCAGGTTTACGACACGGAAATGGAAATCCTAAATCTCCTCGTTGATGCACTTTCCTCTAGTTGATTTCTCCATTTGATATTCAAAATTGCAAAATAAACTAGATTTTAGAAATAAAATATATATATAAATAATTTTATTTTTAGTTGGGAAATTCTGGACGTGCGAAGACTCTTTTCGTAAGCCCGGTTTAGTTAACTATACTACGTGACTCTCTTTACCTAGAAAGTTATGAAAACCATATTTTGTTTACATTTCAGAATTGGATGGAAACGGACTGGTAGTCCTATCCGTATTGATTTCGAATTGAAATCTACAATCAACTTAAAGCGCTCAGAATTAAGGAAATAAACACTTTCGTACTATTTTACGCTAAAACTTCGTAAAATCAATACGTAACTTTAGCTTATCCACGCGAAGTTCATACTGTAATTTATAATACACATATGTATATTTCGGGGTCATTAGATACATCTACAGTAAGTGGTTAACCCGATCCCCACGAAGGTATAAGGGCTTTAATATTACAGGGTTGCTGCCGGCACCTTGTTGGGGAGATCTCCCAGTCAGGAGAAATAGGGGATGAGTGGGAATTTTGTTTTGATGCACATCAAGTTTTTGTTGAATAAGTCTTGATTAATTTATGAAAACTATTTAAATCCTATTCACATTTCCAAAATTACTCTCTCGAGAAGTTCACTGCTTCTATCAATGCGAACTCATATTATTTTTAAATTAAAAAAAGTAAAAAAGCGGATTTTTGTCGTGTAATTTATGAAAAGATATGCAGGTATTCCTTAAATTTTTAATTTTTCCAATGGGGTCGAAGGGATTCATCTAAGCAACGAAGACAACAGCTATTGAGGGCAACATATCAGCGGCAGCTGACACTGGGAGAGCGATAGGTCGCGCCTTCTAAATACGGTTGTAAGTTTCAAAGTCACTGGAAAAAAAATTTCATACTTTTTTGATAATTACTGCTAGGTCCAGAATAGCTCCTGTACTGTTTCTTTAATTGTCCAGATACGACTTAAGTCGTCGGCTCTGTGAGCCGAAATATGACTTCATCTTTAATGTGAGACCTTTGTGTTGTACAAACGAAACCAGCCAGATTCCTCTACATTTACTAATATTGTGATCGTAAACAACGAAGTTTGGGATTTAAAAAATAAAGTTTTGAATTTTTTTATGCGTCCATAAAAACAAATCGACCGCGAAACACATAAACTGGCATTTTTTATGTCCCACAAATAAACTTTTCTTCAATTTTGCGTTTTTATATTTTGAAAAATTGTAATCAAAAGATTTTAAAATTTTATATTTCATTACAAAAAGAAAATGGAAAAATTGTAACTGTTCCATTTAAAAAGTAATTGAAATAAAATTGTGTTAACAAAAAAAAAGATAATTATTGCCGGAATGAATTGTAAATTTAAATACCTACATCATAAAAGGTAATAAAAATAAGTAGAAAATCCAGAGAAGTGTTGGAATAAAATTATGAGAATAATTTTTCGATTTAATATTTGGTTCGATAATTCTCAATCAAGTTGAAAGAGATAAAACTTTTAAAATAAAAAAAAGTTTTACTAATGAAAATGAAAATCAATATAAGATGAAAACATCAACTAATTCTGTTGACAAACCAAAGTTTAGAAGCTCAATCGAGATATTAACGATAAGACTAAACGGATTCCTTTAAAGCATCCCAGGCAGTTCCACTAGAGCTTTGAATTTAAAATTTCAACAACTCTTGAATTTAAATTTCCTTGCGAATAAATCTAGCTTAGACTAGACACTGAGATACTGATTTAAAGGTATAATCAAGTAGGTACTTCAATATAAAGTTGATTAAAGCAACTTCATTACATAATTTACCACTTTATAACTTTTTCAGTGCCATCCATCTCCTGCCTTTTAATTTTCTCCAATCTACACTGATTGTAATTGCAATAAAAAGTTACGTTCAGAACCGTGCATTGACAACAATTACTTCATAATGAAATCCTTTTGGCATAGATTCGTTTTTCATTGTTAGAAAAAGTTGGCGCCCTAAGCGAGATGGTGTGTTGACTAACGAACAGATAATATCGATTCAATTTAATTTATAAAAATTTAAAGCTCTGTACCTCTTCAGATTCTGTTAATTATTGAGATTCGTGCTTATTTGCATTTGATAGGGTGTAAAATAACACTTTAGTGGCAGCCATTGTTCAGTTAGTACTCGAGAGACCATATTATCCGATATTTCAGAAAAGAATGAAAACTGAAGAACTCTTAAAAACGTATATTTTAGACCTGCATTTCATATTATTTCTACGAATTTATAAAAATGGTTGAGTTGTCAAGTCTCTTAAGTGAAATCCAAATCCTACCAAATTATCCTCCTAATATAGACGATTTGATGAATTTCACTGTGCAATATATTAAAAATTTAAAGAAATCCTCGACTGAAAGAGAATTATGAAGAAAAATATACAGGGAAAAATTACAATCATTTTTATGTTTTTAAGGTGAGAAACTGCAGTTTTTTGCGACAATACTAGCTGGCAGCTTCCCAACCCAAAATTACCAAATTGTTTTCAAATGCGCTTTATTCTTTTTTAAAGTAAAATTAAATAAACAGATTAAAAGCTGAGCAGCGAGAGCAAATTTATACATATTTATCACATCAGGTTCTAAGGGCTTTAGCAGAAAATCGTACAACTAATTTCAATTCCAGTTTAATTCTAGTAATTTCGCCAATTCCAAATTAATGCCAGTAATTCTATATTAATTCCGAGGGGGTAAACTACAGGCGGGTAGGTAGGTAGCGAATGAACCACTTCATCCACATTTGACTGATATCTAGGATTTCACAACCAAATTTTCCAGAATTATACACAATACTCTCTAATGCCCTCTTTTATTGAGTTTATTTTATTCGGACCCCCCCCCCCTCTGACAATATGATAAATGTAGATTTAAAAACTACTTTAATTGGTCGCCATCTATTTCTAACATTAATATATCGATTATATGAAACCATTTGGATCCAAGAAATAATTACAAACATTGAAAAAATTTGAAAATCACTTCAATCGTCGACTGCAAGGTCAAGGCAACCATATGAATCAAAATGCTTCGCTATTTATTTATTTTGTAAACTATAAAGCTCTCCCCCCCCTCGTCACTGTGCAAATTCGTTCATCATACCTACCCCCCTAAAAGTTGATTTTGGCACTGCTGGTGTTGTCAACACCTCTGGCACTTGTATAACTTGAATTGACTGAATGTGCATGCTAAATTTTTCATTTCGCTTCGACATTTAGAAGAAACTCCAAGTATAAAGAAAGCCTGATAAAAAGAAAAGACACGAAAAATCCCCATTGCAATGAATTGATACAATTACAGAATATGTCATGAACATCAACATCGAACAAGCTGGAGAGCATTGGGAGACAGAGAGAAATGGCGTAGGGTGTCATTTATGGGAGAAGCTGTAAGTCATCAACTGAATGATCGTTTGCTCCCTCGTTGTTTAATGTACTATTTATTGTATACCTTCAAATTATATTCGTAAATAACTGAAATATAAACAACCGGTTTCACTATGAGATACTATCGGCTTTTCGTGTGTGGTAGATGTGACATATTGCACAACAGCTGAAATGTAAAGATGGGTTTGACACCAAAAGGCAAGTGGGGAAATGATTTCTGGTGTATACTTGAAGTAAATTTGCCCTTTTGCACACACCTGGTAACTTGTTAAAACTTCTAAAATTCGTTAAATTTCAGTTGAGCCCAGTTTAAGCTCTCATTGTAAACCCAGCCCTAAGTCAGGCTCGACGAAATAACTTCAGCTATACAAGTAGTTCCCGATATGATAAAGTCAGTAATTCGTTTCTCCCTACATTTATACAAAGAAACGATATAAAGTTGAAAACATGGAAAGAAAAAATTAAAATTATAAAATCTGACCGTAAAGTTACAGTCAAGCTGAAACCAGCGAAGATACCAATTGTTTCGTAAAGTTTGCGAAGGTAATCATGCGTTTAATTCCATTACGGTTGAGTGAACGTGCAATATGTTTAATGGATTATAAAATTTCAAGAGAAAATCACAAATTTAGAAAATTCCATAAAAAAGCATAGATAATTTTCCAATAAGAATCTGCAGAAGCATTAAATAAAAATTTATTTCGAAATTTAAATGTAACCCATTCGATAAGGAAATTAGTTTATCATTACAGAATGTAAATTTGAGATTAGGGATTTTCGCAAGTCGCGCTTTTACCAAAAAGTAAGCAAACAAAAAACGGAATTTCTGAAACGCATTTAAATAAAGTGCGAAGAATTTGGATAATTATTTAAATAGATTAAAAGTTTTCCACCCTCGATAAATTTAATTGAGAATATTTATCACGTCCTGAAAAAGTGTACTCCCTTGTTAACCTAATTGGATTCAAAACTATCGCAAAGCGAATTTGCAATTATATTTGCCAAATAAAAGCAATGGAAATGGCCAACAAAATACACTTAGTTCATCCAAACGTATGGATGACGTAGCACCCAAGTTCGGCGATTTATACTAAGTTCGCATGTTGTATACTTAAAAATGCAACATTGTCCGATATCTTAGAAATTAGAATGAAATATAATAAAACACAAAACATGATACGATACCAATAGAAGATAGTGGAGGAAATACATTGAAAGAATGAAAGTGAAGCTTATATGGAAAATTGAATAGAAAACGATTCCACTAGTTAGTTCCATTGTCAAGTTATTATCGTGCAGCTTCAATGGATTTCAATTTCTGAAGTTGTCTATTGACCACCATCACTAACGCAAGATATTTTCCTAAACTCGGCAACCCAAATCCGAGATTTCTTAACAAAACTTCCTGTTGAAATATTAGAAAAAGTGTATTATGATTTCAACTTTTTCGAGACCCTTTATCGAATACCCGATAGACCCCCATACAAACTTGTAACTCATCAATAGTTGTTGAAAGCCTCTTTTTAATTCAAGGTTCGCGGTTTTCCACAATTTTTCGCATTCGCGAAGCTTACAAATATTTAAAGTTAAAGCTACTTTGCGAGCCTGCATTATGGAAGACGAAATTAAAAACTGATTTAATTAAAACTTTATTATTAAATTTATTAGGTAAACTTGTAAAAAAGGAAAAGTACGTACGAATGAAATTTTCTAAAAACAGCGGGTCATAAATCACATCAACGTAATATTGCTGAAAGAAATTTCCTTTAAAACGATGATTTATAGCAATTATAAAATAGATTTATTTCCTGTTGCGGACAATTATATCTTTCCGAATTGACTTAAATTGGAAAATGGAAAAGTTTGCGCGCATACGACAAAATTCCAATATTAGCCGGATTGTCACATTTTTTGTGCCGTACTTAAAAAAGGGGGAAATTTAAAAGTGTGTGTTTATTTTCATCATACAATCGCCAGTTTTGTAAGCGACAAGTTTTGTCACACCTAACTGTCACAGCAACACAAAAACATTTCTCATGATTTGTTACGCTTTTAACAGTGAACCTGGTAATGGAGAGAGCAAAATTGAAGGGAAGATAATTGCAATTTTAATGAAAAGTAGATGCTTTTGTTATTTAATCATTTTTTTTGTGGTTTCATAAACTCATTTTCATTTTATGAATGTAAAATTTGAACAATTAATTCGGCAAGTTAAAGGAAATGTGAATTTTCCTTGACAGGGTTTAATTTTTTATCTCTTTTGTTAAACTTCCCGATGTTAACTTAAAAAATATTTAAGAAATTAACACAAAAATTTAATCTGCATAGCTAAATGCACTGCCAGAATTTAAACTAAGCCAAGCTCGTGAATTTAGTCAAATTAATAATTTTTGTCTTTTCGCTTTTTTAAATGCACACGTTTTGTCTTCCCTAGATATTAAAAGTCGAGGGGTGAATCGCGACTGGAAATAAATGTACAATAAAGTAAAAATATTTGGAAATATTATAAAATTATTTTATAAGTTAATTGATCACGTAATGTCCTCTATAAAAAACAAACCCCCGTTCGTTTTTTAACTTTAGTCTTCACTATGGATCGAACCCAAGCCGCTTAGATTTTAATTCTATAGTGATTACCACTAGACCTAGAACTACATGTTAGCGTTGAGTCATAACTTTCTCTTTTGGTAATTACTTACTTTAGATATGAGCAGTGTTTGGAAAATCGCGGAAAATCTGTTAAAGATTTTTAATTTTACCTACTTCCACAATTGCTGCCTCTGCCTGCTCTATTAATAATGCATCCATCTAATTCATTTTCTTAATATTAAAACTTCACAATATTTTAAAATTACAGACGTCATAAAAGCGCAATTTTGCTTATTCAAAATAATTATTAAGCTTAGAAAACTCAACTATCTCAAAGAAAATCTGTATATTCAATTATAAAGCCACGATAAAAGCGGAATAAGAAAATGTCCATTACAACTTGTACACTCGAATGGACCCGCAGTAAACGTGACTTGAAATTCAAAAACTTACTGGATATTGAAACTTCATAATAAAAAGTTGGTTTCTAGGAAAATTATATTACAAAACTGCTGACACCAACTGTATCACATAATTTAATAAGTTTAACTTCTCACCTTAATTTAATCAAAATACAAGCACAGCACTAAACACCGATGCCAAACAGATCCAGCTCTGTGAGCTACAACTAACCTGGAATTTTTACCGATAATTATTATCGAGGTGGAAGAGAACAGAGAGCTATTTAAGTAATGAAATCGCAGACAGGTGACAACGACATTTTCAATTACGTTAAATATTTTTTTATTAAATTTGACGTACCTATTTCCAAAAAAGATATATTATTGTCTCGATATATCCCTGCCTCTACGTTTCAATCGATGTGTCAAGTGACACTGATAATTTAATAGAAAGAAAACGAAATTCGACAGTGATCCGCATATGATATGGAAGTATAAGTAGGCAGCAATTTTCAAAATGAATGTAATCCTCGTTACGTAGAGATCGAATTTTTAGGTACTTAGGTACTTCCGATGGGCCAATAAATTTACGATAAAAATGAAAGTATATTTTTTAATCAGTTTGTAAACCAAGTTGACAACGGTTTAAAAGTATCAGACGCATGCGCAAGATAATTTAATTTTACAGTTAAAAAGGGACCGTCAAAACAGTTTCAAACTTGTGCAAAAACAAAAATTCTATTTCGCGATCTTGCTAAATATATGCAAATTAGCAATTTTAGGCAATAAACCACCCAATAAGCATTTAGAACCGACATAAAACAGCTCAGAAAGGCGTAAAACATGTTTTCATTTTAAAATTTTTCGCGTGCAAATGCCTGAAAATCCGGTCCCTACTCATTAGTATCATGCATTTTCGATTCTGCCCATTTATTTATATCCTCCTTGTAGTTCTTATTTATTTATTGAAAAGCAGTCGCTAAAGGCGGCATTACACATTTATATGCATTAACAGGGTGCAATATCGTGCAACGTGGGGAGCTTACAGTAGATTTGCATTATCACTTCACCGTCTTCTTGTAAGGGTTTATATGTAGTCCCAGAGAAAGCACCCCGTATTACACAAAGATACGACAAAATTTCGTTAGGAAAATTATAAAAATGTTGCCATTTTACCTTGTAATTGTCAACCGAGTATACACTTAGGGCTTTCGATTTGTTAACAAGGTTTTGATTCATTGTGGGTTTAAACAAAGCTCTCTCGCACGAAATTAGGTGTACTTCAATATTTGCTATTCTCGGTAGACATTGAAGAGCTGGACGAAGTGCTATTTGCATAGTATTTCGAAAGCACTCAACTACAAAATAAATTTGATTTTAGATTATAGATTGTACCAACTTCTGCTGTCACAAAATTGAAAAACATTCTAACAAATATTAAATTAGCTCGCATCTAAGTGAATCTATTAGTGCGCGAATACAAAAAGATTGTGAAAAATAATGCAATTTTCGTTTTGCTGAAAACAAAGGCGGAAAATTCAAGTTGGAATAATAAATTGTAAAATTACAGGAACGCCCGTGTAAAAAAAAGTTGTAGCGTAAACCTCAATTTGTAAAGCTGCTTGCAATACGATCAATTAGTCTCGACGTGTCATAGAAATTAATAATTCAAAAGGCATTGCTAAAAGCGAGACCGTACGTTCTTATATGATTACATGACAACCTTTTGTAGTATCTACACAGATCCCGAGACTTTATGACGCGGCCTTCATTTTCAGCATCCCTATCGATTTTCTGTTTATTCGATATTGCGCCCCGCCATAATCTATTTCTCCCATGTATTGCATACTAAAACAACTAAGTGATTTGGCAAAATTCGCCCGCAATATACCACCTAAAGGTCTAACGATAAAAAGATTACACAAAATGATTTAACTTGCAACCCCAAAAATGTCTTACATTCCGTCCGCCCTAATCCGCTAATAAAATTGTCCCAAATTAAACGACAAATTCTTTCATAACGATTAAAGATGGCGAAATGTGTAAAACTTCCTTGGGCGAACTTGCTATGAATAGTTTTGTGCGTTGTCACATACAACAAGAAAATGCGTCCGGTTCAAGAAAATTAATGCTCGACTGGGATACCCTTTTTGTAGAAAAACGTCCAACAAGCACGCCATTATTAAATTCGGTCACACAAACCAAAAAAATAATAGCAATAACATAGCAATTTATTATAAGTAATTTATATGTTTCTAATTTTTATTTATTATTTTCCATTATTACATCGCCATCTTCTAAGCTCTTAAAATCGCCTAAATAAAAAACTAAGCAAAAACAGATGAATTTAATCTCAAAATTTCACACGTTTTTCGCACTCCTGCTTAAAATTTTCAACCGTCTCCAATTTGAAAACTTCAACAAAGTTGTAACATTTTTAATTTATTCAGATTGAATAATGTACAAAGAGACACATATACATGGTGCTGCAAAATTACAACTCCCTACTGAATTTCGTTAAAGAATTGCACTGTTTAATAATGGAAAGATTACTCGAATAATAAAAAAAATATTACCTGATAAAATAAATCCCGACAATAAACCAAACGGGATGTAAGAATACCTAAACATTAAAACCTTACTACCCGTGGGTCGTAAAAACTTGACAGAAGAAATTTTTCTGCTAGAGGTTCTTAAATTTTGAGTCAATAATCCAAAGTAATATCGGCCGTTTACGATGGATCTTTCTGTAACACAGACCATAGCTGCTATCGCCGAAGGAAGACATACGAAAATCGTGGTATCGTATCATCATCATGGTATCGTAACGTATCATGAAAACTACACGACCACGTGATATTTTTAAGTAATGGAGTGCTTCGCTCTCGGCAATGTCTTGACAATAGCAGATTTCACAATATTGGTATAACCAAACCAAAAGGCAGAAAGCTTCGTCTATTCACCCCACCACTCATTGCTTAAAATATTTCAAGCTTTGCAATTAATTGGCATTTCCTCATGTTCAGGTATTAATCAAGCTGCACTCCCAGTTTTAAAAAGCGTAAAAGGCATTCACTAATTGGCAAAACTGGAACACCAGCGGAATACAAAAAAAGACTAACTAAGTAATTAAAATATTTCGTTGTAGAATAAGTACTTACGATCCGATTAATATAAAAGGTTAGCTCTGATGAAAAACAAATCGATTGCTTCCCATTTTTATAATTGCATGCTTACTTAATATTTAAACGCCTTTAATCCGTTAATTTGATAAGAATTTTTAGAAATATCACAAATTTTCACAGTAAACAATTTGGGTACAACAAAATGTGTGATAAACAGTCTGACCGCCTGGAGAATGCGAAAAATTCCGTATGGACCTGTCCCAAAATTTCTAACTTTGGAAATACTCTTGTCTCGGAAACTGAAAGTTGTAAAATAATTAAAATACGTATACATCAAAAATAAAAGGCTGTAGAAATTGAAATTGAAATTTAATTTTCAGTTTTCTTTCATCAGGCATATTTTAGCCTGATGCAGAAGTAAAACTTCGCATTTTTCAATGATATTAAAATTTTATTGCGTCCTGATTTCCTCTTACTACCTCATTCCCAGATCCACGATATAGTTTAGTCTTAGACAGCCAGAAGGACCAAGGTGCAGAACTCTAAGCTTGGTATTACCCCCACTCCCAGACTTCAAAGCATTTTAGCATTTGAAAGCTGTAGTGCGAAGCCAAGTTTTGCGACGCGAATTAAAGGCAAGCTATATAAAGCTCCTTTCTACTAGACCACCTGAGAAACAAACCAGACGAACTTCCAGCATAAAATTAATAAAACAAAATGTTGCAGTTAAAATAATACTGATTATTTGAGTAAGCATGTTCAAAATAAAACTTCCGTAATTTTGTGTAACCGCATGCAAGATAGATCTGGATAGATGAAAATAAAAACTCCGAAAAACTGAACCAAGTTTATTAGAAAATAAAGAAGTTGAGGAACTTTTCAGTCACAATTTTAGTAGAATCATCAAGACTTTACTGTTCTTTTTATTAAACAATTTTTGTAATAAGTGTAAAATGTCATATTTTGTGTTATTATTGTGTCACTTTTCCCGTTCATCGTAAAAATATCGTACGAGTATATGCCGCACATTATTTATAATTCGAAGGAACGATGCGACGTAGCAAAAATGTTAATATAGAACAGCAACGGGATAAGTTATAAAATGTTTGAAACTTCAATGGATATGACACTGTACGGCACATCAACCTCCTAGAAAAAGAACAAATTTGTGTCAGGAAAGCGCAGTAAACGCAGACTGAGGTTGTAATTAGCATCCAAGAATTTCCGGTGGCGTAAAATAACCAACATAATATATTCAAGTCTCATAAATACTCCCTTCAAATACACTTATTCCCGTTTCAGGTGAACTAGGATTACAAAATTCACACAAGTCGTGCAAGCCTCTAAACCTGAAACTATTTTTTTTTTCAAAAGAGCGCTTCTGAAGTTGTGGATCGCGCCTCTAGAGGGATCGTCAGATCGAAAACTGAAGTTCTCAAGGAAAAATGGTCCAAGTGTTTCCTTTGGAGAAAATGACTACGTTTGGTTTTTGATTTTGAAAAGGGGATGAAGAAAACAGATCAACGACAAACTGCATTATCGATCCGCAATCTACATACCTCCCAGACGTTAGAGATAGCAACATTTATTGTACCATTGTAGCCATTGTGTCAACCAAGCAATCAGTGGTCGCTTTGTAAAACATTTTTTTTTAATGGCCAGGTCGCAAGGTAATTTTTGTGGTCACTGTTCCGGAAAAGAGATAGAAAAAGAAAATTGCGCCGCCGGTGGCGGTTATTTGGAGGTTACGTTAGTAGAAGCCTCGAGATGCTTTAAAAATTCTTTTAGTAAAAGTCAATGTCTAACCGGAAATTTTTTTAACAAAAATCACTAAACTACTCGCATAGCAATGTCCATGCAGAGGAAATAGACGACAGTTCCATCGCAGATGGCGTGACACTTGAAGCACTTTATACTGCTTCCGTCTAATACCACTTTCATACAAGGTACGTACCTCCCACGAGAGTTAGATGTAAAAACATATCAATGGTAAATTTACTGCTTATTTGTGGTGTGCAGGGCATTTAGAGAAAACAATTGACCGAATGAAATTTACCGAAAACCCAATTAATCGAAACCGAAATTTATCGGATCTGATTACACTTTAATTTATTAGAGAAATGTTATTTTCTCACAATTTCCACAGGGTAGTGTCAAATTTTCCGAGTACAATAAAATATTGTCAAAGTTAAGCTTGACGAAGTGTTTCGTCAAACTGTGCAAGCGTGTGAATTCCAGATAGTATTCTTAGTAAACAATATTGTCACAATGTCAAGTTTCGTCAATATGTAAAGGAGGTTGATAACTTATCAAGCTTGACTCAACATAATAAATTTGCCAGCTTGGTTAAGGCTTCTACTCTTCAAAACACCATTTAGGTAACATACTAGTTAACAATTGGCATGCAGCAAGTTGTAAATAGTGTACTTGCTGAAATTCATAGCAGACATAAAATAACAACTTATAAATCTGAGTCACATTTATTAGTACGAGAAGTAAGTTATGGCTCGTTCATACAATGCAGCGAAGCAGAATATAATGCCATTTGGCATGTTTGTTTTTTGCTCGTCTATTCTATCACAGATGTAACAATGTGTGTTGTGGTCTTCGCAGCGGTTACTGTCCCATTGCATTGTATAATATAATATGCAAATTGGAAATAAGTATATTGAAATTTTTCACATGTTAGAGATGTTGTTTTCTGAAGACGGTTCAATTGTTTTTTGTTTAAGTTTCCTTTTACATTTAAGCGTAAGAACTTCAGCTTCACCGCAAATAGCGCTTTATAGTAGACGTGATCCTCGTTACTCCAACTATGCACATGCTTTACACCTTAAAAATGTAATATTTTCTGAAACATTTCAAATCACATGTGATTTAAGTAGATCTTTCTAGATATAGACTTTCAGTTTTCAATTATTCTTCAGATCGGGAGTATTTATATAATTTAATAACCGAAAGACTTCTACATAATGGCGAAAATGAGAAGAAGTACGATTTGAAATATTTAATTGGAAGGAAGCAAATTATGTTGATAGCCAAGTCCATACAAGTTATAAAAAGTAATTTATCGCATTATTTAAATTTTTAACGTATGGCCAAACTGGGCACATAACCTGTTACTATTTTAGTCTTTTCTTGTATTCAATTTTTCTTAATTTCGAAGTCATATTTTTGAAATTGTTAGGACGGGCGTCAAGTAATTTTTTTAAATTGCAAGGTAATATTGCTACGATATTAATTATTGTCGAAATATATTTACTAATATATCGGGTACACTATAACCTTTAATAATGAAACTACACTTATTGCAGTAAGCAACAGCCATTAAATAATAAATTGCACATTTATCTATAATTACTACTAAATATTATCGATTTACCATTAGTTCCTTACTATGGACATATATGCGGGTTTATTGCCACTCATGGACCATTTCCTTCGGCAAATATTTACCATATATTACATGCGAGCGTGAATATTGCAACACGAATGTTGCTTGGTATTATAGCTTATTCGTCGTTCATTGTCGAAACGAAAGTATAGCTCTGTGGATTAACGTAGATTCCAATCGCTGAATAAATTGCTTGGACCCAATCGAAATTTGAATCTTAGGATAGCTATTAAGTTAACATACACCTAACTTCAAAAACTTGCATTTCAGCAATTGCAAAGCATAGAAATATATTTTTCTTTCGATGAAAATTATAGACCAAAACAGATAAAAAAGAATTTTCAAAATTGTAAACATAAATATTCGCAACAGGGGGCAAAGTAGAAGATTTTATTAAATTTTTACTTGTTATTTTCATCTAAAACGTGCTCTCATAAGGGAAGGTGGGATATAAAGTCTAAGATACGGCTCCTTCTGCGTTTCTACTTATCCAATGATATAGCAGTGCAAAAGCATAAACTAACTTAAAAACATGAGCGCACACCTTGGAAAATTTATAACTTGACAAGTCGTAACACTACAGCAAGTAAATCGTGGAATGACGGAAAGGATATAATTCATCTACAAATTATAGGGACCTACCTATTGAGGAAAAATAATGAAGCAATAAATAACCAATCTCCAAATATTGAATATTAAATCGAAAGCTCTCCCAAACACCGATAAATATAATTCAGCTAATCGATATACGCTTTCATAAAAAAAAATTGATGAAAAAATAGACCTTGTATTTAACAAAGACCCTAACCGTACGAACAGGAACAATTTAAAAAAGCGAATGAATGAAGAATGAGTACCTACATATAAAAGGGAGAAATAAAATTACTCTAAAATGAGCAACCTGGGACAAATAGAGAGCAGATATATGCGATAATCTTTTTGATCAATGCAGCCTACAGCAGAAATGTTACTTTTCAAAACTTAAAAATAAAAAATGTATCAATTCAAACTTTTCGCTTTAAAAAATTTAATTTACAAGGTTCCCTGAAATCGATAATAATTTTAATAATGCAACATTTTCCCTGTTCTATTAGCATGACGCCAAGCTTTCAGGTTTCCATAATATGATTTGTCAATAAATTAATATTGCACCAGCCAAAAATGTAAACAGACCTCCACCAAGAAAAAATTAATCACATTTGCAAAATAGAAATAATAATGAAATATTAAATTTAAATTATTTTTAGCTCTTTGAACAGAACTGTGATTTTTTCATCCGGGAATGCTAATATCATACTGCTGAAAGCTAATAAAATAATTTAATTTGTGTTGTTTGCTTTAATTGCGTTAAAATAATTTTAAAATTGACCTAAATAATAATAATTTAAGATAGTATTTTTTTACAAATAAGCTATTTTCGGGAGTGATATTCACACTTTAAAATTAAATGACCCGGAGCGGCATTGTAAATTAATGTAGCGTTAGAAACCGGAGCATTCTTTTTAATTCGTTTTGAAAAGGCGCTAAGGCATTGTTATATAAAACCACGATCTAAACTACTAATTAAACGAGTAATAAACGTTTTCTATTAAAATTTATATTTACGTTAATCACTTTAAAAGCCTTGATTGTTATTAATTACGAGAAGGCAAAATAAAGCCATAAAATTAAACCTGCCGAAACAAGGAAACCATATAATTAATTCTTGACAACAAAAGTAAACAGTGAAAATATTTAAACATTTCAATCACGCACACGTATCACCTTTAAATAATACGAAATGCAATTTATGAATCTTAAACCACCCCGCAGGCACAATTTTCCGAGACAAATAAGGAGGAATAATAAAATCGTGCGTTCCATTTTCTCCAGTCCTCGACCTTACCCTATTTATTTTTTTATGTAATCCTTAGCGAATTTTGTAAATCGTTTTAAATAATCTGTCATGCATTACTATACGCAAAATTTCAAGCGTATACTTATTTGAAAAACTGCTAATAAATCTTCCCGTTCATCAGAAATGTAAGTAACAAAAATGTTAAGGATATTTAAGAAAAATTGCATCAGTAAATGTTGAGCTTTGTACCGAAAGCTCACGAAAATCCTTTATTGCATCAATCAATTATTAAAAAAAATGTGTAAACGCCAATCTGGATAATTAAAAAATTGAGTTAAAATTTTACTTCGGTCATTTATAAAATTAACGATTTTTTCGTCAACTCCCAGTTTCGTTAATTAGAGATAAAATATTGTTCGAGTGAAAATTTCGATAAAGTGATTACTTTTTGTACTCAAAATTATTGTAACATATTTTGTAAAAACTACTTAGTACTTACACTGTCTATTTTGGGATTAAATGTGTACTCACCTGAAACAAAAAAAAGAATTTAATACTTTTTCATTAGGTAGCGCATTTGCGAAACATACAAGTTGAAACATTTATTACGACATCCAAAACCTTCTACCAACAGCATCAAAGCTTGACCCTTGTTTGCACTCGTAAACCACTAAACCCTACCATTCTTTTATACCCAAGTTAATATTTAAGGTAGTTAAAACACTCAAAGTAGGTAGGTTACATGTTATTGGCCTTATTTAACTAAAACGTTTTTAAATATTTGATCATTTGCCAACGTTTAAATTGTTACATTTCTTTACAAAAGTAAATAAAAAATTTATCGTTGAGTTCAGAACCACAAAACACAACACAGTGGAAACGAATTTTACAAGTTATCATTAATAAGATAGAAAAGTTTCAAGTCCTCTTCAGAAATTCTTTTAAAAATGTGAATTTTATTTTTTTCTTTATGGCAGATGTTAAAGTGCAGTTTCGTCGACCGAAAATAATAGAACAAGCAACACTTGAACCTCAGGAATACATGCAGTAGTATTCTTAACAGCAAGGATAGATAAAGTTATTTATTTTTACTTAAATTACTATTGAAATTGCCAAAAGAATTATTGTTATATTACAAAATAAAAACTGCCAAATAATAATGTAATTTGAAATTCGTATTTCAACAGGGCCCGGTTTATGTTTATCATAAAAATTGTTTATCAAATTTGATAAATTTTTTGCTTTTTTGTAAAAATCAAATTTTAATACGATTTTTTTGCGATATGCTCGTACAAAAATGGTATACACTATAACGAAAGATAATTTAATTCTCTGTAATTTTGCTTTTCTTTATTTCTCTATCGTAAACTCGATTGGCCATGTTATGTCTATTTGTTGTTAAAAAAATGAGCTTTTGTGAAAATTGAAATTATCAATTTAGTTACTTATATTTTTGCATTATGACAAAAAAATCTTCACATTCTAGGGTGTTCTATTCATTTACTGATCCTTGTAAGAAGATCAGGATCGGGGCTCTAAAATACCCTCCCATCTCCCCCCAGTAATTGTATTCAAAAGAAAAACTCTTATCGTGGTAGATAATTAGCATGATCCTGATGTTATTAGACAGATTTTATTGGATGAGTTTCATTGTAGGCCATAAAATTAGGTGTTGGAGTGCTGGAAATGAGTTCTATAATATATAGAGTAGGTCTTTTCTTTACAAAACCTTATGAAAAGTGAGATATCGGTGTAACAACAATTTCACACTATTCGCCAAAAGATCTCACTGTCAACAGACCAAAAAATTGCTGTGGCTCAAACCACCCGATGGATCACAGTCGTAGTATAGCTATTAAACGGCAGGGGGGGGGGGGTAAGTAAAAATTTCACTTGATAAACATTTACAACTTTCTGGAATAGAATTAGCGTGAAGATCAAAGATGTTTTATATTTAGTTTTTGTTCATTAAAAAGTTGCAAACCGCCTGTGCCAACTATAAAGTTGTTAGTAATTTTTAGAAGGTACTAAAAGCGTGAGAGCGAAGGAAAAATGGGTTGTTCAGAAAGACCTAAAAGTTAACATTACGAATTTTTAATTGTTGAAATGAATTATTAGTTATTTGGTTATTGTATAAACAGACAAGAAAATTTAATTATATCACTATTAGCATGGAGGCAACTTTTTAATTTTCTGTTTAGGATTAATTTACAAACTTCTCCATAAGGAAATTGTGTTAGGAACAGCTATTATATCGTTGCATTTATATACCGGTTCGATTAAATTATAATTAACTTCTGATGTTAATCCAATGGCGAACAGCATAATCTATTATCAATGTATTCTATCGAACTGGTGCATAATGTCCACCACCTTATGTGTTTACATTCCCATATTATTTCATATTGGATAATCGAGGGCGATTCTCAAAGTCAGGGTCGCACTGTTACAAAGTTGTGTAGGGGGAAACGATTATTGCCATTTATATTTTTTACTTTCAACATAATAAAATTGTTTTATGCGCTTTTTACACGAGCGATAAATAGATATTAGTTTTATTTGCTTAGTTTTCTCACTTTCAAGTTTAATATCGTTTATTGGCGATAAAAAGTGAGTGGCGCCTTTTTCTTGGGTTTTTCAGTCCCAGTGTTCAGTCCTGATACGACTATCCGCTCCAAATTATTTATTATATTTAGACTACGTATTATTGACCCTCCGGCAGTAAGAAAAGAAAACTTTTGGTAGCAGTAACTCTTGAAAAAAACAATTTTACGTTTTAAAAATTTTAGTCCTTTTTCGTTTTTAAATAATAGGAGTACATTTTTTTAACATTAAAATGCGTAAGACGAGTCCGTATTTCATCGTTTGAAAAGTAACCCATCATAAAAACGAAACAAATTCTACTTAGTCCCAAAAAGTTACGAAATTTATTTGGAAAAAGTATCTGTCACGGTTAACTTTTTTCCTACCATGACTCGCCCTTCTAAGCAGAGCAGTAGAAAATGACAAAACATGTGAAAAATGATAAAATTTAGATTAAGTTTTTAGATGAAAGCTATCTAAATTTGTAAAATTAGGCTACGGAAATGGAAAATGGTTATAACGAAAAAGCTTTCATTAAATTTTAACATCGTGGCATTAATTATGAAAATGTGAGATACGCAATCAGATTCAGCTGTCATAAATTTTGGAAACGCAAAGTCAAATTATCATAAAACTAATAACTTATGGTAGGGAACCTCGATAAATTCTGACGAAAAATATAAATTCATAAAATATGTGATACAAGATCTGCTCGATGTCTTCAAAATGGAGAAGCAAACAGCTGTTGCAACTAAATAAATTACAGTGTCTTTACCAACTGCGTCGTCATTCGTCTAAATTTAATTTAAAAATGGAATTGCCAAAAAAGTAATTACTCAAAAATTGCTCGACAACTATAGGATCGAAATATAATCGGGAACAGTTCGGCCATCCGAACTTGGATGGGTCCCGAATCTTGTTGCTGCAATATTTTAACAAGAAAAATAGAAATGAACACCGAAAACCTCGATAAAACGGGGTGTATTTACCAAAAAGTTATTAGTGCAGATTTCATCAAAGCACTCTCAAACTTTATCTAAATGTAAACCATAAAAATAATTTTATTTTTAAATTCGGAGCAAAATTTAAAAAAGCTTGAGGCAACAGTTTACTAATTAGAAATTTTTCTGTGAAAGCAAATACTCCGCACTTTTAATATGGTAGGTGCCTACGCAATGCAAAATAAACAGGATAAAATGCAAATTTTAAGTCTTGTACGAAACAAATTACCAAATTAACGAAAGACCATCAAAGCCTGGATAGAATATAATGAAAGAGATAAAACTCATTGTCATAGTAATTGACTAGAAATTAGCTTTATAAACTCTTATAAAGCTCAAAACTCTCTGTATTCACATGCAAATTAGCTACTATCAGAATTGTTCAAATATGAGATAAAAAAGTATGAAAATATTGAAAGAAACAATTTGAGTTCTCACGTCAAAAGCGTTTAGGCAATGAAAAAGTTAAAAATGAAGTCAAATTTCGTTTCGGGTTTATTGTAGCTACAATTTTTCCATTAAAGTTTCATTTTTAATAAATGTAACCCTCACGAAGTTAGTCTATCTGTACTTATCGATTTTAGTTTAGCTACATATCTAGAGCATTGTTAAGTTAACAAGATTACAACTTAAAATAACTCTCTTGTCGATGTACTAGAAAATTTTATAATCAATAAACTTATTTTACTTTGGGAGTTCTTTCCGAGCTCGCGAAATCTTACGGCGTGCAATAAAGGATGTAAATTTAATTCCAAATTTCGCTTTAGTCGTTTAATTGCTTTGTCTGCTGATCGGAGAATTATTTTAAGTAAATAGCGATTAATTCAAATAACGACCACAAGTCTCGCTCGTAATTAGTTTAGGCCACAAATTTACGAACCTTCATCAAAAGTTGTAAGAGATCGTCACCGAACAGCGGTAACGAGGAGAAAAAATGTTAAGCCAAATTATTCCAATTATAGAAAATAATTAAACGGTCGGAAAATTGAAACGAAAGCAACCGGGTGGATGAAATTCGATGGTGCTAAACATATTAATTTATAAGAATCGACGTTATGAATCGTTCCAATTAAACCACCACAATGTCCAATGGTAGAATTGGTTAATAATTTATTACCCATACATCGATCCTGTAATAGAGCCTAATGCTCTGACGTCATTCTTAAATGAGGTACTTGACGTGATAGTCTCTTAACCTGATGATAAAACATTTTATGTTCCCAATCTTTCGCTATCAAGTGGATGCTTATGTAACACAAAATCAAAGCTCTCCTTTCCTTGTTTCCGGAATTTAAAATAAACCTCCCGCAAGGATTAAAGCGTGGAACTACTGTGGTAGGCACCGCGTTCGATATCTGACCTAACCCAAGTTTTATAATAATTTTTAAAGCTTAAAATATTCACATTTTAGACAAAGCACCTCATAATAGAAATTTATGGTTGAAATAATAATTGTAAGGCACAACAGTTAAATTCCTTCTAATTTCGGAACCAATTTACATACAAATACCCTACTAACTGCTAATTTTGTGACAGAGATTGCCTGGACACACAACTGTTGATTACATTTAAGTAATCAAAACTACTTATCTGAACCCATACATGTAATTGCAAAGTAATTGCCCACTTAATTATGGGCTTATAAGTGAATTGGTAAGGGTTTCTTTTACCCGGTGCCCTCTTGTGACAAACTATAAAGTTTTAATGCTATTACACGTCGTAAAGATTAAGAATTGCCGAAAGGAGCACATAAGAAATGGAACAATTTTTCTTACTTTCAGCCTCCCACTATAAATTTTGAAATAAAATAAACTCTGCCGAAAGCTTGTGAATTTTAAAATAGTGGTTCTAAATAAATCACATGTGGATGCAAAATAGAAGGAAATTCAATCGTGTGCCACCATTGAACATATTTTCAATCGGCCACATATTCTAAAATTCTTTCACGAAATGACAAAAATAAAATAGTCAAATCCAATGGGCAAGCGAAAATGTAGCCTTGACATTTTCCAATTTCAAGTCTAACTGAAAGTTTTTGTTCAAACATAAAAATGAATTACTGAAATCGACACTACTAAACAAGTTAATCGATCACGTAACAAGAAGCTAATCCATTATCTAAAAATAATAATAATTGAAAGATCCATTTCAGGTTGGACGTGAAAAATATATTCGTCAAATCGTGACAAAGACAAAATGTCACCCAGTATATTTGATGAAAAACAAATAATAATGTAATGTAAATTAGCGGATTGGCAATGAGAGTTGTTGTAAGCTATATTTACAACATCAAACAATGGTTAAAATTGTAGAAACCCAATTAACTCAGACATGTTAAAAAAATTGAATTAAAATGAAAAAACAAACATTATGCGCATCAGTATTATGACGTCAGATGCTATACGGTTATATTTTCTTATGGGCGAAAATTTAATGGAGAATCACCGTTGTGTCCGTAATATCCTAAATCTTACGTACTTACAAGAGATAAAAAGAGTGCAAAACTTGTAAAATTAGTCATTCGTAATTAATAGGCGCTCCCTAATGAAAATCTGCAGTACCCAAACAAAATAATCCCCTAAATTTTAATTTGTGCAGTTTAATGCTTGTCTCATACAAAAATACACGTCAATATATTAATATGTTCTTGTCCTCGATTGCATATTTTATATCTTTTAAATTTTAACTTTATAAACCAAAACAGGCTAGTCCTTATCTACCTAAACCAAAATACGCGGTAATATATTGCTATGTTCTATATTTGCTGAAAAACATAAATTTTCAAATTCTTACTTCAATGCTCATGTAATGCAAAATGAGAACACAACCGGTTATCACCATTTTAGCAAGGGTCAACCTTTGACCAATTTACGAAATCCGAATTTTACAGCTTTATTGTGCATTAAAATCAACTAAAGACCCTTAGCAAAATATAAGAGATTTGAATAAATCGCACTGAATGGTGTAATCTGTCGGGTATTGTATTTGACAATTTAGTTGGAACGAACGAACGAAATTATTGTGTTCATATTCTTTCAATTTAATTTAGGAACAATATAAATGTACAGTATTTCTTTTTATTGAGTTTCCTTTTTTCGAGAAACTTAATTATTTTAAAAAAAATTTATTTCAAAAATGTTTTAAATTTTACTTTTGGAGTCGGCTCAAACCTTCAGTTTGACCTCGGTTTGCACAGATAAAATTATTATGTTAAATAATGTTGTGTTTTGCGTAAATTTATTTAAATATTTTAGAAATTCGTCTTGCGATCTACGAGGCACCCTGTGGATCTGAACTCAAACTGTCACTAAACTTTTATTGAGATTATATCTTTAATGCAGTCTCAACTTTAATTTGTTACTTGCATTTGGAATTGTGCCTACAGCAAAATATGATTTAGCAGTTTGTTTATAGTGTGATTGTACGTCCTAGATTTTGTATTTTTAAATAATCCCTCTCCACCCCATCTATCACTTTCACTGAGACAATAGAACATTCTTTCCTTACTGCTTATTTTATTAGTTTCACCCAGACAAAAAAATCTCAAAATCCCGTCTCGAAAGCTGGAGTAAACCAATTTTAATTTTTAGGCATAATAAATTGTTTAACGTAAAAAAACATTTCTAATATATTTTCCTTCAAACTTTAAGTTTTTGCGATATCAGCAATAAAAGTTTAAATAGTTTGTTAAAATAACCATTTAACACTCAAATCGCTGAACTTAGGACGTTTGCAGTCGGATATTAAGAATAATAAAGTGTGCTTTAAAGATCTCCTTAATTTAAATTTTTTTCCTACAAATCTTTTAAGCGGGTAGGGGCTGTCGCCCGTGTGCCCCTAGATAAAACTTAGCTCGACCTAGTCTTCTGAATTAATTACTGCCGCATAGTTTGAAATTCAAAATAACAACTTTCTTTGATAAAAAATTCCAATGTTTAAATCAAAAAATAAATATTTGAAATACAGTATCTCCTAGATAAATTCAAAACCAACATATTTTTTAATTTTCCTTTCAAATGACATTTTCTTCAATTCGAATGTTTTTTGATTAAAAATAACAATAAAATAAATTTTAAATTCAAAAATAACACTTGAAATCTTCCACCCCTATTTTATTGTTTTGTTTGATTTCTTTTTGAAACTTTGGGCTTAACTTCTAAGAATTTCATTTAGTTTCCTCCGTACAAACGAAAACTTCATGTTCTCCCAAAACTCAGACAATTTTAATCATATCCGAATGTTCTCAACATTTAACAAAATTTTATCTTTTAACTTAGAAAATGTTGGAGCACATCCGAGTTTGTATTTCGTCAAAATACGAGATTATTATTCACATTCCGCACCTCCATCTTTCAAGAAAATTCGTGTATTTTTAATAAAACTCGAATCCATCATTCAGTTAAAAATCCCGATTCCTATATGAATACTAAGAGGCTTTACTTTTAGCTTTCAGAAAAATTTATAAATATAAGTATACGTCAGAGAATTTACGGTTTAATAAGTTTTGCGTATTCGACTTACGCGAAAATAGAATGTTTTATCTGTAGACAAAAGACGGCGATATAAACAATGAAAATTAAAGAGGAAATCGAAGTGTTTCGCTTCAGAAATCAAAACATAATCGCGATAAATAAAAGTTATCTGAAACATCCAAGTTGCTAAAGCTTCAGTAACTTGAGGCTTATGGGAAATTGGCTCGACTTTTGCTCTCCATCAAGTTTTCCAATGTACAAACTCATCGATTTTCAATAGAATCCTCGAAAAACACAATTTTTATTTGAAAAATTATAATCAAGTTCCAAAACACGCAAACAAAATTAATATTGAAAGCTACAGAGCTTAATACAGAAAAAACTATAAGCGCTGTTTATTTGGATTGGATGTTCAGGTGCCGCTATAAAATAAAAAAAAAATTATACACCTAAAACTCTATCCACATTCGAATATTCCATTGCACGCTTTGAATCTTTGTTCTTTCAACACAAGCAAATATTCAGCTGCCAATATAAAAGATAAAATCGTCCGAATTGTTGAACAAAAAAATTGCTCAAACGTGATGCTTTTCAGTTTTTAAACGAAAACAAATAAAATCAATAGTTTTATAATCTCGTTGAGGTTTAATTAAAATCAAACATTCCGGATATGGATTCGAGTCCGTAATGAAACGTTCTCTCGTCGGAATGATTACATTCAAGTCAATACATATTGCGAAGCAATAAAGCTTAATTAGTGCATTTTTTGAAGCAACGACGTCGATTTAAATCGAAATAAAGTGATATTAAATTAGCCCAGAGAGAAATAGCTCCATAGATTGAAAAACTTAAGGAACCTTATTAGATTGATAGAAGTAGAAAGATTGAAAAGCGTTAATAAAATACCTTCGTTCTGTTGGCGATCAAACGCTGTAAAATTAAATTCTTTGCAAAAAACCCGAAAAAAGATTTAAAAAAAACGACGAACAATAAATTTTCATCAAAACAGTGAACAATAACTTTTCAATTTAGCCAAATTTCAAAGCAATCAAATATATTTGTAAAAAAAATGAAAGTGGAAGAAATTAAAAATATAGCGGCAATTGCTCTGTGGTTAAATCAGTGGAAGGAAAGTAAACACTGTAAGCTCTATAAACCTAAACAAAGCCCCCGACAGAATCGAGAGAGATGTGTGTAATTTTCTAGGAAAGATAAGATAGAGTAACAATCGCAGCTATCAAAGCCCTTTTCAAGTAATAACAGCGGCTTATAAGATCGAAACAAGAAAAAATCGTCAGTTAACGTGAAATTTGCGCTAGATCCTATTTACTTATAATATAAAAATTCACAAGGTTAATAAAAAAAGTGTAAAAGCGGACCAACTTATAGAAGATCAAAAGTAATTGCAGCTATAGATGCAATTTATGAGCCCAAATAGAAAAAAAAGCTAGAAAGCAAACGTAAAAACACAATATACGAGAAAAACTAAGAGCTCAAGCAATACGGGAAAATAATACAAAGAAAGCAATCGAGTCGGTTAGGTGGCCTATCAGAATGAAACATCTATAAAAGATTCATTTGTCGATTCATACGGAATATTTTTTTATTCCAACATAAAAACTACCTGATTATGGTATTACTCAAGATTTTTTCTTTTGAAGCTGGGCTTCTCAAATGTTTGGCAAGTTCCACCAGCTTGGGACGAATAAAATTTAATACTTTGCGGCGTTTCGCTATACCACGGCGAAGCAAATTCCGTAGTATCTTGGTCGTATTCGTGTTTGTCCGGAACAGCTTGTCAAGTTGACCGCGCTGTTAACTATATGAAGAAACCGGGCATAAGTCTTTTTATAAAAACATCGACTTCGTTTTTATAATCAGAGATATCTTCTGTATAAACGGGACGTTTACCAGAAAAGTATCTGGACACTTTCACTTTCTACATCGACAATTCACCCTTTTGTTAAGCAAAATATTAAAATTTACACGGATCTGCCATCTTAAAATTTTCGAACACAAAAAAAACAGTGGTAATAAAATTAATCTTGTTATCTTATCTTAACGCCGGTATAATCCTTAAAATCAGTCCTTTTATCCTACTAAAAACTCGCGAAAGAAACACAAATGAAAAATCGGGCGAAGCCAGGTAGGACAGTTAATAATTCACAAATTAAATAAATTATCAATAAATAAAGAACTTGACGGAAGTTAATAGAGATTAATTGTGAGTTAATCACCAAATAACTTCCAGGTTTATTAACGAAAGTTGGTAATTCAAAAACTTCTTTCAAACAAAAAAGTTTAATTTCATTTTGATGCGTACGTATTAGCGAAATTAAGATCTTGGAAAGCAAACACAACGGAAGAAAGCCACTTGTTAAATTTTTTAAAAATAATATAACCAAATATAAATAACGAAATAAAACTCTAAGCAAGAAAAAATCGAAATACAAGTGGACAAATGATCTTAAGAAATCGGTTAGCTTACTGGGGAGTGTAAAAGAACAGAAAATAAAGCTTGCTTGCAGCAAGAGCTGCTACGATTTATCGTAACCGTATTACCCATCCTAAAATAACTCTGATTTTGACTTTTCTCTTATGCCCCCGGAGAAACAGTCAACGGAGGCTGTTCAACATGCGTCGTTTGCAGTTATTAATTTAGTATAAATATAGAATGTTGATGTATTTAACGTAATCCATCCACGTTTTCAACAGAGATTATCAATAAGAAATATTTATTACAAAAAAATATAAATGGTTAACAGATATATTTATTAGAACTTATGATGTCGTTAGTTGCTATTTTATTTCCTGCGTCTTTTGTGACCACGTTAATCGGACCCACGATTTTAAAAATTTTCTAATGACGTTATGGTAGTTGACTTAAATTACAAATATAAACATTAGGGACATTTTATGGATTATTAAAAAATGCTGGAACCACCAAACTTGGCTCTTAAAAAGAGTCCATGAATGATACTACCCAAGTGTCCTTTAAAATTAATACTACCCTGAGAAGTTTACTATCTCATCCAAAGGACTATGACCGTATATGGGAAAAGTGTGGTGTTTATGAACTAAAGTGCGGTACCTGCAACACTATCTACATTGGCCAGACAGGAAGAATGTTAAAACACAGAATACGGGAACATAAATATGACTTGAATTGGTTCCAAAGAAACACACATAATTCTACGAATTCAAAATCTGCTTTCGCAAAACATCTATTCGACCATGGGCACAGTTTTAACGAAGACCTTAATGTAAAACTGCTACATCATGAAAAAAAGGGAAGAATTCTTGATATTTTGGAATACTTCGAGATAAAAAATGCATGCAAAACCAACAGCTGCGTTAACGAAATAGATGGCTTGTTGCATGCAGCCATCATAGACAATATTTTTTATCAAGGTGTTACATAATATTTTTTGTTTCTGTCTCTTTTTTAAAATTTGTCACCACAATTTTAATTTGGAACAAGGTTCTATTTTTATCGGCTATAATTTGTAATTTTTTAACTTTTGATTCTATTTTATAGATTATGATCTAACTGATCGAAACGCGTCAAATAAAATTTATACGCATATATGACTAGACAATATTAATTATTTTTATATTCGTTAAAAGTTTCAAGGTAAAATATTTTGATTTTACATAAAAAATTTAAAAACATACCCCGGGACATTACAATATAATATTTCGGCTGGTAAAAAAGTCGGCCAATCAGAGTTTCTTGTTTTTCGGTTGGCGAAAGGTTCCCCAGGGAGTGAATGAGTGAGAGGGTTTTGTAAGTAATTCTAATGTATAAACCAAATAAGAAAAAGCTTCAGGAACAGGATTCTCATTATCCGATCAGTTTTCCCTCGGAAAACATTGTGTACATCCTTGATCCCAGGTTCTACCTTTTAAAAAATCAGTCTATACCAGGGGTGGCCAGCTTCAGTCTGGCCGCCCTGATCTTATAGTCGCCGATTGAGGTGGTTGTCTGATCTTCGCCAGCATTTGGAGTACATACTTGTGAGTATTCAGAACCGGGGATCTGGAATATCCCCGCATTTTACTGTAATCGTTTTATTTTCTGTTCAGTGACATATTGGGGTAGTTGATACATACCCACCCGATTTTGGTAATTGTTTGAGCATTGTAAACGCAACTTTGCAAATTTCGATAAAAAAGCAGTATTACCGACATCTAATTTTCTGCAAGGTTGCGTATTTTGTTAAAATTTAATTATTAATGGCTTCAGTGAGCATTATTTGTTGGCATATGACTCTGTACGTTGCTAAAATATTAATTACTGCATTTCCGCGTATTAGTGGACAAATCGTTGACCTGATTAATATATCCCCATCAGATAGATTTGACTGTGATTTGAAATTTTTTCGTTAGACGGGAGCATACATTATACGTACTCGTATTTCACTCTAATAACTTAACATATTTTTAAACGATGACGTAAGTTATCTTCCTTGTGTTTTACTTCTGTAAGTGCAATAATCCCTAGAGTAGCATTAATTGAAGGAACTAGAACTCTTTGTAATAATGGAGCTTCGTTAAGGAGACTCCTGCGGTCCTGTGGACGACCAACCTTGTGCAGAAGTGGATCTGTGGTTACCATAAGTTTCAGAACAGTAAATGCGGTTACAATAATTTAACATTCTGCTTTAGGGAACGTATCTTTCTAAAATTGATAATCAATGGGTTTCGATCAAAGAACCACAACATTACAATGCATTTTTCAAAAGTTCATATGCCGACATGATGTGAGAGCTTTACTAAAGTCTTTGAAAAGTTAAAAGACTTGAAATTAGGTGAACACAAAGTAAAAGAAAAGTTTAAACTAACAAAAAAGCTTTAATGCCCAAGTACATGTTCGCTATTCTGTATCTTTTCTAAAATAAAGTCGATCTAAGTAAGAACCTCAAGGAATGATCTTTTAGTTCAATAGGATTCGACTATTACAAAATGTAATCCCGTCTGCAAAAGAAGATTGCCATTCACTAAAATCTTGCAATAAGTAGACGACAATATAATACTCGAAAAAAAACATTGCTAAAATGTTCCACTAAGTGAAATCATAAGCAAATTAGAGTTGCGACAGCAATAAAATTTTCAAAAAAAATAAATTATCATAATTTAGTATTAAAACGTGAGTTTTGTGCGAAATAAGGTAATGAGAAAAATTCGCGAATGTAAAAAAACTTGGTAGAACATTTTTCAAAGAACGTGTCGCCCTCACAATTTAGATAAAATTGTACTCAAAAGATTACCAAGTCAGTGCAGGAAGCCATTTGTTCTTCTTACAAAGCAATTTGCCACCAAATACAAAAAGAGTACAAACCTGAAATTTCCCTTTCTTTTCACATCAAATAGTAACAAATCAACAACGGAGCACATTTAAATTAATGCGTTCATCCGGCTGGAACGAGTAAAAACGGAAAGAAATGTCATACTTTTATCAATCAAACTTCGGCGGGCTAAAAAATGTTATTAGGAAAATTGAACAGCTCGCAGCGATTTCGATTTTTATCGTCATCTTATCGAGTCCATTATTTTATTACGTCAACTCTGTTAAATCATTCTCTTCTGTTCAGTGACTGTAGCTATTAAATAAGTGAGAAGTAAAATATTACCAATAACATAAAAGTGTGTGATCGGTAACATCTTTATTACATAAATCAATTTTGGTGACAGTTCCGCGCGCAGGAGAAAAATAAATGTAAAAACTTAAAAACAAAAATTGGAAGTTGCAGAAGATTTATTAATGCAATTTACCCTTTTGCTACTTTGGAGAGCGGCAAATATTATTAAACAAATTTTAATATCCGGACCATATCGGGAAACAAATGTTTGGCCATTACGAGATAATCGTTAATTATACAGTTAGTACAAATAGCAATATCAAATAAACCAAATTTCGAGTGAATTATTATTATCCTGGATGTATAAGCAGTTGTTAGGTTAGCAACTTATATCATTTCTCATGAAATTCCACCAACCCTCAAATCACAGAGCACCAGTGAAGGTAATCGATGAGTGCGGTTCGTGTAGAAATCTAGAGCTAATAATTCATCCGAGCCCGGATTTTACAGTCCAGTCAGTTTCAAGAGATCAGTCCACATAGTATCCATAGTTGTATGTGAGCGAAATACCAATTCAAATTCAACATTTATCTTTAAACATTACGCTCATTCACAAAGGTAACATTTTATATTATTCTTCTCTAAGCGAATATATTAACATAAATCACAAATTTGGAAAAAGCTAACGTTTCGCAATAACAAAATTGAATATTGTGCTGGAAATAGAAACGAAATTTATTCGTCATCTAAATGAATTTTCGATGTATTTAGATAAAGCTTTATCTCAATTAGTTTCAGTTGGGTGAAATAACCGGAAACTATTAAATTCAATATTAATTCCATATTCAATAATAATTGCTATGCAAATCTAATTTTTCAGAAAGCATCATTAATCTTCCCAAACACTACAACCCATTCCTTTTTCTCTACTCTATTGTTCAATGGAACGTTAAAAGCATACGTTTTCGATATTCATCGCACAAATAAAGTTACCAAGATTTAATTTCAATCGATAATGCATATTAAAGCATCCATTACCTATGCGATGTTTGGTAAATCAAATACGAAGTTGCTCATTTGGTTCACATTAAAACTTCGTAATTCTCATACTTGGAAAGTTTCGTGAAAAATTTCGTTAATCTTAAAATGTCCTTCGCCATGTGAAATAATCAGATTTTTCTCATTTGCATATTTTCTTTTTCAATTAAATGATCATATCACTGATTGTTAACATCTCTTATTTTGTTAGTTTAATGTCGTCAGAAACTTTTCAAATCAAGTTAAAGAAACTGAGATAAGATAAATATCTTAAGTTGGCGTTAATCTTGTTTGTTGTTAGAAATGTTGATGATGGGAATGCAATCTCCAAAGCCTGAAGTGCAATCGGTATTTTACTGGTTGCATTGAAGACATACCTGGCTCTCTCTTACATATCTCAAAATTAAGTTGCATTTCACTCTCGTTTATCGCACTCTTAAGAACTAGATTTATAACAATGAATTATGGATTGGATTTGAACAAATTCATCCTTAAGTAATTTTTAAGGACATCTAGCTTGTGTGGAAGGGGCGGTTATTGTAAATCGCATTTAATTGTCAGCGAAAAATATTTAAAAAAAAACATGTTTTTATATCAGTTTTTAAAATCCGATTACTCCGTGGAGAGCCCTGGTAAGATTTGCGCTAAGAGAGAATCGTCTATTTCATCGATTATATTGAGCTAGAAGGTATTCCATACTCCTAGACCCCCCGTCTGCAGTAGATTTTATGGAAAACTGAATTTTATCTTTAATCTCATCCATATGAATATATTTTTATCCGCTTTTTAAACATATATATTTCAAAAGTGACGACGACATCTCGGTACAATGCTTCACTGAATCTCTAATCAATTTCTACCGATTAGAGAACCGAGAAATATCTAAAAACTGTTTGATTTTCTACGCTTTTTGATATCTTCATTGTATTTGATATTTTTAGTCGTTTTGCAAAAATTAACTGTTTAAGAGTTCTTGTGGTTGCATAAATTACTGAGAAATTTTCAATGCTCCCAGACCCCCGGTCTATAACAGTGGGTTTCACAATCATTTTAAGAAAATACTAAATTCCGATCGGGAGGCACTAATAAGTTTACATTTGAATTATAATGTGAAATTAGTAAAATGAATTGAAATGCATTCAGTTTCGACCCAACTTACCAGCAAAAGGGCTATTAAACACAAAATAAACTTTTACTTTAATGCCGCTCGTGGACGTCAGTAAAGTAACACTTTAGCGCCGCCTATCGGCCGCAGGAACTAAATTATTATTGAGCCAAGATTCCTAAAGCTAGAAAAACGCCCTTTACGGACTTTTTTTTTATTATTAATTGATTTTAGTAATAATCTACCTCTTGAAGTTTCACAGGTGCAAGCTCAATTAATTAACATAGAAACTTGGATAGTTCGCCCCCAAAACATCTTTATAAGTAGTTTTGTATATGTACACCAGACGGTTCCTTCAAAATTATTTAGATAGCTCAGTTTCTCTTCCTCTCCTCTTGCCGGTATGACTAGGTTGAATAATATGACAGATAAAGCTATATGTAGTTAAGAGCAGTTAACTGAGGCTTAATTACTTATTACCGAAATTATGCAGAGTTTGGAACCTCATTAAGTATTGGTGCTTTTTATTTTTATATTTATCAAATCAATGTACAGTTCATTTTTCAAATCCCATAAAACTTCCTATCTACCCTAACTACGGCAGAGTTGAAAATAACATACCCTAATCCTAAAATAAGAGGAAGTTTATTTTCTTCTATTTGTTAAAATATCTTACTCACGACCCTTTTCTCCCGTACAATATAATCTAGAGCTTAGAATTTGCCTTAAAATTATCTAAGCTAAGCAACTTTAACGTTATTTCAATTCCGATAAAGTAGAAAACTTACTTCTGTAATAAAATAGTATATTTAGAGTTCCATCCATTTTCACTATAATCTCGAGGTAATTCAAAAATAATTACGTGAACCAAAGTTTTAAAAACTAACTCACTTTTGTACAAAGTCAAACTTTTTACTTATATTGCTACCCTTATCACTAATGAAGCACTTTCTTGATTGGATATTGAAAGGAACGTGGTTCGATTTCAAATTCTAAACCTTAGTTTGCTTTCATCCAAATACTGTAGAGCAAGGCTGCTAAAAATATGAAAATAACTGGATCAAAAAGCTCCAGTAATATTTTTATGAAACTAATTTGTTCTATCCGAATTCTAAAATTTTCTCTCCTTAAAAATGAAAGTTCTCTGAAAGGTGAAGAAACTGGTAATTTGAAAACTGGAAAATTAAAGTCAATTTCGATCAAGTCGAACAAAAACTTCAATTTCAATAAGAAAAATCTTCGTAAAGTTTTTTAAGAGCTTATAATCCACTATGCAAAGCGACAACTTTTCATCCATGCAACTAAACGCCCTCGTTTAACTTGATAAACTTAATCTAGTAGCAAACGTCTTTTTCATTGAATTTGATTAGGTTTTACCATAAAAATAGGAACAAAGATTGTCTAAAACTCTAAGTTATCGTCATGATATACTAATTAGTGGATTATTAATAATCAGCATGAAGCAAAGATATTTAAGAACAGATTAAATACTAAAAGGGTAAGCTAATAACTCGGTGCTAAGTTAAACATAAATCAGAAATAATTAAGATTTAAAATTTCAATTTGGGGCTCCTACACTTTTACTTTTTGCCTTATCGTCTTGCTAACCGCTTGAAATATTAAGAAAAACTTTTTATCGGGTTTTTGTTTGAGTAATAGGCCTACTCCATCACATGGATGCGTGCAAACCACACAAGACGAACACGGTAAAATTTTAAACTCCGCCAAGCTCAATTTATAGGATCAAATTACGTTAGATCATCTAGCACCTTACAGTTCATCTGATCGTTTAAATGAGTTTATGGAAGTAGGTGCGCAACGCTTCAATTTTGCCAGCCATAAAATCGTATTGTCTATAGCGTAAAATAACTTCAAGCTGAAATGTTGCACACAATAAAGTATACTTTTGAAAATTTGTGGGTATAGGCTGAAAGTGTCAAGTCTATTACAAGAAAACGTCATTTTGAGATCTTTCGGGACGTTGAATACAAGCTGTCGCCATCAAGGATGATTCGTGATGTAATAATTCAATGCGACACCGAATTGTGAAATCCAAAAAGATTGATTTGACTTTTGATTTTCTCAGCTCTAAATGTTATTTTTGTGAAAATTACAACTGCGAAAGTGGTAGGTACACACCAACGAAAGTTTCAGTTTGCAACCGAGGGAGTTCCAGAATCAGGATTAAATAGCAATTCGTGAACATTAGAAAAGTCTCTACACTCTTCCAACACAATCAATTACAGGATTCGTTTTTCATTGGTGACACAAACGACTAACATAAGACAAATTCACTTAGAAAACTAAATATCGTGTTGTTTAAATTGACACTAGCGTTACAAGAAGGATGAACGTAAACTTGATAATGCTGAGCTTAATTAGACGTGTTGAAATGGAATAAATTTTAAAACTAATTATGCAAGGATTATGAACCCATTTTATACGTCGGCGTAAGGAAAATGAAAAATAAGATTGTATTTTAAATGGATCATCCACACGGGATTATCACAAATGGCTTAATCGTCACATAAATTGGTTATTAAATTAAAATCGATCGAATATCGACCAAACGTCTACGAAAAATATGTAAAGCATGTCATAAAGATATCTAACATATTAGGTAATAAATTTAAACAATAGTAATCAAATTCACATCTAACCAAACTGAACATTTATTGGGTAGAAAACGGAAAAACGTGATGCGAAACGAACTTGAATTATGATATTGCCTTTCCGCTTCATTTAATCGTTTCAATAAGATATTGGCTTTCCAAATGCACCAAACGTTAAAACTCGTTAAAGGTGCATTCGGATGTAGAAAATCAGACGTCGTAATATAGGAAGAAATTATGATTTGAAGGAAAACGAAAAAATATGTTCAACATTTTGTAAATTACAAGAAATGTTGAGTTATCAACTGCAATAAATTTTCCAAAGCCATTGAATAAAATTCATATATGTATTACAAATTTATTGTGAAAATATAAGCGGATATAAGAAATGTGTTGCAATTTTAAATTGAATGGTCGAATCAAAATCGTGGTGGAGATCAAGCTGATATGTGGTGACAGCACGTTTCAAGATATAAAATTCGTTATCAAAAAAAAAAAAAATCGGTTTAAGTTTAAAAGAATAAAAACTTGGGGTTTTAGTTATCTAGGTTCTTTTTGTTGACAATGAGGAGAAAATAGAAAGGATTACTGTAACTCCATAAAAAAGCTTTAGTTCTGGTTTGCTCGAAATTTTTACAATAGTATTATGAACCGAAAAATCAAAAGAATTCATATACTTTTAATACACCGGTTATCTTTTCATGACGCGTAATCAGTCCAGCTAAAATTAATATTTATTTATTAAATTTAATTATTCTAAAGTTTTCGTAGTTATATAATTTTCGTCGATGAAACAATCAAATGCAATCCCTTTTGCATCCGCTATAAGATTCCACTAGCTCTAAAGGAACATCAGGGCAATACACTAATAAAAAGTAAGATATTATCTACCTTCCCTGCTTGACCTGCTTTGTGAATAATAATAACGACAATTTTATAAAAAAATGTTTTCGTGTAATACCAACGGATATGAAAACTTCTTATTTATATGCAGACGATGTATGTGTGTCTGTCAATTAACTAAGCTGAAACACTACACCCCATCAAGCATATAAAGTGATTTTAATACTTCAAACACAAGACATACGTCTAAGAACATACGAAGGAGAAAAGTGTCATTGAAACAGCTTCGTATTTTGTTAACAAGGAAATTAAAAATTTAAAATAGTTCATATAGTTACACTCGAGATAATACGAAAAACTCTAGGTAACAAAGCATCGTAAAATTGGAGTAGAGCTTTGCGAGATTTTGCATGGACGGCGTTTTCCATTTCAACTTCGATTAGTAAAAAATGAGGAACTAAGAAAAATAGCAATAATAAAAGTTTCTTGCACCATTACAAACTTGTTATCACAAAAAAACAAATTTATATGCAAAACAGTTGGAAAGTTAATTTACTATTAAAAAACTTCCCTTGGTAGCGAAGCGAACCACCTATACAAGTTTATCAATAATAATTACTGGGGGATATACGGTTTTTCAATATAAAAATAATAAAAAAGTTCCGAATAACCTCGGAAGTTGCTGCAATTTGCTTGCTTAATTCAAAGTTGAATTGCTACTAAATTAAACATTAAATAAAAAACAGCGTTCGCAAATGCAGACAAGGCTACATTTTTATAAACCCCCTAAGTCGGTGGATATGAAATACTTTTGTGTCAATTTTGAAGTTAATAAAGTTTGCCGCTCAAGTCCGAACGGACGCACCGACAGCGACCCTCGATTCGTGTGGTATTAACTTATTTCATTTGGTTTTTAATGAACATTGTGTTTGGAGAATTTGGAATGACGCCTCTTGTCAAGAATCGACATCTCTGCCACTGTACTTCGTGCTTTCTATCGTGCGGAGAACATCTGGCTTCGATCGACATAGCTGTATTTTTTCGTAAAATATTAATAAAAAAGCCAGCAGTAATGAAAATAAGTCATAGCTGTCAATTTTTATGCACAAGGGGGTGTTTCTGTTAATTTTGTTATTTGTAATTATTTGAATTGTTGTTGTTGAAAATTGATGAAAAATTGAAAATTTCATTGAAATTAAGAAGGGACCACATTTGCAACGATAGTCGTTCAAGTGCGAGGCAAATTGTAAACTTTACAATTTGAAAAATTTAACTTGCCGAGCAAATAAATGAAGATTTCACATTTTTGGATTTTCTTTTATGAAAAGTCAACATAAAAACTAATTTGATAAAGAGTCTCATAGCTAAAAATAGCTGCAGTATTCGGGTTCGTCGAGTTTTATAATTTTATTTTAAATTTCACAACCCCAGTACATCGCAATATATTTTCAGTAGAACTAAAAATTTGAAAAAATCTCAGAAACCTTAAGAAATCCGTTAAAATACTATAAATTTCGGTTGGAGAAGGGGATGAGCTGTTTTATCTTTTGCTCCCCTATTTTATGCATCAAAAATTGAAACAAAAGAAAACCGGAGAAATCCAGGAAAGTCCAAAAATATTTCGAAAATTGAAATCTAGCATACAAATATTCCTATAGATATACTATTATGTTGCCATCCCACCCTCCTAGAATATTTGTGATTTACCAACTGCGGAATATTAAAACCCGGATTAAAGGATTTATAACCCAAAATTTGCGCAGCAAATTATGAGCTATTTAATTTAAATTTTAATACTTTTTCCGATATTCCTGGCGGATATTTCCTCCAATAATATAATAATAAATAATCCAAGTCAACTAATAATTTGATTATTCAACATGAAAATATTTTGTGCGACATATTATATTATATTTTTCATACAAATTTGGTATCAGGTATATAATAATAATAGTGCACTCAAAATTCCTTTTGAACTCGAAAACAATGTAAAATTAACGAAAACTTTTCGCTTAAAACATCCAACTTTAAAGGGAATTTAAAAAGAAGTGACACGGGAGGTGTAATAAAACAAAGTGTTGAGAGCTACAAAATGACCTGCATGTTGTGGAAGTGGTTGATGTGGATTAAAAGGATTTTTGCTATCTACATTAATGTTTTTTCACCAAGAAAGTGCCAATTTGTGCTAATCTAATCGGTCAGATTAAAATAAATGTTTAAAAAGCCGGCGACTATTTTTTAATTATATCCAAAACATGAAGAAAAACAACTAAATCACATTTCTCGACTTTTTCCTACAATATGATATTTTATTATCACAGTGTGCCCGTACTTTAAGTTGAGTTTATATTTATGTGTTAAGAGAAACCATAAAAGTAACAAAGCAAAATATATAAATCAGATTCATTGATCTTCCTAGCAATCAATTTCGAAAAAAATATTTATATAAAAGCTATACTAATGGCCTCAAATAATTTAAGTCCTTTTATATATTTGCAAAAAATAATTCAAAATAAACAACACACTTTTATTCTTCCTTAACTTTTTAACCTATGGAAGAAGATAATTGCCATTTAAAAGATTCGTTATCGTTTTGACAAATTACAGTTTTATTAATGCATTAATTAACAATAAATTATAAACCTTCCTAGAGATACATTAAATTTCCTTAAATAAAACATCAAGTTTTCTTTCTTAAAATTGGCTATTTATTTCGTTCGTGCGCGATTGAATAAATCAGCGATCTCCACACAAGAATAATTCAATATTGTAATCGAATTGTATTTTAATCAAACAGGAAATAAAACAGATAAATAATGAAACCTCTTTTGCAGATAAAAGAAGCTCTAAAAGCTTCCCTTTCTATGTTACGAAAAGACCAACAACTTAAGAAAAAACTTTTGTTGCTGTAAACCATTCGAAACCAATCGATAAATCGGAACACTTCATAATACAATTTTTTAAAATAAAAGCGTCCCTGGTTTTGATGCGACCAAAAATTATAAATTAGCGAATATTAACGTTTATAAAAAAATATAATTTGCGTTTTGTATTCATGAAATAAATCTCGAATGTTCACAAATGATTCCCTAATTAGTAAGTCAAATCTCTGAAAATATTTTAAACCACCAGCATTGTCCAATGTAATCCGTCCTACTTATAAATTCAACGAGCAAAACATGGCATTTGGTGTAAACAATACAATTTCCACGTCCAACGGTGTTAGTAAATTTGTTATCAAATCTACAGGGTGCTATTAAAATTTAAGTAGCTAATATCTAAAATTTGCTTATGAATTTTGCAATGGCGCGTAGTTCTAACAAATGGCAGTAGAATAACCCTCGTACAAACAATACAATTACGGCAATGTGTTTTCGTTCATCTTGTTTTAGAATTCACGAATTTACAATAATCGAGGTAGGGATCAAAATGCAATAATGTGGTAATTCGGACCTTCTCAGACCTTTTGATCTTTGAGAGCCAACAAGCGTGAAAACTGTTCCGAAGTTTACCCACGTAAACCACTTAATAGTGTTTCACAATTTATAAATTACATTATCATAATTAAAGTTACTATTTTATTTTAAAACAATCACAATGTGCAGTGCCGCATTAAGTATCTATTACAGCACAGGGAAATACTATTCAGCAAAACAGTCTATTCTGTAATTATTAATCGTTTATTAAAAACAGGTTATTGGTCAAGGCTAAATATTCAATCTATCGAAAGTGAGCTTTAATTGGGATCAAATGGAGTCATCCAGGCACAATTTGTCTAATAGAAACTAACGTAAGTATTTTAGAATTACCAAAACATGAACCACACATTTTTTTAGAACTAAAATACACAAAGCTTTCAGAATAACATACACATACATTACTTTCATACAAATAAATGTAAAAAAAAAACATGAATTTCAGGATAATTCAATTTTGTATTTTTTCGGTTAATTGTTTCCTTGGAGTTATTATGACTTTCTGACTTTCCATTTTCTTATTATAATGTATATTTTCAATTTTAAACACTTGAGTAAGTTATATTTGTTTTAAGTTTATTTTTCTCCCATCCACCACTTTCAAGTTGGTATCGTCCGCATATAGAGTAGCATTAGTTACTTGCTATAATATCAAATTTATTATTTTAAGATACAGCTACGAAAGCCAAGAAACAATCCATCCCTGCGATTCTCCATATGTTATAATATTTAATTACCCATTTCTATCTATCCCGTAGATAGAACCTCTGATTGGTTCATTTTACGTTACCAACCTAAAAAAAATGAGAGATTACGGGAGAATGAGTAGTCAATGCGGCTTCGGTCTCACAACCTGGGCAATCTAGTAATTTATAACGTCAAATAGGTTTGGCGATTATATGCATGACTGCTAACACCAGTTTGACTTCAGGTAAATTAAACATTATTCTGATCCCCACCCTTCGGAACGCAATGGCAAACCATCGAAGTACAGCTCCACCGACCTGAAGGGGCGTATCGGCGCTGCTAAAATTTAAAATGTACACTCAGATGAAGAAGTTTCTCGGCGCGAATATTTAAAATCCATAAATTATTTTGTCAAATTGCAGTGAATTTATGACGATTTTTTCTAAAAAGAATACTGTTTTTGTTGTCAATAAAGCTCAAAATAATATAAATAACATGAAACTGAATAAAGCAAATAACCACGACAAATGTTAACTCTCGCAATGATTTGTAACTTTTATAACAGAATGTACTTGAGAAATAACTCGACGTTCATTGGTTCATTCAAATTTTTATAAAATTAATTGGCATTTTTGCTGTGTCCTTTGTTAGCTTGGTGGAGCTGTATACTTAATTTATCTAGTAAAAACTATTAAATTTTTGTGGCTTCAAGTCCATTTTATTTTTTTTTCAAAAATTTAGAACCGTAATCCAGTTTCACCAGAAAAAACCAAAAGTTTTAAACTAAACTTAAATTAATATGGGGAAATTAGTATGTGATACCAAGGTTAAACAAATTTAGCTTAAACTCGATTTGTTTTTGTCGGGTGAAACTGGACCTTAGGTACAATATCAGAATATTAGTAACTATTGTTACTTGATCAAAAATAATTACTTTGGTGGTCAAGTAAGTTTGCTTTTCCAATAGTTTTTAATATTGTATCTACAAATTGTTACCACTAAACCGCAGTGTATGATATTTATCCCTACTTTAATATTCGGTTTAGCTAAAAAGATTCTTTGATCGTAGATGAACATTTAAATATCTCTTTTCAGATTTGGTCATCTGGCCTTGCAATCCAGCTTAATTTTAGTATAGCCAAATGTAATTTTAACAAAGGAGGACTGACCATAAAGGTCAACGGGAAAAGCCTGGTACACAATTCGGGCCAAGTGGCTGGTCAGTACTGCATATTTTAAAATGTACAGCCCAAAAGAGAAGAATACCTAACGTTAAATAGTTGGTCGCCCATACTCAAGAGGCTGAGATGCTAAAATATAATAATTTATTATAAAAATACTTTTTAAAACACTTATGACCATCGAGGATAATGGTAAGGCAATAACTTTTACATTTAATGATAGGTGGTCCCATTTAAAAACATTTGAACGACCTCAAATGAAGTTCACGAATCATTTAAAATTAGGACTGAAATAAAATTTTCATTAGACCAGCAATTCAACTGCTTCAAAGTATTTGAAGTTAATTAAATATATTTTTCGTAATGTTAATATTAATTGCGAATAATTTTGCCATGATTTGTTTCCGTTTTCCGATAAAATAGTATACTCTCCTCTAATCAAAAACTTTTCGATATTGAATGATATTAATTGAATGAGCTATTTTTGAATCTCGGCCAGTAATATACTATTACTACATTTTTGCCTCTTTTAAGTTGCAGGGTGAACAGTTGTTGAACTTCTCCAAAAACACAGCGAACTGAGGAAAAAGGTCACCGGACGCAGAAAAGTTACCTTAAAGAAAACCAGCAGTAATAGGACCGATTGTCTAAACTCTAAAGGAACGGCGAATAAAATTCCTAGTTCGCCAGATTAAGAAGCTATAATCCTTTTTTTTTTACATTACACCGATACTTGGGAGGCACCCAATCCTACACCTAATCTAAGGAAATAACAAAACTTGAAGCAAATCTGTATTTGATCCCCAAAAGCGGATCACGACAAAGTTCATAAGGAGGGGGCAATTAGCTATCTCTTTCAACACTTACAAACCCTTCCTGTGTTGATCATGTAAACCTTTTATTGCTTGTCATTATATTTTTGAAAATTAAAATTAAATTTAATTATAAATTAACTTAGTCCGAATATTTCTCAAATATTTAAAGGTGAGCTGTATGGCCTTATTCGGAAAATTTTCACGTGCAGACCCTGCGCGAATGGTAGGTACAATAAACTAAAACTGAAATCCTAAGAGTACAATAACTACAATAAACAGTTCGTATGGTTAAACTGGATCCATAAAGAGAAAATTGTGATAAATATACTCAACAGGGAAAAAATAGATAAGACAGACGCGCAGGCCTACAAAATTCATACAGACCTAAATTGAGATTTTATTGAAGAGGAAAACGATAAAATATAAAAGCCAGAATAGAACACTCTACGTAACGGCCAAACAGAAAGATAAAAATTGGATAAAATGATACACAATAAACATTAGAACAGGCTTAAAGCGAAGCTGTTGGAAGTAAAAAGAGTTGCAGAAGTCAAGATTTCAAGGGAAGGTGAAGGAATAAAGAAAACTAGCACGTGGAGGAGTAGCTAAGTAAACAATTAAAAATTCGTTAAAAATATCAAAATGCAAAGTTATTTTAGAAAATACATCAAATCAACACGTTGAAACCGAAAAGTAAATATTTCAATAAGAAATTACATATTTAAGCTTTTACATTCACGTTGGTATAATAAGAAAAATAAAGCTTCGACGTATACATAATGTGACGTAAGAACACAAATGTTTGTAAATAAAAATAATGATCTACATCAAAATTTCATAAAAAAAGTGATGAAAAGTTATGTCTTCATGAAAATTTCATTACAAGAGAAATTTAAATTGGAAAATCAATGAAATAATTGAGCACAATATTTTAAAATCGATTTGCATACGAGAATTTTCAGATAATTGAAGTTCCTTACATTTTAATGAAACATCTCGAGATTTTAAATCTTTCGCTTTATAAAAACTTAACTCCAATTTAAAAATTTACATTAAACGACTTTTTTTATAATGTGGTTGATACGGCGTAAAATAGCTTTTTAACAAATAATTGCAAGATTTAAAAAATTACATTATTAAATGAACATTTTGAAAATAACAAAAATGTAAAGCGACATGAAAAACCGCTTCGTTAAAAATACTATCGATCGGAATATTTACTCGGTTAAGCAATGTCGGGGCCCGTGACTGCACCAACTCGACGTAATAACTTATTCTGGAGAAAAACAATGTTCGGTTCAAAAACATCCTTCCCATTCGACCGCTTTTCACAAAAAAACTTCCACTATTAAAATAATTTAAAAAATTCGGTTATAAATACTAGAGGAAATAAAAGCTTCACATTTTTACAACATAAATGTAAATATGTAATTCTATTTTTGTTAAGGTAGGAAATAAAAGAAATGCTACAATAACAATGTATAAACGTAGTGCATGCAGTTGATCGTGATTTATCATCATGGGAGCGCCAAGATAATTCTGAGAGCATAATGTGTATTGAGATAACAGAATGATTATAATTATGATGTGGCGAATTTGAAGTTACACAACTGATCTGGAATTTTGATTTTATATAGCATATTACGTATTAGCTACTGGAAGATGTCGCCGTCGAATAAAGAAAAGCCATTTATTGTTAAAGCTTAAAAATGTTTTGGTTCATCACAGCCAGGTGTTTAAATGGTTTCTCGCCAGTACAAATTTGGAATTGATACCTGCACCTGCTAAGTTTACTCATGATTTTCAGAGAGTCAAGTGCCACTTTTCTATCAAACCATCTGAGTGCAACTAAATGTGTTAAACATTGGAATTTTAATTTTCACATCTAGGGTGTCCCACATGCATATTCTGAGAGAGTAGTAATAATTTCCGAAATACACATAAACCTTCGGTGTCTGAAACCGGTATTGGGGTTTGCAATCAACCTAGTGATTTTGTAAAAAAAAAAAAATGTTCATAACTTTTGGATTCAGAATCTAGCTCAAATATTTTGCTCTCGCTATCGATAAAAGTTAATAGTTAATGTTGATTATAAGACAAGAAAATCTATATTTCTCATGGAGTGAATTTGTTTACAACGCAAGGTAGTGCACAGTACACAGCCCAACTCGGATCGATTTTTAAGCAAAATCAATTCGTTTTGTTGTGCACCCAGGGTTATGGTCTTCTTAAATTCTTTTTTTTAATATTAAAAATCTTATACTCATTTTTTATCAAAGTTGAAAAGATTCCTTGTACTACTCAAATTATAAAAAAATTTAAAAAAAAAGCTTGATGACACATCTCAATTAGTTCAACGGTTCAACTGAAATCCTACTACAAACTCTCGTAATGTAGTACTAAATAATATGTAGTCGCGTTTGAAGTTTTGAAATACGAAATCAAAAGAGCAACCGCCGATTTCGTCTCCGGTTTTGTTTTATCAATTAAGTGCAATTAAGGAACTTTCGGAGAGTTTCTGCTTGCACAAAGGATTGTTAATAGATAATTGGTAAATACCAAATCAGTTAGTTAGGCTTGAAGTAAACTACTGGAGCGATAAATTTAATATTACATAAAAATATACTTTAAATATTTCCTAGTGTTTGGAATCCCAACTCAATTTAGGATCTCTCGTCCTTATCAAGGAGTCGTGTCGCAAAACCGGAGATCGTATCCTGTCAATTAAATAAGAAAAATGGCTTCGATCATAAGCTCTGTTTTAGATAGATACTTCCTTCACAATACATGACCAAAACTCGATATAAAGCTATAATAGGAGGTTGTACCTTCCGATATTACTAGACTATTTCGTCTAATATTGCCTGACCTGAATTGCCCCGAAGGGACTCATCATCCTCAGATGCACAATTGACAAGCAATCACCCCGCTCAAACTGCAATACTACATAAGCAAATAATACAATGGGAACCTTCTTGAGTGCCTTATAATTTAAACCTACTGATTCAACCTAAAAAAACCGAACTAAGGCTGCTTTTACACGCACCGACAAAATCGATGCCGGTTCCGGATTCTATGTTATCAAATGGGTAAATAAATCGAACTGTGTGTGAAAGCCTCCATTTGATAACATTGAATTTGGAGATCGGAACCGGCGTCAGTTTTTCCGGTCTGTGGAAAATGTGATTGTTGGACACATCGATTTAACGAGTCTATTCTTCGTCGACTTTCCCGTATGTAAGACTTTAATAATAAATCAATAATGTTTTAACTTTTACACTGCCCTGCCCGATGGGTAATAAATAATTTAATGTACAGGTCCTTGGTAGTATGTATGTATTATACTCTGTCTTTATTGTCTTACATGTAGCTTCAAATAGTCTAGAATAATAGGTAGTATTTTTCATTATTTACAAAAATAAAATTATTTATCAAGCTGAATAATTGATATTATAGAAACATAGCATAGTAAGCTTCTTTCCTACTTGCCCGACATCGAAGACGGAATTTCTAAATTTTGACAATCACGTCATCACATGTGCGAAGCCGCCTCAAGCGGCCTCGCATAAGACTTCGTCGGGAATTAAACTAATTAATAAATCACAATAAGTGAATAATTTATAAGTTAGTTGCCTCGCTTCAGTTTAGGAAACGGCGTTGCAATTTCAAGTCTTTCATTTAATATTTTGCCTGTATTCGCTATGAAGCTGAAGAATTGATATTTTGGAGTGACCTATTATATCGTTTAGGTAGCTAATTGCATTACTGTCCTCGTGCGGTTTCATTACCGGTCATTCCCTTGCAGTACGACGGCTAATAGATATTATGTGGATTTAAATCAACACCCGGTACGAATTAAATTTGCCAATTTAAAAGGGTACACTTTGGTGTCGGTCGATGAATGAGAGTTGACAGCTCAAAAATTAAAAGCAAGCAAAATTTATGCTTAATCGATTTCGATATAAAGAAAGCCAGAAGAAATGGGAACCAAAAATGATTTGAAAAATGTGAAGAAATTAAAAGTTAACGTTAAGTCGCTCGAATGCGATCTTTAATGAAACGCCATCATAATCTTTTTAACCATTAAAAAAATGAGAATAGTCGTAAATTTCGCTTGCCTTCCGTTTCGCAACTTTCAACAAAATTCGTTATCTTAGGTTTTTAACCATCCTAATTTCAATAAAGATAATGAATATAAAAGCCAAGGGCCAAGATAAATGAAAGTTACGTTTAAAACATATCAGCCACGTAGTAAATTTCATTACGAAGTTTATTAGCATACTAAAATCGTAGGAAGAATTAAATAAATCGTAAAGACTTTTCTTTCTGCGTAAGTGTTAACTGAAAGCTAAATTTTTCAACAAAACATTACATTATTGACTTTAAATTGTTAAACGGCGTGAAACTTGAAAGGGTCAGCGAGTTGGCCTCTGATCTTCTCAAAGCCCCTTTCCTATCAGATTTTCATTGATCATTGGAGTGAAAATCGCCGTACAAGATTAACATTTTATCGATTTTAACTAACGCTTAGTTTAAAATAAATAAAGCATCGGCCACAACAACCTAGAAAATAGGAAAAGTTAATTTCCACATCAGACTGATAAAACTGTAGACGAGATTTTGGTATAACAGTCACGAGTAAAATTTCATCCACTACCATACTCCGATCAGGTTTCAGGGTTTCATCGATGAAAATACCAACTAAAAATGGAGGAAAATTAAATAGAAGTGCAAAAAAACAATTTTCTAACTTGTTTGGTCAATCAATAGGAAAACCCGGCAAAGAAAGAAACGTCAAAAATTTTGCTTCCCAAAGGATACAATTTTATAAATTCCGACTGCACGTATTCGATCCACACACACACGAGAATCCTTTCTTTATAAACAACTTCTATTTACTTAACGATTCAGAAGTCGAAATGTTTGATTTAAAAAAAAAGTAATAGGTACAGCAGAAAATAGAAATTAACTTAAAAGGAAACTACAAATGAAGTGGTGGGAATAAATTATAAATTTTAACGTAAGCTTATTACAAGAAATCCTAATTACAAATTAACTATGTATAACCTGATTGTTTTTATTTTACAATAAATCAAATAACCTTGAAATTTTAGTAAAACTGTATCTAGTACATAAATTAGAATGCCACTTTTAACACTTGTTCTATTATTTTCAGTCGAACAAATTGTACTTTATCAGCCGCTATAGATAAAAATAACTTATTTGTTTTGAAATTAAAATAATGACTAATACATAAACAAGTAAACAGAGTAATTGCAATTAAAGTAGTTAATTGACCCTAGAATTTTAAAATTAACAACGCAACATTGCTAACTTCCATGATAAAAATAAATAAACTTTATCAATATCAAAAATAAATATATTTACCAACAAGGCGTATTAAATATACAAATACAAGATAACAGAATATTTAATTCATTCTTTATTATGATGTTGTAAATGTTGAATAAATTTATTCATAACATACACAAACAAAATTTAAGTGCAGTCCGCACATAACCTCATTGTACGTTATGACAATAAATTATAAGTTTGCTTTGCTGTTACATTCGCGTTAGTTTGTACCTAGTCACCTTCACGGCACACACACACACCGCACACACACGTAATTACTTTAATTTTTATAAATAGGTACGCCATCACCAGGAGTTTTCAAACCATTTAATTTCCCACCAAAACGTGAAGATAATTTGAATGCGCGTAGCAAGCATTTTTCACAAGCTTATAAAATTTTGATTATTTATATTAAATATTTAGCAGCTATTAATGTATACAAGAAAATTTAAACACCAATTCACTTTCAAAAAATAACTTGAAACGTAGTTTAACCCTCTTAGGCTTTGAGAGTTGAAAGTGATGAAACTCTCAAGTCCCAAAGCGAAAAGGGTGGTTAACCAACCCCTCAAATTATAAAATTCGCAGAAATATACTTTATTGTTACAACAATGAAGAAGAAGAATAATATGTGACTTGAATAAGAAATTCGCTGGTTTTCCAACCAAAAACATGATATAATTGACGCAATTTTATTGCAATAAAATTTTGTTTCGAATGAAAGCCAATGAAATGGCTACATTTATGAGATAAAACTGTATAAATCAACTTTTCTCAATTAAAGCTTTAATTAAGGTTTAATGGGCAATTATGGCAAGTCAAACTAGAGGACCACTAATCGATTGCCTTCAAAGACTTTTACGTTATACAACTCCGTTACTAGGTAGTACTATATGGTAATTTGATTCAAAAAGTAGCAGTCTATCGAGTTTTCCAACTTTATTTGCATTTCTAGATGCTGTTTATATAAATTCCAAGTTATCAACTTAAGCAACGTAAATTTTAAAGTTCGTGATTGCAGATGTAGAAGTACCATATCAAAGCTAAAAGTTTTAGTAATTAGTTCAACATATTACGTGTTCTTTATCTTAATAAAAGGCGGACGTCAAAATTATGACGCCCTTTGGGGCTTTTTACCAATTTACTCGAGGTTGGCAAACTTGTAAATGAGATGTGGTAATATAACAGAACACTTACAAAACTTCTAGATAGGAGGTCCTTCATAAATTACGTAACCCATGTACGGGGGGGGGGGGGGGGTGCAACATAACCAACGCCCTTCCGGTAGCTAAAGCACTAATTTAGTATCGGCCGTCTCCGGCCCGGCATGAAAAATTTAAATGAGTTATTCACGAGAAATTTAAAGTGCATCATTTTCAAATGTATACCCTGTATATATTGACATGTTTAATTTTGTAAATCAGGAAGATTATTTTTAATTATTATTTTCTTTATTGAATGTTGATTTGACGCGGCAAATGTTTGTTGGCGGACTTGCTACTTTGAGTAATAAAAATTTTGCTCATTTCGGCTCGAGTATTAAGGGGAGAGAAGTCTGATATACTTCATACTCAATCTGAAAATTCAAATATTGTAGAAGAGAATGAAAGAAATGAAAATTAATTAGTAATGAATTAATGTGGTTCTACATATAATATTATTTAAAAGAAGATTAATGACTGTTTTGCAAATATGAAATAATTGGAATTGCGGACGCAGTTTTAAAAGAATTATAATTGAAACAAAATTCATTAAAATTGTAATGTTGAATTAGAGTATCAAGTTAGAATGCCAGCGATGAGTAAATTATAAACGCAAATATGGTCAATGCGTATTTGTATAGTTAATTTGGAAAATAAAATGCGTCACATCGATAAAATTTTAATGCTAGAGTAAATTTTTAATAAATAATTAATAACAGTAATAGATTAAGATATTAATAAATAATTTACCCTAACACTATTACTATAAAAATGTTTTTCAACAAAAATTTGATAACTTTTAAGAAATTTAGAAAGACAGCACTGCAATATATAAATCTGAAACTATAATATTATGTTTGTCCAGAAAAGAAAACCGATTTCCAAACGATGTATCAAACTGAAATTTAAAAAAGAAAACTGAAGAAAAATTGGAAGACAGCTAGATAATGCTATCGATATGATGAAAAATTCTGAAATCTTGAAAAAGATCCATTATGGCGTGTAATAGCAGCGTAGTTATTGACGCGCATGAATGGATTAAACAAATTTCTACTTTGTTCTTCTTGTCGAAAATAAGCAATCATATTCAGTGGTGTGAAAAAAAAAGCTTTTGTACAAGAGCGGTGATTGGATAATAATAAAAATAATATAAATTGTTATGCAGACGCAGCGTCACTTTAAAGACTAAGAAAAAATAAAACATGATCCTGTCAAAAAATAGAAACGTTAAGGTCATCGAGACCGCCCCGGCAATTCCAAACCTACAATTGATTCAAAACGATTCAAAACCACGATCCGATACCATCAAATTACCGAATAATTTCATGCTGTCAAGTTTGACGTTTTTAAGAATCGCTAGCGAAAACGATCGTTAATTTAATGGTGCAATGAAGTGAAAATTTTGTATTAAAATTTACTCGTTGGATAGCTATCAAATACTGCTGATAGAGTGCAAGTGGAAGCCAAAGTTGTAAGCAATATGTAAAGAAAATTTTAAATATTACTCTATGTTTAACTTTATAAGATTTTCCTTAATGGATGCGAACGTAGTAAAATGTGCATACATCAAATAAATTATTAAAGCTCCTATTCCGCTAAAGTAAAATCTAACCCCAACCATCCAAAGCAAAGATTAAAATCCTTGCTCTTCCGGCGGTTTCTTATTTTACGGATTTTATATTTTCAGGTTAAGGGTCATCATCGATTTCATCTTCCTTAGTCGATTTTTTATGTTGACAATTTCTCATAGTTTTCTACACTTGATGAGTGTGCGTTTCCCTTTCAAGTTAATGTTTCTTTGTATAGGAATCGATGATTAATGGAATTAACGGAAGATAAGATTTTTTGAAGCTTACACAAATCATAATTTTCAATCGCTATTATATCCTAAATTAGTTTCAATTTCTCATAGTGGCGTAATTAATTATGCAAACCAAAAAGTTAAACTACAAACCCCTCGAGGCATTCATTCTACAGGAAGGAAGTCCAATTGGGAAACTATGCTGAAACGTCTTATACATGTACTATATTCAAATCAAGGAACTTCCTCTTCCATATCGAAAATAGAACACTCGACATAATGGAATGCATATGACTTTGGGTTTCATATAGGTTTACCTAATTTGAATATAAGAGAAGATACAACTACCTAATGCCGCAATGTTAAGCAAATCAGAAGACATTTACATACACAAAGTTTAAACAGGAAAATGTTAGTTATGAAACCTCGGCCGAAACTTCAATCCCTGTGAAACAAATATTGTACCAAATTAATTGCACTTTCTTGTTATTAGGGCACACAAAAACATTTAATCAAGTATCCTAAGCTAATGACTAATTTTGCACTATAAAGGTGTGGTGGTGGATACAATCGATCGAATCGTAAACATTGCTGGAACAAAGCAAACACAACTAGTGGATCCGGTAGCAAGGACAATAATCCGGAAGTGAACTTACCAAATTAATGATGACGCAAATGTATAGCGACGTCCTTGTTGAATACATAAAGTTAAATCACCGAAGTGCGCTTGCTTAAAAATTCAATTATTATTTTCGCAACAGCCGAAAATTTATAAAAAGAAAGGACGAGAACTGAAAAGATAATAAACCGCAATAATCCTACCAACATTAAATATTTCTTTTGACAAATTAGGACGACAATTTAATCCGATTAGAGAAACGTTCAAATTTATGGTTATTAAAAACTTAATAATTCATTTGGCCCTTAACTAAAAGTGCTCAACTTTGAATCCTCTATGGCTAATACGGAAGGAAAATTAATTATTCATATGTCCATTACGTGATCGATTAATATAAATTACAAAAAATTATGTTTTAGAAAACCACTGGATGTGGAAGCTTGGTGGGTCAATTTTTATTATACTACTTTTTGCCGCAGAGGAATAAGAACTAATTAAAACTTGGCATAAAATTTCCGCTTCTATCTATTACCTTCTTCCGATCCGTCGTATTTAGCATTTTTCTCGGCATTGCCTCGACATGCATCAGCCATTTTAAGCTTATGATGGGTTTTTCGACTTATTCAGCCCAAGATAGCACTTATGGTAAGCGTAATTATTAAAACATAGTTTTTTTTATTAAAAATCGTTCCAATATGCGATCAAGTTTTAGGTTTTTCTTAACACTACAAAATTTGAGAACATATTCAAGGTAAACTTGAATTAAACTAAATTTGATATTCAACAATAAAATTTTCGAAGCAAGAAAAAGGTTTGAGTTAGAAAATCCCCTGGCAGCCAAGGGCATTCCATAAAAATTCGTATCATGTTTAAAAAATAAAATCAAATTTTTATAAACATCAGAAAGTACTGAACTGTTTGTTAAAAAAATCCTTTTGGGAAACACGAGAAAATTTTAACATTGTTAATTTATTGCATTACATTCAATCCATCATACTGAAAATTGTTGATGGAATTAAGAGCTATATCCATAACAATGGCAATACATTATGTTATCATTTTTAAAATTTATGCAGCAATACACTTCCAGTTTGCTATTTTGTAAAGTAAATTATTTATTTTTAAAATTTAATCAATTATTGATTTGGCCAGACGCAAACCATAATTAAAAGTTAATATATTCACCGTTTACATTCGTGCATCATCAAAAATTTATAATGCAAATAAGAATTTATTTGTTTTTCAGTTTCTTTCGCAGTTTTATCACAAAAGAAAGTTCTAAAGCAGAACGATATAATATCAAAAAATATTTAGATTACAATACTTGATATAAACGAAAAAACAATATTTTCTTGACTTCACGACACACTTTTCAGTTTATTTTACAAAATGTTATGAAGAGCAGAGTATCAAAATCGATTATGGAAATATAATAATGTCATGGGAGGAAACCCTCTTGCTTATTTTAGAAAACTAAATATTTAGAGTAAACTGACAATATGCTAATCAATTATATCTTTGGAAGTTCACTGATTAAAGATAGGAGTATAAAATAATTTGCAATTTAAATAGATAGTTAATTAATATTGCAGTATACATCAACTATTAATAGATGTTGAGTGAAAATCTGTGCAGAAAAAATTATCCAAGACCCGGATTACCATCCGCTTCCTAAAAAGAAAATCTCAAAAAAAAAGGTCAATGATAAACCTGCCAATCACAGGGATAGATTACAGCCTTAACATCGGGTTTTTAAAATACATGCAAAGGTGTTGATACTCAGCCTTTTTGAAAAATTTAGTGAGAAAGTTTTAGTTGCAAAAGAGCATAGCAAGCGGTAGACGAGTGGTTAGCGTTTCGAAGTCATCATGTGGTGTTAGTTACTTTATTTTTTCATTAATCGATTTAATGAAATCCCAATTTAAAATGGCAAACATTTTGTAAGGTAAGGAATATGGCCTAGTATAATATTACAGATAATTTTGTAAAAAATTAAATTTCCTGAAAAAACCGTCAAAGAAGAATGGTTGCCGAGCACTGATATAGAAAATTGCGATGTACTACATCAAAAAATTTGCGTTGAAAGTAGCTCTATGTAAAAATTTTCTCAGAAAATTGCTGGTATGTTTTCCGACAGCACAAGCCTTATAATACGTTGTGGGAATAAACTGTGCCCATAATTCCTTGCTTCTATAATTAATCCATCCATACATCAGCCATGCAAATCTTAATTTACTGATGGGTACAGCCTGCAATAGTGTATTACCACACCAACTCTAATATTCCATTCAGAACTGCATAATTTAACTTAAATTGTTAATTAATGGAATGGAATCTATGACGCAACTCGTCGTTCACTGCACACGTACCTTCAAGGTAAAAACCAATGAAGCAATTCATTCTTTCATAATCTTTTTCGATGAAGGGACCTTAAAGATAACTTCGAAACCTAGGTCATCCAATACGACAACGTGATTCATGTTTCCGACTGCTATCAGTATAATCGGAACATTTTCATTTTAAATAATAAAAAATGGGAATTTAAGGAACTAGAGAAGAAATAATCACTACTTACTCCCGTCACAAAGAGGAATATAAATAGGTTTGTTGTTCAAAGTTCCATTAATCACGAGTCAAGTCAACAAAGATATCACACTTATACTACACATCAAACTACAAATGTAGAAGCAAACGAAGACAAAAAAACAAATAAAAGCAAGTTCGCCAAAATGGACAAAATTTAGCAAATCTCACAAGAAATAGCTGCAAATATGCTATGTATCGTTAACATTCCAAAAATAAACACTCTGATTGATATAACGCCATTTCGTGAATTTAAGCGAATTTTAGACATTATTGCCATGAATATTTATAACAATTCAAACGACTTTAAAGAGAAAGAGGGTTTGATAACCATTATGATGAAGAGATTCGCGATTAAATACTTAATCTATAAAACAGAGAGAGCGAATCCAGACTGCACAAAATTGAAACCCTTTGTGAATCGAAACTTGACCTAGTGGAAAAGAAATCAAATTTTCTTCTTCAATAGAAAAACTTAATTAAATTAAAGAGTGCAAGGTTTAACTATTGGGTAGTTTGAATTAAAATGAAACTTGCGGTGAAATAAGAAAAATCGCACAATACATTCTTTGTAGCATTAATCTTCATAATATATCCCATTTGGAAAGGATTACCTGGCATTAACAAAAATAACAAAAGTGAAATTCCACCGACTACAAAGAAAGAAAAGAAAAATAAAGTTTTAAAACTAAAATGGTCAAATGGCTAAATACATACATTTCGAAGTCAAGTTACGTCACTGATTAATTCTTATAATATATTATGATGCTGCAAGAAAATTGAAATTCCTCTTTGATGTACGAAGCGCCTAAAAGTATTCTTCGGCTTTACATGGAAGATTTTAAATTATTCAGGGCACGTGGAAGACGACTTTTGCATTTATCAAGTTGAGAAAACAAGGAAAATATAAATCAAAAAATTCCAATACACACAAAAGATAATATGTAATATAAAAATATATTATATAAAAGCATTCATGTTCCACAAACATTTAAAGTAATTAAATTCTTTGAAGATAAAAAATGGCATCTCGTCTTGAAATTAAAAATAAGAAAATTAAAAAAAAAAATTTTAATTGTGAGAAATATTTTATTTGCATTCAAGATTATTCAAACTCTTGTTTGAAAATATTTGCGTTCTACTAACTTTGCGAGTTGAATACTTCTTTAGTGTTGGCAAAAAATAATTCAGAATGTTAATTTAATTAGAATAAAACCAAGCCAGAAAGTTTTACAATGTTATATTAAAATTATAAATTGCCCCAAAATTAAATTTTAAAAACAAATTTTCAGTGACTTACATTTAAATGTAATTTATTATCGTGCATGTTTTAATTTCGTATACTGAAAGAGTCCCACATAAATAACAAAAAAGCTTTAATGTATTTTTTCAATTCGCAAATAGTCTCGGTCGAGACGCATGCAATTTTCATTTGCACTTCTAGAAAAATTCATCAACCTAAAAAAATGTGAAAGCCAAATTCTCGCTGCAAATCGAAGTGACCTACTCTTTTTACAGTGACTTTATAGTCACTGTAACTCTTTTAATGTACCTACTAAGGGTTAATTGCACCAACGACAGTGAAGTATTTAATTAAACCACCAATGACTATTTAAATTTAAAGGAAAATAAGTCAAGTTGCTTAATACTTATTTATCGATAAGAATTTAAGTATAAGCAATTCTCCCCTCCCCCTTATGTCCCAGGTGTATTTTTAATTTTTTTTAAATTATAAACTATTAACATAAATTAGTGCTTTTAAGTGGCATTTAGTGCATTCGACCTCGGAAGTAATCAAATTAAAAATTGTGTGAATTGGATATAGATTTGAATTTACTAACTAAATAAAAACGTTTTAGAGATGAGGTTATGAAGTTACTGAAATAAACCAATGAGAAGAAAAACGTGAAATATTCATATTTCATACAGATAATGTACTGGCCAACTTTGTGAAATTATTAGCATTTACTACCATTAATTTCTCATTAAATAAGTAATTGCTACAATATCCTAGTTGTTTAGTATTTGAAATCATCCAATTAAGTTCACGAATGATTGTACAAATTTGTAAGTCTGTAATTGTACATTTCTGTATGATAACGATATCACAATATGATACACAATTTTTATAACATGTTTTCCTATATTTCTTATCAGTCCACTCGACATTAACAAACAGCGTATAAGTGCAATATATAACTTTTTAAACCGTTATCAAAGTTCCTACAATTTAAAAGAATAATAAAAAAGAAAAGAAACAAAAACAAATTTATTAGAAGTATACAATTAAATTAGTACAACAACGCAATAAAAGGAAAATATATAGAAACAGTAAAAAACGAAGAAAAATACAAAATTAACAAACAAAATATACAAAACTTAAAGCATAGCAAACAATCAAATGGCATATCTAATTTGCTAAGTATCCCATAAACCAGATATACCTACTAACCTCCATATTCGCTAACTTCAATCGTACCGTAAAGTTCGATTTACACCCCAAGTTTAAATGTAAACAATTGAATTACAAGACGTATTTTACGTGATAACCGAACTTTACGATTATAACGATCCGAAAGATAACGATTAGAGTTAGTGAATAGGGATGAAGTTCAAGACATCTACTACCAAGGCGATAGAAGGTTCTCGATTGAAAAGCATAGCAAGACTAATATTTAATTCAATAATATTAGTTTAACAAAATTGCCAGGCCCATATTATGCACTAGGCTGACTAGGCTAAAGCCTTAGGCGCCTTTTGCAGAAAAGGCGCTAGACTCTAAAATTACAAGTGGCAAACCCATTATTAAATTTAAGGGTTTAATTTTTATTTTTTTATTATTAACACATGAAAATTTTCAAAAAAATTATTTTCTTTCTGCTTTGTATAGCACGTATTTTATGTTTTAAGGGGGCATACGCAGTCATCATTTTCAAATGATCGATTTTTTTAAATTTTGCTTTATTAAAGAGATAGTAAGTTTAAAATAAAATTATTTTATCAAGACTTTTATCCTTATTGAAAACTTTCAACGAGTTTATCTCAAAACTGCATTTTCAAAGTTGGTGGACATGATATCCCAAAAAATAATAAACCGATCTTTCTACAATTTTACACACTTCTTTAAGATAAGATTTTGTTTTTCGATGATTGGAATTGGTTTAAAAGAAAAAACAGTGGATTTTTTTAACAAAAATCGTGTTTATGCCTTTGAAGTTCTCTAAAAAATTTAAAATTCAATTTTTTACAAAATTTTTTGTGCACTCCCGAGATAAAAGTAATTTACTAACAAAATCTTTTACGTTTTTTGATTTCTGATGATCCTGTCTCGACTTATCATGTCCACGGGAAATCACTTGTTTTTAGGACTCGAGGAATAATAGTTAAAAACTTCTACAATTAATAATATTTGTCAATATTTATATAAATATATTCAACCGTTTCTTAAAAAAAAATCGAGAAAAAGCTTATTTTTTCGCCCTCATAACTGCGTATGCCCCCTTAATATGGGGTCTGACCACCTTGACTGCACCAAAAATGGTAGTTTCGAGATAAATGCAAAATATAGTAAGAGTGCGGTTATTTAAGCGACAGTGCGGTCATTGTTTGGCTACCGTCAATCAGCGATTTCTGATCCATATATTTTGTCTTCTGTAGCTGTGTTAGCATCTTGAGCCTATTTTAAAAAAGATGTACAAGTTTGGTGACCATTTTCGTGTTTCGCGAAGCTCCAACCGCGCGGCTTGTTAGTATTTGTCTAGAAATACCTGTAACTTCGGCAATTTAGAAAATTTTGACACTAGCGACGGTTTAAATTGTAGGTAAAGGTTGAAAAGTTAATTATAAGAAACAATTTAAAAAAATCGATTTTCGAAAAACTCCAGGGTGGTCAGACCCCTTAAATAGGCGCCAAATTTATATTAGCCTAGGGCGCCGAATAAACGTAATCCGGCCCTGAAAATTGCATTAAAAGTTGTTCTCTTCATTCGATAGCTCTCTGTCGGTGATATGCAAGCCTCCTTTTGTTTGAACAGCCAAGAATTCGTGTATTAGTAAATTATCGCGTGCATATCGCGATATCATATACCTGTATAAATAAAATTCTATTTAGTTATTTCAAAACATAACATGCATAGATACAATGGTGCCAAGTCTGATCAGTCGTTTATTCAAAAAATTTAAAAGCTTTAGACCCAGAATCAATGTGAGACCGAAGGCCGAACAACAATTTCAATTGATTGTTTTACCCTAAAAATTCTACTGTGATTTGTTTATCCTAGCCCAGCACCACTTTTGTGACTAATTTCTAGTAAATCTATCGGCAGTTAACAAAACATCATACAAAGCGATACCAGGCCCACCCAGCCCTGGAAATCCATTAAGCCAAGAAGTTCATCGTTAATCCTGCCTTGACATTAGCATTGCGATAATGTGCTTTATATAATATTAATCAATTGCCAGTAGATTATAATTGGCAAATTCTTGGATAAAATAGGTTGCGACTTATTGAAAGTTAACTGCGCAAACAATAATAAGCAACTAATTAATCTGCTTTGCTCATTTGATATTATTTCATTCAATTAATTCTAAACAATCTTAAAAATTACGTAATTGACTGATTGACTTTTTAAAACATCTTATGAGTTCACCAAAGTCACTGAAAAATTAGAATATGAATAATATCTGCATTAAATATAATCTCTGATGTGATTTAGCATTCAATGCAGTATCAATAAATTAGAAACAAATAATAGTTATTCTCAAACGCAAAGACAGGCAGGTTTACAATACAAAACAGTGTGGTATTAAGGATCTACAAGATACAGTTAATAAAATTTAATGGAGTTTCCTAATGGTTTTCACTTTCTAACGCTTTCGCCAGCCACGTTAAGATAGCCCATACTAGACCAAAGCAAATTAATCCTAAGACTACTCGGTTTCATTTAATTCACCGGTGAGACTACTCCAGGCTAGCTTATTTTGGTTGTATTAAATTTATATAATTAAAATAATACATAATATGAAATAGTAAAATAGTATTATTAAGAGTGACATTGGTGAATGTAAGTCACGGAAATAAAATAACGATCAAGTTAAACACCAGAACAAAATAAAATTATTACTACTCGAAATAGATAGAAGTTCTACACAGAACTACAACTTGTTAAACATTTTAAAATGCACGGTTTCAAATTTGGCATACACACTTTTATTATATATTGCTATGATTCACCCTTATTAATAGGTGTAGCACTTTTTATTTAAATATAAAGAATCTTACAACCAATTTGAGATTAGAGAGAAATGAGACAAAAACAGATTAAATAACATAGGAATAAAATGTAAAGAAAATAGAAATTCACCTTTATATGTGCATTATGTTCAATCTCTACAGAGATAAAGCTAATTTCCGACAGGAATTTAATACTTTTATTATTATTACTTTTCGATTATCACGTCATCGACCTTTGTACTTTAAAATTAAAAATTTATTAACACTTCTGATAACACCGATAATTTTTTCCGTGAAGCGAAATTAAATAATGAATAGTTGCCTTGACCTAGAAATTCGTAGCAAAACGTGGTATAAAAATGTACATATCGATTGGGTGTTCAATTAAATGTTTGAACCGTATAATATTTGTGATTGTTTTTGTTCAATTAAGAATAAAGATGATAACTTAGAAAATATGGTGTTCCATTTTGAAGAATGTAGAGAAGATTGAATGGAGATAGTGGTTTAATGGAATCTAGATTAAAAACAGAAGCTAAGAAAGTAATAGCAGAGGTAAATGACTTTAATTAATTATTAGAACAAAGGTAAATTATTAGAAAATTATAAAGAAAACTGAAAAATAATTGAAAATTTAATTATTATCTACTTGAGTTGATATAAAATTCATTAGCTTGTGGCATTTAAGTGAAACAGCGAATATTGCATTTAGCAGTTTCTTTTAAGTAATGCACATAGAATCGGAAAACTTACCAAATAAATTATATAATTTAAAAATTGTTTAGTAGACAATGAGAGGTAAAATAATTATAAAGAAAAACGACTTTGTGTTCTTTAACTTGGCTTTGCTCTGCAACTTAATTCTTTCGGTTGGCTTGCGCTGCTCGTTACGAATCGTTGTTATATTATAATAATACTAGCTGACCTGGCAGACGTTGCCATCATCACGCCACATCACGCCATCTATCGATAACCTATTGTATTAACCTGACGCGACCAATCTGGACCAAAACATAGCTATACAATCTGCATAATATACCTAAGCTATGGTGCAAATATGGCTTCGATACCTTTTGCGGTTTCCGAGTTTACCTAAGCCTAACAAACGAAATTTTTATATTAGATAGATAGACATAATAGTAGACAAAGTATAAAGAACACATTATATAATATTAATAAACCTATTAAAATGCGATTTTTTATTCACCTTTACAAGAGAACAAGATTATCGTCCATCTAATTTTATCACCTACGAATTACTCAGGTTGTAACGTTTCAAATGCGAATTTACCAACGTAACATATTCATTACTTGCCGCTACTGATTGCGATCAATTCTAGAACTAATTAAGCCACTGTGTTTGATAACTACATTTTCAATTGGCTTTGTAAGAAGGCAGAAGCCAAACCAATGTGTACGTCCATTTTTTATGTTTTATTTTTAAAAACGTTGTGAAGAGCTCCATGATCATTTTTTTGGTTGAATTAACGAATAGCACGATATCCGGGCCCGCGAAATTAAAATAAAATCCCCCGAAAGCATTAATCTCACTTTTTAGCTAATTTTTTATTAACAAAATTCGGCTACAATTATTAACAAATTATTACATCTTTCCCTGATGTTACATCATCATCTTCTCCAAAGATCTCCAACTTTCTTGTTTATTATTGGCAAATTTACCGTTCAGAGAGATTTTAATTTTTATGTTATTGATCACTAGTGCTTAAGTCTTCAAATAGCACTAGTTTGACTAAATCATTATATTATATTATTATACTCTTTATGTTCATTTTTGATTAGCGTATTACAAAAACCGATATAACCCCATAACATCCCCCGTACTACTTCGACCATGTCTCCCTCACAAGATACTGGCAACTTCTTGGAAATATTAATTAAATGTCAAAATCTTAGTCAGCCCCAGAAATGGACTAAAACAAAGATTTTTGAGAGGAAGCAGTCTTCAATTTAACACTGTCGACGTTTAGTTTTTGCTCCTCAGACCTCTTCGGTATACAAATGAGTTTTTTTCATTTTTGCTTATAATAGTAACCTCAGAAGATAATTGGGGGAGCAGCTCTCTATCTTCCCCCCCCCCCAAGGGGATGTATTTGCTCAGCCCTGGGCCTACAAGGCTTGTAGCGTTCCTAGATTATATATTATTGAGAGTAACATGTTTATTCACTCAGGGTATTCACTCGGACACCTGATCGAGTGAGTTGTTCTACTTGAAAACCATATGCATCAATAGTTATGATATCTCCGTGTTTAGCTGGCCGATGAAACCATGCAATTGATTTCTCAGATATTGATTTATTTTTGCTTCAACTGTTTTAGTTTAAATACATATGTAGTGTCCTCGAGCATGACGTACCTTGGACCTTACACGTTGTTCTATTTTGTATGTTATTTTGTTTCTCATTAAATTATTGTTGTTGCAGTAGTTTAAATTGTTATCACTACCTACTCTCTTAAAGCTAATGTCCACTTGAGACAAAATCTCGAGAGAAAGTCTCGAGATTGGTCCCAGGGTGTTGTCCATTTGAGATCACTTACAGTCTCGAGACAGTTATGGAGACTCGACAGTCTCGTGATTAGCAAAATTTCGTGTCCACTTGAGATCAACTTGCAGTCGTTTGTGGGCTGTTGAATGATTTGTTCGGTAGCCTAGCATTTTTATTAATTGTTTAATTTTTTTAAATGGATTCTGGACAAGCCCTAGCTTTAATAATTGCCCATAAAATTGTGAAAAAACGAAAATTTAAAAAAAAACAGTGTTGGGTAAGAAAATGGGTTAATCGACGAAATGAATTTGGAACTTGTTCAACGCTTGTCAATGAGTTACGATTGGAAGATGCGCAACAATTTAGAAGTTGCAATTTAGACTTGCTTCACTTCAGAAAGTCTCAGCTCTTCCAACAATTCCGGAAAACTGGAGACCAAGTTACGAGAGCAGAAATGAACTTGTCCACTTGTGACACGTGCAGTCTCTGATACCTGCACCTGCTTGTCTCAGAGACTGCTCTCAAGCCCATATCCATTTGTGACTCCAGTCTCGAGACTGCTCTCGAGACTTTTGTCTCAAGTGGACACAAGCCTTTACATTTATATTTTTTCGGTTGGATGCTGTGATTTTGTTGATAATTTGATAAACAGGGTGAACTTTTAATTGGTCCTTTGATCTGTTGGTAAACTCTAATGTCTAAAACAGAGTTTTTTAAAGTGGGATCCACGGACCCCTTAGGGTTCCCTAACATGAGTGTCAGGGGTCCACAGCCACTCAGTTCAATCTTAACATATTTATTAGAAAAATTATGCAGTAATTCACACATCGTTTGTTTGACCGCTCGCTCGTTATTGCTGAGCGGTGTATGTGAGTGCGGGTGACACGGGGGAACCAAAGAATTGCTGACACAAGGTGATGACAGCACAAAGAGGTATCAAATCATCTGAAAGCACTGCAGAAGTCTATCGAAGGCTACTTTTAGCCCAGAACAGCCCATTTTTAATCGATATCGATAATTTCAGCGATGAAGACCTTGTTAAAAATGACCTCATTGACATGAGATCCAATGAGTATTGCGAGCTGAAATTCATACAAAGGGTCTTGGTGAGTTTTGATGTTCTTTGAGTCAAGCTTACTCTCTTCTTGTCAAACGAGCTATATCTATTCTGATACCATTTGCGACTACGTATCTTCATGAGTCAGGGTTCTCAGTTCTGTTGTCGATAAAAACTAAAAATCGTAATAGATTAGACGTCAAAGATGATATACGCATTTCCTTATCGAAGACAGTTCCTCAATTTAACGTGCTCACTGGGGTCCAAACAACAACATCCTACTCGTTAACTTACGTTTGATATAATTTAATTAAGAATTAATGTAAACTAATTAATAAAAGTGATTTTTAATAAATATTATGCTTTGCTTTCTTTTCCTAAAATTTTCTTCAAAAGTGGTCCGTGGTTACAAAAAGTTTAAGAACCCCTGGTCTAAAATAACATACAGACAGATCTCGGGAAGATCAAAATAGATAATTTTCTAATAGGCAATAATAGTTTGATCGAGCCCCTATGAGATGCAAGAACAATCTTCTTCATAAATTATTCGTATTTGTATTTATTGTTTATTACTACCAAAGAGACGGTCATTAGCTTAGTAAGTTAGCCGAACAACTGCTGACTAAGGTATTCAGTTTGAATTAGGAAAGAGTCGAAAACTTTCAGATGACCATCTCCATCAACCCCTGCGTTGATGATTGCCACTATCAACTATTAAATGCAGGCTTACGGGCATTCCCCAATTCGGTTTCAGAAGCAGTGGGATCAAAATGCGGGATCCTTTCTCTATAAGAAAGAGGCCTAAGTTCAAAGTTGAACGATCCTGTCCAGCAATGGATAAGGATGCTAAGAAAGAAGAAGACTACCAAACAGAGACAGATCCAATGAGGTGGCAAGTAACTTCGAGTATTTAATGTTACATTTTTATTTTTCATTATAAATCCCAACCTAAAATGAATGCGTGGTTGCCATAAAGAATAGTACATAGGATGACCAAGACGTATAGAACATTATCGCGAGTATGGATAATATTTCGTAATATATTTGTATACCTATTATATATTGTCGTGTAAATTTTATATATACGATGGGGAGGTAAATACCCAATTCGTATAATTTTATTCTTATTTTGGAAAAAAATTTATAATTTTCAATGTGGCGTGAATAAAGGAAGTTCGAGTTCGAGTTCGATTTTGTAAAGCCCTTGTCCTACAGTCAATATCAGTCAAGTCCAAAATTGGAATTGATACCCTAGCACATGCATGCTTACATCAGATAAATAAATACATTTTATACAGGGGGTAAATACCTCGAAAATTGTATGTACATTTGTTTGGAATTTTTTTCAAGATTTACCCTTGATTTTATATACGTTCTAGAAAAATTGATCAAGTTGCATGAATTCGGGACAATTTCTCATAGATCCCATACATTCCACCACATCTCGACATTCCTTGACCTGTACGGTCATAACTGCACAACCTTGCGCTATTTTTTCTTTTTCTAACCCTGAGTGGCAGTAAAACATAAGCTTCAAATCGTGATTATATTAGGGGAGATTACAAATAAGTAGAAGTTCCAAGTAAGATAAAGCAAATCGTATCAGTGGTGCAGTTGATTTAGCAAGCTTATTCACCGCTAACACGCTGGGGTTCGAATCCGAATCAAAAAAGTTTTCAACTGATTTTAACAACACGTTTTTCGAAGATCAACAACTGTTATCAAGGGTCTCGTTTTTATTATAAACGTTATAATAACCTTTGCGTTATTATAGTATCAGATTAACTTTAATAACAAGGATTATCACAAAAAATTTGTAGCGACACAAACATACCTCCTGTCAAGTTGATGTTTTTCAATAATTTTGAAACACACATGGCTTGTGTTATATGGGAAAACGTGGAAGAAACGACTAACGTGATAAGACAAGATTAAAAAATTACATTGGCCACCAACATGATTGTGAGCTGATGAGTGTAAACGTTAGCTCTTTTTTTTTAATTAAAAACGTTTTCTTCAAAACTAGAAGATATTACAAACCCAGAAGTTGTTTGTTTATTTGTAACAATCAAGCAAGTGGAAAATTAAAAAACCAAATGCACAACAAACAAAACAATAAGAAATAATTATTATTGTTTCTGGAAAAGTTGAATTATTATCTTTCACCTTTCTTTTTGAATTATTTAGAAATTTCGTGCCATGTTCCAGGGATAGGTCGTATAAATAAAGTGACAGCTGTGGGTAGTCGAAAAGAGAATTGCAAATTTCGTGTCGTTACGTAATTTAATTATTGTGTCTACTTATACAAATGTAAATATGCTGCGTCAAATAAATGGCACGATAATGAAAGAAGGATTATGCAAATTGTTAAGATAAACCAACTTCTACGATATCGCCAGACTTTTTGAACGCGCCTCGTAATTAAACATCGAAATTAGGATCTTTGTTTACATCGCACATTTGTGTTTGTATTTATTATTGCATATTATATATTTATTTACGTGCGACAAACATAAAAATGCATGTCATTTTATCAATGCAGTCTCGACACGCCCACCGTTCGCAATAGGAAAAAAATAGAAAAACTAAAAAAAAACAATCGAAAAACCTGGAAACGATTTTCCAACAGGTACAATTATTATAGGAAATCCCCAATACACGCACAAACACACACATAAAAATTGCGGAGGTGGTTAAATTTTCCGACAGGTATCGAACGTAAAATACAAGTCCTGTTCTCAAATTTTTTTTAATTTTACAGAAAGCCTTACCAATTGCAAGACGGTGTTGACAACCTCCTTATTAGTAACTTGGCCAACTTCGATAAGTCCTATAAGTACAGCAAATTTCAAATTATCATTCACGGCCATCCTAACCACCTCTTCAGGATGCTTAATATCACTCAAGGGTGGAGCATTTAAGTCCGCCATCGCGAACTGTATTGTATTTAGACGTCTTAAAACAAATTTGTCAGAATTTTTCACAAACACTTTTACACAAAACACGAAATTTTTCGCATCACATGATTAAAGCACGAAACACCACCTGCCATGTTGAAACGATAGTGACAGACCGGTTATCTCAAGTTACTTTCTTATCACTTAGGTACTTTTGTTTTTCGTGGGTGGCCGCAGGTACGATTTTATAAATAAATGTCAAAACCCAGATGTTTGTAAACATAACCTAACTGTTAATTTTAGTCGATTTTAGTTTTATATATGAAACAAGGGTAAAATGGACGAAAGTGAAACTAAGAGTGACAGGTTCGACATATTTTAAGGTAATTTTCATTGCTTTATCAAAACTGTACTTGCAGAAATAATAAACGATCTGATTATATTGAATGGCCGGAATATTTCATGGCGACTGCCTTTTTAGCTGCTAAACGTAGTAAGGATCCTGTTACCCAAGTAGGAGCATGCATTGTCAACGAAGACAAAAAAATTGTTGGCGTTGGTTACAACGGAATGCCGATAGGATGTAACGACAATGACTTCCCGTGGGGTAAAAACGATGATGAAAACAAACTTCAAAATAAACATTTATATGGTAATTATTTTTAGTCGTCACTGCATATAAATTCTTTAGTTTGGAATCGGAAAGAAGCTCCTAAATTCTCCACATCAGGCTTGGACTGGAAAAATAATCACAAAATTGTGGGTTGACTGTTTCCTATGCATTTTATACCTATAAAAAAGTATGAACAAAAATTAACTTACAATATAGAAAACATAATTCTGTATAATACAATGTATTATTTGAGATACTGCTTTTCAAAAGTGTTTAATTTTCATCCAATTTCTTTACTTTCTCTTGCTTCTGCTCGTCTAGAATACCCGGATAAGTCACGATATTTAGATATCTTCAAATTTAGTCATGAAATTTCAAAATTTTTGATTTTTAAGCAAAAATCAGAGAAATTAAAACTGAAAATTCTGACTTCATTGATTTATTGTGTTTATAAAGTTCTCCACCTTCTTGTAAGGAAGGAGAAAATTCTGCGGGAAAAATGCACGTATAAAAAGTCTTACAATTTTTATGTGAAAAGTTAAAGATAAGTTCATAAGAATTTAATAATTTATTATAAGTTTTTAAAAATGCAGTGGAAAGCTAATATTTTTTGGACAAACATTGAAAATAAAATTTATTAAAAGTATGTTTAAAATTTTATCCACATCGTTGTGATTATTGTGACCTTTCTCAACAAATTGAATTTTCTAGTTATTTACAATTAGCCCTCTGTTTTACTATGACTGTTATCTGTATCATTTTTGTTTCATATTTTAGTATGCCATGCAGAGATGAACGCAATACTTAACAAGAATTCAGCTGATGTAAAAAATTGTACTATATATGTTGCACTGTTTCCTTGCAACGAATGTGCTAAATTCATAATACAATCAGGAATTAAATGTGTGGTTTATTTGTCCGATAAACATGAACATAAAATATCGACACAGGCGTCCAAATGGATGTTTGATGCTGCCGGAATCAGCTACACGTTGGTATTGTTGTTAAAATGTGAACATTGACTAATTTTTAATTTTTAGGCAATTTATACCAAAGAACAATAAAATTGAAATAGATTTTAATGACATCAATTGGAACAACATGTCTCAAGTTCCAGTGACCCCAATTAAGAATCTTTCAATTGATGATTAAGAAAAAGATCTATCAAAAATTTTATTAGGCAATAAAATCGAAGGAATCAGAATTCCTTGATTATATTCATATTTTTTATACTACTAGTTTTGTACTTTTATACAATTTGTGGTTTTCCTGATTATACAATAAGAAATTGAAAGTTAACTAGTGAAAGGATACTTTTTGCTGCTATGATTTTTATAAATTAAAAATGTACAAAATTGTCAAGTTTAGTTGTTATTTTAGATTTATCAAAATAAAACCTCAAGACCTGATATTATAACGTCTGCATAATTTAAATTTTCTGTCTACTTCAAAAATAGTCAAATTTATTCTTATTAAAACTTGAAGTATTTCAAATATATGGGTTTATTTTGTTTCATTTATGCATTGAAATGATTCTTTTTTTTTAACTTTTTCGAGAAATAAAATTATTTTACAGAAAAACCGAAAATAATAAAATGATGCAAGAACACAGAATACAAAAAATTATAGCACTTTGAATTTTCTATCAGGAATAGGGCATTACAGTTTTGTAAAACACTGCTCGAAATGAGTTATTTTTATTACTAAATGTTACTTTTTTTTACAAAATTAAAACTAAAGAAAATAAACTCCAAGTCGAGAATTAGATTTTAAAAATTAACTTTGTAATTAAATTGGTAGTAACTAGAATTGGGTCAGGTTTCCAATAATGAAAATGCACTAAAATTAATTAACCAAAATCTGTTTTTTTAAAAGTGTTATAAACAGCCGCTCTGTTCGATTTATTCGAAGTGAAATTTCATACTGATTTCTTCAAGGAGTAAATATCACAAAAAAAGTTGTGTACACATAGTTGGAATTCTCATGGAAATCTTTGCAATTCCTTAGAAATAATATCAATTCATGAAAATCTCTGGAATTCCTTGGAAATCACTGGAACTTTTTGCAATACCCTGGAAATTTCAAGAGTTATTCAAGGAAATCTCTGAAATTCCTTGAAAATCGTTGGAATTCTCTATAAATCACTAGAATTCTTTGGAATTCATGAAAATCATTGCAGTTCTTTGGAAATCCTTCGAAATCATTATCATTCTTTATAATCATTGAAATTTTTGGAAATCTCTTGAATTCTTTGGACATCCATTAGAATTCATCGGATTTCTTGAAGATCATTGAAGTTCCTCGGAAATCACTGGAATTCCATAGAAATCATTAAAAAATTTGAAAATCATTGGAGTTCTTCGGAAATCACTGGAATTTCTTGGAAACGTTCGGAATTCTTTGAAAGTTCCCGAAATTTCTTAGAAATCAGAGGAATCCTCTGGAAATCATTGGAATTCCTGAGAAATCATTGAAAATCTTTAGAATTTCTCGGAAATCACTGAAATTTCTGGAATGTTATTAAAAGTTTTTAAAATCTTTAACATCTTTGGAATTTCGAGTTTTTGTGTAGGGTAGAGTGGGCCACCATGAGCCATGGGCCACAATGAGACTTTCAAATATTTTTGTTTAGATAAATGATACAGCCATCCGTGGTCAAGGGAATAACTAAACTTCATATGTTAATTTGTTATCACTGGTATGTGTTGATGGTCTCAATTTTTTTCGAGTGTTAATTTACGATCCTTTGTCCAGAGACGCATAATAAAGATAAAGGTAAATTTTTGAGGCCATTTCAAGCACTACTAATAAGCTTTCTTGTATGCCCCTTAAATTGGTAAAATATTAAACAGCACTCGGTATAAATAAATATTTTTTTAAAGCGCGTAAGTGAGTTACCATGAGACATATTTTTAGGGCCACGTTAAGCCTAAGCGTATACGAAGACGCAGGCCACACAGTTCAGCACAGCGCAGGTTTTTGTAACCAATGAATTACTGTATACGCTTTATATACGGTAATACCCTGCGTCTTCGTATACGCTTATCTGGAAGTTTAACTGGCCACGATAAAGTATAACAAAAGAAATTTGATAAACAATAATCCACATACATAATTATATTATTGTTAACAAGATAAGTAAATATAATATTCGCAACAAAAATAATGAAAAATTAATATTATTAACAAAGGAATAAATAAATTGTATGTCAATCGCAAAAGAATTTCTTGATTCAGTTTCTTTTGTTCGACATTGGGTAATTGACGAGGAGAACTCCTCGAGTATAACTCTATGATCGGAACAAGGTTTTCTAGGATGAAATAGCACTTGCATTAATACACATGTACAAGTTCACAGGTGTATATTTACTGGTAATAATTATAATAGGATAACGTAGTCTTTTAAATTATTCAATACACTTTTACCATCTCCCATGGAATCTGTACACATTTATGCAATAAACTTGAAAATTATTAACTAGTGAGAAAATTATAAAATATTTAAAATAATACTAGTTAAATTAACGTAATAAAACAATAATGTTTTTAATATCAATAAATTGATATTTTCTGACGAAGCAGATGAAAAATCTGCGAAATATTAAAAACATTATTGTTTTATTACGTTAATTTAACTAGTATTATTTTAAATATTTTATAACATTTATGCAATAAATTACATTATCATCGTTGCATTTTATTAATAAAGTCGTTATTTAAATATTTAGCATTCTTTTTCCACAGCAATGACGATGAATGTCTCGTGGTTTAGTTTTAAATTTTATGTCAAATATTTTTAATGACATTCTTTAATACGATATTACGTACTTTACAAAATTTAATTGTTTCACACCCGAGTTTCCAATTAACCGTTTAAAACCTTTCCATGCAAATATCTCAAAACTTCAATTTTGGACATTCCTAAGTCTTGCAGTGGACCTTCATATTTATATAAATATAACTAATTACAGAAATCCAATCGAAGAGAGAGAGATTTTGTCTGAAATTTTAAATTTCCACTGAAGATAAACAAACATTTAAAATGAACCACGCTCAAAGCGAAAGGTAATTTGTGCAAATATCGGCAAAAATGTGATTTTTTAGTTAAATTATTTTCAGCAGATCACTACCACCAGATTACATTACATCGAAGAAATTTTTCATGGGAATTGCTTACTTGGCGTCTAAACGTAGTAAAGATCCTAATAAGCGAGTAGGAGCTTGTATTGTAAACGAAGAAAACAATATTGTTGAGATAGGGTATAATTCCATGCCAAATGGTTGCAAAACTTTGCCATGGAATTGTCAAGAGAAGAAATTTTATGGTAAATAGTGCATCTTCTAAATTATAAATCAGAACTGGACAAAAAAAGTATTTAGCTAATTTTAAAGCATTCATAAAACGCATATTAGGAAAAATTATAAAATGATGTTTTACTATTATTTTATTTAAATGTAATGGTTAATTAGAATGTCTGCAAAAAATGAATTTCAGCAAACAAAAATGAAATCTTTCAACGGGACGGGTTTCAAGAACGAAAATAAATTGCTTTCAAAGTTAAAAAAATTTTGGAGATGCTGTTAATTTGAGTTAATATATTAATTATTATATTAGAAAAATTGAGAGGTAAATTGCAGAGGAATTTTAGTGTACAAGATCTAGGAATTACAAAAGAATTGGTGTGCAGGATTTGGTCCAGGTTTACCCCTTGGGAAAAATAGATGGGTTGTTTCAAGGAGTGACACGAAAATACATTACTCTAAACATTTACAAATTCGTCCATTGGTGTATAATTTATAATTGCTTACTTGACCATCGTTTCTTGATAGGACACTTCAAAATTGAAAATTACAAACAAACGCAGTTAATTTCTGCACTGCACAATTTACGTGACATTATATCCGTGCTCGGAATGTGCAAAGTTTATAATTCAAAAGGGAATTAAGACTGTTATTTATACATCTAATGTGAAAGCTGACCACGAGAAGACAAAAGCATCAGAAAAATTGCTTAAAAAAGCAAAAATTGATATTTGGTTTGTATGTTTTTATTTTAATTTTCTGAAACTATCCAATAATTGTATTGTTTTAGTGAATTTAAACTTGATCACAATAGGAATAGTAAACTAAAAATTGACTTATACGGAGATCCGTACACACCGTCCACAAATGTGCCAGAACTTGCAACTAGCAACCAACGAGATGAAGATGGCAATGGGAGTATTACAAATTAATAGAAAATAAAAAGAATAGTATTGATAATTTATGGGTGATTGGGTGTTGGCAAAACTAATATCTAAAATTTAATGATAAAAAAATACTAACTATTTAAATAGAAATAATACATATCTTAAAAATATTCATGTAAAGTATACGAACAATTTTTATATTGGCAGAGTTGTAACAACACTTGTCTTTAAAGATTTTTTTTATATTATGTTAATTAGTATCTATTATTAACCAATTTGCTATTTCATACATTAATAACTGGTACCATTTGGTTACAGATAAAAATTTTCGTAAAACTCGGTCGGATTGCCAAAAGTTCCCAAAATGCTGGTTATTACCTCTTTGAATTTCCAGGCTAATACATTAAAGAAAAAAAGACTTAGCGTGACGGTCACCAGATTTTTCAATTACAATTTTGCCAATATTTTTTGAGTCTTATGTTAATAAAATATGTTAATAATTGTATTTTTTCTTCTATAAGCTAAATTTTAGTCAAATCTATTTCAATCATTTAAACTATGGGAACGATATCATTTTATAAAATCATACATATTAACATCGGTTTAGAAGTAAAACTTGGCAAGTACATAGGATATCCTATGTACTTAGTGACTTTTACCTCTAAAGCGACGATATATTCGAATTGAAGGCTGGCACACATTATTAAATCAAGAGATAAAAGAAAACAAAATACTAACTTACCCCACTTCCACTCAAGAGAGTTTATCTTGGATAGCAGAAAGGACCAATTAAAAATGATAAAATTGTCTCTTGCCTTAATTTTTAAAATGATTGATGTTGGAAAAATTTATTCGGTTGCAGGAAAACTGATGTTTGATAATATTCGGTTCAGATGATAGTAATTAAATTTTCACAAGAATTAACTACTTGTACTATGGATAACTTTGGATTATTGGGTGGTGTGCAACATAAATATCATGTAGTTGATGTAAACTAAAAAGCATATTTCGTATTTAAACTTTTATGTAAAATTAATATTTGAACATAAAGTTGGTAAAACAAGAAAAATATTACATAAAACATAAATAAACATCTTAAAAATATTCATGTTAAGTATTTGCACAATTTTTACATTGACTGAGTTACTAGAAAATTTTAATTTTCAACATAGTCCCGATCTCCTACATTTATTCGATCTGTTGCAGCCGTAACAGAGAAACCCAAATTTCGAGCATCTACCTTGGTCATCTTGGACTTTTTAATTTTTTTTCCTTTACCCTAGAAACAAAAAGTTTTAAAAATAAACGCAAAAAAAAAAGTTGTTTACCTTCACTTCTTGAAACTCCATGTTGTGTTGGCTGGATGGTGTAATGGCAGGGGCAGGCGAACTCATATCATCTTTTTGCGTCACGACTTTAGGCTTCATCATGCGTCTCTTTTCTAAAAATTGAGCTGCAAATTGATGAGTGGAGGGTCCCTCTCCTAAATACTCTCTACAATACTCTCGTATTTCTAAAGCTGACTCAATATCACGTAGAAAACTTATAAATGTGGGAACTGCAGAAAGAAATAAACAAAAAGTCAACTTGATCATTTTAAACATTCAGGTAAAACTTACTATCGACAGTATTGGTTATCTTACTAAGCGCCATCATGCACCATTCCGTAAATTCATCGGTTGTAGGTCCATTACTAAATATTTTTAAAACTTGTTGCTCCTCTTTTTTTGTTTTACTCTTATTTGGCTTTAATAATGGTTTAACCGAGCTAACGGCACTTGCTGAACTACTTTTAGTTACTGGTATGGATTTGTTTTGAGGTTTTTGGGTGGAAGTCTCTTCCCAGAAACCTAAATGTAAGAATTCATATAAAACTTTATATATTCAGTAATTTTACACAGACTACGGAGATATTAGGCAATGACAATCCCTGTGTTCTAGTCAGATTCACGGTCAGCCTCTTACCTCGAAAATGCAACTCACGAACCAATTTTCTTCATTTATACAACTTTTATTCACTAATCTATGATGAAAAGGTACACCAAGAGGGAATAATTAAACAAGTAAACATCAATTCTCCAAAAATTAAAAAATAAACCAAAATCTGTTTTATCTGGGATTTCCCCATGGTAATAGAAAATTTTTTCAGTAGGTACGAAAAATCTGAAACAGCATGGGAAATAATTTTGAATAATTGAAATATTGAAAAAGAATCCCACACAATATAACAAAAAATGACAAATGAAAAAATTTATATTGACACAACATTGTTCACCTGTTCATAAATTACTGTTGTGCCATTATTAACTACCAAATTATCAGATATCAAATTTTCAGTCAACTTTACCATAGATATTGATTTTATATTACTTATACATGATGTACCATTATGCTAGATTTGGTATACGACTTATGAACGCAATCTTTCGTAAAAAAAATCGTTCACGAATGGTAGTGATTAGTTTATAACGTTGTTTACTACAATAAAAGCCAATTTCCTGAAGAAATTTAAAGTAGCATTAAAATTTAAGCAGAGTTAAGTTGAAAGCTCTCATTAGTCAATTTTACCTTAATTTTCTGCTTAACTTTTAATTAATGTCACTTCAACTGGATTTTTATGAAATTTAGGAATGAATCCGATACCAGCTAAATTCATTATAATAATTTAAATAATTATAAATAACACATCAAACTAAAGCTCGATAGATGTAGTTCATTTTTTCATAAGGTTTGTTCGTTGGATATTTTCCAAATTGTCCGAAACAGTGTCTGATGACACCAGAGCAGCTTAAACAGTTTAATTAACTTGGAAAAATAACATTTTAAAATTTTAAATATGTGCCACCAGAATTGGTTAAAACAAATTTGTAGCAACTTATTCCTGCTATTGCTTGAAAGCAGTTAGATCAGAAATGGACAGTTCTAAACATGTTGCACTTTTCTAACAAACGCTTTCAGAACAGATGAATGATTACAAACGCTTTTATTTTTTTATTCGACCGGTTCCGAATAGTTCTGAACAAATAATTCATGTTCAACAAACAAAGCTATTAAGTACAACAGAAATTCAGAAAATTTAATTGGTACAGGATTCACCTCTAAAACGTGTGGGGTCTCTTAGCATTGGTAGATCTAAAAGTTTATAAAATCAATGTCATAGATTATTTTTGGTAAACTAACAGTAATTTTTTTTATGAATTTAAGAATAACTTGAAGCAGGTCAAGAAAGAAAGCAAGACAGTAAAACCTCTATAAGAAGAAATTGAGAACAGCCAGGAAAAATAGCAAAACTGTGGTAACATCAATTTAATTTTTGCGTCAAGCAAAAATGTTAATTCATTCGTTTTCAATTTGATCATTTTTTGTTCAAAAATGTACTTTTGAAAAATGAATCGAAGGATTACTTTTTTGTAAAAAATTTAATTATAGTAGGATAAATCTGAAACACTAGGGAAAATGTAAAAAACTGTCAAAAAGAGGATTAATTTAAGTTTTTAACAAAACTGTTGATCAATTTGTTCTCATTTTATCAATAAAAATAAACAATTTCGATTCAAAATTTACTAAAAATTATTTCACTCTTTTAGTAAAGCATACAACAAATGAAGATATAAGTTTTCACATTACTCATTAACAATTTTTAAATTAAAGTTTGAATTTCTTATAAAAATTAAACAATAAACGCGTTTCCCTAATTACAAAATAAACTCAAAAAAAAAAAAAAGAATCCAATTTAATTGCCTTTCACACATGTCTCAGATAAAACTGTCACTCGGACAGCAGATGAGTGAACTCACATTCACACCTAAGAGATTTCTAGTTTAGGTAAAAGAAGCAGTTAATTACCTCCATTGTTCCATTGTGATGCCGCATTTGCTGCACTCGCCCAGCTCAAATTTTGACCACTCCATGGCAGTGTTTGGATTGGTGCCGAATTGATAATTTCCTTTTCTTTACTTTGTGCCAAACGAGCTTCTGCTGTTTGCTAGAAAAAAAAAAAAAGAAATCAGATTTCGTTAAAACAAATCAAATTAGTTAACATTACTTTTGCGAATTTCTCTTGTTCTTCTTGTTGAATTTCAGCAAAAGATTTTACTTTGCGTGTTTCTGGTGGTTTTTTAGCCCAATTTAATTGTACCGTTTGTTTTTCAGTCATAACTTGTTGATCTTGCAACATCTGTTGGCTTCGATGTTGTTGCAGTAATGCTGCTTGTTCTGCTGCTCTCTTTTCTCGTTCCGCTTTTTGAATTTCTGCCAAACTTAATTCAGTGGTACAATTGGCCTGACTCCATGGAGCAATTTTTACTGCTTTTAGATTTAGTTCTTCTCTAGCAGCAGCTTCAGCCTGCCTTTGAAGTTGTTCTTCCCTTTCTCTAGCTTCTCTCCTAATAAAAATTAATTCGTACTTAAAAAATAAAGTAAGAATAGAAAATCAATGATGGCAGGTGTTAAAATTTGTTAACATACTTATAATGCAGATAAGAATTTTATAATTTAATATTTCTGATCATACCAAAATATAACAAAATAAAACTTAGTAAATACCTCATTCTTTCCTCTTCCAGCCTTCTTTGCTCTTCTGATTTTTTACGAGCTTCTTCTTCGGCCTTTCTTTGTTCCTTTAACCTTCTCTTTTCTTCCAATTCTCTTAATCTTTTCTCGTCGGCTTCTTTCTTGGCCTTTTCTAATTCTTTTCTAATTCTCTCTTCCTCTTTTTTTCTTTTCTCTTCCGCAGCTTTTCGTTCAAGTTCCTGCCTCCTTTGTTCTTCTTTCCTTTTTTCTTCGGCTTCCCGCTTAGCTTGTTTCTCTTCCATCTTTTTCTTAAGGATTTCCTTCTCTTGTTTTTCTTTTATTTGCTTCTGACGTTCCTTCTCATGAATTTTAACTTGTTCCGCGTTTATTACTGTTTTATCCTGTGGTAAAGGGTTGGAAACAGTTGTAGCAACTGCGGACGATTGAAATTCCCACAGCGACATAGGAACATCCGACGAAGGAGGTTGTTGCCATTGTGGTTTATTTGCAGAACTGTTGGTAAATTGGCTTTGCTGCCAAAGTGAGTCTAACTGAGGATTTTGTTGATGTTTAGCCAATTGTAGAAATAAATTTTCGAGAGCTTTCTTATCGTTAGAAGATGAAGGATCCACAGCGCCTAAAGGATTTGGTCTTGGCGGGAGCGTAGACGATAAAGAATTAGGAAGACCTGCTTGTAAATTAACAGGAAGACCATTGTTTGTTAACGGCGCACTAGCAGGCATTCCTTGGCCATTTAATGTTTCATTTCCCGGCAATAAACCCGAATTCGATAAATTTGGAATGCCACCACTATTGTTTAAATTACCACCAACTAATAAACCACTAGCATTTTGTAAACCAATTGGTACATTTGCAGCTAAACCACTTGATAAATTTTGATAACTGTTCATTAGATTTGTGTTTTGTAAACCACCCGGTAGTACCACACTACTGGGAACGGTCGTTGTTGGTAACCCGGGGATATTTGATTGATTTTGCATACCGATTTGTTGCACCAAAGCTTGAATTGGATCCAATTGTTGTGTTAAGGCTGTAGGATTCTTTTCTGCTAAATTTGTAGGTGGAAGTTTGTTTGCCTTTTAAATAAACAAAATATAAAAATTAACAAGTTAAACAAACACAATAAAATTCGAAATTATAAATAATAATTGCTTTGCTTGAAAATAGTTGAGCTATCAAAATTCGATTTAGTAAATGCATTTTCCTATCAACAATGTATATGAATATTTAATAGTAATGGAGCTCTCGTGATTAAGACAATTATGGCTGCGCAAATAAATTTTGCATTTATGTATCTACAAGATTTGTTAAGTTTATTGAAAAAATGTTATCGGTTTATCTTTTATGTTGAATCAATCAGCATCATGATTCGTGAGAAACTTGCGTCAAATTACGCCATCAGCATACAAATTTTACAACTTACCAAAAAAATTTGCCAAAAATTAAGTAATTTTTATTGAAAAAAGTAAAAGTTACCTAACGGGTTAAAACCTAGCAACCTTTCAAGACCCAATGATTCTATATTTTTTCATATCAAAATTTTATGGAATGCTAACTTCACGGAGGTCACACATAATATGAATGTTTGTAGTACTTATGTATTGCATTACATACATATTTTTCATCTTATGCTTTCTTCTGCAATCCGAACATTTTTCTATAATCCGTACATTTTATTAGTTGTGTTCGGATTATAACTATTTGTGCGGACTACTGAGTTTTTCTTCTTTTGTTCGGATTACTGGATGGTCGGATTATCGTGTGTTCGAATTACTGAGACTGCACTGCATTATGAACAAAACATAGCGAATTTGTAAAGAATACTATCCTGATTGAAAGCAAATAATGTTTGTTATTATTCTTTCATTTTTATATTAATTAAAAATAAATATACTGGGTCCGGCACTATAAGTGACATGAATTCAAAATGCTGTAGTTTCATCAATTATAAATCTTTTTTATTAAATATTTTCAAAAAATGATTGAAACACATTAAATTTTGTGAAAAACGTGTCACTGTTCGATATGGCTACCTCTGGTGCAGATTATGGCATTCAGTCTTCCAATGAAGACATTGCACGGTGCACAAATGTGGTTCTGTGGAATTCGTTGCCATTCCCGACAAAGTGCCAACTTCAATGTTTCCACATTTTCATAGTTTTTCGTCGACACCTTAGCCTCCAAAATGGACCATATGGAGAAGTCCATCGGATTCAAGTCTGGTGAGTATAGAGGCCTCTGTTGCAAAGAAATTAACTGTGGAACATGATTTCTTAAAAAATCCTGTGTCAACCAAGCTTTATGGGATCATGCCAAGTCCTGCTGGAATGTCCAAGTGTCCGAACTGAATTCCTCATATGCCCAAAGGATAAGCACATCGACACCTTTTATTGGTACACTTGCTGGTTGACCTTAACGCCCTGGCAGCAGCCCAAACCATCAAACAAGCAGGCGATTGTTTACGCATAGCGACTCGGTTGCCCAAATTGTCATTGGACTTGCCCTTCAACCAGAAGTGATTATTTTGTTTGTTTACGAATTCTTGAACAGTAAAAATTTTTCATCCGAAAACACCAATTTTGTGCCTGTGTTAGATCCTGAACTTTTTGTAACTTGTAAGGATTCAATTTATGTTCATTTTTCAGTATGCGCCGTATGCTTCTGTCTGACACGTTCAAATTTGCAGCCATTTTTGTTGCGCTCTGACCTGGATTTCTTCGAATTCACTCTTTCACCTTTTGAATCATTTCTGATAACTTTGCTGTTTTTTCTTTTCAGTTTCTGAATTTCTGTTCGAAATTCCATTTGGAATTTTCCTTTCACTTAAGACTTAGAATGAAATGTTTGCGTAGGCTTATAAATAACGTGACAGACTAACGGTTCTCAAAATATTAACATGCTGCCATCTGTTGTTTAGAATCTGCAGCAGTGTGAAGTTGGTGTCACCTATAGTACCGGACCCTGTACAATAACGACATTGTTAGGGCCAGTTTTAGAATAGTCAGATAAAACTTGGTAAAACGTTATTCCCAGTATAACGATTTTTGTATAACGACAACAATGGCTATACTAGGTTCATCCGACCATTATAAAATCGATCCATAATGAACTTATTCCATAGTCCTAAACAATACATTAAATTTTCTGAGAAATAGGACAGTTTGTTAAAATGTTAAGCTTATGTGAAAGTTATTCATACAAAAAAAGTAAAAATGCATTTTTCACATTAAATGTGTAATTTACATTTTATTTACAATTTACATTAACATTTTTATGAAAATTAGAATTGCATTGTTCTTAAATCTCATCAAGTACAATAAAATTAAGTTAATTCAACAATTGCTTTGCAGATTATATCTTATCTTTAATTGTTACACTACTTTTTTTTATCAATAACTTAGAGCTGCACTCAAAATACCTGAAATTACCATGAACTACAAAATTCAAAAATTTGAAATATAAGTGGCCTGTAGATTAGGAAATTACAACATATCACATACTCATAAACAAATACTTCTTAGGTAATATTAATTATAGACAAAAACACGAGAACTAAAATATGATTCAATCTAGTTTTTCTCTAATAACTCGATAACTTCGTACGATACATTATATATGGACAAACATTATTGATAGCTTTCAGTAATTTTAGTTATGTTATAACAGTAGAATTTGGTCAGGTCATATTTGAGCTCATGACCAATAAAAAATTCAAAAATGGAACAAAGACCCAACAGCAAAAAACTTGTATAAAATATAAACTTACTTGCTGCATTTGACTGATCATTTGCATTAAAGGATTGGTTGGTGGAGGTGGGGGTTGCTGCTGCTGTAAAAACTGTAAATAAAAATCTCATATTAAACCTGTTAAAACTTCAGATTTTAAAACGTTACTTGTGAATGTGTGAGCACTTGTTGAGCAATTAATTCTCTTTGTTGAATGTTTGGAATGTTGTTCCATGGTTCTGGAGGATGATTCAAAACTCTCATACTTGTAGTTTGTTGCCTATTTAAAGCCAATTGCCTTTGCAAAATTTGTAACTGAATTAATTCGGGATCTATGTTTGAAATATCTGGCTTTAAGGGGGGAATTCGAATGTTCGTTTGGAATGGATTGCCCGTACACAAAGCTACTAATTCGCCCAAACGATAAAAAGAATCATCGCTCATTCTTTTAACTAACAAGTTTGAGGTAAAATATCCGGCCCTGAACCACTCGCCCATTTCAGATGGTGAAAACGGACCTTGCAACTCGCCCTGGAGTTAAAAAAAATGTTGTTCATTACATTTTCTTCAAAATTTTAAGTTGACGTTGAATTACCTGTGGATCCTGATAGTACCATTTATCCTGTTGCAAGGGTTGAACCAAGTTTGGCGGAGGTAAGGTTGTGTTAACCACATTTGAGGAAATACTGAAATTTTCTAAATTAATTTTTCTCGGCGTTTCTTCGTCAACCACTAATTTTTTCACTATGTCCTCTTGCATACGCTGAAATTCTTCTTCCACTTTATTGTTCATATCTAAATCTTCTGTTCCGTTCAAATTTAAAGTATTAATAGAATGATTGACATCGTTTTGCTTATCACATATTTGTTCTTTATGTTCTTTTTTCAATTCTTTTACACTTTCTTTAATTTTGGACTCAATTTTAGTTTCAACTTTTTTTGCTTCAGTGGTTTGTTTCGTTTCTAACTGCTTTGGTTCCTCTTTATGCGGTGGTTCCGATTGTGGCAATCTGATGTCATTTTCTGTTGATTTTGACAGTGACAGGGTTGATTGTGATGTAGACAGAGTTGAGGGATGGCTTTTTGTAGTTATAATTTGTTGAGAAACTGATTTTTGTAGAGGAACGTCCTTTTTGTGCACATGTTTGTGTTCCCTCTAAATTTAAACTAAATTTAATAAGGCAACTTTAGATTTAGAGAAATTTACCTGTTCCTCATCGGATCCATGAAAAGCACCGCTGGAATCAAATGTGCCACCCGATTCGCTGGGATTTTCCATTGCCCATTCAGGTAAATGGTCCTCACCATCCCAGCCACGTCGATGAGAACCTCCCCTCATTCCCTCCTGCCAGCTGGTTCGGTTATTTCGTTCGGGTGCTCCTCGATCTTCCATTCCATCTCCGCCATCTCTCCAACTTGTGGAACGACCCCATTTTTCCAATGGAGGACGATTGTGGGCGTTTGATCTCCAACCGTCATCGTCCTCTCCAGTGCGACTCTTTCTCCAATTGTCCACAGACGAGCCACGTGTAAAATCTTTCCTGGGGCTCCATTCCGTAGGTTCTGCACCAACATTCCAACCACCACCACCATTATTGTCATAACCGCGACCATATGACTGATAAGCACCCCTTCCTCTATTAACACGACCACCTCTTTCTAAAGAACCACCCCTGCCTCTAATTACACCCACAGGTGGGACAGATCGCAATTGCCATCCTCTCTAAAAGCATTTCTTAAGTACAAACCTACATTCAAACTAAAACCTTCTCACCTCTTCATCACCATGAGGTAAAAGTGCTAAAGGTGGTAAAACCTGTTCTGAATATAAAGGTGCAAATGACGTTAAAGATTGTGGAGCTTTAGTACTTTTTTCAAATAGTGCCAGCATTTCTTCTCTTCCATATCTAGGCAATCAATTGTTAAAATGGGCATAAATTCTGAATCAAGCGTACCTGTATTCTGCCAGCTGATATCGTGTACCTCCTCCACCTCCGCCAGTATTACCAGCGGTCGAACCTTCCGACGACAGATTCCTCAACCACTCGGGACCAAAATTCATTGAGTCGGTCATTCTGCAAAAACACAAATTTATAACATAACCTCACTTTAAAAAAAATTCGAGTGCAATACGAACTTATAAAATCTTGGAGTAAAATCCGCTCTGAATGGTAATAAAATGTTATTTCTACAAATTTTGAACTTAAAAGGCAACACAAATATGGTGGGTACTATTTATAGTAATAAAAACACATGTGAATTTAATAAAATGATACGGAGTAAAATTTAAATAATCGTTTCGAAAATTTTGAGTACAAGTGAGGCTTTTGAATTTTGTTGGAGTTTAAAATTTTGAATTAACGTACACAAAAGCACATTTCGATGCCCGAGGCTAGGCTTAGGTGGCAATTTAATGAAGTTATTTTACGTTACACGACGTAATTATGCCAACAAGTCGTAAAATTAAATTTTTTATTGATGCAAAAATCGTTAATTGACTAATGATTTTATCCTACCTTGATTTATTAATTCTTTTTAACGAAATATCTCCTTTTTAGATACTGAAATAGGCGATCAACACCAATGGCTGAACGAAATTTATAGGTTATTACGCGTGCGCACTTCTGTCAACATCGACAAGTAAATTTAAGGTAAGTTTACAGACACAGTTACAGAGTTTGATAGAATGTTTGAATTGTTTGAAAATTATTATGCAATGTTAATTTATAAATTATAATATAAAAATGTATAATTAATTTATTTACAATTATATGTTGAGGTATAACATTTAGTAAACAATAAGACTGTCAAATATAATGTTTGAATTTATTTTGTATGGTTATGACCGGTTATGACAAAAGAAAGAGTTGGTGGTATACAGGGTGTCTCACACAATAGATAATTACGTGTTTAGAACTGTGGTTAGAAACTTTAATACGCATAAGCCACGCCTTGGTTTGAATAATTAGTAATTATTATTGTTTTATTTTCTATAATATTTTTATTGGGGCTTATACCGGGCACTTCGGAAGTTAATCATGGAAAATACAGCACCGAATTGTGTCCTGAATTAATTGATTTTTTTTTCAGTAATTTGTTGGTTATCGTAACCAACATACTGTAAAATTAATGTTATTTTTTTAATTTGTTTTTTATTTATTTCTACCAAGAAATATTTTTACAAAACAGGTAAATACAAAACTTGCAAAATTTAAAAAAAAATTGTTTTTTTTTTTAAAAAAGGTAGTTAGAATTGAGGGGTCTGAAAGTAAAAGGATTCAAGTGCATTTTCGTTAATAAAATAAGTTGAAACTTTTTTGAAAAAAAGGATCACTTTATTCCCTTGGTGCATAATGTACTATTACCTCCAAGTTAGGACACCCTTTAGGTAGATATTCTGCATTGTTTAAAAATGCCACTTGAACCCTTTTACTTCTAGACCCCTCAATTGTTAATCTTATTAGATATGTGGGATCGCTAATGTGTGAGAATGGTGAGTATAATATGGTGACGGGGTTGCTATCATCAGATGGGTTTATCGTTATCATATTTAAATAGTTTAATGTATGATTTTTAAAGTTTGACAAATTTGTCTATTTTATTGGTGTGTTTGGAAGCTAATTTTAATAGAGATAGATTGATGATTGTTATTTCTTATGCCCGTACTTATAGTCGATGCTTGGCTGAAGCAAAACTTGAGCACGACTTAAGTACAAAATTGTTTATTTTGATTGGTTGATTTCGTGCTTGAGTCAGACTCAAGTCCGAGATCGAGCGAAGCATCTACTATAAGTACGGGCATTAGACTCTTCAGAGACTGTGATCTATAGAATTTTTAATTATGTTTGAAACTGCCATATTGGTGAGTGTCCAGTAAATTGTTAACGCTGCTTATTTTATTGTACATGATTGATTTTAGATCCTGAAGAAGAAGAAATAATAGTCTTCGAAACGTCGATCAATATAATAGTTTATTTTACCTATTGTCCAATATTCCCCACAATCATAACTGTATTAATTAAAGTAATGGACACAATGAATAAAAATAGCATTTTTTTCTATAACCGACGTAAAATTTAGGTCTATTCCTCAAGTTATTTTCCTATACAAAAAACGTAATTTTTAAAATTTATTTTGTTTTGTAAAGTTTTAAAAAATTCTACCGGAGCTAAAGTCTCCACGTCCTGACTTTCAAATTTAAAATAACAAATCCCTGACGTTTTCAAGTTTTCTAGACAAACGGAAATTGCAAAATCCTGCAAGTATTGCAGAAAAGTTCTGTAGTTTTATTTTGTTCAGTAATCTGCAAAGAAATGTAACTGAATCTAGTGAAGAGATTTAAATAGTTTAACCTGTATTTTATTAAACTAGATCCGGAGGTATATTTATTCCAAGATGTAACACACACCGTGTTTTAGAAAATCGGAAAAAACACTTAGGGAATTTCGTGAATCCATTCACGTGCGTCACTAATTAGTTATTAATAACTAGCTGGATACCCGGCTTCGCCCGGGGTCTCCCTAAAAATAAAATACTTTGCCTTGCTACTTAAAGTTACTTAAACTTATTTAAAAAAAAATGTTAAGCAACATTTCTCGTTTTTCAGTATTTTATATTGACGGATATTGCAAGAAGTCATATACAATGTGTGCTTTGGAAATACTTTTAGCTCATTGCCCCGCATGATTAAAATAATGCGATACTATTGCAGGTCTACCTCACAAAACTCCCACTTTACAAATAATATTATCACTTTGCTGTAATGAGATTTCCTACCTATCTATTGTCATAGATTTTTCGTAATTTAGAACCATTTTTATTTTATTTCACGTTTGTGTAAATTTTGTAAATACCCTGTGTTTGTTAAAATTTGTTATACCGGGTGCTGAATCGAATAGCCGAACATAGGGAATTAACACGTAAAAACTTATTTATGCAAATTCCTGCTTCCCTAAATATTTTAGAGAAAAACTGAAAGACACAAAAAGAATGCAGAAATATAAACTACGTATGATAAAAGCATTAGATTTCATCTAACCTTTTACTTATAGGGTTAAAAAATGCTTCTAAAGTTTTTAAAATTTTCATTTATAAGCCGGGCCATGGAAGTTTCCAAGGTAATTATTTTGAAATTTAATTGAATTTATTTCATGACCAGTCTGACAAATGAAAATTTTAACATTTGTGAATTATTAAGAATTCAACCTGTATACCCTGTATTAGCCAATACAATTTTTTTAATTAAATTAATGTAGTTCTAACAATGAAAACATTTATTTCAAACATATATGTTCATAATTTTATAAAAATTTGTCACATTATCTTATTCGATTATTGATTGAATTTTATTTAAATAAAGTACAATATTTAACTAAGTTTTTGTGGGCTAACAATACAAATATTTTCATAATTACCGAAATATTCTTATTATAGACATATTGATAGGTTTTCCATAATTGCCAAACATTGCTACGGGACGTGCAGAGAAGGATCGAAGCAAAATTGTGGGGGAGCACTCCTGAATTTACCAACTCTTTGGTATACAAATGCCATTTTTTCCTTTTCTATTTCTTTTTTTAAAGAAGTAATATTGATTTCTAACATTTTAACCAGTGCATATTTTCGGTTCTAATGGGCCTTAGGCTCATATATACCCTCTGGGGCTCCCTTGTAGGATTAACAAAGCATTAATGCCACAGGCAAAAAATTTGGTGTCAGAATAGAACAAAAAAAAATAATAGTTAAGTATCAGTACCTACTGTCCCAAACCAACATTTATAACTAACACAGAACACAAAAAATAAAATACTAAAAAACGGTCTAAATTAGAGAAAAAAATATTCAAAACCAACATCCCTACTAGACTAAGGCCGAGTTGTTCAGTCTTGCAGGTTAAACCAAAAAATTTTGGTTAACCAATGATATTTTATAAAAATCAGCTTTTCAAAGTATTTCAAGTTTTCTTTTGCGCATTTTTATTTTCGCAAAGTGCTTGATAATTTTATTAGAATCTATGTTTTCATTACTCACATCAGTTGTCATTTTATGTTGGTTAATTTTCAATGTGTTTTCCCTATGCCACACTTTCATAATTATGAAATACGCTGTGATAATTATTAATTATTTTCATTACAAAAAAAAGGTAGATGAAATTATTTTATTTTATTTTGAGAGCTGAATTTTGAGGCCCCAGGCGCGCGTCTGTTCGGAAATCCGCCATTGGAGTTAAGGGAAAATCTCACCCGAACCAAAACTAGCAAGGTAAAAATTGAAGGAGGGTGCTGTGGAAATAGTAGAGGCGTGGGGGGGGGGCGAAACAATTTTAAGTGCATAGGGCGTCGGGAGGTTAAAAACAGTCCTGTCCTGATTGTAATATTGTTCAATATTTTTAGGATTTGTTTTGAAATCCCTTTCGGAAATATCAACAAAAAATTTATTAAAAATACCAGAGATTAATAAATTTGTACAATTTTTGCTTTCTTTTTAACTCTATTACTAATTTGTCGCAAATTACAAAGATGTTGTTTATTTTAAAGTTTTCATGTCCCACAAAACCAATTTCCCCAGAAGAACATTCTCCAAAACATTTGAAGAGTACACGGGAATAACGATCAGAGTCCATTTTTCTCAAAAAAAAACTGTTGCAACCATCTTTTAGCTTGAAACCAAAGCTATCATTTAGTAGAAAAAAAATTAAAAAAAGTTTTAACAGTCCAGCGTAAGAGCGTTTCTAAAATACTTATGTTGGTAAGGATGTGTGTGTTTGTAAATCTTAAAACTCAATTTACGCAGAACTTGACTTTTGTGACTCTGATCGTTATTCCCGTGTACTCTTCATTTAGTATCCCTGTAAAAAATGATATATGTACATAAGAAATCCGTTGAACAAATCGCACTTTAACGTCTGCTAAAGAAAATAAATTAAATTATTAAAAAACAAAACGACAGAGTTAAAAAATATTAACTGAAATGCTTAAAACAAGATCTATAATGTTGGAAAACCAGCATTTTTTAAAATGATTGGGCATAAATAGTTTGGTGCATTAAATTCATTTTGGAAAAGTGGCGACTTGTTGGGTTTTGCATATAAGCACCTGATATAATATATATGTAGTACTGACTTACATAAAATTAAAAATGTAATTAATTGTAATGCAACAATGAAAAGGAAAAGGGTGGTAGTGAATGGGAGGGGAAGTGCTTAAGGCTTTTTCACATGGATGTGAATGTGGGCCCTGGTTTTCAGTAGCCAATCATAATCTGCTCCGTGTGAAAGAGCTCTAAAGTATTAAAAATGATGGGTATGAATGATTAAACGAGATGCAGGGCAAAAAAAAACTCAATTATGGGTGGGTTTGAAGGAAGAGCAAAAGTCTAGGAGTCAAAATTGGAGACTTTTCTTTCCGACGGCCTTTTGTTCATATCATTTATCTTTATCATCGATTCTTGCTTATAACAATTCCATTTTATCATTTTAATTTTACATATTACATATATTTTATTAATAGAAAAATTAAAAAGTTAACAGTCACTGGTAACCGATGAACCCTGCCGAATCCGACTAATATGTCTGTCGTTAGTCAAAATCCAAATTTTTTATGTATAATACCATCTTAGAGTACTTACCTTAGTGTGGGCCGAGACGTTTAGCTTTAAAGAATGTAAAAAATTATTTAAATAGTGGTTCAGTGTTTCATTTTATTTAAATATTTGAAATTGTACAGGGCATACTTTCCACTTTTCTTTATTACAAGTTTGAAAAATCAAACAAAACTATTCATTTATTTGATAAAACTGTCTAGATCTAACATAATCTGAAAAATTAAGTTAATAATAAATTATTAATTTTAAAATACAATAATAAAACTTACTGTCTCTCAATCAGAGGTAAGGTTCCTCTATTATTAGCTCTGAGACCTACTTTAAATAACAACCCCTTGTCACCCATATCTCCATTGTATCCAATTTGGTAAACATTACCAGGTGCCTAAAACAAATATTCTCTAAATAAGCAAAAATCATGCAAGTAATAGTCGTTAAAAAATGTAAATGATATAAAAGAAAAATCTACTTACATTTTCAATTACCTCCATATATGTTTGGGCATCGTCTCCCGTGTTTAGTAATTCAGGAACATGAACAGCTGGTACGCAATTAAGCAAATTTAGCATTTCGTGTTTTTTATCGGTATATCTGCAACAAATAGTAACAATATTCTATTTAAAAAATTGGAAAGACTTACGTATTTCTTGCACAAGCCCAATCTTCCTCTTTACTAAGAGCCCAATCTTTCATCTTAGGATCATGTACATCATATTTATCAAAATTTATGCGCTCCACATCTTCTATTACTACCTCAACTTCACCTGCATCAGACCAGTCATACACCAGTAGCTCTGCATGTTTGCTAAAATCGGTATTTGAATGAAATAAATTAATATGTGATTTTTAAAAATCACCTGATTTCGCTTAGGTAACTTCGTTTATAAGCATCCTCCATGCAGCATAGGTAGGAGGTTTTCATAGCCGTAGAGCAAAGTTCTACCTGTACATTACGTTTCTTTATTTTTTCAAGAACCCTATCCACTGGCATATCTAAATATATAACCAAATGTGGCCTCATAAGTTCCGATATAGTATTTCTTCGTAGTTCATAGTAATAATTACGAACTAAAATAATATATAGTTTACAAAATTAATATAATATATTAAATTGTAGGCAACCAACCTCCTTTTGATATAAATTTCGACGCATACATTGCTTCCATGAACACAAAATCAGAATAAACACATCTATCCAAAACGACGCCCTGACCGGTATTCAAGAGATGAGCTAAAGCGTCAACATATTGGGAGTACCTAATAAAATATCAAACTTGTAGTCGAGCCACTAAATTCAATGCAGAAATAGGTCCTTCTCTACATTAAGCTTAGATCAGGACAGGTAAATTTGTCAATAAGTTCCAAAAAAAATTTATAAATGTTCACTTTGTAGCACATTTACGAGAAATTGAATTCTGCGATTTTGTTTGATAAATTTAACTATCGCCTAGATTGAATCTGATGAGGTAAAAATTGCTTTTCCGAGTGATATCCATGCAAAAATACCTAATGGCTAGACTACCTTATTATATTTGTAACAAAATACTAACTTGACACAATATTGTTCTATTTGAAAACGAGCAGAGGATCTGTGTTTGGGATTTTTGAGAAAATCCATAACATCGAAACTCTTACAAGGTTCGGGAAGCATATCATCCAATTGCTTTGTGTTGAAACCATAATCGTTGGTATGGAGCATATCCAAATTGGCCTCGGGCATGTAAAGCATATCCAAATCTTTAGCCAATTCTTTAGCAAATTTGGTCTTTCCAGCAGCAACAGGTCCTTCGACTACAATAATCTAAAAATTTTGTCGTAACATCAGATCGTAACAAAAAGGTAAAACAAACTTTAGAATTTTCATCAAATCTGTTTGTAGTTAGGTCATATAAGTAGTGAAAATAATTAAAACGTTTAGTCTGGTAGGGCCATGGTTTAGGTCGTGGTGGTGTGCATTTCATCTCCCGCAGTTCGTAACCAGCGATTCCTCGAACAATGCTAATTTGAAAATCGGATGCATTATTTAATAGTAATTTGGAATTGAAATTGTTGAGGGTTAAACGACACAAACCCGAACGAAAAATCGTTGTCATAATTAAAATATTCTTCGCTTATTTACTTCTGACACACGTAACTTCGGAACTTGCATAACCACAGTAATTTTGACGTTTTCTCACTTCGCATAATTTGCATTGCAGCAAAGCAGCGCTTATTTGTTATAATCTGTATACAAGGTAAGTCAATATTAATTTATGTGTATGCTCTTTTGTTACTATTTTTTGAAATTTGTAATTGTGTTTTAAATATTTATTCGGTAATTGAATTATTTTTTTAAAATGTAATTTTGTCCCTAAACATAGTAATAATTTCAATGCAATCCGATATAATTTCAGTCATTATGCTTACCTTTTTCTTAAGTTTGCCACTTTATAAAGTCAAATTACTCTGACATTTTAATTTTTTTTTTGAATAATTTTTATTTATATGTTATGATATTAATAAATCCTCAATTTCTGGAAGTAAAGAGCAACTTTTTATGCACGCGTGTTTATCTGCACAAATTTTGTAAAGAAAACATTTCTTTTGTTGTTTTAGTTTCATTAATGAATAAAAATATGATGAAGGTCTATGAAATAAATACAAAAGTATAATTGAGGATAAGCAATTTTAACACGATTTATCTCGGTCTCCTATCCATTTTCCATCGCTACTGCAAACTAATACATAGCGACCGTTATTTGCACAGATTAACGTAATACGATCTTGAAATAGGAAGGAACTTCCTACAATTGTGGTACTTTTCCTAATAAACGGTTTATGACAAGATTTTCCTGTGGGCAATTAAAAATTTCAATTAAAGTTAAAAATAAGTGCTTAGTTCTTACGAATGCACTTTCCTTGCATGCGACTCCAGAATCCATTGGCTTGACATCTTATGGTAGAGCTTCCATAAAGCCGATATCCTTCAATACAATCAAAGTTAACCATATTTCCATAATAATATGTAGTGTTTAATAACACAGCATCGTTTACAACCATGCCATTGAAAATTGGAGGGTTTTCACAAATGATTTCTAAAATGGAGAAATAAAATTTTCGACGAAATCATCAACATTAAATTAAGTACATACGATCACATCTAATATTAAGTTCGGTCCAGTATCCATCAAGGATGCAAGTCGTATAATTTTCTCCTCGCAATTGATATCCTTGGCGACAATGATAGTCCACCATATTGGTCGTTCCATTATAATAGGCACTTAAGCTTTCCAAAGCTACATATCCATTTATTGGAGGTGCCGGTAACTGATCAATAGGACAAGGTAGTTCTTCAAATTGTAATTTTTCTCCAACACATTTTGGTATAGGAAAATCCCAGGTACCTACACAGATACGCTTAAATTTCAGGTTTGAAGTTGTTAAGAGAGAGACCTACCGTTTTCTAGACATGTCAGCAGAGTTTCTCCTTCAATTTTTGTATTATTTACACACTTAATTTCGAATTGAGATCCCACATCAAAATTTCCTTCCAATTCTAAATTATCATCATTTAAATCTGTCAGTATCGAAATTTCGCTGTTGGGTGGTTTGGCAAAATTTGGGCAATGAATTCCTAAAGTAGAAAAATGGAAAATGTTCAAATTGAACTTTTCGATATGGTAAGTAAACTTTTTACCTACACATGTTGGCTTTTCGGGGGACCAGGTGCCATTCTCAGTGCACTTCCTTACGTTGGAACCTTCCAAGTTGTAATTGTTTTTGCATTCATAGATCACAGTATCCAAATAGTAGTAATTATTTCCAATAATATTGGAATTCATGACGTATCCAGGATAACCACAAAAAATTCCTACAAGACAAAATAAAAGAATTGGGATTTTTTTTTAAATTTGATAATTTTACTTTTGCATTCGGGTTCTGTCGGTCCTTCCCACTTAGATGCCTTTGTACACTTTCTTCCAAGTGCATACAGTGGTATATTCAGCTCATATCCAGGCTGACAGTTATAATAAGCCACATTATCGATAATTTCAATGTTCCCATTATTCAGCAGTCGTGGTTGAACGCATTTTTTGCAGAAAGTAGAATTTAAAATCTGAAATATTAATTTTAAAACAGTTTTAAACACTTTTTATCATGTCCATACTTCAACATCTCCATAAACAAAATCACTGATTTCGGCCCACGCATAAACGTCTCCAAAAATATTATTGGAGCATGAATTCATGTAATGTAAAACTTCGGAATCATTCAAACCGTGTTTCCAAACATCGAGATTGGTAATTTTGCCTAAAAATGATTCGGATTGACTGAACTTTCCTCCCAAAATGTCTTGTTCCTGGCCTATGATAAAAGTGCCTCCTCCTTCGATCACAGCTGAAGCGGCTAAACCGGTTCCATTTTGCTTTCTATTACCATCAACATAAATTTTGTAAGCCCCATTCAAAGATTCCCAGGTTACGCACACGAAATGCCAACGTCCGTCGTTTAAAAAAACGTCGGTCACGACGTGGTCTCCATTGATGTATAAAACCAACCTACAAATTGGATCATAAACTTGTTTGCATGGAAAACAAGAAGTGTCAATTTACCCCGAATAGTCGGTTAATGTGAATGCATTGTCGTAGTTGCCAGTAGCATAAGAAAGAATTGTTCCATAATTGAAACTATCTTCAGTCGATAACCACAAGCAGGCGGATATCTGCAACAAATCTTCAATAGAATTCGAAAATTTTTAACGTAAAGTATTTCTTCTACCTCACTTAGATTCTGGGAAAAACCGTGCAATTTAACAAAGTCGGTTGTTCCTGATCGAAGAAATTTTAATATATAGTCACTGTTTTTCTCAACTTCACATTTGGTACCACCGTATATTTTTTGACAAGTGCATGAAAATTTGTCTTCCAAACTTGTACACATCCCATCATTTAAGCATGGGTTGGATTTGCAAAAATCAATTTTATCTAAACAGCTAGGACCTTCGTATCCTGTTGGACATTCACAACTGAAACGGCAAAAAGAAAAAGTTTGATCCAATTGGATTAGAAAGGTCAATTTTACTTGTAACTTAATTTTGTGGAATCGGTTTCGTTAATATTGGAACAAGTATGGGTGATTGGGCATGGTTTATAATCACAGGGCAAAATATTACAGCGTTTTCCAATAAATCCATTTTGACAAACGCACTTGAAACCATACAGTTCTTCCAAACACTTTCCTCCATTCTCGCAAAAATTATCTCGACAGTATATAAGTTTAATCTCACAAAAAGTGCCAGCGAAACCTATAAAAATATTGTATTTAGATGAGACCCTATACACGGTGACTTTGAATTACCATCAGTGCAAAAGCATTCCTCTGCATCTTCTTCATTTTTTAAGCAGGTTCCATTATTGTAACAATTTTTATTACACTCTTCATTTAGATACTCGCAGTGTTTGCCATAATAATTTTCGTTGCAGCTACAAACGTACGGTTCAGCTAAATCGTTGTTTTCAGCACAAGTTCCATTATTTAGACATGGATTTGATGAACAGCTATTTAATTTGATTTCGCAGTGAGAACCTAAGTTTCCACGTAAAAGTTACAGTTACAATGAAAAAGCAAATACTTACCAATAAAATTTTGCTCGCAAAAGCAACTGTACGAAAATTCATCATGAACGACACATTGACCATTGTTGCACAAAGTTGTTTCGTTTCCGCAAACTGGTTCCAAATTTGGTACACACTCATTGATATTGGTTGCTCGAATAATGCTTGTGGTGTAGCCTTCAGGACACTTCCGACAAGTCAATTGACCGAAATTTGATTGATAGGAACCGATCGAACAAGGACGACAGTATGGCATCAAAGTTGTGTGGTTAATCGTAGTGTGAGGATGATGTCGAGATGGCTTCAACCTTTTTCGCCTGGAATGGGTTCCAGGTGGGCAGACACCTAAAAATTACTGATAAAATGAAATTTTGATTTTTAACTCAAAATTTGTACTTATGCAATCATCCAATGATTTGCAATGCATTTTTGTAGTCGAATAGTTAATGGGGCATATGATGCAACTGCTTTGTCCAAATTTATCATTATAAAAACCCAAATCACAACTTTGGCACACATTCCCTGTTATGTTGTGGAATGTTCCTTTTGGGCATTGCACTGAAAATTTTTATTGTTTTACAAATTACGCTACAAATATTAGAGCGTAATGCTTACCACATTTGACATTTTTTGGAACGGATCCTCTAGGACACAAAACATTCGTTTTTTCTATGCTTACACCAACGATTTTAGTTTTGTTTCCTAGGTTGTGTAAATTTATGCTTTGCAAGTTGTTCAGCAGAGTCAAGTTGGAGAGAGCGATATTTTTTTTATAAACTTTCGTGTGAACTTCGAAGTTGACTTTGATGAGTTTATCGTTTCTACCTTTTCTATCAATTGCTTCTCGTTTAATAATATTAGTCTTTTCCTCAAGCTCAGATTTTTCTGAATCCTCACAAAATGCCGATGCGTTGAAACTGCATAACATATCGGTGCAGGCGCTTCCTAAATCGTTGTTCAAGTTAATTTTTACTTCATTTTCTAACTGAAAGGAAAAAATAAAAATGAAGGTTGGATAAGAAGATGAAGAAGAGAAAATGAGATTGATAAACAATAGAATACTATAGGTATTGTAAGACTGATGAAACCTTTCAACATCAGATGACTCGGACATGTGTTGGCTCGTGACAAGTCAACGAATAAAAAAATTGAGGGGAATCCGACAGCAGTTCGTTTATACACCGGCACCTGTTTTGGGATGTAGTAAATACCTATTCTATTTAAAAAATGATGACTGAGCTATATATAAAAACGTCCTTACTTCGTGCAATTTTAAGGTGTTATTGCAAATATCTGAGCTAATGTCTGGTTCTACAGTGATGACTCCATTTTGTGTTATTTCTGTTGGAAGTTCGGTAACTAAAAGAAACAAATAAGAAACAACTATTAAAAATTTGTTCCATAGTTTACTTGTGCAGTCCGGATGATGTAAGTTTTGTTGGGAAAACCACATCTGATCGGAATTCTCGCAGGAAAATTGAGTGGAATTATCTTCAATAACGGCCGAGTCCATAGTTCCTGAAATAGGAATCGCATATCCTTCTTCACATGTTATAACGCAATTAATTCCGTTATCCATTAATGAGCAATTACTGTTTCCAAACATTGGACTTGGCAAAGGCTGGCATTGAGATTCTAAAATTTGTCTAATAATTTATAAAAAAAGTTGCATTTTATAAACTTGTTACCTTCAACCGTGATGTTCAAAACGCAAGAGTTCGAGTTATTTGATGCATCTTTCGCAGTATACGTAACTTGCGTAAGTCCAATTTTGAAAAATCCAGAATTTTCAGTTTTGTTTATCTAAATAACAAAATGGTAATAATATGCCAAAGCTAGTAAAAACCTTACAGTGACATTCTTGGAGTTATCATATATGATTGGTTCGTCCCAACTAACATTTGCTCCAGCTGACTCAGTGGTCAAAAATGTTACAGGATCAATGCAATTTTCAATCGTTGGTGGTTCATTATCTGAAAAAATTGTAAATTAAAAAAAAAATTTGCAAAGCTTATTGCATACCTTGAATTTCCACAGTGAAGTTACACTTTGCAATGTTATTGAACGCATCCTGAGCAAAGTACGTCACCTTGGTCTTTCCAACCTTAAATTTAAAGGCCGTAATATTTTTGATTGCTGGTTTTGACCAAACGGTCACGTCTAAATTGGAGTTGTCTGGAAATCAATGTAAAAATATCAACCAAACAATATTTTGTTCAGATGTACCTGTGACGTTTGGGCTCTCCCAAGATACGATTCCATACATTTTCCCAAGTGTTGTGTTTGCTACAATATTTTTGGGACATTCGAGTTTCGGAGGAGTTATATCTAAACAAAAATTTGTTATATTACAGAAGAAAAAATTTTAATTTTACCTACCTTCGCAACTGGAGTGACTATTTCGGTTACTCCATCTTCCGTGCTTTTCTGTACAGGATCTAACTTTCGGTCCTTGTAGTCTATATCCAGGCTGACACGTATACGTACAGTTAGTTCCAAAAGCTTGTTTACGCATGGTGCACGCTTTAGGTTCAATTTTTCCATGAGGCAAAGAAGATAATTTGTTACACTTGATTTCTGCACAAGCAAAAGTGTTAACAGTCAGATCGCGAAAGTTTATCATTCTTACGTTTGCATGAAGTTTTCAAACCATCCCATTGGGCTATAGGTAAACACGTACGCTGTGGAGAGCCAGTTAAAACCCGACCATGCCCACATTTAAATGTGCACATAGTATCAACTGGCAGTGAAGCTTCCGTTTCATTGTAAAGAATTCCTAAGTCCGAGTGGCTACAGGTAATTTTCCCATGAAGAGGCGATGGAAGCGGTAGACAAGTTTTAACTTGGCAGGAAGGAGAATTTCCACTCCAAGTTCCATTTATTTGGCATAATCTTATACTGTTTCCAGTTAAAGTGTACCCAACTTCACACCGAACTCCACATGCGTTATTCAATACGTTACCACATTCCTGCCTTTTCACAAAGTAACCGTGTACTGGAGGGTCAAGTTTCTTGCACTTAATCGCTAAAATTAAAGTTATTAACGAGTGCCACACCCATTATAAAAGTTTACTTTCGCACTCGTGATCCTTGGTTGCGCGATATCCTGTTTTACATTTGCAACTTTTTATACCTACAGCTGGAGGAACGGTAATGTGATGAACATTTGGGCAAGGTAAACACAAGTTGGGTTCATTGGAGTAGGTTCCAGACGGACAAGCTAACAATAGAAAATGTATTGGGAGCTACTGGATTATAAAACACTTACGTGTACAAGAATTTTGTAAACCGGATCCGTAATATCCTGGTCTGCACATGCAGGTGAAATGACCGGTCGAAATACCACAAGTGCAAATGGCATTTTTGTCGCAACAACTTCCATTCGTGCACAGAATGTTGCACGGAACGTCAGTTCCCAAAGGTACGTATTCGCCGCTTTGAATGTCTAAAAGAAGTTTTTGAAAATCCTGTTACTTTTTAAGAATTTTCAGTACCGTACCAACATGCAAAGCTCTTCTTGCTAAACTTTCAAACTCTTGAAAGCTGTCCAACAAGTAACTGTAAAATTGCCCAGGGGATGTGGATAAATTGTAGAGTTCTTTATAGTTTCCGTTTCTTATACCAATAGTAAAGATTGTGACGTCGTCCTGCTTCAGTTCGTTGGCCAATGCAGTAGGATCGCCTCCGTTTGAGTATCCATCGGTAATTAAAAACAGAACCTTTTTGGCTCCCTTCCGACTGTGATAAAAAATGGTCTGCAAAAATTTGATTTTAGAGTTTTCTCGCAGTAAAAGTACAAAACTTACTTTAGCAGCTCGGAAAGCTCCTACGGTGTACGTACTTCCACCTCTAAACCTGATATTATTCAATTCTTTGTTTAATAGAACACATTTGTTATTTTCTTTTTTAGGTTTCGTAATTTCATCTACAGCTTTTACCTTGTAAATGGAATGAAATAAGTTTGAAAGTAATTAAGTGCAAAAAGTTCTGTGAAGTTCTTACCACATAATTTTTAGAGCTAAATACCACGATAGCTATTCGAGTGTGATTATAATCAACCGTAACATCACTGAGCAACTTTTTAACAAATTTAATTTCACTTTTAAAATTATTTTCGCCAACGCTCGAAGAAGAGTCGATCAGAAATATAAGGTCGAGCTGCCGATAAGCTTTGAGAACGTCGATGTTATTTTTGAACAGTTTTCCCAAAACATCAACTTTCGACTTAAAATTTCCGTTGGAATAATTGTAATTCGATTTCAAAACTTCGTTATCGCCAAAATTTAGAAACGCAGTGTATTGATCAAAACTGTTCAAGTCGTCACTTGCAAAATGTTGAGATTTATTTATACAAAATGCACAGAGCGTAAAAATTATTCCCAGCTTCATGTTTACGGAGAACTTTTATGATTGTGCATGCTGAAATGGTATATGGATTACTGAAGAATGCGTCTCTTGCACAACTTTCCGTATCAAGTTTTAATCGATTTTAATACAAAATCCACTTTATCTCTTTTCTATAAATTGGATTACTTATGCATTATGTATATGTAACTGATAATTTAAAGGAATAATTCGGAACACATGTTCTTCATACATATGTTAAGTGGATTGTTTATGCTTCATCGAGATATTAATTTTTTTTTTGAATTACAATTCTAACTAAAAGAACGTAAAAATTCTTGCACTATCTTAAAAATTTAGCAAATTTCACTGCTTAATTTATTGCATTTTTAGTAAAAACCCATAACTTTTACTGTTATCAGAAAGAGTGATAACCCGGACTAAATTATGTCTAACAAATTTTTGTTCATTGCATAATGGAGCCAGGATATATAGGATGGTTCTTATATTATGTAAAGAATAATAATGTCAAAAATTTAAAACAAATTTGCATTTTAAAATTTAGTTTACTAGTTTACACTTATTAGCTTAAAGATGCGTAGTGGTAATATTTATTACGGTTAATATAAAACCAAACTAGAATACAACAAATCTAATATTTACGTTGTGAGTGACATCATTAGAATCACTGTCAACACTCATTGTTTTTTAGCATCCTGTATTTATTAGTATACAGTTGCGGATCGACACTGCATTTGAAAATGCCGCCAACATCGAGTTCTAACACTTCCCCTCGAGACGCGACCGACCAAAACTTGCTGCTAATCCAAGACCCATCATCTCAACGCAAGATGTATGTTTCTGTCTATTTAAAGCTTTCGTTAATACGTCCGCAATCATTTCTTCAGTCCTCACGTGTAATAACTTTAATAATTCACTGTTAATTGTTTCACGTATGAAATGATATCTTATGTCGATATGTTTACTTCGAGCGTGGAACATAGGGTTCTCAGTCAACTTTAATGCGCTCATACTATCAGTAAATATCCTAATATTCGGTAAATTTTCATATTCAAGTTCTTTCATAAATTTATGCAGGTATATGGATTCTTTTGCTACCTCTGTCATTCCCATGTATTCGGCTTCGGTAGACGAAAGAGCCACAGTTTTCTGCTTCTTTGATTCCCATGAAATTGGACCACCTGAAATTATAAATGTGTATCCAGTGTAAGAGCGCCTGTCGATTGGACAATTTCCCCAATCGGCATCCACGTATCCTCTAAGACCTTGATTATCCGGCTTATATAAAATTCCTAAACCAGTAGTACCCTTCAGGTAACGTAGGACACGTTTCGCTGCATTCCAGTGTAACTTTCTGTAACAGTTGTTAAATTGACCTAAACAACTTACCGCGTGGCTAATGTCGGGTCGAGTAGCTACGGCCAAGTACGTTAGGGCACCAACTAATTCCCTATAAGGCAATTTTTCTTCCTCACTTGTTGCAGGTTCTGTTAATTTTAGTAGCTTCACATTCGGATCCATCGGCGTGCTCACTGGATTTGAGTCGATCATTCCATAACGATTTAATAAATCAATTACGTACCCTTGCTGATGCAAACCTATGTTATTTCTATTTCGAGAAAACTCGATTCCAAGACAATAACTAGCATCACCCATATCCTTTATTTCAAATTCATCCGAGAACATTTTCTTCAGATTGTGGATTGCTTTGGAATCCTTCGAAGCTATTAAAATATCATCCACATATACCAATACTAGTACAACATCTTCCCCTCCACCAATACGATACAAGCATGGATCAGCATTGGTGGGTTTGGCACCTAGCTTGCGCAAGAATTTATCAAGCTTATGGTACCAGCTTCTTCCAGCTTGACGGAGACCATATAGAGCCTTCTTAAGTAGACATACTTTGTTTCCGTCTTGCATAGCTTTTAACATTTCTTCTGCCTTCTTAACAATAGTAGGATTGTCTTGGTGAGAAATAATTCTAATAATTTCTGATGCTTGTTTTGGTAATTCCATGTATATTGTTTCTTCTATTTCGCCATTTAGGTAGGCGCAAGCCACATCGATTTGATGTATCTTCATACTATGTTGAACTGCTAGAGCAACTACTAATCTCATTGAGCTGAGTCGAGCAACAGGAGCAAATGTTTGATTGAAATGTATTCCTGGTTGTTGGCTAAAACCTTGTGCTACAAGTCGAGCTTTTCTTCGTTCTAGAGTACCGTCGGCTTTGTATTTGTTCCTTAAAACCATTCGACTACCTACTACGTTTTGGTTGGTAGGACGATCCACCAATAACCATGTGTCATTTTTTATAATTGATGTCATTTCGCTCGCCATTGCTTTGTACCAATCTGAAGAATCAGGTCCAGTAATTGCTTGCTTCATCGTAACTTCTGAAATGAATGCTTCTTGAATTTCTGTCTGGATTTGATTTGCTTCAGGATTAATCGTTTTGTACACCTTTTTCGGTCTTCCCCTGCAACCCGTCCTCATTATTGAAGGTCTACCGCGACTACGTGATTCATGTCTTCGATGGGTGGTGATTTCTTCTTCACCTATAGTTTCGGCTTCAACGTCATGGTTGGTTCCATCTATGTCTTCGGCTTCAACTTCCTGCATTGTTCCATCTATATCTTCGGCTTCGACTTCTTCAATGATTTCATCCATTTCTTCGGTTGCGACTTCTTGAATGATTTCATCCACATCATTGGTTGCGACTTCTTGAATGATTTCAACTACGGGTTCGGTTTCGAACTCTTGAACAATTTCGTTTACATCTTCGGCTTCCAGGAGAGATTTTCCAAATTCTTGTTTGTTAGTATTGTTACTTTCCAAAAATTTAACATCTCGTGTCACTTCTACTCTCCTTTGCTTAGTTAACCATACCCTATAGCCTTTGGATTCTTCCGAATAACCCAGAAATATGCCTTCCTTCGATCTATCGTCAAATTTTCCCTTTTTTGGCTCTTTGTTCAAGCAATAAACTTTATTACCAAATTCTTTAAAATTGCTGACGTCGGGAGGCTTCCCATTCCAGATTTCGTACGGGGTTTTCCCATTCAGGCTCTTCGTCGGACAACGATTACGAATGTAATTTGCAGTGTTAACTGCCTCTGCCCAAAAAGATGAAGGTAAATTGGATTGCATTAATAAGCAACGAGCTGTGCTAACAAGAGTACGGTTTTTCCTCTCTGCAATTCCATTTTGCTCCGGATTATACGGAACGGTCAATCGTCTAATGATTCCACGGTCTTTCAACAATTTTTCAAATTCATTGTTTGTATACTCCGTGCCATTGTCGGACTGAATGCACTTCACCGATTTTCCTTTTTGTTTTTCTACCATATTGATGTACTGCTTCGTTACTGCGAGAACATCACTCTTTGATTTTAAAAATCGAACCTCGCACCATCTAGAATTATCGTCTATAAATTCAACATAATACCTTGACTTTCCTTTTGATTCGATCCTCATAGGTCCACATACATCCGTGTGTATTATTTCGAGAAGATCGCTTTTCCGTTCCGACTTTTTCGGAAAGGCGTTTCTCGTCATTTTTCCCTTAAAACATTCACTACATTCGAGGTTATCGTCTTTTAAATTAAAATTAATGTTCATTCCTTTAATCGTACCCCGTTTAGCACTTTCTAAAAGATCTTTAAAATTTAAGTGTCCCATGCGACGGTGCCATGACATTGCACTTTCTAACGATGTTTTCGATAAGATATTATTACGTTCTATCTTATTTGCAGCGTTTTCCACACGGTTTTTTGTCCGAGCGTAATACAAATCACCGGCGCGATCAGCAACTATTATAACAGTTCCATCGGGACGAGTAACTAGCGCTTTGTGTTTTTTGAACAACACTTCGTAGCCCTTGCTTGTTATCTTGCTCACCGATATTAAGTTCGTGCGTAAGTCTGGTACATGTAGAGCGTTACCTAGAGTTATATTTTTAACTTTACCACGCACTTTTGTAGTTAACATTACGTTACCTTGACCCAATATTTCCGTCGATGCACTGTTTGCTAAATTTAAGTTTTCATGTTTGGATGTGTCAATTTTTGTGAAATTGTTTGCATTCATGCACATGTGTGCTGTTGCACCACTATCCAAGCACCAGGTTGATGGTAAACTGTTTGATCCGATTTGACGTGCTTCTGAAGCAAGCAACGTTCCATTGTTATTTTTCTTACTTCTGCAGTCAGCTGCCTTGTGCCCAAATTTTCTGCACTTATGGCAACGATAATTAAAAGAACTATCCACCGTCTTGTTTGAATTCATATTCTTTGAACACATCTGTTTCGAATTCTTGTACACATACATAGCGTTCTGTTCGACATCGCGGGTTTCATTCTTTCGGGCATCACATTCTTCTGTGATCTTAATTCGCAATACTTCCGGAGTGGGTAGTTCGTCCCTAGATTCGATCGCACATCGAAAATTTTCTAAACTCGGAGGCAAGCTGTATAGCAACATGATGGCTAGTAAATCGGCGTTTATTTTCACTTCCATGTCTTCCAATTTATCCACTGCGTCGAAGAAATTGTTCATGTGTGTTCGTACGTCATTACCTTCTTCCATTCGTTGTAACATTAATTGTTTCAATAATGTGGCCTTCCTTGCTGGTCCTTTCGATTGATAGATATTTTCTAACTTGACCCAGACTTCGTTCGAGGTGGTACACCCCTTGACTTGTTTTAATTCTATCGGGTTAATTGACAGAATTATTTCAGCCTTTGCTTTGCCATCGGCTTTCAACCATTTTTGGAGTTCCGTTTTTGAGTCATTTTCACCTTCGATTACTGTTGGCTTTCCAATGTTTCCATTAGCATATAACCATAAATCGCTTCTTACCAGGACTGCTTCCATCTGAATTTTCCATGTGTCGTAATTCTCTTTATTTAACGCTTCTATTCTGGTTATAGTTCCCATATCGTCGTACTATCGTTCTGACTGGTTTCAGCGAAAAATAAATTTTATGACACGCACGTATTTCAGACAAACTTTAATTATTTCTTTTTACTTTCGTCGCTAACTGGGCCCGTAACCTATTAGCTTAAAGATGCGTAGTGGTAATATTTATTACGGTTAATATAAAACCAAACTAGAATACAACAAATCTAATATTTACGTTGTGAGTGACATCATTAGAATCACTGTCAACACTCATTGTTTTTTAGCATCCTGTATTTATTAGTATACAGTTGCGGATCGACACTGCATTTGAAAATGCCGCCAACATCGAGTTCTAACAACACTAGTGAAAGAAATTAATATAGTAATATTACTTGACAACAAACGAGTAATAAGAAATAGAATTTTTTTTAAAATGTCTTAATTTTTATTAGTTAAAATTAGAAGTTAATTGCCCTCCCCATGTATAGTAGTACTGCTGCACTCGGTGCCGTATTTTGACTAAATTTTCTGAGGGGGGGGGGGGTTAATGTTAAAGTTTAATGTTTTTGTTTTACTTTTAAATACTTTTTTTGTTTTTTCTGATTTTTTTACGATTGCAGTTGGACTTCCTGAACTTCATAATTGATAAATAATTTTAGGAGGGGAGGGGAGGTTCTGACACCCAAACCTCCCTCTAAATAAATACCGCCTTGGCTACAGTGCTTCTGCACAATCTACTACTACTCTTTCAACCATTAAAATATTATTTAAAGAGGATGGTTTTTGTGATGCAACGAAAAATATTGTTACTGTGTAGTTTTATAGTATTTAACTAAATTTAACTAGTATTTAACAAAAAAAATCAAAACAATTTTTTTTAAGTGTATCACAAAACTATAATACTTCAATCAGTTCATGATTTCAATTAACAAAAGAGTAATTCAACATCGGAAAAGTAATTCAATAACCGAAAAAGTAATTCAATTACCAAAAAAGTAATTCAATTATCGAAGAAAGATTTAAAATCCAATTACCAAATACTCAAATACTTTATTGAAGTAATTCAAATACCAAATAAAGTAGAACTCCAATTATACGAATTACAATAATCCGAACTCCGGCTATCGGAATCTCCGATGATCCGGATCGCTTTCAGAATATTCAATTATTTCCGCTTGTTTTAAAACAATCACCGTTGGATCACAAAAGCTAAAAATGCAAAAAAAAGTCGACAAAACTCTTTAAAAATTACTTTATTTTTACGAAACTATCCATAACTTCAACAAACTGTTGCACTGTTCCTGTTCGGAAAACATCTTGGAGTGGGGAATGGATATGACTGATTATCTGAATGGGGTCCGGTCCCAATTGATTTCAGCTCTAACTATATCCCCTTTAACGGTGCATAGTTATAATTATTTATTTTAGATTATTCACTATATATTTTTTAAGGCATAATTTGCATTATAGGCACCGTAGACCACCAACCAAAAATTCGACCAATGGAAGTGGTTAATTTATTATTTGCTCCAATTGAATTAGTTGAATTTTAATAGATGGTAATAGACGATAGTAGTGGGTGATTATAGCAGAACTGTGGATTTGTGGAATCATATTTATGTGCATTGCCAATTTTTAGAGTTTCATCCGGAATTGCAGTGATAAATAATGCTGATTGATGATATAGATTTTAAACTTAGCTGTAATTGAACTTGGGAGAATTAAATAGAGGGGTTTTATTTGTTTGAAATAATACTAACTTACTGTTACAATACAGAAGAGAAGAGAAATTCTTATAGATGGTATATTAACAAGCAGATATCGAAATCTATTTCCACAAAAAATGAAAAATTTGATCCTCTAACAGAGAAAAATCTGCTCATTTCAGCTCAAATCAGGTGTACACAGTGACGGATTTACCAGCAGGCTGAGTAGGCTGGAGCCTAGGGCGGCAGATTTTAGGGGCTGCAAATTTGGGGCAAATACTTTTGAAGTTATAAGTACTTCTAATGCCGCGGTAGAGTGAATTCAAAATACATGTAAAAGAGAAGTAAAATTTTATGTCAAAATGAGATTTATTAGCTCAGAAATATACCCAAGAACTATATTTTTGTGCAATCTTAACTAAATCGTTGGATTGTAAAAATAATTTTGAAACTGACCCTTGTAGAGCTTGTAGAGGTAGGTAGGGGCGGCAAAATTTGAATAGCCTACTGGCGGAAAATATGTAAATCCGCCACTGGGTGTACAAATTATATTACGCTGATGATTTAAGTAGATCTTAAAAGTTCAAGTTGGGTTAGGTACCTTAGAGAGGTTAGAGACCTTAACTATATTTAGAGAACGATACTGAAAGACAAAGTCACATTTAATGTGTGTTCTGTGGTTATGAAGATATCCTTAAGATACAGGGTGCGGAAGGAGAACTTTTTTATTTGAAATGTGCGCCCTGAAACGACAGTTATTCCGAGAAGGGTAGGATGGCGATGATTCCAAAGAGCGAGACCTAACGTTTTCTGTCATGTAATTGATTCCTTTATGGGTGGACAGCATGGGCGTCGCCAAGGGGGGGCAAGGAGGGGCTCCTGCCCCCCCTGGAATTTGTAAAAAAAATATAATAATTTAATGATTGTAAATTGCAATATCAAATATATAACTCCAATTCCACGTATAAATCTATGTAGAACCCCGGCAACTACGATTACGAGAAATATAATAATTATATAGAATAGTTATGGTTATAATAATTGCAATAAATTCAAATTAAACAAAGGTAAATAAACTAACAATTTTTTATTTTTACTTTCCTATTTATGTATAGTAAAGGAAAGAATTATAATCAAGCCTAAAACATTTTGTGAGTTTGGGGTTTTTCCTAGGAATCCATACAAATTGTTTGAGACTAATTTTGAAATTTTCCGGATGTGCGTATGTGTGCGATTTTTTCGTTCATGAGTTTTTCGGATTTAATTGACATTTTATATACTGGTTTATAGCAATAATCTAAAGAGCTTATTAGATTTTGGTCGAAATACCTTCATCTTGACTCCATTTATTCAAAGAATGGAAATTGTTAAGGCCCGGTTCATCTTCCCATTATTATAGATAGTAATGAAATTAGTCTCAATTGAAAGAATTTTTCTTTATGCGTCTAATGATAACCAATACTTGACATTTTTCGTTTCAATTACTATTGAAATAAAATTTTATTGAACTCCAAAGTAATTTGGAAATGGGAAAGTCACATCAGATGTTTTATTTTATACTTAATCGTTAATTTTAATAGCGTTTAAAAATATTCGCCCCCCCCTGAAATTTTTGGAAGCGACGCCGTGGACAGCTTTAGGAAAACCGGTGATGTGCAGAAAAAACAACCTGGAAGTTCAAGAACCGGACACCCGAAAGCATCGAGCAAGTTAGGTAGTCAATTTTGTAATCTCTTAAGCGATCTGCGCGCAAACATGCAGATGCTTTTGGGATGTCTGATCGTTCTATGAGACGACTTCTTTATAAAGAACTGCAATTTCATCCATACAAATTGGCAGTGGTGCAAAATCTTAATCCACGCGATTGTTTTTCAAGAAAAAATGCATGAGAAGCCGTTTTTGAGAATATGCCTCATGACGTCCTTGTGTTTTTCAGGAAAGACGCTTATTTTCATCTCTCCGGTTATGAGATAAGCAAAACATCCTCTATTGGAGTGGCACGAATCCCCGACAACTTCATAAGCATCCCCCTATATACAGAACATGCGACTGTTTGGTATACATTGTCCAAAATAGGCATCATTGGACGATGGTTTTTAAAAAGAACGGTCAGACAGTTACGGCCAATTCTTGTTTGTTATGTCCACATGATTAAGGAGTTTTTTTTACAAAAACTTGAAGAAATAGATGTGGGAAGATGTCTGGTTTCAGCAGAATGGCGCCACGGCCCACGAGACGCTAACGCCGTTAAATCTTTTGTGAGAATACCTCCTAGGGCGCCTCACCTCCTTGAAAAGCGATCTTCAGTGATCCCTAGTTTACACCGACCGTCCAAGGACCCTGGCTTAACGGAAGAATAATATTCATATTATCCAAGCTGCTATATCGACAACATACCCGTCGATATTCTGGAAAGAGTGGAGAGAAGCTTCAAAACTCGACTATGCATTGATCAGAACGGAGGTCACCTTAATGATATAATTTTTAAAATATAATTAATAAAAACTCGAAATGTCTCACCGTAACGTGGAAAAATAATACTATTCTTAAATTTCATCCCTGAAACTTATCTATTAAGTCACCCGCATTTGAAAATCACGAGTTTAGAATGGCTGAAATTTGATTTTACGTAAAAATTCGACTAAAATATGGATCCAATTCCAAATTATCCAAAAAATCCAAATTAATTTAGGAGATGGAGATTCCAGTTGCACAACTAGACGCAACTGTGGCCGGATCCACCTCTTAAAAATCTTTGCCATAGCTGTAATTCAGTTGTTTTTTTATTACACAATAATTCAGTTCAAATTCAGCCCTGCATGCTATTAGCCAGTGATTTTTTTGCAAGTGTATTTTCATTATACGGAGTTATATTTATGTTTCAAAATGAATTTTCCGACTTTTCCAGGTTTTCTGATTTTGTCAAATTTGGTAAATTTCAGAAAAGGTAAATTTTAATAATTCTTGTTAATAAAATACGTAATTTTTGTAATTCATTTAGTTTTAGATACACAGTTTCAAAAAAAAAATTCCTGTTAAAAGTTTTAATTTCTCTGTCTTTTGCTTAAAATCAAAAATCCCCTGACTTTCCTTGACAATATTTTGTACATTTCCAATTTTCCGATTTTTTTAGATATTTCCAGGAGAGTAGCAATCCTTCCATATCTATTAGTAAATTAATTATGGACCTGTTTTTCTGCTATAATTCTCTTGTTGAAAATAGTAGCTTCGAAATTACTTCTTAATTAGTTCACCGAGACTAGTATTCAAATAGTATTCATGCATTCAAATCTGATATTGATGGAAACTTTGTAACAATGCTTCCAAAGGCGTTATGCATCCTGCTTCATCATCTTTCAAATTTTCCATGTGGCTAGTTTATATTTGTACAGAATCTAATAATAATACTCCAAATCTTTAAAATTAGAGGCTTTCAAAAATCCTCCTTTGAAGATATACATAGTTTACATAAACAAAAAAAAATTGCTTTCGATAGTGTACATAAATAAAAAATTAACGTTAATTTTTTCTCTTTATCATTTTTTGAGTTTTAAACTTTACGAACTAACTTTAATTTTCATAAAAGTTAATATGCTTCAATTACAAATATTAAGTTGAAAGCGAGCTGTGATTCATTCGGAGCAGTTTTAAACAACAATGTATCGAGAGGTTCAGAATATACCTTTGATATTTTCAACAACTGCATACTGCAAATGAATTTTATTTTGAAATATAACTTAATGTAGTTTACATTAAATTATGTCATTGGATTCGATCTCTGGCAAAGCAAATGGAGAAGTTGGAGTTGTTACCAGATTATACTTTCCCCTAGCTTTGGCTACCGGGCAATCTTCGCCCATCAAAATTTCTCCATCATCTTCACCATCAAAACAAAGAGGCCCAGCCAAAAATGAAGGACAACTTTCGCAATGCTTGGCATAAAATTTATATCCCCGAATACTTTCTATCATAAGATCGCAGCTACGAAGATGACTGCACCCAACTAGAATTTAGAATATTTTGAAATGTGTTTATTTACAAACTTCAAAAAACTTACGTGCATTGAACTGCAATTTGAAGAATTCAGTCACCGATTTTACATTTGAAGACATACATCCTGGCTGTAAAACACCACAATTTGGATAAAAATCCACCGTTCCGCATGGGTCCAAATATCCAAACATGCCTCCATTCGTATGAATCACATCGACAAACTTTGCATCCTTTTCGTCCAATCGTTGATCTTCCTCAAGTCCCATGTAGAGGGGCCCAGCAGGATCTAACGCAGTTATTCTTCCAATTGATTTTTTACATTGTTTCTGAACTTCTTGACCAACCAGTCCAGATAATTGTCCTCCCATTGAGTGGCCAACTAAGTGAATCAATTGAAAATCTGTTTCTAAACTGCATAGAAAATTTCCTATTACTTTAGCCACTTGAGGCAAATAACAAAACACGTTTGCGTATAAATCTACCGAAATTTTTGACCAATCCACAGCTATTACGTTGCAATCGTAACGTTCTAAGTAGGCATTTTTTAATTCCGGAATTCTATCGTTGGATATGTTACAGAGCCAACCGTGCAGTAAAACTATGGTTTTTTTAGTCGGAGTCACATTCTGCAAGTTATTGGAGTTGACAAGAATTGGATTGTTTTGATTTTCTCGATCATAGAGAAAAAGCCGAATTGAATTTTTCTTTAATGGCAAATCGTCTGGACAACCAAAAAAATATCTATATGTTCCATTTATAAAAAAACTTTTAAGTTCAAGTGCAATACCATATGGTAAGTCTGCGATGGAAAACATCTCCGAACAATAATCTGCAATTTATACAATTAATTTCTAATGTCTTATGAAACAAATTTTTTTCTATTTTGCGCCCTAAAATTCGAAAAATATGCATTTTAGTAAATAATACTAGTCAATTTGAAAGTTTTGTTTATTTTTGTTTCAAAAGTTGGTAGTTGCGTACCTCCAATGCGCGGAGAAATTTTGACATCTGAAATTGCAATAAATATAAATTTTTAAGTTTTTTACATTTTATTATGAGCTCAATCCCAATTCAATTTGGTTAACATTCAACTTTCTTTTATAAATAATTAACGAGAGGTTATATAGGTAACTATATTAATTTTGCATTAATTTGCTTTGACATCTAGTTACCAACATTTTAAAACAAAAAATTGAGTTTCGAAAAGTGTCCATTTCGATACGCAATTCGGTTTTGAAATGACTTTGTTTTAGACGCAAAATAGAAAAAGTAATTTTTTGTCAATAACTCAAACATCAATAAAAATGTCTTACCATGTTTTGCTTGTATTATTATGGCAAATACTACCAGAGTCATAAAACCATTCACTAATAACATTTTTTAAATTTAAAATTAGGTTTATTATTTCAAACTGCGGTTTTATGAGCTACTTATAGGCAAAACAAAACTAATTTCATTTAAAAGCATTTTGCATGAAATAAAATGAAATGCAATAAAATATAATAACAGATTTAATGGTCGCACGCATGCTATAATAGAAAATAGATTATTGCTGATTACATTTGTAAAACATAAATAAAAAATGAATGTTCAAGGTACCATTAACGAATCGATTTTCCAGATTAAGCTGTTTTAAAATTGTACATTAATTATTGTAGGGATGTCTATTTTATTTTACTGTTTTTATTATTAATTACACCTACAGGTAACCAATTTACTTTATTCAATAAATTGATATTTTTTTTGAAAATTTTATATTTAAACAGTTGATAATTGGTATTAAGTAAATGTATCCAGATAATTTAATAGTTGAGATGTAAGTTTCCTAGACAAAAAATATTTTTTATATATTAAATTTTGTGATATAAATTATCCACATTAAATTTAGATCGTTGGATCAAACAAAATAATTTTTTTTTAAATTAAGTATTTTGTATAATTCTAAATAATTTAAACGACAACCAACTGACTTTGACTTTTGGACATAAATTTTATTATAATTAATTATGCGGAGTCACGGAAAGTATAAGTAATTGTACAATAAGGTTTTTTGATATTTGTATCTTTCTTAGTTGTTCCTTAATTTATTTTTATTTATGTTCCGATTATTGTAAGCGGTAGGTAGTTCTACTATATAAGAAAAATATAAACTGTAAAAGTTGCCAATTAATAATTAGTTGGGGCATATTGTTAGTAGCTCCCAGACTAAAATGATTTTTGTATGAAAAAGTAAATTTCTAAAATTTCAAGTACCAGTTCATCATTCCGAGATGAATAAAATTTTGGAATCAAATCAATTCGTGAATCGGTCAAATTACTTATCTTTCCTTTGAAAATTACGTGACAGAAAAAGTAACACTTATAAAAGTGTTTTGTTTTGTATTAAACCAACAATAATAAATAAAAATATTATATATTATATTATGATAAAAATAATACATTACAAACAACAGTTTTAGAAAACCTTGTCAATACACACGTTTTCTTAGCAGTTGTTTTTTTATATTGTCAGCAGTTGGTACTTCCTAACATTCATTTAATCCTTTACGGAAAATAGAAAATAGTGAACAAATTTTGATTGAGACATGGTTTTCGATAGATCTGAGTGGCTTCTCTTACTTAAAATTATTATTGCTGAAGTGGCAAACCTTTGGCGTAAATAACAAAACAACCTTCATAAGCACGTGTAAATGTGGTTGCATATCTAAAAGTTTTTTTTACATAATATTATTTATATCAAAATTAAAATTTTTTTAATTAAGATTCTCTTCAGTACTCATGATACTACGACAGATATAAAAATTAATCTCCCAAGGATGATAATTCATTTTGTAATTTTATGGCATTTATAAAAGCTGGTACAATAAATAATTCTGACAATAAAAACAATACCTACAATAATATTTTTTGAAAAATCATTCATCTGTTTAAATATACCGCTGGTGTGCTCAATTATTGTAAATATTAACATACTAATGCAATGAATTATTATATGTACCACGTTGTCAACAATATTTATAACGCAATTGTAATATAAGTTAAAATAAACAAGGAAAATTTATAAATAAAGATAATTTTGCAACTTTAACTTTATTTGCAAAGTAAAGATCCAAAATGTGTACTGAACGTAATACAATCGGTATAAGCAATTATGCAATAAATGATGATATTCGGGAAAAGTTAAGTTCTATCGCCAAAAACTATGGCTTTGAAAAATTCCATTTGGAAATAACCGAAGATACGTCAAAAGGTGATGGACATACTGGAACAACAGAAACGTTCAGAATATATAATTCAAGTAATCGGAACCAAATGTTAAGTCTATACGTTAAGACCGCTGCTAAGGACAAAATTGCAAGACAGAAATTGCCTATTGCAGATATGTTTGCTACCGAAATTTTCATGTATAACACAATATTTCCATACTTTAAAGATTTGGAGATTCGAAATGGTTTAACTCCATCAGATTTCATGCCAAGTTATTTTGGATCAATATTAAACGATAAAAGTGAAGTGGTAATTTTGGAAAATCTAAAAGAAATTGGTTATAGCATGCACGATTGTAGCAAACCACTGGATAGTCAACATATTCGTTTGGTCATCACCCAGTATGCTAAACATCATAGTTTATCACTTGCTTTACGAGATAAGCAACCAGAACTGTTTAAAAATTTGCAATCAAAATTGCACGATTCATTTCTAAATATTTTAACAGATATGAAGGACCTGATAATAAATAAGTGCACAGGTATTTTAAAATTCCTTAATAATGTCGATGGCAAAAGGTTAAGGAACCTTTTGGAAAATATTGAATGCGAATTTGAGGGCTTAATAAGTCCTCCCATTGATGAGTATTCTGTTATATTGCATGGCGATTGTTGGCTGAATAATATATTGTTTAAATATACAGTAAGTATTTAAAAATAATTTTTATGTATAACATATAAATTTATCTTTTCTTGATTTTCTAGCAAGATAGCCTCAATCCTACAGATGTTTGCTTAATTGATTATCAATTGTCACGTTTAGCACCTCCAGTAATTGACTTGGCACATTTTTTCTTTGCTTGTAGCTCTGAACAAGACCTTAATCGATGCAACGAGTATTTGGACTTATATTATCAAACTTTATCTACACATTTACAAAAATTGGGATGTGATCCAAATAAATTATATCCTCATTCGGTATTTATGAAGCATTGGAAGAAATTTGCAAAATTTTCCGTATTAGTAGCTCCCATTATGTTATTAATTATGTTACGTACAGAAAATGAAGTTGTAGATTTGGAAGACTCTGTCAATGCGGATTTAACACTCTCCGAGATGCTTAATCGTGATACGTCAAATAATATAGAATACAATAGAAGAATGAAAACCATTATTTCTTATTTGGTTAAAAACGATCTTCTATAATGAAGATTATTTGTATTAAGTAATAATAAATTAAATAATATTGAAATGTCAACCTTTCGCAATATTGCTACAATGTGACATATAATATCGGTACAACATTGTATTTTAATATAGCAGCAATATCGCGCTGTAAATATTGCATTATTGATCCAATATCGGTTGTAACTCTCCCATTTTGTAAAATAAGTGATATTTTTCAGGTTTTTGTGCATATCTCAGTAAAAGTTTGGTAAAAGTCAACTTTATCGATTTAGGGACGGTTAGATAAAAGAACGGTAACAACATTTTACACAAAAAAGTGTAAGTAATAATTACTTGTGCAGTGCACGGTTTTTATATAAATCAACAAAGAATGGGCGGTTTTTTGTGTTCTGACGATAAGATTTAAGATTTGCGCCCCAATTCTAACAAATTAACTAAAAAAATAAGATCACTAACAATAAATTTTTATGATTGTGTAGCATATAATGAAAATTATTAATTTATATTATTGTGGATTTTTTAAAACTTTTGCGGAATGATAATATTAGACAAAAGGATATTGTAAAGGACAAAAGCTAGGTTTATCCTAGTGTGAGTAATTAATTTATGAATGCGGTTCTTATTTTGTAATTACGAATTTGCGTTGTTATTATTATTATTGCGACAAGTTTGATTTATTGTAGGGAATCTCTCTGGTATTACAGGTGTGATTATTTTAGTGGTTAATTATTTTACTTAGGTATGTATTTGATATGTCTTATTCCTACCCATAAGGACATATTAAATTTGTACTATATAGCTCAGTTTGCATTCACATAATTGTATTGTCTTGGGATTTATTTGAATTGCCTACATTTGTCATAATTAGGTATTCACGCTTCCTTTGTTATTTGAATACAGATTGATGCTCATTATAGGGTTGATTAATCAATATCTCTGTAATTACAATATTATGCGGTATTTATCACTAAATTTAGCAAAAAGAAGGGCTCGTCCGGGATTTGAACCCGGGACCTCTCGCACCCAAAGCGAGAATCATACCCCTAGACCAACGAGCCTTTGTTGTAAGCAAAATTTTCAGATTTGAATTTTCATTGTCAAAGATATTTTAAATCTGATTCTTTTTGATAAAGAAAAATATAAATAAAATTACAAAATTGAGTTTCAGGTATCTCAGAGAAATAGATAATTTTTTTTCTCTTATGGTCTCGTCATTGGTAACTTACATACAACAGTACCATCCAATCTAGAATTTGAGGCATACTCGTGAACATTTTTAGTGGCCCCATTGTGGTAGGTAATTGTAGGATCCTAAGCTTATTATAATAATATTACATTAGTAAAATTAAATAATAACATTTTTAAGCAAAAAAAAAAGGAAAAGCAGAATTGGATCTCCTTCGTTTGGGTTCGTCTTAACAGATGCCGTACTCATTAAAAATATCCTCTTAGACCTGTTCTACTCGGCAAAGTGTGGTACTAGGAAGAGGGTGGATCTTCTCGATGTGTTTGCCATAGATTGCCATAGCTGCGTTTACTAAAACGGTTCCGAGGGTTCGGATCGGAGGGTGTGGAGGTGGTGCCAATATCCTAACCGGATTTAATCGGTAGATCGGCGCTAGTTGGTAGACCGCACGTCACAGCAGCACCAAAAATAATTTTTAAGCTAAGCAATTGGAGACGAACCACAAAAATGCATTTACTCCGAATAAACCAATTCTTAACTCTTTGCTGCCTTATGTTACGTGAGCATAACATTGGGTATTTTATTGTATTTCTTATTAAAAAAAATAAATAAAAATTACTAAAATACTTCAGTGTCTCATAGTCGGCACTAGAGCAAAACAATTGCTTTAAAAAAAGTGAATCTTGATGTTTGACAATATGAACGAAAAACAGGTCAATTTGGAGAAATTCATTTAATAATTCATTTTCTTCCTATTTTATTTGTCCTTTAAAAACGCATTTGTTTTATTGTTTGTCTATTATTAGTTTATTTTGTAGTGGGGAAGTTTTAAATATATTTTTACATTCATTTTACTATTCAAATTATTTATATAAATTTATGATTATATAATATATTCATTTCATTATATGCATACACATATGTATGTATATAATTATGTTATGTTAAATATTTTTTATTTATTATCAACTATCACCATACTTTTATTGTTTTAACAAATTAAACTTATTGAATAAAGATATATGTAAGTAATTTACAGGGTCATTATTTGCAGTGTTTAGTTAAATGTAAAAGCAATCGCCAATATAAATATTTATAACCGATTTCCTACCTGCAAGAACCACCACGTCCTTATCCTTTTAACCACAGCAATAAATTAATATTTAATCTACTAGGTACTTCTGCTCTTGTAATCTAGTTACTTGTTTTGCAAAATTTGAGCACTGTACAAGTACAAAATTGATTAATTTGATTGGTCGATGAACTCAAGACTGAGATTGGGCGAAATATCGATTATAGGCATGAGTATTGGTGTATTTAATTTTTCTCTAATAGTTTCTAAACAAAATAATTAAATAATAAACAAAATAAATTATTTAATATTATTTCTTACATAAACAAAACCTTTGCATTTGTTTTGCTCTCAGGGAATCTTATTGCATTGGAAATTTTAATGTTCATAAATAGGATTTATATCTTTTTAAAGTTTCTTTGTAATTGTTTCAATTTTATTACAGTATTGATTAGCTATGTGACGTATAAATCATTTATACCAGGTACTACCTTCTTTGAGTGCCATACACCATAAAGTGAATAGACCAAAGCCAAGATGACTTGCTAGGGCATGTAATTAACGGGGTGGATTCCTGTTGCCTATCCCATAACTTATAGATTGAGACTGGGTTTTAGATCAGAGCAGTATATCTGACTCGAACAAGATTTAAACTGCGATTTCCTACTTCCCAATACTGCTGGTTGGATAATCCATAATATAAGAAGCCCATCGATAATTATTGTAAAAGTGTATTATTTGAATACAAGAGGAAAGAAGTGAGGACATTAGCTTTAGGGCAAATGATCAAAATTAGTTTGGATTCTGATAGGATAAAAAAAACATAAATTGTAAAAAATTAGAGAGTATAGTTCAAAACGTATATTTTAATTAACTAGGATTACTTAGATCATTGGCTTACTACAGAACAATAATGTACATTTTTTATCCACGCGCATAAGGCGACTCTGCGTTTGTTTTCAAGCAAAACTTTCTTCCAGGAGGATCGGGAGGACAATTTTCTCCCATTTCGGTTTTATCTTGTGTAATTACCAAATTGCCACACACTCCAATTATTGGTAGCGCAGGAACTAAATCACATTTTTTTCCAATAAATTTAGTACTACTAGTACTCGCAATGCTTTCAATCATATAATCTAAACTTCGAACGTGATTGCAAAGTACTGAAAGAAAATATTTTTTTTATATTATTGTGGTAATGAAACAATTTTTGGGAAGATTATTTGAAATTGTAAAAAATGGTGTGGGAAGATGTTTTTACATTTTCTTATAAATTTCTTCATGATCAGGATAAATCGAAGGGAAACAGGAAAGAATCACCAGCAGATCAAATTAAAGATAACCTAAATGATTATAACTCCTCCTTTCAATTTCAGTCATCCAATAATGTTTTATTGAATGAGGCACTTGCGGAAATGTCTGCAAGCATCCATTGCCGTCACAAGCTCTCAAGTTTTCTGATCCACCATCATAAGCATATTTTGATATTTAAAAAAAAGAAATTCTACACTACTTACCAAAGGCAAATGGAAGGTTGAGTATTTCATCAATATTATTTATATTATGAAAATTCGGACAACCACGTTGTAGGACACCACAGTTCGGATAAAAATCGGCACTTCCACAAGAATCAAAATATCCCAAAAAACCCATATTGGAATGAATAACGTCCACGCTTACAGCATCGGTCTTATCCAACCTTTTATCGGTCGGTAGGTATTGGAAAAGAGGTCCAGCGGGATCTAACCCTGTAACACGGCCAATTGTTTTCCCGCATTGTTTTTGCACTTCTTTTCCAGTAAATCCTGCCATCTGTCCTCCCATTGAATGACCAACCACATGAATAGTGTTTACATCTACATTTAGCTGTTCAGCCATGTCACAAATTAATTTTCCAATAATTTCGCCAATTGGTGGAATGTAACAAAACGATTTTGTATACAAATCTACAGAGTACCGCGACCAATCGACTATTATAACATTGGCATCATAACGGGAGAGGTATGCATTTTTCATATCGGGCATTCTGCTATTGGAAGAACTACAAAGCCAACCGTGCAGCTGAAAAATTATGGGTTTGGTGGGATCCAGTTTGTTTAAGTTGGACGAGTTTAGTGATATCGGAGTATCTAAATTTTCTCTAGTATAGAGAAGAAACTTGATTGAATTTTCATCAACTGTTACTGGCTCGCATCCCACTATATTTTGTATGGTACCAGTTGTTAGTATTAAAAACGTTTCCAAAGCAATGCCTCCGGGTATGTCTTTGAAAAGAAAATCGTCTGTGCAATAATTGGGATCTTAAAAATGAAATAAAAAATAAGTTTTTGGTTAAAATATATTTGAAAATATTACCTTCTTCTTGAGCGTTGCACAAAGTTAATAAAACCAACATCACGTTTAAAATAAGCAACGCCATGTTTAAGCGTCAAGATAGTTTGTGCTGGTCAGAAATTATAATTTCAAATAAGGTGTTTTATTAAGTTTACTTAGATAATCACGCTATATAATTTATGAATTATGTATGTTTTTATCAAAACATTGTTAATTTTTAAATAGAACAAATAGTATAAATAGCAAATCGTTATCGTTATCGTGTTCAAATGGACACTTTGGAATTCATTTGTTAATTATTTTTTTATCTTTAATAGCTACCACATTAACATGCTATTAATTTCAAAATTTTGATTGTGCTTGATTGCATTAATTTTAACAATTTGTAGATGGGGAATCGAAAAGATTATACGTACTACAGCATGACCGCTCTAAAATATTACGCCGCCCGTGTGAAATTTGCTGCCTAATTACGGTTTACACAATTGTTTGTTTACAATAAGTTTCGGTTATCTCTAACCAAAGATTTTGTTTGGTTAGGTATAACTTTTCGTCGATTTGAACTTTCCATTTAAAATTTCCCTAACAATGTGGCATGTGTGAAAAATCATCGCCTTCTGCATGTCTTGCGATTAAAATGCCAAGATTACCTAGTAGAGACAAATCAATCTCCTTATTGGACAAGGCTTGACTACTTATTGCAATATAATATTATAACGCTGGCTGCTGAATCCGTGTTCTATTTGAAGGTTGCCCAGGAAACATCGAATGGAAGCGAGGCGGTCTTCCATGGCAGGCATATCTCCAAATCAAAAAGTTACAGAAGTGGATTTTCGGTCGAGTGATCTATCATTGAGGATAGATACTTCTTCTACAATACACTTCCAAAGACACAGTTTGCAGGTTCTTTGAGTGTAGGGTGACAAGGAAGAGGTAAGTGGAACACTAGTAGTGGTAGGTGTTTGTCCTCCAATTTGTCTTGTTCTTTCTGTAGAATTTTTTTAGCAAACCTATGTGATCAAAGAATCACGAAGAAATCAGAAAAACTGAAAAAATAAAACTGCTGTTTGAACAGTTATTTAAGTTTAATAAAATATATAAAAAAAATAAATGTCCGTATTTTGTAATATATAAATTCACTTATGCAAATTGTTTAATTGTTTTAATCTGTGTTTTCATTGTTATTTGCCGATTGAAATCCTAAGTATTGTTATTAAGTTCTTCAAAAACTTAAAAGTAATACTTATAATTCCAATGTGCAAATTCCAAATTTCAAAGTAACATTCTAAATATTTATGCTGCATAATTTGATGATCCTATTATAACTAATTAATTCTGTTAATGTTATTAATTTATAATTTAATAATAATTACAAAAATCATTTTTAGTAATTAATAAACTTGAACAATATTTAAAATTAAAACTAAATAATCAACCTCCCTACTTGCCTGTTTAAGGAGTTGCCTGGCTAAACATTTAATTTTTATTATTAGTAAAGATTTCTGTTATAATTAAATACATATCACTCTTTTTCATTTTTGAAAAGTTTTTATTTTTTGAATAGCTACAAGTTAACATATGTCAAGACAAATATTCACGGTGAAAAGGCAAAAAGTCTTAAGCGTTAATACAGTAATTTTACAGGAGAGTCGTTTAAAGTTTTATTTCTAAGTAAAAAATTCATAGGGCGAATTTTGTTGTAATTTAAAGCAATGAACAATGAATTAAATTTATAGAATGTAATTAACGTTTATTACTCTTGATTTAGTTGAGGTTTAATATAAAACGACCTCAAACTTGAGTGCAGTAAAATTTATTTTATCCGGATGTTTTTTCTGGATTATTTGCACATATGTCGTCCGGATGGCATCTCTACTTACTGTTAGACTTACTTTATCTAGCTGTAGTTCAAAGGAAAATATTGCTTTTGAAAGCATATATGTACTGACATTGGCAGACCCGTAAATTTATTGAATGTCAAAAACATACTATTTGGGAGAAACCCTGTCAGCATCTAGACTTAATAGAAGCAGTCTTTCCGAGTAGTCCTCAAGGATCCATTTTGGCAGTTAGATGAATGTTGGCAGATTACATGATCGTTACCAGAAACGTCTGGTCTTGTGTAGGAGACCACCATTCTGATTTACAAACAGCTTATTAATATATAAATTAATATAAGCTTGCAAGAAAGTGTCTTCAACTTACTAGATGCCAAACGTATTTCGTACGAGATCTCCAGTGACACTGGACCAAACAATATTTAAGAGGACGACCAGGGTATCGACAACCAAGCTTACATCGAGTTTGTGTTGAAGTTATGCCAGTTGAATGTTGAAGGACTAACAATGGCAAAATGTGAATTTCTCGGAAGACTTATGAAGAAAACAAATTGTGAAGTGCTATTACTGGAGGAGACTCATAAGAAGAATGATAACAGCATGGATCAATGTGTTATTAATAACTTTACATGTCTAGCTTTCATAAATCATCGACGTCATGGTATTGCTATATACGTAAAGAATAATTTGGTCGAAAACTGAGCAGTGACAGACAGTATATTTCAAGAAGATGTCTAATACATCATCATAAAAATTGAATCAGTTTCTATACCGAATGTTTATAAACCTCCGAACATTCTCTGGCGAACATATTTACCAGTCTTAAGTCATTCAGCCGTTTATGTGGAAGGTTTCAACAGCCACCACACTTTGGAATTTATATTATGTTTGACTGTTAGGATCTGCCAACTTTTCATTCTGGAAGATGAAATCGCGGATATAACTCAGATTTATGTTTCGTGTCTACTGATGATTCTGGTTTTGAGTTACCTTCTTCAAAAACAGTTTATCGTCATATTCCAAATAGTCAATATCGAAGTTGGTATCCAGATGAAGTCAAATCAACTTTATCATCTGATGTAACTGCGATCAATAAGTATTATTCTGATTGGAGACTCCGTTTGAATTCTAACAAAACAGAAGTACCTATCTACTTTTTATCTGTCGAACTGCACTGCTGATAATATCCTCAATGTACATTTAGGTGAATTCATCCTTCCATATAATCGTACACCAAAATACTTTGGACCTTTCTTTCACTCATCCAAAAATTAGCTCTAGTTAACTGGGGTGCCTCCGCTTCTACTCTTCGGATTTCTACTCTGGCATTAGTATATTCAGCAGCTGAATATTGTGCTGCAGTATGGTCTCATATCAAACATGTACGGACATATTGATGTTCAACTGAACAGTGCCATGAGATTAATTTCAGGAATATTGAAATCGACTACTATTCCTTGGCTTCCTATTATCACCAATATCTCCCATCCAAATTTAAGAAGAGCAGTTGCTCTCGTAGAAGAAGTCACAAAATTATATAAACACTTGAAACTTAACATTCATTTAGATCTGAATAATAGAGTAACAAGCAATAATCCAGATATCCTTTATGACAAAAATCATCGGGTCTGAATAGCTTTGTAGCTTTTCGACCGCTGACGGGATTCTGCTGTAGTCAGGTTTAGAGAGTTTTGGTGTGTCGCCATTAGCTTGTCTGGGCACACATTGTGGTCCCTGCTGATAGTGGGATTCCCTAGTTCTCACGAGGGTTGGTGGGTAGGAATGTTTTGGCTCCGGGTAGTGTGGGTAGCCAGCCGTTTTGGCCATCTATCTCCTGGGGAAGGGAGATAGCCGTGATTACCCCGGACACTTTAAACAGCTCTCGCTGTTTAGGTTCGGACTGTTCCTCTCTCCCCTTTTAGCTGTAAAAGATTGGGTTAATTTGGCTGCGGATTGTGTAAACAGGATGCCTGTCTGTTTAGTAATAGGGCTTTCCATGGGTATAGATAGAGTAACAAGCAATAATCCAGATATCCTTTATGGACAAAAATTGAAAATTACAACTAATCATGGAAAACCTGAGACCCCTTTATTGATCCATCTTATAACTGTGGAGAGGCTATTCAGAACAACTTTGATTTATTAATATAAATGTCAAGTCATATTGTTAAAATAGATTTCTAATTTTGTTAACCAACTATACGAATAATAATAACATGATCGTTTGAAATAATAGTAAATTTTATTTAATTTTTTTCAATTACTAGCACAAATCTAATCAGATCAGTGTCATGGATAAAACCGTAGTATAAGTTAAACAAAAATTTTTATCAAACATAATAATTAAAGGTCTAATAAAGTAATTTATTGAATAAATTATCTTGGTAAGTATAACTAAATTGAAATTTGTAATTTTGTAAAAGATATTCATGCAACAAGTTGATGTAATTGTTTTCAGTCTAAAGAATTTGAGAGTTCATTCGGAATATTTATATTTTAACATATGAAGATTACTTGGCTCATTAGCTTAACAGTCATTCTTCCCATTTCGGTTTTATATTTTGTAATTATCAAATTTTCACACAATCCAATTATAGGTAGCACAGTAACTAAATTACATTTTTTACCAATAAATTTAGTACCATTAGGATTCCGAATGCTTTCAATTAACAAATCTAAACTTCCAACATGACTGCATAATCCTGAAATAAAAAATTGCTTTAATGGGAAAAGGGTTGTTCCTGAAGTTTTGGGTAATAATTATTCAGAAGCTAATTAAAAATGAACGAAACTTTTACCTGAATTTTCTCAAAAATCAAAATAACCGATGAACCCCATATTAGTATGAAAAACATCCACGTTCATGGCGTTGGTTTTATCGAGCTTTTTATCCGTCGATAGATATTGGAAAAGAGGTCGAGAGGGATCTAAACCAGTTCTACAACCAATCTTCTTTCCGCATTGTTTTTGCACTTCTTTTCCAGCAAATCCTGCCCCCAATGAATGGCCAAAATCAAAAATATGTTTAAAATAAATAACCTCATTTTAAAGCGACAAGAGTTTTTGCAAGTCAGAAAATATAATTTACTTTGCAAGTAGATAATTAAGCTATAGTATATATAATATTATGTATTTTTTTTATCAAAATTGTTTCTTTATTTTGTAGACATAAAATTTTATTTTCTACACTTTAGATAATGGTAATATTGCGGTTGAGATGCACTGAAATTGAACTAACTATAAAATTAAAAAAAAGTGAAATATGATTAGAAGAGAACAAGTTTGAAAGCTTACAGTTAAGGCCCTACTATAGTTACAAAGTTATTTTATACTTTAGATTTACAGATAATTGAATTTATAATTTTACTTATCTGTGGACCCCTTTTTCGTCTCACAAATAAATCAAGACGAAGGCATTATCTGCCTAGCGCTAGACTTGTACATATCTAGCTGTAGTTCAAAGGAAAGTAATTCACACCTGACCGCCTGCTCCTCTACATAGAGGTCCACCGGAGGAAGGCTGATGTTGAGGGTCTCCAATGCCACAGTAGGTGCCGTTTCCATTTCCAGACACAGCCAACTACTTTCAACTTTCTGAAGCCGATATAGAGAGGATGCTGTTACCAGTTAGGTCCTGGGCGACCAAACCAGTGCACTATGGTATAGAATAGATCTTATTATGGCGTATGGCAGTGTAGAACCGCAGGGCATTGCCCTTCGACACTGCCAGAAAGCCATGTCAGTTTTCGTAGCTTAGAAACTAATATGTATGCCCCAATTTAGCTTCCTGTCTGGTAGTACTCCCAGATACTTGACTGTGGATGCCATTTCATGAAAGGTTCCGTTTAAGCTAGATATCCTCATGTTCCTTAGCATTCTTAAGCTAATGAAGGGAACAAGTTCTATTTTGGTTGGAGTTACCAAAAGAGACTGGCTCTTCGCACCATTTCCCTAAAATTCTAAAAGCACCCTGCATTAGATTGCAAAGGATATTCTCGAACTTTTCAGTAAACAGTTAGGTTCTCATCCGCGTATCCAATGATGTTATAACCACTTTCATTAAGGCGTTCCAGAAGGCACCATTAAATATCACAAAAGTGAGGTGACCACATCTCCAACTCCGATCATGACTGCCTTGCTGTCCAGCATATATCCATCTGACTATATGAAACAGGGAACTCCGCAACCTCGTAGGGATATGCTAATGCTCTCGAATGTAGCCTTATCAAATATTAATATCGTAAATAAAATATTAAAAAATAAACATCTTCAAATTGAAAAAATGTAAAATTTTGCTTTCGATGCAATTTCCTTCTTTTTGCTAAAAACAGTTATAACTCATAATATTCAAATTTCAATTTTATTGATTTATCAACCATATAATGAGTATCAATCTGCATTCAAATAACAAAGGAACCCCGAATACCTAATTATGACAAATGTTGGTAATTCAAATAAACTCCCAAGACAATACAATATACGAATATACAAACGGAGTCATAGTACAAATTTAATATTTCGGTATAGTTATAAGACATATCAAATGCCTAAGTAAAATAATTAACCACTAAAATAATCACACCTGTAATACTAGAGAGATTTACTGCAATAAATCAAACTTGTCGCAATATACGAAAATTTCTAATTGCAAAATAAGAACCTCATTCGTAAATTAATTACACTAGGCTAAACCATTACCTTTCCTCTTTTACAATTTGTAACATAAACATGACGTGTAAATTAAAAAAAATCTACAACAATAGGGAATGATCATTTTCCTTATTTCCCTATTTTCATTTCATTATACTATTAACTTATTTTGCTTTGGTAATATAGTATCTATGTACATCATAGTATCAACATCTTGGGCAATATAGTATCTTGGAAGTTAAAAATAAGCTTTAAAAAGAAGTGGCATTAACAGGCCCAATGCCTTAAAAAAGAGAGTGTCAATTTCTCTGGAGTCTCAATTTCTCTGATGTCTCAAGACAGTGATAAACAGTGTAATGAAATATGGAAGCCAGATATGGATAAAACAACAGAAAGACCAATAACAAACTAGAACACTAGAAGACTGAGGTGACAAAAAAAAGTCCAAATAGGTAGCTCAGAATAGGTAGATCTGAGTACTTATGATGGGGATTAATCCACCTCAGAAAAAGGATTTGGAGGCATCAAAAGGTATGGCAATATTCCGTAAGTTATTGAATACCAAAGAAGATGTTAGAAATTTTTACCAATGCGGCATGTGACCGAATTTTACCGCTTTTACCGCTACAAAATGTTTCCATATTTCCATTTGTGTTGCAAGCGTGGCCGTAGCTTAAATATTAATAATATTTCGATAAAAAAATACATAATACATAAATTATAGCTTAATTATCTACTTGAAATGTAATAAAAACACCACACTTCGAAATTATATTTTCTGACTTGCAAAAACTGTTGCTGCTTTAAAATGACGTCATTTATTTTAAACATGATTTTGATTATGTTAACTTTGTGTAACGGTAAAAAAGTAGGTAATATTCTCAAATATATTTAAAAACTCAGTATTATTTTTATTTTCTGTTTAAGACCTACATTACTGCACCGACGAGTTTCTTTTCAAAAACATACCAGGGGGAATTGCTAGGGAGCTGTTTCTTATTTTAACAACTGGTACTATAGAAACTGCAGTGGGTTGTGAGCCAGTAATAGTTGATGAAAATTCAATCAAGCTATATCTGTACAACAGACAAAATTTAGATACTCCAATACCATTAAGCTCGAAAAACATAAACGAACTGGATCCTACAAAACCCTTAATTTTACAAATTCACGGATGGCTTTGTAGATTTTCCAACAGTAGAATGCCCGAAATGAAAAACGCATACCTCTCCCGTTACGATGCGAATATTATAGTAGTAGACTGGTCGAAGTATTCTATAGACTTTTACACAAAATCTGTTTGTTATGTTCCACCAATTGGAAAAATTATCGGAAAATTCATTTGTGATATAGCCAAACAGAGAAATATAGATGTAAGTACTATTCATTTGGTTGGCCATTCATTGGGGGCACACGTGGCAGGATTTGCTGGAAAAGAAGTCCAAAAAAAATGCGGAAAGAAGATTGGTCGTATAACTGGTTTAGATCCCGCTGGACCTCTCTTCCAATATCTATCGACGGATAAGAGGCTGGTTAAGACCGACGCCATAAACTTGGACGTTATTCATTCTAATATGGGTTTCTCAGGATATTTTGGTTCTTGTGGAAGTGTTGATTTTTATCCAAACTGTGGTGTCCTACAACCTGGTTGTCCAAATTTGCAGAATGTAAGTGATATTGAAGAAATACTCAACCTTCCATATGCGTATGGTAAGTTTTGATTAACTTCACTTTACATACTTAAAAAAAAAATTTTGGAAACAAATTTCGAAAAATGTCTCGTCGTTATTATCCAAATCTTCTGCAATAGTTATTTCGAAAACTTTCCGAGTCAACAACCTCTTTCTATTTTCCGAATACCATGATAATATTGAAACAATTTTTTATTTCAGTCCTTTGCAGTCACGTTCGAAGTTTAGATTATATGATTGAAAGTATTTGGACTTCTAATGGTACTAAATTTATTAGTAAAAAATGTGATTTAGTTCCTGCTTTACCTGAAATTGGATTGTGTGGAGATTTGGTAATTACAAAAGATAAAACCGAAATGGGAGAAAATTGCCCTGCTGAACCTCCTGGAAGGAGATTTTGTCTAAAAACAAATGCAGAACCTCCTTATGCGCGTGGATAAAACATTTGAATTATTGTTAAGCTAATAAGCTAAGTAATCCTTAATATGCTTAAATATAATATATTCTGAATGAACTCTCTAATTCTTTACACTAAAAAAATTTCCTATGCCCGGTTTTCCCACTCATAACTCTGTATAAAGATGAGGTCTGTTATACTATTACCATTGATAATTTATTCAGTTAATACGGAACATTATTATTAGGTGTTCACATGAATAATCCTAATTATTTCAGTCTAATCGACAAACAGCGCACTAGAAGCTCTCGGAATTGCCGTCAACGATGATTTGGAACAACTTCTCGCTGAGAATTCGGCACGAACGCAAAAAGAGCTTGTAGAACAGTTGGCAGTAACGCAACAAACTATTTCCAAACGCCAACATGAGATGGAAAAGATCCATAAAGAAGGAAAATTGATACTGTGTGAACTCACTGAAACTAACAAAAATCAATGAGTGACAGCGTGTTTTTCCCTTCTCAATAAGCAGAGTTGAAAGTCTTTCTTATAGAAAATCATTACAGGCGATGAGAAATGGATACTCTATGGAAATCCAACAAGCAGAAAGTCATGGGTAAATCTCGACGAATCATCAAAATCCGTCGCAAAACCCAATAGCTTCCGGAAGAAGATTCTTCTCTGCAATTGGAGGGATATAGCAGGCATGATTTATGACAAGTTGTTGGAACTGGGTAAAACAGTTACTGCGAACCGCTAACTACGTCAATAATTAATCTGCTTGAATCAAGAATTGGAATGAAAACTACCGTGTGCTGGCAAAGGAGAACGTCCAGTGAAGTTGTTGCAAGGCAACGCCAGGCCACACATTGCTTCCTATACAAAAGACACCATAACGAGTCTTAGCTGGGATGTGTTGTAGCACCGGGCGTATTAACATTAAAATTATCATTACTCCAAACGACTATGAAACCTACCAACATACACCTAACTGACGAATGCCTAGATTACGATGATGTAATTAGAAGTTTTCGTAAGCGTCCTCAACTCAAAGATTCCACCCAAAAGTATTTGACATTCTGTCGGACGCGTCGCTACCAGGAATCCAAGTCACTTAGTCTACAGCTCGGATATTATTAGTTGCATTCCTCATCTTCCATTTTTTGAGTACAGTTTTGTCTCCATCATCGGGTCTGAATAGCTTTGTAGCTTTTCGACCGCTGCCGGGATTCTGCTGTAGTCAGGTTTAGAGAGTTTTGGTGTGTCGCCATTAGCTTGTCTGGGCACACATTGTGGTCCCTGCTGATAGTGGGATTCCCTAGTTCTCACGAGGGTTGGTGGGTAGGAATGTTTTGGCTCCGGGTAGTGTGGGTAGCCAGCCGTTTTGGCCATCTATCTCCTGGGGAAGGGAGATAGCCGTGTTTACCCCGGACACTTTAAACAGCTCTCGCTGTTTAGGTTGTTTAGGTTCGGACTGTTCCTATCTCCCCTTTTAGCTGTAAAAGATTGGGTTAGTTTGGTTGCAGATTGTGTAAATAGGATGCCAGTCTGTTTAGTAATAGGGCTTTCCAAGAGTGTCGGAGAGAAAGCTTAGCGTCGTTACTAGGAATCGAAGTCACTTAGGGCCAATTTCATAATGAATTTTAAAGGAAGAGTTAAATTTAAAATTGCTTTTAAAGCCAAATTGGCCATTAGTCTACTGCTGGGATCTATGTAGGGGCCAATTTTAACATCCGCCCACTTCAATTTCGGACTTGGGATCCACGTTTAGTAAAGAACATTATTAGCCGTTTTTCCTTGTCTTCCATTCTTCTGTTTACAGTTTCGTCGTCAACTGCGGGTCTGAATAGCTAGGTTAGCATCTTCGGCCCCTGACGAGGTGCTGCTAGAATCAGGATTGGAGATGTCAGGGTCGGTCGTCCTCTGTGGTTCTGGGGTGCCTGAGCACTCCGGCCACAGACGAGATTTGCTTTTGTCTCAGGAGTGGGGAGGTTTATTACTCGTCTGCGCGTCCATTGCTATTGTTCACCGCTAGCTCCAAGAAGAGAGGATCCATGTTGGGAAACTTATGGCTTGACATCGCCAGGATTAGTGACACTCTCTCTTTCTCTCTCAGCTTCCATCGTCCTGCGGAAGGACATAGTGGCATCATTAGTGTCGGTTAGTGGTACACCGCCTTCCAAATACTCCAGTTTGTCTTAAATATCAGATGACTTGGGTATGGGAGGGAAGGTAGGCTGCTATCATCCGTTTAATGTGGTCTAATGATTTTTTAAAAATATCAAAATTTATAATCATATTACAGAAGAACAGGGAGCACTGGATTCTATAATATAGGCCAGAGCAGACCAGATACCATAAGTTGAATCAACCCTTCTGTCTTAGCAATAAAAGATAATCTAATATTTATGTTTAAATACACAAACCAAAAAGGTAAACAAGAATAAAAAACTGGCATTGAAGGTAAGTTTAGAGGTAGAGTGGGAACACTGCAATATATGTATATTTAATAGTACTATAATATGCTAAAAAAAATTGGGTTAACATGGGTTCTTCATTAATTTTTTAAACTGAATTTGTGTTTACATAATTAATTTTGCAATTTAAATATGTTGGTACCTACTTATTTATAATACAATTATTTAAATTAATATATTCTATTCTGATATAATATTTTACTATAATAAATAAATTTGAAAATTAAAAATAAATCACATAAATTCTGGATGTCCACCGACGACAGTGTTGTTAAAACATTGATTGGAAAGTTCAGAATTTGAAGATGATAAAAAATTTATGGTCTGCTTCATAATAGGAATTGTAGCTGATAATTAATTTCATTAGATTTAAAATTAACAAAAGTTCGATGAATTTGAAATGGTTTATTAAAATAATAAGTAATCCTAAAATTAAAAATTTAGGATTAATAATTTGAAATTTGTCGAAATTAGTAGTGATTACTTTGGCGATTTCCTTTAATTTTACATGGGTTCATTGTAAACTAGATGAATGCTTTGAGATCATAGTTTTGTGAGATTTGATTTGTTTAGGGATGGAATGGATATTGTATGAATTTAATTGATAGATTAATTTAATTTTGTAAAATTTGTATAATATAGAACTGAACTAAACTTATTGTAAAACAAAGTTGTACAAGGGTTTGATTTATTTAAAAAATAATTGAAAAAATTATAATACAACAGTTTATTTGATTGTAGAAGCTGAGATATTTTACAAAAAGTTGTTGTTGATAATAAATTACGGCGATAAGAAAGTATCAAATCTATATTGAAAATAATTTTATGGTTTTGAAATTTTATGTAAACAAAAATTTAAAAAAATATAAGATGTACAACTTGGAAATATTTAAAGTGGTGAAGATTTTGACGATATATTACTGTTAAATACCTAAACCTTTTGAATATGATTCTTAATTGACTGACCAATTGTTCCGAAATCCTCAACGGCAACAAATTGTTTCAACGTCAAATTTATTATTAAATAATTTGCAACGTTGCACAGTTTAGTGCATTATATTGCCATTAAGAATTTTTTTGGATATTGTAAAGTAAAAAAGCTGAATTTAGATAATGCTTCAATTCTCTATTCAATCTATACAAATAATAATAATACTAATTTTCAATTAACGACTTCACAATAACTTTTTTATTACCACAGTTAAGCTCTTTTAATTATTCCTATGGCCTTGTGGATAAGGTCGTTGACTATTTGTTGTTACATAATATCGTGATCCTGGAGTTCTACTTGGACAAGTTTCTCCCATTAATGTGGTGTCCAACGGAGGAAATATATTTGGAGTACAAAGTCCAAGCACAGGTATACCGGGACAGAAATCACATCTTTGCGCAACAAATAACGGCTTAATAATACTCTCCGCCATATATTCCACACTTCGGAAATGATGGCAGGCAACTAAAAAAAAGTTTTATAATAAAATTAATTTTCTATTTTGGTTTCCTTACAAAGCGAAAGGGGCAAATTTAAAAAATTTGGTAAAGAAGTAATGTTAGCTATATTTAAACATCCTGGTTGAAAAACGCCACAGTTCGGAAAGAAATCGACAGTACCACAAGAGCCGTAATAACCCATGAAACCCATATTTGTGTGAATTACATCAACCATATCAGCGTCTGATTCGTCTAAACGCTTGTCAATTGAATTGCCTTGGAAATAAGGTCCTGCAGGATCTAGACCTGTTATACGACCAAGTGTTTTTCCACACACTTGTCTAACCACTTGTCCTGTTACTCCAGCAAGATGGGCTCCTAAAGAATGACCCACCACGTGAATCGATTCTATTTTCACGTTTTGTAAAGTATGCATTTTGCAAATAAAATATCCAAGTAATTGAGCAGCATGGGGAATGCTACAAACACTGTCAGGGTACGAATTTGTGGTTAATACTGACCAATCCACAATTATTACATTGTAGTCGTATCGGAAAAGATAAGCGGTTTTCATTTCAGGCATTCCAGCATCTCGAGAGCTACATAGCCAGCCATGAATCTGAAAAATTACTTTTTTCTTGGGATCAATTTCATGTAAGTTGGTTGTGTCCAGTAATATTGGTTTTTTAATATTTTTTCTTGTATATAAGTAAAATTTTAAAGCATTTTTCGGAATCGATACATCTTTGCACCCAAAAATCTGTTGTGGAATTCCTGTTAGGAAGTGCAATAGTTGCGGAAGAGCACCACCTGGAAGGTCTGCCAGCGTTGCATTATTGTTACAAAGGTCTGCAAACAAAATACTTGTAATTTAATTATCAAAAATTTTATTCATCTATTTGATCTCTCACAATACTTTTAGCTATATATTACAGCTTTTCGTAAGGCAGAAACAGCATCTATCGGTTATAGATAGGTAATCAAATATATGGTTTACGTAACCTCATAGCATGACCGGTTTCGGAATTACCTGAAGGAATTTCTCATTCCCGGATGCCTACTGCATTGACTTGATGCAAACCATAAAACAAATTAAACCACTACGGTTTTATTGGTTTGTATGTGAGAGATTTAATGAAAGTAATGCGGTTGTTGTCATTTTATAATAATTAATTGTTTTTGAAAATAATTTAAACTTTTTCAATCAATATATTTATAAAATTGTTTACCCAAAGCTGTGAATCTATTAAGCTCTACTTATAAAGTAATTGTAAGTTTATAATTAAGAAAATTGAAGGCTGTGTAATATTTTCAAAATTAAATTAAACCATACCGCTTAAACGTTTAAGCAACACACATTGTTATTAAATTTGAATATTGAATTTCAAACATAACACAAGCAATTTTGTAAAACGATTAATGTAAAATTTACTTACCAGTTTGTTCGGCTAAATTCAAATTAATTAAAATGTAGAAAATACTAATAACCTTAATATTCATGGTTCGTTTTTACGAAGGAATGCAATATAGAAAAATCAGACGCGGTTAAATTTGTCACTCGCTTTACACCATGTATTTACGAACGCTGGTTATTACATTTTATCCATTATTGTATAACCAGAGGTAATTATGAGATAATGACAAAATAATAGATTAAACAAATATTATTAATAATATTATTACTATATTATGCCGTGTTTGACAATAAATTAAAATAAAAAATTTATAATAATTGAGTTTCGTAAATTAGAAGGTATTTGACTCAAAATATTTCATACAAAGTACAAGGTTATGCTAATTATATTATTAAAAAGTAAAATGAAATTATAACTTGAAATTCGAATTTTTCCGCTTAAAATCTGCATGGTGGAGAACCAGCGTTAACTTTAACAATAAGGGTCTGATCGATCTGGCAATTTCCCATACACATATTTGTATTTACCAATTTATTACCAACTTAGAATCTGTCCTAGAAAGTAACTGTAACCATTGGGAGGGTATGTTATTGAATAGAAAGAATTCTATGTAGTAAGATTGCTCGATTTATCCTCCAGAACTTGTAAGTTCCGTATATGTAAATTGTAAATTCAGATTTTGTTGAGCTTACTAAATCAATCAACTTTGAAAATATAAATTGTATTTAAAGAAACAAAATTTTTCCTTTTAGAAAAGCGTGGTTATCAACTGTTGAGGTGTTGAAAATAAAAATTTCAATATGTCGCTTATTGTTAGACCATAAATAATACAGTTTAAAAATTCAGTATTGTGCTGGTTTGAGCACGAAAGGGTTAACTACCCTGAACGCTGTCTGTCTGTGCTCAAGTTTTGGATTATAGTGAATTAGGGATTAATTTGTTTCCATAAAATGCTAAATGAAATTATTAAGTTTAATAGACTTTTGAGTGGGATGATCTATTTTCTTATTTGGAGAGTTGAGGGAGCTTAGGGCTCTTTGTAATCGGCTCTCACGAGAGTATCGAACCGTATGAGCCTTATCCACATAAGCTCACGGCTTACGCCATCGTTTATTGTTGCCGAAGCCCTTCGCATTCGGTTCCATTCTTATTTATACTTTGCTGATTTTCCTTTATTTGAATAAATTTCATACAGAATACGTCGATAAAGAAGTTTCACTTCAATAAATAAATTCATAATTTTAACCTTTGGGGTTTTCTCGAAAATCACTTTCAGTCATAATCGAAATAATAAACACTCAAAGAAATTAATAACACAATAAAAAATAATAGAGTATTATTTAAAAACGTTGATATTACGTATCATCTTTTGCAGCACGAGATACGAGTAATGAACGTGGGCATTATATAGTACCGGGTGACGTCATTCAATGGCGCTTGCGTTCATGGTCACATGATTTATTTTAAATTATCATGGGATTATTTATAACAAAATACAATAAATAGAAGTTATTCTTGTTGATTTGATATTTAATATATTGGTTTAAATTTTTTATTTATTTATGCATGTTTCCTATTGGCTTAACATTAATTTATTAACTTTTAAAGTTAATGCTTTTGATGCCTATTTGCTTGTAATCTGCTTAATGATCTTATAAAGTAGAAGAATTTAAGATTTAATGTTGCAATAAATTGAGAGTCTCAAGTATATTTTTGCATATTAATCTACCAATTCAAAACCAAAATTTTTATTTCGGTATGAAATACATTTTTCACGCCTTCCCTAAAACCTGCACACTTAAGATTTTAGTTAAGTAAGTTAAAAAATATTATTCAACTTTGAAATCAACAATTATATTATACTTCTGTAAAATTTTGTGTGTTTTTTCAAATTATCTACAAGTAGGCTATCTATTATTATAAATTACAATTAATTAAAAAATTGTTTTTTGAGTTTATCAAAAATTTGAAGAACAGTATTCGGTATAAGTGAGAATTTTTGTATTAATCCATGTATAACTTCACATCTAATTGCTCCAGAACGCTAATACGGTAAATAATTTTAAAACAACAATTAACACATCCTTGAAGTTTACTGAAAACTTTTCGTTCGTTACAATGCAGGATTACGAGTATAATAGATTGTTGAAGTAAATAAATATATTTGCGAAAATTCTTTTATGAAAAATATTGGTTGACTGGCCGCTATTTGAGCAGTTATTTAAACTATGATGATAAATGATCATATTGCACTTATCCTGACATTAAAATAATATGTAAGGATATATCTATTCAAATAACAAAAGACAAATAAATGAAATTAAAAGAAATAAATCTTACATACATACATAATAATATAATATATTGGTTATTGTGACAGGTTGTTGTCACGAGTTGGTTCACATTACCGCATAAATTAAAATTTAAATTATTTATAAATTATTATCGATAAACTAGGAACTAATTTTTATTCTGAGTGTATTTTTATTATAACGGTTCCATTATACAGTACAAAGTACCAAGTAAGAAATCCAATGGTGTCTCCATGACGATTTCTTTAATTTATTAAATTTTAAAATAAAATAAACTTTTTGGAAAGTAAGAAATACAAAATTTAAATAAACTAAAATTCTTTACTCTTAATTCACGCGGTGTCAAATCTACTAGATTCCAATGCTATTCCATACACATCAGACCCCCCCCCCCCGGTCTGAATTTTAAGGTTGATATTATATGTAATATATATGAAAAATTGAAAGTGAAAATAAGAATTGCCAAGTTGAAGGTGAGATATAAGTTGAGACATATCGGTAAAGTACATGACATGATGGAAAAAATTAAATGAAAATAAGTGTCGGTATTACAATGCAAGGATAAATGCAAGCTAGAATAGGTTATTTCAAATAGTAATTATTCTATTTATTTAGTAATTTAACTTACAACAACAATAATTATGATGAAATTTACACAAAGAAGTACAGTGCAAGCCAAAATAACAACTGTAAATATTGGCTCGGGTTACTAACACATGCATCTTGGTCTCTTATTATTGTTTACATTTTACAAAATTTTCACTCGTTTCAGAATTCAGAACTCTGGCTAGGAGCTCCAATAACCATGTAAAAAATTAATTGATCCCTTTTTTAAATTTCACTTTAACTGTTCAAGAGTGAAATTTTGAAAATTCACCTTGGTGATGCAAAGAATTTCATTATTCACCCCTAAATCTCGATTCGATTCTTTAATGGTGAATTCAAGTGAAATCGTGAAAGGTATAAGTAGCAGGTACAGTTGGGAATCTTGTTAATCCATTCATGCGCTTCGATTTAAACCATAATATTATAGGTAGTCCTTTTAACCCCGTTAAGTGTCGAATTTCAAAAAGTATTTCTTAATCAATCTAGTCAGTCAGTTAGAACTTGGATGTCAGCAATGAAATAATTCAGATAAACCAAATAGGAAATACTTGTGAAAAGTCAAGAAAATTTGAATAAAATAAAGGAACAGAATGAATAAGTAATTAAGTAATTAAAACTAGGAAATTTATATCAAAAGTCGAGTAAATAGGAATGAAACAAGGGAACAGATGAATAAATATTTGAGTAATTAAAACTAGAATCGCAAAAATAGAATGAAATGTTGCATTGCAATGAAAATTTAAAAGGACGACTGATTTTAGATCTGGGTCACCGCAGATGTGTTTGACAAGCGGTCGGCCGTTTTATTTAAATGAATTGTCTAAATAATAAATTTTCTGTTATTCGAATTAATTTCAGTAAATTTTCAAAATTGAGATTTAAAAAAAATAATTTGTGGGGATCATAGCAATATAAATAATATATAAGAAAGGAATCAAATTGTAGAAATCAATCTTCAGCAAAAGTTACGGTGCATTAATATATTTACAAGCTAAAAGGAAGTAGCAGATCTAGGAGAACCAATCTAGATTCTGGAGAACCAATAAATTGCAGACTTTTGTGGGATATCTGCATTCATTGCAAAAATATTAATAATAATGTAGTGAAAGTGTATACTTTTGCTTCTATATTTAATAGCATTCTGCACACTGTTATCAAATCTAAGAGCGGATTTTATATAGCAATAAAGGTAGCATTAAAATTTAAGCAGAGAATTAAAGTCGACCAATGAGAAGCTACCTCAAATTTTATTTTTTGACAATACTATGGTTGAAAAAAATTTAACAAAACAAAATTAAAGCGGACCGATAAAATCAAAAAGCAATTTTATTCTATAAATGTAGTTTTAAAATGAAACAAAGCCAGCATAAATAATAATTATAAAAACGTTGTGAAAATATCACGTGCATAAAAGCTTCGGGCATTTTTCGTAATGAATATGGAGCGAAACATTTTGACATATTAAAAGATATTTATTATTTATTTATGGTATAAATATAAAATGGTAAATATAAGGTAGTAGTCAATAAAATTGCTTTTGATGTTATTGATCTGTTGACGATACTATATTCCACTTATTTACCTATTTTCCATTTAATGTTACATAACAAAGGGCAATTTATTTACCGAGGAAACTTAAGCATCAGGTACATCATTCTCAAGTCGAATCACCATAATTCGAATGTTTGTTTAATTGGCGATTATGAAATCAGACAGTAGCTTTGTTTCAAATTAATAACTGAGATTTTAATGGTCTTATTATTTCTAATATTATATCTACTAATGAAGCTTTTTTGTTAGTTTCCGAAAACATCAAAGGTAATTTTCCTAATTAAGTTGAACTGAACTGCCGAGTAACTAAATTCGATTTACTTATAATTTTTTTATAGCTCGGCTCTTAAATAAGACTTACAATATTAATTTCAATTTTAAATTTCTTCCAAATATTTTGATCAAATAATTATTCGAAAAATCAGTTAATAACAAATTCTTGCTAGGGACAATGATAATTTTCACGTAGTATCACAATGTTTTCAAATGCAATTTTTGTCGACCCTTATTTGTGGTTTCATTTTGATCCTCTTGAATTTTTCAATATAGGTAATAAGTTCATAAAGTATTTCTCGATCGTCGCAAAACTTGTAAATTTTTTTATTTAATATAAAAAAATGTAATTAATTTTATTTAAAATGTTAAATGCTTTGCTGCAACATTAGGAGGAAAATATTGAAAACTTTGTTTGTCATATCTTCACAAATGTTAAAAGTAAACACTAAAACAAATTTCATTAAACTTGTAAAATTTTATGAATTATTCAGCAAAAATATTATTTCATAGAACATCCAACTTGAGCTCAAGAGCGCGGTATAACGACGTCTATTCAAGAACTCTACGATTGAGGAAAACTTTGTAAACCGATGTTATCTATAAAGTAACTTAAAAACTCTTTTAAAGGAAGAGTGTGCTAACAATGGTTAAAGCTATTTGAAAAAGTTCAAAAATTATATTCAAGTTCATATAAGGAATAAAATGATCTACCTATTCAGCAGTTGCAAGCAAACTTTCTGAATAAACACAAGACCATAAAATCATTTTCTTGTAAAAACTTAGCTCATGTTTATGTGACGCGGCCTAAGTAACTAGAATATAGGAAACTAATTTAACCTTACCGTAATGTTTGCGATTAATGAAGCCGTTAGGATACGGTGAGATAATAGATAGACACGAGTAGAACCTACAAAGTCATTATGAAGGGTTGTCTTAAAAAAACACAAATTTAAACGTTAACCCTAACATTCGGAATTTAAATCGCTTTTGAAACGATTCCTAATAAGGCAACTAAAAACTTAAATAATAGAAGTAATAATTATTTAAATTAAGATTTTTTTTTATTTGAGTACATCGAAAGATCACTAGGCTACAAAGCGAAGGGGCAGCTTAATACTGAAGGGGTGGGATGTGGAGGTGTGCAATGGAGACATAAAAATTAAAGGCGCGGTAATTAAGGGCTGTCCTCGGGAGGGGTATACTCTCCCCGCTACTATGGATCGTGGTGGTGGATAGTCTATTCTGACGCCTCAACGAAGAGGGTTACTATACCATGGGTTATGTAGATGATATTACCATACGGTTCAAAACTGGTGCACTTTTTTGATGGCCCAAAACCAAACAAGTAACAGCGGCGTCGTCCCTGCACGGGATTTAAAGGCTAATCTGTCTGGCTGTAATTGTAGTGATGTGTACCCAAATGCAGATAGGTTAAGGATGAAAAAAATGCCGATATTATACAAGTAATGAAAACAAAGATATAGTAAAGATATAGTAAAATAATGTAGGCATAGAGAATAATATCGATGGGCCACAGAAAGAGAAGAAGTAAGGATGAGATGATAAGAATGATGATGGAGTGGAAACAAATGAATGAAAGGAGAAGAGGACGTCCGAGGTTGAGATGGCGGGATGAAGTAGAGGAGGACTAGACAAGAATGAACATTGAAGACTGGAGAGCAAAGTGTAGTAACAGAAGCGTATGTAGGAAGATCGTTAACATTGCAAAGACTCACAGGACACTGTAGTAGTGGGGAGAGTTACTGTCGTTCTTTTAAGAGCACTTCCTTCAAACGTACGATAGAAAACCATTAAATATTCTGAAAGAGCAAATTTTAAGCTTTCTTATGAGGTGATGATAAATGAAATCAGCTCAACGGTTACTTCACAATTTAATTTTGAAAATCGACCATTTGATGAAAAAAGCATTTGGAATTAAAAAGCCATTCTATTACCGGTACGTGAGCTCTACTCAGATTATTGTAACCGAATTTAGGTGGGAGTCCACCTGTCACCAGCAGGCCACGCCCACATACTGTAGTGCAATTGAAAAGTGAAACGGACACGATTAAAACTATTACTCCCATTACAATAAATTACATTAGTGTATTTAATCCCCCAAAACAAAAGTGAAAAGACACCACGCTACTCAAACATTTATAGTGCCAACGATAAACATTCTAAAAATTGATAATAAACAGCCGCACCAAAATCAAAAGAAATTCGAAAAAGAAAATCACAATCCAACCATCGGAAATATCTAGACTGTGCCAAATAAGCAAATACCAATCGACCAGCGAAAACAAGATTTTCGCAAAAATTTCTTAAAAATCAATTACAAGTTTTATAAGCGCAACAAACTGGTCAACAAACCAAGCACCAGTTGAAAGAGATAAAGGTGTCCCAAAGGCTCCGAACAAACATCATGTTACGTCGTAGTTGAGGAGAGAGCGTGCTCATTCAATTGCATGCCGTTGCGGTGAAAACATCTTTCTAGTCCCTGCATTAGCGAGTGAATTTCCGATCTGTCGTTTGTAATAATTAACACAGGGGTTCTGAAAACCGCCCGGAGCCGCCCGAAGGGCGTAAGGAAGGAAGGTTTTCGCTCCCCCTGATTGACATTGGCAAATCTCGGATCCCAGCTTTCGAATTTCGTCATTTTTCGAGTTCCGTGCCTTTTGACAAACGCAACCGCGGCAAATCTCGTATCCAGGATTTTTGGAAAACTACTGGACCATCGGCAAATTTTATTATTTTTATTTACTATATATTGTCATGTTTCATTTTGCATAAGCATCTTAAGTTGTAAATAATATTTTAAAAACAGAAATTAATTTAAAAACATTCAAGTAGATAATTTGTTTTAAGCATGTGAGATTTTTCTTTTAACTGAACATCCGTGGTGATGAATAATTCGGTTTCATATTTTTTAGATTAAATGATTGTTCAAAGTTGAAAAGCACAGCTAAGGAAATTTTGAGTTGAGTTTTCAATTATTATGTTTATTAAAATTATTATTTATTAAAATTAAATATTAAAATCAACCAATGCATAGTGCGACGAATTTGCATTCCCACCAAAATTAAGTGGGAGAATAAAAGTTTTCAAAATTACAAAAATCAAGGAGGGAGAAAAATCGGTGAAATAATTCATTCTGGGTAAAACCGTCAACTCGTCAAGTTCGAAAATTTAAAAGCCCAGAGTCCAAAGTTTAAATGATTTGAATTTTAATTGTAATTAACAAATACAATTAAAAGATTTAATTTACCTGAAGATTACAAATTCAGAGTTAAAGTGCTTGTGCCAATACTTTTCAACAAAAAGAAAAACCACAATTATTCACGACCAAAGAAAATCGTCAGCAATAGCAGGAACGAGTAAGGCAACGTATGAACGCCAGATTCTCACAAAAGGTGAAATGGTAATTGGAAACAACAAACAAATGAAAACTTCTAATTATGGGTGAGAACAATTTAAGTGCACGAACGATTAATTTTTTGTAAAATTTGAAACCACGATAAAATTGATTTATAAAATTTGTATTAATTGCCATCAAAATTGCAACATTGTCTAGGTAGTTGAAAGAATTACTAAAATTTAAATAAGACCAAAATTGCAATAAGACGGAATTGATTTATTGGTAAACCGATGTAAACGGATGATGATCAAAAACATCAAAATTTGAAATTTAAATGCAACATAAAATTTATTTAGCTGTGTATTTGAAAGATAAAATTTTGCTTAACTTTTCGATAAAATTATAAATATTTAAAATTGACAAATTATTGCTTTTAATTATTCAACATCACAAGTAATTAATTTAAAGAGTCTCATGTTAAAAACAAAAGGGGATGGATGTTCCGAAAATAAGGTAAATAATAAGGTTTTCTTGAATTTAAACGATTTTACACATTTGGACATCGCAATATAGACCATTACCTACCACCCAGTGCAAAAATTTCGGCGAAATTGAGCTCTTAAACATCGACCGACCCCGGAAAGCACCTACTTTTATTCATTCATTGAATCTTACAATTATGATCCAACATTATCCAAAAATAGTGTTGTCTCAGGAGCAGGAATCTTTTCTACCGAACTTGACCTAAATATGAGCATGCAGCTGGGCAAATACACATCAGTTTTCCAAACGGAGCTGATGGGCATAATGCATTGCGCAAAGATAGTTCAGAAGAAATGCATCTGTTACAAAAATATTCAGCACTATTTAAACTCTGATCAGTCAGCTACAAGCCGCAGTACAAAATTGTTCGAATATGAAAACTATAAATTTTTTGGTGGCATTTCAGTTGCTAGTGCAAAATTTATTTTGTAATGATGTTCTACTTTCTAAGGTAATTTAATTTTAAAAATTGTTTAGTTTTTATTTAATCGGTGGTATGGTAAATTATTGTATTCTAATGATCTCCATTTCAGTTCCATCAAAATGTTAGACACGATGAAAATTTTTTGAAGCTGTTTAAGCTGTTTAATTTCAGAACCTTTAAATACAATCGTACTACCGAGGCCACTAACGGAACTATAATTTTTAAAGTTAGCACCTACGATAAGATTGAGGTACGATTGGGTGGTACTTCTTCAATTAATTTAAATAATCAATGCATTTGTTTAATTTTAGTTGCTCTTACAAACTTATAAATTTTTGAGTAACAAATATCGTCACTTTGCGATCCGTTTTCAAGTTAACTTGAAAAAGAGCTTTGATGCCAACATAATAGGGCTTCAGAAAGTGAAAAACTGTGGCAACTTTACAACATTTTATTTTTACAAGATTTTGGCGAAACATTCATTGTCCTAAAGAGACTGCTAAAATATTTTGATTTCAGGACGTTACGTATCACGCGTGCAATTTTGTGATCGATGAAACTTGTTTTCCACCGCTTTTACCAACCGGTCAATATAGGAGTGATCTGTCATTTTTGTACCTCGATAAGGAAATAGCCCTTATGAATATGTTCTTTGAAGTATATACTCCAATCAAATACCCCAAACATTAAAAATAAAATGAAAATTGATTTTTTCCTGCACGGGAATAAATTAAAACTTTACTAAATAATTATAGTTATGTGTTTTATTTTAAATTTTACGCTTAACGACGAATGGTGAAATGGCGAATCTTACAAATTTATCAGTAACGAATATCGACACTTTTCCAGCGCCTTTTCAATCTTTATACGATTTAATTTTTAATATTTTGTTTATTATTTTTTAGACGTATTCCTGCGAAATCATTGTTACTTACACGGCGTAGTTACCTGTCGGCGCATTTTCTCTCGGTTTAATTACATGGAACCGTATTTTATAACTAAAATTGATGGAAACAAGATACTAACGATCAAATTATTTGAGCAAACCGAATGTAAATAATTTAATGATGTTTTTGAAGGATATATGAATTTTTAAGTATGTCCTGATTGTTGTAGATAACAACTTGATGGTGTATTTAAATTTGTATTGGAAATCACCAAAATTTTATTAGTAGACTACAACCTGTGAAATGAAAAATATAATTTTGTTGCTGGCAGTGCAATTGCTTGTCCAGCATTTATACTGCGATGAAAATTTATATTCTAAGGTAAATAAGTTGAAAAATAATTATGTGTTATTTTTTTCTGAAAGATCACATTTCAGTTTCATCAAACTGGTTTTAAACTTAGAGATGTTCGATTTGAGTTAATTAGATACGATGAAAAGTATTTAAAGTTTTTTGAACTGAAAACATTCAAACACAATCGTACTACCCCGGCTACTAACTTAACTATAATTATGAAAATTAATATGCAGGATAGAATTGAGGTAATTTGATTAATTCGTAGGTTATTTTTATTAATTAAACATGGTTGTTCGCATAATTTTAGGTCCTCAGTCAACTTTATAAATTTATGAGTAACGAATATCGTTACTTTCCGTGCCGTTTTCAAGTTAATTTGAAAAAGAGCGTTGATGCGAATATATTAGGGCTTGCAAGAGCGAAGAACTGTGGTAACCTTACAACTTTTTATTTTTACAAGGTCCTGGTGACTAATGTGTTGTTGAAAAGGAGCTGCTAAAGTATTTTTTATTTCAGGATGTTATATATCACATGTGCAATTTTGTGGTCGATGAGACTCGTTTTCCTCCTCTGATACCTTCCGGTAGATTTCAGGATGAAATTACTCTTTTGTACTTAAATAAGGAAATAGCAGTGGTCAGTTTGTTCGCTGAAATATATACTCCAATCGCTTACCCGAAGAAATAAAAGCAATTAAGAGCTGTTTAACGACACCGCATAGATGTGAAACCCCAGTCCAGTTTACGTGTAAACCTTGTCTGAGGTTTATCCAATATCAATATCAATATCCAATATCAATAACTAATTTAAATCTGAGCATACACTGTAAATTAAATTACGTGAGTAAAACAATAACATAAAGTAATAAAGTTTTTTCTTTATTGTACCAATAATTATTATTATATTAATTTATTCTAAAATTTCAAAGGTTAATTTCTTAAAAGTTGTAATTCTTGATATTTCAACATAATATCCAATATATCAATGATTTTCATATTCGTCCTTTTAGCTGCAGAATCCTTTTGCCGTTTAGTCCACCTGAATATATAAAAAAACGTTAACATTCATTGTAGCAGCCGACAAAAATAATTATTTTATTGTGATTCATTGCACCGAGGCCCAATCAATTAATTTCGACTACGATTTGTTGCTTCTTAGTGTTAAATTAAAGTGAAGAGCTGAGTAGCCTGCACACATCTCGGCGAAGTGGAATCGGTTTATTTAAAATATGTTTAGAAAGGTAAGTGCATTTCATAATTTTTATTATTCAAGAATTAAGTTATCTTCTTGCGAAGGTTATCCGGTTTTGCCCAATTGAGTTGAAAGGAACTCCCAACTTACGCACCCGATTTTTTTTTATCAATATTAAAAGTAATTTAACATGTTTTTTTGTTGTAGCTGTTCCTTGTAACCTTCACTACATTGCTTGTGGTTCAATCCAAGGAATCAAATAATCACGTTTCGGAAATTTGGGGCTCTACAGATATCAAAATTTCCAGACAAATAATTTAAAACTTTGCTGTCCAACGTTAACAGATGTAATTAAATCTCCTACATTTTCGACCACCGATGGATGTAACTGGAATTTACACATTCGTCCCAAAGGTGAGACCGAACTAGTTGAAAATTACGTGGCCCTGTTTTAGATTCGATTAATTGCGATTCGAACACAGCAGTCAAGTTGAGTATTTTAAACGCCCGAGGTGAACAGAGCTATGTTAGCGAATTTTCTCATAAATACCACTCAGGAGAAAGTTGGGGTTACAACAGCTTTATCCTACAAAGTGAATTATTTATAGAAGAAAATGGTCTTTTACCTGACAACCATCTGACTATAATTTGTGAGATCACTGTAACGGTGGGGAAGGAAAACTCGTTTGGGAAACACGTGCAACCGAAGCGACATCTACTGGAAGACTTCGGGCTTTTGCTGGAAAACGAGGTTTTGACTGATGTGACACTTAAGGCTGGTGGAAAAGAATTTAAAGCTCACAAAGCTATTTTGGCAGCCCGAAGTGCAGTTTTCCAAGCTAGGTTAGCAGAAAGCAGAACCGACAGTCTGCTCGAAATAGTCGCCGTGGAGCCCAAGGCGTTGGGCGCAATGTTGCGATTCATTTACTCCAACTAAAAAGTATGTAATCTGACAAAACTGGCACCTGACTTGTTGGCTGCCGCTGAAACTTTCCAGTTGAACGGATTGAAAACCATGTGCGAGAATACATTCAGACGCTGAGATGAAGTTAACCCAAAAGCGGACGAACTGGCAAGAACGGTTGTAATAGTCTTCACTGCGACCCGAAGCCGGAAAATACCCCAGCCGTCAGAACTGTCCATACCCTCTTAAAACAACACACCCCACAACTGGACTCCAGCAGATTGGCAAAAGAACTTCAATGGAAACCAGCTAGAATAACACTATTCGAAGCTGTCCAGAGGAAATCTACGGGAAATTGCAGGAATATTGACTAGATTTGTAGATGATCCTAAGTATCGGGGATGCAATAGAGTAGACGAAACAGCGGTCTCTGTCCGTCTCTGGCGTCAAAGAGAGATGTCATGCTAGGGACTTCTGGCCTAACATGGCCAGATCAGTGACACTCCTTCTGCCGAAATACTTGAGTTCATCCTATAATTGGGATAACTTGAGTCTCCCTGCCCTTCTACCCAAAATCTAGAATCCGACTATACAGATCAAAACATTTTCTTTTAATACCCATAATGAATCCTCAAAATATAATACCTTCAATGTTGGAATATAGATTCCCTAAAATATTTTATCCTTAACAAATATTGCATTGTCATCCGGTTCTGAGCTATGTTTAGAATTTCAAGTCTTTAGCTCATCAGGAAGTTAGTTTAAAATCGATTGCAAAATTTGTACTGAACAGACAAGCAGATAGGCAAGAAACCGAATTAAGAAGAACGTGTTAAAATTGGAAGTTTGCTCTCTACTCGTATGTGTGTATAGGTTTATAGACCTCGACTACATACCGTCATCACCGGATACCATACAGTGAATAAATTAAATTAAATTGTAAAAAAAATATAAATAAAATTTTTTTTTTAAATAAATAAATTAAAAATTAAAACTATTTCAAATTTTAATATTTATGATATTCCAATTTGGAACATTTATTTTGAAGCAAAACAAAGTAATACGAAACACAATTGTATGGGCCAAAGTTTAGCTCATACTTTAAAAAAACATGTCAATATTTTTGTTTGTTTAATATTAGCTTAATAAAATTTCAAAAAATGCGTGCAGCAAAGCTATAAATAGTTAACTTTTAGTAGGAAATTTTGCATTGAAATGTATTTTTGAATTAAACTCTCAAATTAAAAATTTTTAATTGTAAAATGCAGCGTTACACTGAAGAACATTTTATTTACGTCAATAATATTATGTTGTCAGAATTTGATTTTCTTTAAAGAAATTACAAAGAGAAAATTTGATTTATTTTAAACAAATTTACAAAGAAAAATTTTTTGTGTAGAATTTTATATTCCGCAAAATTACTCTCTTGACAATTTTTTAACGGTAAATAATAGCAGTTATTTTACAAAAATTCAAAAAAAAAATGTTGACGGTAACTCAATTTTGAGATATTACGTCAAAGTGATATGGGCAACCAGAATTTACATATAATAATTTTTTTACAGGTCAAAAAAAATAAATAAATGAATTTCAGTATTTTTAAACTTTCGGTTTGGTTTGTGCGTAATATTGGTAACTCACGGGAGGGAAAGTGTCAGTTTAGATGACAAGAAAATCATTCTGATTGCACGATCTTGCGACAAGCTCATCATATAATTTCGTATATTTGTACCTTGGCGGCTATATAAGTTTTTGTATTTTATTGCGGAAAATGGATTTTCTTGCGTAGTTACAAAAGCAGTGAATTCGTAACGTCTAGGAAAGTTTATACAGGTGCACTCGGTGTTTTGTAATAAATTATTAAATTTTACGTAATGCATATTACAACCGCTAAATTTGCAATAAGTTAGCAAGCAGAATATTTTACAAGGTAATGTTTATTTTCAAAAATGTTATCTGCATACTTTGTATTAAAGTAATAAACAGTAAACAGGCAATATACAAATAGCTTGGGGAAAATCGTTCATAAAATAATAACCCACTGCGAATTGTTTTTAGTTTTCAACAAAACCAATATAATGGCAAAAAATTAGGCAGGAAAACAATTCATAGTAACATTTTCTAATATGAAAAGTTCTTATAAAAGCTTGAACCCTTTCTCTCTACGTAAGCTATAACAAGGGTCCACAACCCGCCTCTTTGTGATTTTCCTAAGCTAACACAGTCGACAATTGAGAAAATTTAAGAGGGTGGCGGACAGTCACATTAACTGAATTTGTCTTTTCAAGTAATATATCATTGTTCGAATTTAGACTTTTCAAAATCAATTTGGGTATCTATCTACTTTAAATTTTCAATAAATCAATAGACCCGAAATACATACATATATTTTTCCGAATAGTGAAAAACAATTTATTAACGCTTCAAACAATGTAGACTCGCAACAAAGTTTAATTAAATTTTTATTACAACAAAAATTTCGTTAGGAGGAGGAAACTAAACGAACTAAATTTCAAATATGATAAGACACGCAACTTGTTAGCAGAGACAGAGCATATTAATAAAATGTCGGTAGAAACAAAAAAATTATACACCTACATAAATTGAGCATAATCATGAACAACGAAAGATGCCTTGAAAACTTGTTTTGCTTTAATTACCTGACTTCTGTTCACCCTTCGACGAATTTTTTTCTGAAATTCGTAGTTCGTAATGCATAAAGACATCGCGAAACAGTAACATTGTTATTTTTTTATTTACATAATGTTTTGTCTACCAAAAGACCAACCAAGAGTAAAACTCTGTGAAATATTAAGTTAATAAAATTTGAAATAGAATTGAACAAACGTCAAGCAAAATAAAATTTCAAAGTGACATGTCATTTAAAATCTGTTCGATATAAAAAAATTTAAAATATGTTTTGTCGTACAGTACGAGGTTTGATCAACGATATAATTTCTTCCAGTCAGAAGAATTTAATCAATTAAATTTCCTTACGATTTCAGCATTAAAAATAAAATATATTTTGGTTCTGGTCGGGGATAAATTTTAAAAACGTTAAAAATATTTTCAAAAAATCTGCAACCAAACACTCCCTCGTTCTAACAAATTCACACTCTTTGAACGAAATGTTGCATTTTATTATTGGGTTAGTAAATTTTGTAGATAAAAGAATAATAAAAATTTAGGGTAAGACAGGAAACTAATCTGAAAGACAGAGAAGTAAAAGACTAATTTATTTTTTAGTAATTTTAAAATAAAAAAAATTAATTTACATTAATTCCGGAATTCTTTTTTTAAGGTAAAAAAAGAAAAAAGAATTCATTTTTAGTGTAGTTACCGAGTGAAAACTCTATTAAGGGGTAGACATATTATTTTGTAACATAATTTTTAATTTTAAATTCGGTTAGTTATTTGACGAAGTTGTTTAATTAGCTTCGTATTTCCTCCTTTTCATTGCCTGATTATTAAAAAAATCGTAAAACGAATTTACAGCTACGAGAATTTTACAATTTATCGATTTTGTCACGATTTTATAAATTCATATTTTTAAAAATTAATTTTTAAATGCTTGGAATTTTACTTAAAAGTAGAGGTTTCTGCTCTTCTAAACCTGTGACTTTATTAGATTGCTGTTTTAGGCGGAATTTTGTTAACAAGTGAGTGGTCTCAGCATGGGTATAATGAGGCTATTGGGAGTAATTATCCTTCTTGATTTTAAACACTAAAAAAGTCGATAAAATACACTAAATTGCGACAAATTAAAAAAAAATCATTTGTTTTTCACTATGAAATATTTAATTACCGTCCCCCCATAAACTTTGTCGTGATTTCCCTTAGGAATATTAAGGACTTATTCGCCCGTCAAATTTTGTGAATTTTGTAGATTTGTCGTTTTCTCGAGTTTGTGATTTCAACATAATATGTATAATTATTTAACGATGTGCTAAATTGTTAAAATATAGAATATATAAAAAAGAGAAATGGAATTAACTATTATTATCACTCAACTCATCAAAAACTAAAACAAAATGATAGTACGCATCGCGGTGCTGTACAAAGCACTCAGTAAAAGTAATTCAATTACCAATTACCTAATACTTTGTTAAGTTGATAGTGCTTGAAATACCAAATCTTCATAAAAGCAATTACTAAATTAATTCATTACAAAAAAGTAATTCAACTATCAAATACTTCGAAAAAGTGTTTGAAATATTTAAAAATTAAATAAAAAGTAATTCAATTACCCATAGTAGTATCATTCAATTACTCAAAGTAATTCAATTATTCCAAGTATTTGAAAATCCAATTTCTTTAAACAATAATGTAAAAATTAAAAGGTTGTTATATTATGTAGGAATATTATTTATTTATTAAAAATTGTAAAAAGAATTTTTAAAATGTTAATTATTTTTTCTGAAATTAGCTTTTATTAATTTTAAATTTTTAAAGTTTGTATCTGATGGATGACAGATCATGTCTTCTCGGTGTATTAATAATTTTAGAAAACGAAAACAATTTTCGACTGGTGCTCAAGACGATTAACACGTGTTATAACGATAAAACAATTTTATATCGCAAATTTCTTCATTATCTAATTTTTTTTTCTAATATTTTCGCAGAAAAGTTGATTTGCCCTAGCAGGATTAAAAGTGGATTTGTCCTTGATTTCAATTAACAAAAGAGTAATTCAGCTACCGAAAAAGTAATTCAATTAATACCGAAGAACTACCTAAAACCTAAGTATCAATATTTTAAAATACCTACTTTAAAATAATTTTAAAAGAAATTCAATTAAAGAATTTGAAGCTACCACCCCTACGTAAAACGTGGTATTAAAAATAAAAAAAGATAAAAAATCATAATTAATCCACGGAAGAATTGGATTGGAAATTGTAATATTTAATAATTTTACTAGTCATTAAAATTTAAAAAAAATTCTAAAATTTCTAATGGAGGAAATTTTTAAACCCAAAATAGCGAAAAAAAAAATTTCTTTAAATATCAGTAATGTTGACTAATTTACATATACTTAACTTTTAGTATCGCACGTCACCGGCAGTAAAAGTGATAGGTACTAATTAAATATAATAAGTGGCGACTAGTACGGAGAGATCGCTAATGTATCGCCTTTCCACAATAATAATTGTTATTACATTATTTTAAGTAATAAATTTCTTAAAATGGGGAGAATTTGTATAATTATGTATTTTTTATCGTAAGGTAAATATTTAAATTGCCGCGTATTGGTTGACTTGGCGCCAACTAGCGGGGAAAACGATGTTTTAGCCAAAAATGACCGACGTTACGGAAATTCAGCTGAATTTGGTAATTTTAAAAAATAGTTTGATGAATTTTTAGAAGTTTCAAATATATATCTATTATATAATTTGATTGGTTGTGGTAAGAAATAAGTAAAATATTAATTTGGAAAATTATTCAGGGAACTATAATAAATAATTTGCGATAAACATGCGAAGAACATGGATGCGCTTATCTATAAATTCAACGTTCTATTTATTAAAGTACAAATTGAAGTTCATAATTATTATGGGATTAATAAATTAAAGAATTGATATTTTTCCGGAAAAATCAATCGGGAGAAATTTAAGATTAAAAATACACTTCAATATACTGCAGTGTTATTTTGTATAAACTTTACAAAGGGTTCGTTTGTGCAACCTAGCCTGACTATCTCAGTTGGTAACAACCTCTTAATCCCTGTAGTCGGTTTAATCTAACATACTACTAAAAATACCTCCCAAATCAAAAGAGCGCTCTTTAATCAAAAAAAGGTTGCAACCAAACGTTGTAATTAACTACACCGAAACATTACTTTATAAAAATTCTATTTAGACCAACTGACGATATTAGCAATCTGAAAGAAAAAGTCCACAAAAATCAATAATTAAATTTTAATAATTTATTGTTTTATTCTATAGTGTCATACTTATTATTAAGTATGTATCGCGGCTAGAAATCAACTGTGAACAGCTGCGCCTATAAAACAAGTGTTGCACCTATAATATTTACGTCGAGCATAGGCACCGTCAACAGAATGACCCGTAAAAATAAAATTAAAGACTGGAGTTAAGTAGACGGTTATGGCGGCTATAGGAGTACCACTTGTAGAAAACCGTCGTAGAAGAAGACTGAATGAAATTTTACATTATTCTGACAGGCACTTACCAAAGGAATATAACAAGTGAAGGGTAGAAGAAATGATACAAATAGTTGAAAATGGTTGATATCTTAACTGACTCGAATTGTCTAAACTGATGAAAAATCTATGAAACTATATAATTAACAGTGATTTATATTAATAAAAAAAAACTGTAATACAAAATGAATAACAATAATTAAAGAATTGATATTTGTTATATACGAAATTATATTCGTTATATATTAACATTATGTGTAAAATTATGAATGTATAATATAATAGTAAAAATAAAAAATAGTAAACTTTTTTGTACCAATTGGATATTCTATTGGGATCGCCAAATTAATTCTATGATATGCTAAAAATTATGTTAATAGTTTAGATTATGTATTACCTGAATTTGACACGTAGAGTTTGTGGCAGTGATTGACCATTTTCAAATTAATAGTAAATTAACAAAATCCATTTTAATGCTGGAACTTAATTTGACTATATAATTTAGCTTGGTAGGTAAGTTTATAATCAATGCTGTTACTAAATTGTTAATTATAACGCAAGCTTCAAGTGGATATTGTCTACAACAGAACAAAACCGTAGTACCTCTACAACTGTAATCCACTAACCAAAATTTCATTAATGACGCAATAAATTTACCAACAACTAAATTATGATGTTGTAAAATAAAAAAAGGAGTTGGAAATTAGTGAATAATAAAAACGTAATTTTTAAGGTTTTTTAAAGGCCGAACATAATTTTACAGCAGCGGAAGTTTTAAAACACTTCAGCACGCCTACTCAGTCATTCAGCTTGAAGTAGAAAAGTAACATTTGTAATTCTTTTTCTTTTCCTTAAGTAAAGAATCACCTTTGATGTTCATCAACTTTTAAGACTTGAAGAAGCTTTCGTCGTAGTTTACAAAGTTAGTACATCCAATAAAACAAACAATGCAAGTGCCTTAAAAGTTTGTTAGTACACTTGCACTTTGAAATATAAATGATCAAAGGTTGAAAAAATCGAAACGGATGGGTTTGTATCTACGCGAATAAGATTTTTTAAGATGAAAATGTGTTGTCTCATTTTTTATTTAAATACATATATTAGAAACACATTGGGGAAAATGCGTGCGCACCGCGATGCCAAATTTATATTAGTTCGATGTTGAAGTCATGCCAGAAGCGTCGCGACGCCACCCTTTGTAGTTTGTGCTTTCAGTACACATCTGCACTGTTAATTTGTGACCGAAATTTAAGGTTATGAACACAACTTGTTATTTAAATTTTTAATTTGGGATTGTGTCAATTGAAGAAAATCATCAAGAATTGAGTGTTAATTTAGAAAAACTAAAATTTGTTAATGAACAATGAGTGGAACGTTTTTGTCTAAAATAAAATTATTGGTTAGTGCATATGCAACAATTTTTTTGTTGGCAATGTTTTGTTTCCTATGTTTACACGAAAAACACTTAGAAAATCCAAATCTAAATGATAATTCATGGAAAGAAGGACTGCATACAAATCGAACACTTATTAGAGACAGCGATCCTTTAAGTTTATCGTATGCAGGATTGAGATGGACATCGAATGTATTAAACTGTTCAGTGATTTCTGAAGTTGAAGTAAAATCGAAAATATGCTGACACTCTCGCTGAGGTATGTTTTGTCGATAATCATAAAAGTTAAATTACATTTATTTACGATTTCTGTTGTGATAAAGATTTTATCGCCATATTTTATGAATTATTAATTTGACTTTTATTCAAATTACTAACTTTAATCAAAACTCACTCTAAATTGCCTTTTAATATCCTGCTTTTATGAAGTTGAGCTTTACATTTTAAATATTTTATTCAATAAACATTTTTGTGTTCTCAAATAATAAATTTTGTAAATAAGAAAATTTGCTAAACGAAAAAATCAAATTAAATCAAGCTTAAGGTTTATCATTTTTTCCAAGCAAAATTTGTTTTTTATTCGAGATTTCGACGATATCCCCAAAAAGTAAAGCAAACTTTGAGCTTTATAAATGTACAAAGTTGAAATCAGAGCACGTGCTATTGATGCGACACAGTACTGGTAAGTATAAGATAAAATTTAAAGTACTATATTATCCTTACAAATACGAGGATCGTTTGAACTTTATTGATTTGAAAAAAATTTAGCGAAAGATCTTTTTCTAAATTGCATTGTTTTTTCGCCACGAAACTTTCATTCATTATTTACGAAAGCTAAAATTGGTGACCCCACAACACCTAGCATTCTTTCCTTCAGTTTTCAAAAGGATTATTGAACTTATATGGGGGTTTCTAATGTGCTTTAGTTATACCTTACCGTGCTGACTAAGTGCAGATTAGTAGGGGAGCAACAACATGCGATATTCTTAAATCAGTCGCTACGTGGTCACCCATCCAAGGGTCAGCCGCTAAGAACCTTACTAATGGCCCATTTACACTTTTATTATAGTGACTAATGCAGATGTAAGTGCGAGTGTGTAAATGGGCCTTAACTCCAGTGATTTGACGATAACAGGTGTAAATAATAAAAGTGGAAACTTATCTGAATAAAGAACGATAAACAAAAACATTCAGATAGCCCTAAAGGAACATATCTACCAAATCAGTTTTATACACATGAATGCTTTGGCAAAGAATAAATCATTGTTAGAAATATACGGATAAAATATTAACGTCACAAAATTGTTTGACTTTCTTTGCAGATTTCCCATCATATAATAAATTGTTATCCATCTCCATATTCCAATTAAGTATCCACCTTTTCGTTCAGCAAACGTTTTTTGTTAAATATACTGGAATGTTAACAACAAAAACCTGCTAGTCAGTTAAACACACGAAGTAACATAAAAAATGTGCATGAAAAATTTGCTAACGCATGTTAAATTAAAATGCAACAAACATGCAAACTGGGTCGAACAATGCCTTCTACATCCGCTAACAGTCATGTTTTTGGAAAATCGAACAGGTGTTGAATTATAACTATGGTGACATCGGATAAGGAAAAATGTGATACTTTACATAATCCAAGTGGCCTGACATAAATAAATGACCAAGTTTTGATGCCACAGAAATTGATTCAACGCCTGAATTTTCCGTATGTGTTCAATTCAGAATGACATCGGCACCAGAGTCATTGTTCAAATTTTCTGGTTTTATTGTTTAGGAAGTCTTATAAAAAAGAAAATATCAGAAATCTATGTGAATCTTAACGGTACCGAAGGTACTTAATTTTTATGAGTACTCGAAACAGTACTTACTCTAGTACTGTCATGCCAATTTTTGATTATGAAATAATTGGATTTTATCGTTAATTGTGTTTCATGTTGTCATATTTATATGATAAAATGTATAATATTTATATGTTTAATAAACTTTAAAACTAAATTTATTTGTTAACGAATGACATCATGACAATAAATTGGTAATACAGAGTAAAATTATTAATTATGAATATTTATTTGAAACAATAAACCATATAATTTAATTAACAAAAATATATAAGGACAAGTATATGAAATACTCCACTTCAAATATTGTTTAAAGACTGCTGAACGATCTTGATGCATATTTTTACAAGTGTTCGCCAATTGATTTTTAAATTTGGCGCCTAGCAACATCTTTGGGTTTCACCAAAACCAGGTTTAAAGGACTGAAGGATCATGAATTCAACATTTCCGCCATATTTTTAACACTATAACCTTTTTTTGATAGCGATCTTTTATTTTCTTTCATCGAGGTCCTTATCTGTGGGCAGCTAAAGTTCCCTCTTCTTTCCACGATTTGCCAAACCAAGAAGAATTTATTGAAAAGGTAATTTTTCGGGCGAAACCTTTCAGTGATTCTAGCACTGAGGTTGTCTTGGTCAAGTTGTCTTTATCTTCCAAGCCACGTGGACTTTGTTTTTGATGGATCATAAAAAGATGGATTTGTCTTTACCGCCTAATTTTCCAGCCGGTTCTCTATTTTTCCATTCTAGGGTTTAAGGACACTGCTGAGTTTTTTGGTTTTCTTCGATTTTGCTTTCTTCTAGCTTCTTAAGGGTTACTGCAATGGGAACGAAAAATGAAAGGAGCAAAAAAGTAATCGATTTTTCATTATCTACAGGTTCTTCTGTTCACAACAGAACTTACAGACTTAAATCAAACAGATTCCTATTTGTTTTCCTTTCTTGTGATTTCCTCGGATTTGTTTCCATTTGTACAGGTAGGGAGATGCCGATGGGGCACAATAATCTGTGATTAAAGTTATGAAATAGGAATCTCTCATTGTGTGTGAACGATTTTAAAAATTTTCCAATGATTTTAAGTTATTTGAGGACGTAAATTACAAATATAAACTTTAAATTATCAGGATTATTCAAAAATACACCCAAAAAGGACCAATAAAAAAATTGATGTATTTGATAGACCGTTCTTATAAGGATTACCCTGCCCAAAGCGTGTTTTTATTTTATACAAGTGTTTTTGGGTATAAATTGCACTAAAAAATGGAAGATCTGGTTAGACAGTAAATCTCGAAGTTACTGCAGTCTTCAAAAACAGTTATGAAGAGGTCCTAATTTGAAAATTATGAATCTAGAAAGACAGGATCTTGGGTTTTAAGTTAAATTCGCCTATTATTACCTATTAAATTTTATACTATGTTGTTAGCAGTAGCACGGATAGCACTCAACCGTGGGCGGCTCCGATCTCTAAAACAAGATCATATTTCAAAAATCAATATTTCAAAAGTCTCACATTTCATAGTGTTGGACCTAGGACTACCTCTTGTGCCACATGTATCTCTTTCTGTAGGATTTGTTCATCAAATAGTCAGTTGTAGTCAGTTAGGATGCTAAATATGCACCCTTTTAATGGCTCTGCTTTACATTGCTGTAAAAATATCCTGCCATCTTACAGAATTAAAAGCATTTGTTTACGTTTATTGTGCCACCACGTTTCTTCTGTTGCTCTCTTGACTTTGTCTGTTTTAACATTTTTTGAATCTGAGACAATTATTCTGGGCTTGGAGCTGAAAACAGCTATGTGTTTCTGCATTATTTACTGCAGGTATCTGCTGGAAAGAAGGTTCTGGGGTTAAACAAGGGATGTTGGGTTTTCCAAACTGCATCGCTGTCCACTTCTTGTATTTGGCATAAAAATCGGTAAATTGCTCATTCTGTTGACGGTACGCGTGTTTGAAGTAAATGTAGTTGCAGTACTTGTTTTAGTGCCCGGCACAGTTCCCTAGTTGCCATGTTATCGTTAACAATATATTTCGTTAATTAGAGCCGAATTTAACATAAGAACAAAGATCTGCGTCTTCTTCTATCTCATATCATGTCTTCTATCTCGTCATCTTCTAGAACCGTGATATACAAGTTGAAGCCGTTTCAGGAATGCTTTTAATTTTTCGATCAATTCAAAAGCTGCACAGTTTGTTAGATCTATCGTTTTCGAGTGAAATGTATGCCCAAATAGCATAAACAACTATAATTTCGTTAGAAAACATTTAAATTACTGAACCGGAATATCGTAGGTACTATTCCTGGAAAATCAAAATTTTCATGTTGCGAAAAGAATTCAATTTTAATTATTTAATGAATGAATATTTAACTGATAATATTGATGTTTTAAAAAGCTAAATATTTTTTATTTAGAAAAGTACATAAATGAAAAAATAAAATTTTGGTATTTAAATGTCGATAATTTCCAATTATAAAAGGATTTCGTTTGATTACTATTTACTGCTTTTGGCCACATAAATATTACATGAAGTGCATAACTTGTCAGTTAACGGTTAAATTTAGATTAGCTTACTCGTTTAGGTATATTGCTTGATTAAAGTAAATAATCGAATGGGGCCACTAATTTACGATGTCAAATAGTTCAATTACGTTAGGTTAAAAGCATCCGAAATTTGCATTATTCATAATTCATATAAGGAAAATAGAGTTTATACGATATTATTTTCGAAGGGAAACTCTAATACACGTTAGCTTTTCTTTTAGAAAATATTTAAGCTGTAAGAAAGACCGATTAAATTAAAGTTTGTATGATGTAAATAGTAACATTTTACGATACCGATTTAAGGGGTGGAAGGAAACCCTAATTTACTAGTTTTTAATGGGAAGGGCTTTAAGAAAACCCGAAACTTATATTTATAAAGGCATAAGCATAATAAAATGCAGAGTTAACAGTTGTTCTCTTCAAGGATAATTTAGGGGTGTTTAAAAAATACATTAACTGAATTACATAGAATCGATCCTGGAAACAGCTATCCGGTGGTTCAGCTAGTTTCTCACTTCTGTTCATAAAAAGATGAAGAATGAAAAGAAGCAAAAATTTATAAGTCTGATTTTAAATTTATCAAACTATCCTAATATAATTAAGGCGTCTTGTAACATCATAATTTACTAATTAATGCTTCACGACTAAATTTGATCAGTTTCGTTGAGGTTTCTTATTAATAATGCAATTTTTCATTAGCTAGATATCTTGTTTTTGATGTTAATACAAGAAAGTTATTACACCATCCTTTTAATGTTTTTCAGGTAACATAAATAATTTAACTTTTTACGCATCAACTAATTAAAAGTACTTCTCGTATAAAAAAATTGTTTGTATGTTGGGCAAATATAATAATTAATTAATTTATTTACCTGGTTGATTTATGTGAAAAGTTTCTTTATTTTCAACAATTGTTTCACAATAATTCATCAATAAGTTATTGCTTTTGCTATTTTTAGTCCGATTGGGAAAGAACGACTCAGTTTAAGCTGCCAGAATGTTTTTGTTGTCGTCGAAAAGCATTAAGTTATTCCATTCAATTTTTTTTCATAAATAAATTTCAGATTTTAGTCGGGGAGATTCTCAAATATACTATTAGCCAGTAAGTAATTTTGTTCCATTTTCAACCGTACTATTTTAAAATTGACATTTTATGAATTGTTATTTTATTTTAAAATTTAAGATGAAAAGAAGAATATAAAACAATTTTTTTTTCCAATTTTCTAAAGCTAGGAGGATTTCTCCGAATTTGTTTTATTCTATTCTGTGATATACAATAGGGCCAGTTATTAAAATACTGCTCAGAAATATATAGATATATAAGTTTTCTTTTATTGATTTCATCTTCAACAAAGTAAACAATTGAAAATATTAAACAAAAGAGAGAAGAGAGAGATGAGATATCCAATATAGTGTAATATTTAATGATTTCTCATTACTTCACTTCCATTATCTCGTTTACCACAGCTTCAAGATGTATTAAATTTGGAGCTCCATCTACATAATCTTTTCATACTGTCGAACATACATATCCCGCTTTCCACTTGTTGGATCTGAAAATTTGCTTATTATTTAATTTTCGTTTTTTATTATTATTTTGACCATAGAAGTAGGTACTCGACTACATTTAATTAATTTAATATTTAGTAAACCTATTCAGTTTTACTTTATTACGCTTTCGCCAAATTATAAACCCGCACTTTTACCTCCTGGAACAAATCATTTCAGCAAAAACTTTTCCAGAACCTTCGAGTGTTTATTAATTTCTTAATTACCAAAAGTTACTAATCGTTTACTTTACAATTTTTAAGGTCACATTCTAAGTATATTCATAGAATAAGAAAATTACACATATTTTAGTTCACAGCCATGCTATATAATTTAAGATTTTGTTAATTGGTAATAAAAAGTTTTTTTCTAGGAAATTGAAGACGATTTCTCTAGAAGTCGATTAAAAATTTTCATGTAAAATTGGTTTTCTATTTCCTAGTAAATAACTTATATTGCTTTGATTGTACCATTCTATATTGATTATATTACATACATAGGTACAAATGGAGCTTTGTTATTTCATGTTCGTGTAATGCATTTTAAATTTGTTTCTACTATTAATATTTTCATTGTGTTATTTCATTATATTTGACATTCTATTACATATTTCTGTCTCTGTCTGCTAAAAATACCGTACAGTCTGCTTAGTCTAGCGAAGACGACACTGCAAAAGTTTTTAATATTTTTATCAAAAGAAAATAGGTTTTGGTTACGTCATGATTTGTACGCCAATTAAAACAGGAAGAATTTACAAATTGATGTCGTCATGGCAAAATATATTTTTCCTAGCTATCGACTGAATTTTTTTTACAACATTTTTTAGTAATGACAAAAGTGTAACTACTTCCGGTTTACTCGGAAATCCTAAATCGTGCTGAAACCACATTGATTTGTTTAAACACGTCAATAAGTTTAAATAAAAAACGAGAGAAAACGAAACAACTTTTAATCTTGTTGAAATAATCTAAGAAATATTATAACAAAAGAAACAGTTCTTTTGCGATAATTTTCTACATCGCGAAAGCTACTTAAAAGTGGTCATAACGAAAGAGGTTATAAATTTTCTACATAATGGTTGTATTAATTTAATAGCGGGATGGTAGTTCATGCAAATATTTAATAAAGTTATTTAAAAGTTCAAACTTGGTGCACTAATCTTCGAGGCATTAAAAATTAATATTAAAATAGTTTTCCACGAATATTGGTGCACATCATCCCCATACTTTACAAACCACAATTATGTACTTGGCAACTAATTTGTGGATAGCCATTAGATATTGTGCAATTTTTATAAACGAATAAAAATGAATATTTTTATAGATGAAAGATAAAATAAATTATAAAATATAAAAGATTATTAAAATAGCATTAAGTATCCTTTTAGATCGATACTTAGGTGCAGTATCCGGTTTATCTTTAGCTTTCTTGAAAGCGATATATGAAAAAAATCGTTTCACTTTGAATTGATTTTTGATTGAATAATAAATTGGCGGATACTCTTATTTAAATGAATAATTTAATTATTTGAGTGTCTGTTCCGCCACTGCCTATAAATTAGCTATACAAAATAAAGGATTTATATTTTAACTCAATAAAAGCTATTTTTATCCTATTTGATTAATCTAATCAGCGATTTTTTACTGCACCAGAAATCTCGTTCATCCATTTCTGCGAGAAATATGAATTATACGAATAAAACACTAAATAAAAATTAAAAAAAGAATATATAATAAGAAAAATATAATGTACATATATGTTACGGTCGATGTAGGAAACTCAGTGGTTGTATGTAATTCCTAGTGATTTTACACATTCACTGATTAAATTAGTTAGTTATTTTCCTTGAAAATCTACTATATACATAGTATAATAGAAATATAGTAGTAATTCTCTACAATGATTAATGAAATATTTTTGTGAAAACTTGAAAACATTTTAGATCTGAAAAATGTACGTGTAGTTTTTGGGTTATCTAAAATATTGATAATTAATATTTATATTCTTTCTGTACTGGGATCAATATATTATTTAAAAATGCTATTTGTATTAAATTGTTATGAAATAAACAACATTAGCAGAGTTTAGCAAATTGAAAATTTTAAATTTTTTTAAAAAAAACTTTATATTATAATTTAAATATAAAGTTCTTTATATAAAATTTAAATGTATAATATATACAATATATTATTATAGCATATTATATTGAACAACTGTAATATAAAGTTAAGCGAAACGTTGACAGAAACTTAACATTTTCATTTATACTGGTTCAGGTTCCAAAAGAATATAAGTTTTATCAATAAATTATAAACGAAAGTAACGATTCAGTTGTATATGATAATTATACATATAGTAAAAGCTCATTTATTAGGAATCTATTCTGTATTTGGGATTTACAAAATCTAGGTTCATAAAGTTATAATAATATATTAAGATGGTTTCCACGGAACTTTAATATTACGTCATAAGTTTTTGAATCTGCTATTTGCTGAAATATTATGTATTCGCCCGTTAATATGAAAATTCTAAATTCGATTTCGTGCCTGCCTATTTAATAGGCAAATCTAAATAAAGGTCGGTAAACTTTTGCAAGCTATAATTCGTAGAATTATATTTTAGTTATTTAAAGTTCCAGGTGTCAAACTATCACCAGTGTGGTAGCTAAATATTTCAGCATTTCGTTAAAATATACATTTATTCCTCCAGAATTCCCAATGGCTTTAAGTTGATTTCCAATTTATTCTCGAGCTTCTCTCGTTTTTACCTATTGTCAATGTGTCTGTCTAGGCTAATTATTCCCTTTTGTCCTAGGTAACCAACATCAACAAAGTAATTTTATATTAATTTATTGTTTTTATAATGTCGATGTTCATCCTATCGACGTGACTAAGTTGAAATATATTTTATTTTCAAAAATACTAATAGAGATATTAATTTACCATATTTTGAGGACTAAAAATATTTGAAAAAGAAGCTTTTACTCCTTCAGAACATATTACTTATTATTCCCTGGAATAGGAAGGAAGTCTGGGGGTATGGAATGCCCTTCAGTATTTCCCTGTAGGGTGCAAAGATTTTACTTTTTAAGTAGACAATTATCCGTCATAATCAGCGTATTTCTAATGAACACTATTAATGAGGTACTCAGGGGTATTCCATATACCCAAACTCCCACGATTTCAAAAAGCTAAAATTTGTATGTATATTCAGTTATTGATTTGATTGCACAGGAGTCATTCATTCTTTAAAAATACATTACTCACCGGGGGACTGAAAGTATGGAATGTTCTCCAATATTCCACAATTTCAAGTATGAAAGTTTAAATTTTTCAGTTTATGGTATCAAGTTGACGATAGTCGATCGTGATATGGATATTTATATTAAGCATAATTAAGAGTGAAGGTTTGTGTGCATATTCACATTAAAAAATTAAAACCCATTACCGACCGGGGTGTAATTTAGATTCCACTGATTGTATGGAAATCCTATCGAGTGTAAAGATTAAAATTTTACTCTAAATATTAATTTACAATGAAAAATTTCTTATTGTTACGAATTGATACTTTTTTAAGAGCACGTTCGAAATATATCCGTGCTGGGAATGACATAATATGTCATTTTATCGCCTATGTCATTTATATGATAAATTTGTATTTTAATCGAATTAAATTAGAAATTCGTGTGTTGCATTGTAATAATTGTTGTTGTTTTGCTATTATAAAGCGTGCAATACACTGCACGTATCTTCTACGATACAAAATGAAGTATGCTTAATACTTAAATAACATCTACGTTGCAAATTTGGTGGAAAATCTTGTCAATTTATGACCTTTAGTTAAGATAAACTGATTCCAACATTATCAAGAAAATTCAATTTTGCAGATTTAGTTTCCTTCTAGTTGTATTATTTTGTATTTCTTATTTCTTTTAGCAAATTTTGATTTATCCTCTGTAGGTTAAAATTTTACAATGGTTTATATTTTCAATGTTCGTAATCATATCTTATATCAATTTAAAGTTTTGGTCATAAATTTAAAAGTATTACTTTTTTAGCGTCCAATATATGCAAGTAATAAATTCAATGTATAATACAACATTAAACCTTTTTAGAAATACATGTTTTACATGCTGGAAAAGTATTATCCAAAATTCAAGGCATAGCGTTGCACAAATATTTTTATCTGGAATACCTATCTACTATGTAAACAGCGTTGGTAACACATTTTAATGAATTCCCTAGTTTGATTAGGTAAACCAAACATTCCACATTTTCTAATTTAATCCTTTACATATTTGCAAATAAAGTAAAATTTCATAAAATTTGCATTTAAACGATCAAACAGAAAAACTTGAAACGCAGTAAGTTTACAATGTATCTTATATAAATTATATGTGTATTTTAAAATTACTAAAACATAACTAAATACTAACTCATTAGAACTAAAATACATCAAGTTTCACAAATAACATACATGGAGAGTATCATTTAATTAACAAAATGCACTTAGGGAACATATCTTGTTAATATTACAGACAATTAAATGCTTATGTATGTTTAAAAGAATTTTTATTAGCATTATTCTTATATAACGTTTAATCTCGCGTGGATTTAAATTTTCTCTCTATGGTATAGCAAAACTTCAATATTGGGATAATATATCGAATAATATCAAATTAAAATAATGTTAGCTTAGAGAATCAAAAGAATAGTAATATAGTTTCGAATTACCTGAACTAAATTAGCTAGGTATATAAAAACAGCTGAAATTTTTACAATAAAAACATCCTTAGATAAATAAATTATTTATGAAGAGCTACAAAAATAATAAAAACTAAAATTTTGACTAGGTTATTTGCACATTATGTAAATATAATGACTAACATGGCATCTTTATAACTTGACATTATAATGGACGACGCATTCAACGAAGTGTGCTGCCAACAATTTTGGTTCTTATTATATTTGGCGAACAATAAAAGTTTTTAATATTGGAATATTGCTACAATAGAAAAACAAAAACCAAAATCATATTTGTAAAGTGGGTACATGAAAACTTTAAATAATAATTAAAACAAAACGAAAAAGTTTTGGGTAGAAGAACTTTTTTATTGTTTGTAACAAAAATTTTATTTATAAACTTGCAATAGTCTACTAATTAAAATGTTTCGTTAAAATTTCTAAACAGTAAAAAAATTCTATATAGCAACAAAAATTTAATTAAGAAAGTTGCGGAAGTTTTCAAAAGTTCAATAGAATCTGATTGTGCATACGAGGTGTTGGCGGTTACTTTCTAAAAGCACAAAATAAAAAGTCTACCATCATCTCAAAATAATTAATTAGTTATATTAATTTATCAAATTAAATTTTTTTAAATAATCATCATATTATTGTTCGTTCTAAGAGATTGTATATGATATATTGTCATGTTTCATTTTGCATAAGCATTTTAAGTTGTAAATAATATTTTAAAAACAGAAATTAATTTGAAAACATTCAAGTAGATAATTTGTTTTAAGCATGTGAGATTTTTCTTTTAACTGAACATCCGTGGTGATGAATAATTCGGTTTCATTTTGTTTAGATTAAATGATTGTTCAAAGTTGAAAAGCACAGCTAAGGAAATTTTGAGTTCAGTTTTCAATTATTATGAGTATAAAAGATATTTTTGGTCCAAGATCTTTGAATAAAAAGACAAATGCCAATAATCATCAATGAAGTCGATGAGAATTCAATCAATTATTAATTTGTGTATAAAAATAAAAGTGTAATAAAATCAACCAATGCGTAGTGCGACGAATTTGCATTCCCACCAAAATTAAGTGGGAGAATAAAAGTTTTCAAAATTACAAAAATCAAGGAGAGTGAAAAATTGGTGAAATAATTCATTCTGGGTAAAACCGTCAACTCGTCAAGTTCGAAAATTTTAAAGCCCAGAGTCAAAAGTTTAAATAATTTGAATTTTAATTGTAATTAACAAATACAATTAAAAGATTTAACTTACCTGAAGATTACAAATTCAGAGTTAAAGTGCTTGTGCCAATACTTTTCAACAAAAAGAAAAACCACAATTATTCACGACCAAAGATAATCGTCAGCAATAGCAGGAACGAGTAAGGCAGCGTATGAACGCCAGATTCTCACAAAAGGGGAAATGGTAAATGGAAACAACAAACAAATGAAAACTTCTAATTATGGGTGAGAACAATTTAAGTGCACGAACGATTAATTTTTCGTAAAATTTGAAACCACGATAAAATTGATTTATAAAATTTGTATTAATTGCCATCAAAATTGCAACTTTGTCTAGGTGGTTGAAAGAATTACTAAAATTTAAATAAGACCAAAATTGCAATAAGACGGAATTGATTTATTGGTAAATCGATGTTAACGGATGATGATCAAAAACATCAAAATTTGAAATTTAAATGCTACATAAAATTTATTTAGCTGTATAATTGTAAGATAAAATTTTGCTTAACTTTTCGATAAAATTATAAATTTTTAAAATTGACAAATTATTGCTTTTAATTATTCAACATCGCAAGTAATTAAGTTAAGATTCTCATGCTAAAAACAAAAGGGGATGTATGTTCCGAAAATAAGGTAAATAATTAGGTTTTCTTGAATTTAAACCATTTTACACATTTGGACATCGCAATATAAATGAAAATTTTTAAGATAAAATCGTTTTCGTACAGGTTTTCGAACTCGAATCTATCGACTTAAATTTTATTTAAGGAACCGTTTAGATTTTTACCAGCGTCACCTTCCATGATTAGTAACCAGCATTTGAGTTTCGATTTAACCACTACTTGAAATAATTTTTAATAATAATTTTGAACATAACAATTCCATCCGATTTTAGTATTATTTATATAAACGATGTTTTGATAAGCTAGGTATGTTAGTTGTCTTTGTACGAATTTAGATCTCTCTCAGTTGGTTCACTACGGATTTGTGCCTTTACGTTGTCTCACCTTGTACGAGCCCGTACGACTACGAAACAGTTAGGTATTACATGTCTAATCATCAATCAAACCAAACTAATATAGAAATATCACACGCCCGTTACTTAAAGAGTGATTTCCTAAATTATTGTTGAAAAACCTGAAAAATTAGAATCTTAACTAGCACACGACCAAGTTTTGACCTGGATACTAATTCGTCAATAAAATACTATAATTATACTGTAAACCATCCGAAAGAAAACAATTGAAACACTAATCCCTAAAAAAATAAGGATGTAACCATCATAAGGTAAAAAAATTTTGTTGTTTGATTTAAGTTAGGTTTAACGAATTTTAAAGTTCTAACAACGAATCAGGTAAACCAAGATAAATTCGTAAATCTTCACAATGATGCATAAAAAATACAAAATTCATTGAAATTTAGTTCAGCTGAGCTGAGCTTAATCTTATTGTACAACTGAACCTTGAAGTCTACCAAATGACAGATAGCTGTTTAAATATTTTAATATTTCCTTTTGTGTAGAGCAAAATCTACAACTTTTTGTTTAAACATGACAAATCAGTTGTAAATTTGTGCAATTTTGAACGGCTCTGCTGTGGAGTTAGTTGTGGTGATAACATAATTTAATTAATTGTTAATTGCTTGTGTATGATACAAAAACGGCAAAACCATCGTTAAACTTGAACTAACATGAGATACGACATCTTGATATTATTCATATTTTCAAACGCAGCTGTGACAAAAGCCAATTATTCGTCTGTTATTATATTTTTAAATTTATTATTAAAAATACAAAGTGGTTTACAATATTTTTATATTGTCGTAGAATAAAATTATTGCATAATAAAACATGCACACGCAGGTCATGACATTTCTTAATAAAAGTCAGAGTGGCTGTATCAACTAAACAGATGATAAAGCTTCATTAAAATAAAGCGAGGAAATTTTTTAATTTATCTCTGAACAAATAAAAATAAATGCTTGAATAATTTCAAATTTTCAGAGAATATAAGATTCATGCTTGTCAGGCTTCTGTCGTTTTGTGTTTATTCGAGTCTGAGACACGAGGTTTAAGTATTTATAATGTAAAATGTATTTGAAATGCACAATGACGTTGCATAACACCATTCAGCTTGCTTTTACAGACATTAGTGCACGTTTTGGTACTTCAATATTTGAGCGGAAAAAATTTGGAATAACACGTGCACTCTACATTTCGAGTGACAAAATGTCTAATTTAATATGCTTAGAGGTTTTGGGGGGATTAGTAACTGATGCAATATGGCACAGTAGCACACTCGAGTTTTATTATTGGTTCGAGATAAAGCGTTGTAGGCACAAGACTTTAATGCAAGGTGTTATCTCTAAGGGAAGTTTAAAGCTCCTTCCAAGTGGAAGTGAAGGTGATGTGGTTATAATAGAGCGTCTAATCTAATCATGATTACTGACAATAAACTAAGATGTGTACTCAGGATTACGGAGGCCTTTGTTGTAAAGCTGCATTTGTTATATTTAAAGCTAAATTTTTTGTCAGGTTACTTCCAGTCACACTGGTGAAACTTTTGTTTGGCTTAAAGCACTTCTATCTGCCGAAATAAAATAAAGGCATGTTTTAATGTGATAGAAACATGTAGGAAGCTTCCTACCACTAAATAAGTAAGCTTTTCTATTTCCCCTCGACCTTATACTTCGTAAGCTCCCGAAAGCACAATAATGAGAAAGAGCGAAGGTAATTATTTAAAAATTTAATAGTATAAAAATTCCTTCTGTAAAGGTTTCCTTTGAGTAGTCATTAAATGTATTGTTAAAAATTTTCATTATGTGAAGAGATACTGCTAACTTCCATTTTTAAACATTGTGCCTTTTTTCAAAGAGCATGCATTTTATAAGAACCAAGCTAAGGTATAAGGTAAGAACACACTTTTAAAGCGTTTGATTTACCTTAAAAGTTTTTAAGAAGCTTCTAAAATTTAATATATTTTTTAAAAACAGCAGATGTTACAGAGCAAGATGTAGTTGTTTTCTTATTAAATAAATACAATGAAGATGAAGTGTACTTAAAAAAAAACTTAGAATTTCTTTTATATCTGGAAAATATTAAAAATAATTACAATGTAATAAAAGCGATATAATGTACTATCTTAAATAACTGACATAATAAGTTTAGCAGTAGTATTTTTGAAAACCTGTATTAAACTCAAATAGATTAATTAATTCCGGTAGAGCTAATTTTTTTGCATATTGTACGGGTCTAACAGAAATCTTATGCGATATCTTTTTAAAGTAAGTACATTAAATTTGCTACTATTTGAGATCAAACAAAGTTTTCTAGCTCTAGTAGTTTCAGAATTACAGATCTTTAAAACTAAACAAAATTTCATAAAATTAAGAAATTTGAAAGCTGGCCACTGTTGTTTAAGATTTTTAAATAGTCGATCCATCAATTGAATTGATCATTGTCTTCATTTTCACCCAGCATTTTGATGGGGTAAGGAACATCTTCCTCCTCCGAGTCAATGTCCAGGATTCGTGGCGGTGTAATTTCGCAGGGCTACCCATTGCAAAGTTTGCAAATGGTTATGAACTTAAGTCCTGATTTTCGGTACTTACATGCTTTGGTGCAGCTTTTTTTGCAAATCTGGAGATGGGTGCTTCCTGGCTTTTAAGAAGCAAAAACTTCACTTGAGTAGATCCTCGGCTATGCATAGCCACGCCTAAACCTGGTGGTATGTCCGAAGTTGAAGGTAATTGAGCTAGATTGCATTTCGTCTTTGTGACAGCTTTTACGAAAGATTGGTATCAAAGCTCATGGAGGGTTTGTATTGCTGGGTGGTCTCCATACAATCGAACCAGGAAATGTGTTCCAAAATCTTCCATTTCAACTAATGTTGGTTCAGGATCCAGGAAATATGTTGCCTTTGTATTCAGACCAGCGAATAGACAAGGTTGGGGGAACAGGAGGATGCTGGTAAAGCTGTGGCGAAACTATCCGAAACCTCACCAACTATGAAGACATGAAGGTGCAAATGAATTAGAAAATCGATTCGTGAATGTGACTTCCGTCCGAAAAAGATCTGAGTAACTCTGGAGTCGCGTCTAAAGAAGTTCTACTTCAAAAATATTATTTTAAAGAGGTTTACTCCGAAGGATTTAAATGTAGACAAAATTGAGCCTTCCAACTTCTGTCACCAATTATTTTAGAGCGTGAACGGTTCCAGAGGACCGTATTGGTATATAAAAACAACAGATTGCTGCTCTAAAAGTGTAATTTTAACATTTAGTATATTATTAACAATAAAAGAGTTTAAGGCACTTTTGTAGATTTGAATTTATCGAAGTGACGTTAAAATAAAACTAAATTGTTAGCCGAGTATAACAATAAGCAAGTAAACCGTTCAAGATTGTTGACAAAGATGCGAAAAGCGAACCATAAAAATCCACTGAAGCTTTAAATGCTAAATTTTAGTGCCGACTTTCATGTTGATATTTGAGTTTTTATAGAATTGTCACTTTTAAATAAAATTTTATCTTATAAATTAACGACACGTAAATCGGAAAAAAATCGTTAATCATCCTTTTTTTATCAAAACAATTTTTTGTAGTATACATTAAATTTAATGGTTTTATCGTTTAAGCTTTAAATTTTTAAAATGCTGAAACATTTTAAAAAGGGAATTTAGTTCGATATAAACCAAATCCCTGTTGGTATTTATATTGTCGAAGTTATACGTAGATATGGTGATGTGCTGTCAGCATTTCCATTAGCTTTACCGACATGCAAAATGTTTGGCACAGATTTAGCTCAATTTTAGTTTAATGATAGGTACAACAAACTTTTCCGAAGACATTAAAGACTTAAATAACACGGATACTACCTACATTCTCCTAAAACGTAATTTACTACGGTGGCAACATTTTCGACTAAATTCAAATTGAAAATGAAATTATTCCGAAAATTGAATGGATCGGCCAAATTGAATAATATGTTATTTCTCCATGATATTTTTGATGCACCGTTTTAGTAAGGACGAGTTGACACATGCTACTAAATTACATTAAGTTTATAATTCCAGTGTGCATTCACATTGTGTATCTACTTTCGGTTCAATTCACGTGTACGATTGCCAACTCAGCTTTGACACTTTTTGAGGAGGGTAAGTTGTAATCGCATAATTTCGAACTAGGCTAAACATAAATTGCATAATAACTTTGCATCAGATTTTACGATTGATAAATTTTGAATCGCTAAATTATCACAAGAATAGGTGAAGTGAATAATAAAATAAATACAGGATATAATATATTACGAGGATGTTCAATTTTATATTATATTGCACCGCCACCAAAGCGTACGACTGACGAGATTATGTAATTTTGAAAAATCATTGCTGACAAAGCCACACCAGATTTTTTCTAATTTAAACAAATATACAGAAACCCAAACCGACCGGGATTTTTAAACAGGAGAGCGTTGTTCCTCGTATTTCCTCCAAAATCTACGTATCTTCCCCTATGTGCATTCTTTTACTATACAATATATTGTCGAGGTTTTTAAATGAAATTTAAAATGTTAGAAAAACCATAATAGTATGAATATTTCGCTGTCCGGACTATTTATAATATATCAAATGAACATTGTTGTTCGTTGTAATTTTCCACTAAACCCCAAGCCTAAAATGGTAGCAATTTATATTTGATATTGGAAAAATGCACAATCTATTTATTTCAACATAGTTTTCATGCTTACGTGAACTTCTTTTCTATTAACTTGCAATAATTTGAATGCTTAAACTTCTAAACGATTTCAATATCTATACGCTGCTATATTCAATCCCCTCAATAAGTTTCTGGTTTATTTTCATGGAATAGCGGTAATAAAAAGTAAATAACCAAGTGCATTAGTATTTTTGTTCTGCATATTCAAAATAGAGCCATTGTTTATCTGAAGTTGCTTATTGTAATTTCCATTTATTTAAGCTGAATTTTACAATAGATATTTTACAATATATTAAATGGTAAATAAATCTCGAACGTGATTTAGTCTTCCGATAGCTGAATATAACATGAAGGCTTATTAAGTTGGTCATCTTCAAAGCTGAGCTGGTATTGCATATGTTTGAAAGCTTTGATATTTGAAATATACTCCAGTTATATTTTACATGCAGAACAAAATACGATTTAGAATATGAATCGCAATTTATATATTTTATTAAAATGTTTTGCTGTAATTACTAACTTTAGTAACTTTGGTGCTAAGAATACAACACCCTAATCATGTCATTACATTAATTAAATAATTAATTTATATAATAAAATAATTCAAAAGGTTCGTGGCACAGTATTTTATTTACGAGTTATTGCATGTATCGAACGGATCGATAATATTAGTTCCGTAAACTAAAACTTGAGCAAGGACGGACAGCGTACGGGGTAGTCAACCTCCCATGTTTTGAAATAAATTTTTGAACTATCTAATTTTTTTCTGTTGTACTGTGGTGAACCGTTGCAGTTGTAATTTCCGAACAGTTTCATATTGTTCAAATTCCAATGCAATTGGTAGTTTTGCAGTTATTTGTATTTTACTGCCTTTTCGACATATTCCAATATATTTTTATTTCTATACAAACACGTGGAATATAGCACAAATTAATTAAAAAATTATATTTCAGTTGGTATTTGTTTATAGGTCAAAAAATTTTTAAAAATATGGGTGGGAAAATACTTATGGAAGGTAAGTGTAACTATTTGGTTTAACGTCTGACTTCAGTTATACAAATTTTTATTGTAGAAAGGACGATTGAGGTCAAAAATTACTTACTATAATAGGCACTTTGAACAATATATTTTAAGCGACAATTAACAAAGTGTAGCTAGTGGCTATTACTGTAAGTAAACGTAACTTATATTAATTTACTATGTTTAGTTTATTGCAAAATGGGTAACTATATACAATTTTTAATGGGGTGCGTTTGAAGTTTCCTACTGACTTTAAAGTTTAGATAAATGATAACCGGCCGGGTCACGTACTGTATGGAAAATTTGTCACAAACCGATATCTTTAATTTGGTGTTTAATTTGAAAGATTTATTAGTGTAGTATTTTATTTTCAGTGGGCAGCGCCGCGCCCCATCGCTCTGCGCGTACCTGTTGCCACTGGTTTTTCAGTCAACCATTGTTTTTAATCAAATTTATTGCACGCGAAACAAAACAATATTGTTTAAATTTCAGTTAACCAATTTAACTTCTGAGCCATTAAAATTTAAGCGTTCATCAGGTTTGAGGTAAATTTATAATCTCCAGTTATATCACAGTACCCTGTTTATTCTAAGTCTACGGTGGGTGTTGGTATGGGAAGAGCTAGGAAGCGCCACCCTCCTAAAATAAATCAGTATTAATTTTAAATACATTAACTAAATCAATATAATATTATATAAATATTATAACTACATATCAATTATTTGCTAACTCTTTTAGTTTATGGTGTAAAATGGACGTTTGTCTGTCATGATTAATTATTGTTCCATAGACTTCCTGCTGAAATTAAAACATAAATGTAAAAACTTTAATTGAAATTCTTATAACATAGAATGCTCCATACAATTATTTTGGTGTTAGATGATATTTCAGACTCCTCAAACCGCTCTGTCACGCAAATTGAAAATTTAAGTGTTTTTTCTATAGTGTACCTCATTATTTAGGAATATTTTACCTTTTTCAGAACAAATACATCTATACTTGGCATCAGTGCGAATTGAATTTTTATTCCATCATTTTTATTCTTGGTGTTATAAAAATGCGACGAGTATGAAAAATGAAGCAAGGAGAAGCAAAATTTTAATTCTTGCACCCTAAATAGACTTCCGTACAATTACTGGCGTACTGGGAGAGAAGTCTATACCCTCAGACCCCTCAGTGCGTACTGAAACAACATCCAGATAAAAGTTTCCTGTTTAAGAAAATCTACAATACATATGTTAGAACTTTCGGTTTTGGAAACTTGGGGGGCTACAGAATACCCTCCAGTATTCATGAATTCCTTCACAACATGAATTATATAAAAAGCTTTTTAGGGCCCTAAAATGAAAAATGCTGTTCATTCCTATCTCTCTGATTTGCTATTCATTTTCATCGAATTTTAGTAAGGCAAAAAAGCAGATACGGCGCAATTGTAAATTAAGAATGCTGCCTTCCAAAGAATTTCGTGAGTACTCCAAATTATTTCAATGAACGAAAAATTCCATACTCAACCTCGCTGTTGAGGTTCCAGATAGAAGGGAAAAAAGGCTGATATCCCACAAAAAATAATTACTTATTTTTTATACCCGTTGATATATAAACAGCTGAAAAAGAAACCACTTCACTAGATACTCCTTAGTTAAAATTTCTACCTAAGAGACTATAGAACTTGAATCCACGTTTTCAATTGATGTTCTCCAGTCTTAATTTCTTTTGACATTTTAAAATTCGATTTCTTTTTACATTTTCTGTTTTTATATCAAATCGAACGTAAAACTATGCGTAACCACTTCCAATTTTACAAAGATGGAATTTAAATCTTCAATTTGAGCTTTTTATATTATTTTGCTTATTAGTTTAACGTTCAACATTTGTGTCGTTTCATATTCTGGAATTTAAGTGTAATGTCAATCTTTTTAATATTTTGAGAAACTGAAGCATTAACCACCAAGTCACTTAAACTTGCAAGGGTGCAATTTAAGATTTGAAGTGAAATGTACGATTTGAAAGATGAGAAGACTCAAGGGATAATTAGACAGGCTAGAAATATTAGAGATATTGTGTTACCGTTTTATTGAAAGGAAATTATTACTCCAACTGGTTTAACATTCTGTGCAATGTTCAAGTAAAAGAAGTAAAACAAATCCGAGCATGCTTGAATTTTGAAAACTTTTCTAAACAATATTTAACTGAATAGGGTAAGCATTTTATGTAGGTATACAATTTTTAATGAAGGTAGAGCAGACTGAAAAATATGGTTAATGCACAATACGTCATTGCAACGTGATTCTGTCGCAAAGGACTCTTGGAATGTCATAATTTCGAATTTGCTTCTCGTGTCAACGCGGTTTGGAAACGGTAAAGATGGGATTGATAATTTATCGTCAATATTTCAATGTGTTTACAATATTACATTCCTAAAATAAATTGCTGACATCGATAGGGTTTATGCAATATAATACAAGTTCGTTCAAGTATTATAAAGCATTAATTGAGCTTTGTTTCGTAATATGTGCCAGCATGAAGTTAATACGGTTTCACATTAATATAATCAATATGGGCAACTTTTTAAACGATACCGACCATTGAAAGTACCATTTTTGAAATTCACTTTCAGTTTATTTTTAAAACATCTAAAAAATTGTTTTTTTATGTTGGCGATGTTTTAGTATTACGAAAGACATTTTTAAGACGTTTTTCATTTTTTTAAAGAAAATAAATCATCGCCTTTGCTTTTTGATATAACAATTACGTCATATATAATTTAGACTCTGCCATAAAATTGCATCAAAATTTAAATGAATGAGTTTGTGAGCACCCTCAGCTGGAAAGCTTCATACAAATAGTGAGGCATTAATTTCAATTTCTGTTTAAAACAGTTCAGATTTCCCTAGACATACTTTGTATGGAATAACATTAAAGAAACATTTTTTACATCAAAAATGCTTGACTTGGAGTGGAATATATGTTACGAATACTGAAATAATCCTTTTGAATACGTGCTTTCTTTACTTTTCCGTTTATTTTATTCATTATAAGATCTAACGTAAAGTACTGAGCTCATATAAAAAACCGTCATTGTTGGTTTCATAAGCTATTACTCCTTTTCCATCTTTTGAAAATTACCTAAAAGCTCTAAATAATTTTAACTTTTGTTTGCAAAACATTGAAGGTAAATGAGATTATTAAAGCGGTTCATCCTAAACAATTATACAATTTATTTAACTAACATTTAGCAAACAGAACTATTATTATTTATTTATTAGAAAGTTTGTGCTTAATAAAAGTTCGTACGTTCCCTCCATAATGTGATTACAGTTAAAGCTTTAAACTTGCTTTTGAATCAAGTCAAACTTCAAAAGCGTTGTTACTTTTCGAATTAACGAATAAGCGAAATCTTGTTAAGAAAGGGCTAGTTAGATCTAAACCAAAATTTACTTAAAAAAAAACATTGCATTGACTGCATTATTGCATTAAAGTAATGAATCAGCTTCTTTAAAACCCAAAATGTAAATTTTAAAGCACAAAAAAATTCTAATCTGTTAAAGCAGTGCGGCATGCAGTTGAAATGTAAAACGAACGTAAAAAAGGACCTACGAAGTTAAACATCATTGAATTATTCAATTTGTTTTCTTGTAATTTTTTGTATCTTGCCTCGACAACGAGATACACGTAGTTCACCTTAGTTTAGAATCTCACCCTGCAAAATGTATTCGGGGTAAGAATGCACTGCATGGGATCTCGAAAACGACAAGAGGTAGAGTTTTATTAAATTGGAGGAGTTGTTCGCCTTTTTACACACTAGCAAATAGCATATTTTCAATATTGCCATGTTCCAATTTATATACAAAGGAAATATGGAAAAATTTGTAACTATTGGAAAAATTTGTTTAATTAAAATTATGAAGGAATAAGTAAAATTGAGCAGATATTTAAAATCGTAACACAAATATTATTCCAAATTTTTTTACAAGCCAAAGTTTTAATAGAACAAAATATTGAAATTACAATGCAGCTGTCGGTAACGGGAAAATGCTGGGCTTGATGCAATTCACATGCATAAAAAAATTTAATGAACAGTTCTATAAATATAATGAACAAATAGAACATTTAATAGTATCAAAATTTAATTTTGTTAAATTTAAATAACTCCAATAAATTTTTTATCGGATTAATTTCGTAAATAAATTTAAGATTTTATAAAAAAGTACACCAAAGTTATTTATTTTTTATTTTTCAAAGTTTCATTTTTTGTTTCATATTTTTTCTGTATTTATTCATTAATTAGTTTTAGTTTTGTTGTTACTAAAACGATTAATTTTTTAAATTTCTATTTAATACGCAATTTAGCCTTCTACTAATTTTAATTATAATTATTTTAGCCTAAATCTATTTCCTTAGAATATTTTTTATGCAATGTAATCTACAAATTTAATACCCTACCTTTGTTATCCTCTGCTCTCTTTCTACCAACATTAATTAGAATTTTTTTATTATTAATTAATTTTCTTACATCTTTCATGTCAATAAATTTATTACAATATTCAAATTAAGCTATAGGTACTTAATCTTAATACAATTTTACTTCGTGAAAGTCTCTGGGTAAGTGGTTTCAAATATCACAACGCAGACACTGGGTATATAAATTTCCAAACCAACATGATTGCGATAGAAATTATAAAAGTAGAATTTTGTTTTGAAAAACTATTTATAAATAATCAGTTCAAATATTTCTATACGTATTTGGTATTTAAAATTTTATTTGATAGGACATTAATCAGCCAGTATATATTGGCTTGAATAAACTAAGACTTTCGAACGTTTAATTTAATAAAATTTATAGTAATCTCAATTGTAATTGATTAACATTAGAAAAAATTAATAAAAGTAAAAAGTAATGGTTTACTGAAAAATAAAAGAAAAATATAATAAAGAAGAATGAAGTGATTGATCGTGAAAATAATGAAGGAATTAATTTGGGAAGCTAAAAGTTAGTTTGAAAATTCAAGTAATTCATTTAAAAATGATAAAAAAGTAAGAAGTTTGTTGTTTAAGACTTTTCCTAAAGTAGAGCTACTCTCTATTTGTCAGGCCACGACTGAGGCGTTTAGTGCTGTTGTCGGGATCAGTCTTTGCATACTGAAGCTCATATTTCCATTTTGCAGTGAGGTGATCTGGAACTTGTTGAATTTTTCTTTTAAAACCAGAGGGGTGCCATCTATCCGGAAGGGTTAAGCGACAGTTGATCCGCAACAATTGGTTTATTCCAGTTTCTGACAGTGCGATTGAGCAGGTATGCTCAAAATAAGCAAGTAAAACATAACCATGGAATAAATTATCATTGGATAATTCGCCGGTGAATCAATTGTACGTGGATCAATATTAGTGTTACGATCTGGAGGGCATCGCGTGTGAGACCACTTTTCAACATTTTTATAGCCTCTGAGCTTTCTCATCTTTTTCTTATTAGTATTTTGTTACCATTTGCAAAAGTAGTGGAGTTCTTTATTAGGTGTGTTTTATGTAAGCACTTGGTACTCCACCAGATCTTGTCACCTGGCCAATCTGAGCCGAAGATGGTTATACCTTTCTGACCGTCCTCTCACGGAAGGCAATGGCAAACCACCTAGAAAGCAGCTTCTCAATCATTGAGAGAGCGGTCACTATGTCCTTATCAGGCAAAAAGGACCGAGAAAGATGTGTAAATTTGGTACTCCACCAAGTTTTGTTGCCAGCCCAGTTGTCTTGTTTTAGGCCCCACCATATCACCGCGACCTATTTGTTACCTCTGTTACCTCTGGTGACATGACAATGCTGCTGAAGGACCCACAACAGATCGAAATCACAGAACAGTATCACAAACACACTTCAATTGCCTTGCGTGCACATAAAGTCGATTCGTGGTAATACAACACTTCACTTCCAACAACTTCTTTCGGAAATTTGGTCACGGCGTGAATCTCCATAAAAAAAGGCAATGTGACGTGATTTTGGTAGTGAAAGGCAATTCCTAATCAATGATGGAATCTTAATGTTAATAATCACTGATCACGAAATTTATTAAAAATTGCGCTCCTTAAGTGCACTCTTTTGCTAACGATTCTACCAAGAACTGCATCCGTACCCCCTGCTTTTGTAAACCCCGAAACGTATCGTACGCACGCTCACCCTGCTTATCGTGGTATAGGCATTCTAAGCGACCGATAGAAGGCTCAACTCTTTTATTAGTAATAAAATTGTTACAATGTGGACTGTAAACTTTAGGTATTCTATTACATGCTGAGATTTCTTGACGAGTACAAAACTGTATTAACCTTGTCATGCAAAGTAGTTAATCGCCAGTTCTACGATTATATTATAGTATATTTATCTAATTAAAATTTTGAAATAATTTTTTGGATTTTTGAATAGCCAACTCGGCTTCATCTCGCGTATATAGAACTTGCTTGCCAAAATGGATTTGATTGGAGATTGAAAAAGCAATGTACTACTAAGGTTCGATAGGAAAATCTTATCTCATATTTAAATTGAATATTATATTATTTAAACGCAGCAATATTCAACCCAGTTTTGTTCCAATATGAGTTTATTAATGTTTATTAGTTATAATATTGATTATCTACATAAATTCTACTTGGGTGATATTTTTAGAAGCAAAAATTTAGTCTATTAATCCATAGAGGACTAGGTCCCGTTCATAATCAATATCTTGAAACCTAAATGATATCAAAAATCGGAATATAGATTTGGGATTTTCAGGAGAAAGTGTATGAAATAATATAAAAGAAAAATTAACAATTCTTCCCATTAAACCAACTGTGTATATCTTACTGGTTTGGAGATCCTCGTCGAGGAATTGCTATCCTGGCCACACTGTAATAAAGCTTTAAATAACCGGATATTTAAAACGTCAATTTTTCATCAATCGGTTTTTTGTTGAGTTTTTATTATAACGCTGCGTAGGCATTGTAAATTTAAATTTTTTTATTTCGTATACATTTTTTGTAGTAGAAACTTTTTATGTCTGCTACATAAACCACATTTCTGTTTAAAATTGTTTTTCCAAATTAGTTGCTTCCATCATAGCAGATTTACATTTTTTTTTATTCTAAACGAATCGTTTGTTTTCACAGAATATTTTTTATAAAAAACTTAATTTGTTATAATTTATTAAGGTAGAAGAGTAAATATTAAAAAACGCATTGCAACGCATGGATAAGCTTGAACAAACAATTTTTGTATTTGTTGAATCCATTTCACTACTGTTCCGTATAAATATGCATGACAATAATGCTCGAGGTGAATTTTAATAAAAAAATTCTTTTGTTGCATTCATACAGATCATAGCAACTTGTGACAATCTAAACACGGAAGCTGTATAATGATGATGAGCTCGTCTGTTATTTCTACACCCAGCGAAATTAAAACGTCATCTTTCGTTCAAATAATTAAAAGCAAACACGCTTCTATAGTTTTTCCATAATGGCTTTTAATTACGTATTTCCAATACGACAAATTCCATATCGAAATTTTTGTTTGACGTCATCAAATCACATAAATCATACATGGCGAACGTTTGATTAATTTACGTTAGTTTATTATGAATTTTAATGAAATTATATCTTATTTTGTATAAGGGAAATTATTAATAACTACCCGCATTTTAAAATATTAGTCGAGTCGTGTAGTGTAAGCATAATTAACTATCTAAATTAATTTTAACAAAATATATTCTTGCAGATCGGATTAAATTGAATGACTTTAGAAATCCATATTTGTCCTGTTTGATGTTCTGGCAGCTTAGCTCGACGAGATAATTCAAACTACTGCATTAAATTGACGCAAATACGTGAAAATTGTAATTCGAAACTTTTTTCATCAGAGTACCCAATCAACTGGCTTCCTGTAAACTGTAGAGTGCAAAAAATTTTATACATTTTTCGTGTTCGATTAGTTAAGGATAAAGTGCGAATATGTATACCAATGTCTAGTTCGATTAATTTGGTGGCTGTCATTATGACGAACAAAAAAGCCTAACGATCCCCATTAATTTATAATACAGTACATACCTATGTAATGAAAATTAATCTTTATATGAGGTACAAATTTAAAAATGTAGCTATTTACTTTAACAAATTGTAGGGCCTAAATGTAATACCAATTCTATTCCGTACTGACTATGAAATGAAATATCTCTTTGCCGAGCAACACCTGATGCTCAACAAATTACCATAATTACGGAATTCTAATGTACATATTTCAGAGATACACGATAATGGTCCTAATATATAAAAATACAATTTTAATCACAAGAACCCTGGCTCTTAGATCAAACAAATGTTAATTAAATATAAACAATGAGAAGAAATTTGGAGAATTCATTTAAATAATTGTGACCTACCTTGCCAATAAAGCATAGCAAAACACACAGAAATTAGAGAAAGGTCGTGAATACAACCACATTTAATTAAAACAGAAAGAAAATTACTTTTCGTACTCATTTCTTTCCCTATTTGTAATTAGTTTATTTTACACAGGATGCTCTTCGCCAAACGTAAAATAACATTTAACGGATAATATCAATAATAACAATATACATTTTCAGTAACAACCAGTTGTCAAAAGAGTAATTTTTCGGCTGGATGAAACGATCTTTCCATCCTTTGTAGCATTACAACCCTCAGGTTGATTTAACCCAAGTTAGGTTCTTCCTTCCTTAGTTCATTATTTCATCCTAACAAAATTTTTGAGAAAAGTATCTTTTATTCATGTATTTCCTTAATTACCTTTTTAATGATACACCTATGGAGTCTTGAGGTGGGAGTGTTCTCTAAGAGATATCACAGCTTTTTGAACGTGACGAAAAGACAAGTGCTCGTGGTTCCTGAATATCCTGAATATTAGTTCAAAGTAAGGATAACTTTGTTATTTGATATGCTGCGTCATTTTACGAATTTATACTGATTTTTGGGATGTAGATCGCATTTTTCTAATTAGAATAAAATTTTATTCAAGCAGTTTACTTTTTTCGTTTGGGAGTTGACATTGCAAAGACAAATATTCCGTTCAAGTTAGTCAATGTAGATTTTGGTGAGAACATTGAATGCAGTTGACCGATCTAAGTTTGAAGGTGAGCTGTGAACTCCTGGTAGCTATTGGTGACACTAAATCAATAAAGTTAGTAAATAGTGGATTTTCGACCGTGAAGATTTATCATGAAAGATATATACATCTCTCATTCCTTCTACCCGGATACAGCATGGTATTGCACGAGACTCCTTATCGCAATTGAAAATAATTAAGGTTTACGTTTATCCAAAAAATAAACAAAATCTCAATCGTAAAATAATAATATAATTTTATTTTCTTGCCTAGCTCATCCCTAGCATAATATTTCCAATTAATGTTAATTTTAAAATAACTGGAAACGATGAATTTTGTACATGCCTTGTTCCCCAGCTGTAGATACGACATTATAAATTGAATTTTAAACCATTTAGTATTTCCCCTTCAAAATTCCAATCACTGCCTTTCCAGTCTTGAATAATTCCAACTTTCGTCCAATTCCAATTGATTCAATTTATTTACCCAAACTAAGACACAATTCACCATCAAAATCCTCATAATTTAAATTTAGAACATTTTCAAAAATATAAAGAAAATTTTCAACCCCCTTAATAAACAAAAAGATGCAGGACATTTACCCCCTAGATTTGGTTGTTAAAATCAGGGTTTGTTATATTAACAAATTTTTACAAAATAAAATTAAACCAGTTCAAAGTCAAATATTTAGAAAAACTATAATAATGAGTTATTTTTAAATCAAAACAATTTTCCAAAAATTTAAAATCAAAATAATTTTCAATAACATATCCAACAAATTTTTAAAGTTAACCATTTAATTTTATGCTTCTTAACTCCTGAATTTTGTTTATAATGAAAATTTTCATATTGTCATCTTCCATCTGCAGAAAAAATGTTACTTCTTTTTGCATTTTTTGCAATGTTCATTGTCCTTTCAAGTTTTCATCTACATAATCCAAATTTTCTTTAAATTGTTTTGTCTCTGTTCAAATATCTTTTTCTTCTTTTTTCCAATTTTAACTTTTTTCATCGTTTGGAGTACCCGTTTATAAATTACTTTAATGATGGAGTCCTCATGCTTGCTTTTGTCAATCAACTGCGCATCGATGACATCCTGCATCTTTACTTCCACAATCGGGTCCTTTGTACCTCATGTATAGCAACATCTTCTATTTATTCTTCACAACGAAATCCTTTTTGATTACGCATATAATAACATCTTAGTATTTAAAAGGTTCCTTTGCAATCGGATCCTCTCGACTTCCAGGATTACCCTCAAGTAGCTTTCTTTTGATATCTTCTTTTTGTTCTTCATTAATTTTAGTTGTCCTATGTTGTTGCTTTTATTTCTGTAAACATTTCTTCCAACATTGCAATTATCCGATCTATTTTTACTCAAATATTTGATTTTTTCTCAACGTATAAGCACAGATTAAATATACTACAGATAGCTCGCGCAATGTATTTTTCTGATTTCTCGAGGGCTGCCTATCCTTGTAATATATTTCTGGTGGGGTACCAGCAGGAAAACTTCGTAAGTAACCGACCATACCCACGGTCTATCGCTACATTAGCAATGTGAGCTAATGAATGCCTAGCAGCACGATCGTACACCAACCGCGGCTAGAAGGGAAATGATAACGTAACCACGAATAAACACGAACAGTCAGCGCCTCTATAATATAAAGTGAATGGCTTCCATACTAGAAAATAAGCTTCCAAATACCTGAAAAGGGACACTCTTTCTCCCATAACCGCGAGCTATCTGTAGTATATTTAATCTGTGGTATAAGGTAGCTTCCCATTTATCCAAGCCCCACGTTTTGATGCCCACGATGGCAGATTGATGTGTAATTTCTTATTGGATTTTCCAAACGTAACGAGAAATTACAGTTGTTTAAAAATTTTGCCCGGATAATATTACTTTTCTAATTTTATTTTCTAGAGGGAACAATGAAATTCTATGCATGCGGTCTTGGTCGCACGTATTGTGTGTTCCTTTCTACGATTTAAATAGAACAATTTGCAAATTCTTACCACTTTAAATTTTATTAGCTTTCCAACTTTAATTTTCTTTCCAGATTCCAAACTTTTAATTTTCTTTCCAATAATATCTCAGCTACCGTTTTAACCTTACCTTCCAATCCAAAATTTTCTTGAAATTTATTTAATGAAATTTAAATAACTCAATTCAATCTCAAAATCACAATTACATAAAATTCGCATGCAAAATTGTCAAATGTAATCATTTTACCTTGTTCTCCCTTTAAAATATACCAAATTCAAAAATTCTTTAAATTTGCGCCCCAAAAATTTCATTTACAATTAATAGAAGTAAACAGGGAAAATATACGGCAATATATTATTAAAGTGCTTTTTTTATATTAGAAAAATCTTGAGCAGTACCCGACAGAGTGGAAAAGGAATTAGGCTCGTATAGTTTTACTTTCAAAACTCTAGTTGGTGTGCAACTCAAAATTTTTCAAAAAATTAAATCCAAATTTTAAATTAAAAAAAAAGTCTTACAGGAAAGGCATTTTAATATTTCGTTTATCGTTGAATATTATTTTATATTTACCGGGTGGATTAATATTGTAGGCATATATACAAATATAAGCCAGCTTAATCTATAAAATCACCTACTATATTTTGGCGTGTTACTCGGTAGCTAACCATTTTGTCAACAAAGTAGAAAACTTTTAATACAACGTTTTTAATATTAATGTCACACTAATCTGCCATACTCTCCACATCATAATGTATGAACAAAGGCAAAGGATTTTAATTTAATAAGACCAATTTAAAATTATTTTTATATATTTTTTTTAACTAAGTTACCGGAGGGTCGTGTGCATTCTACGAGCACGTGTGAAAATTAACGAATTTCGTGTTTTTGAAGTGAATTAATCATTTACTCTAAAGTAGTCAGTTTTACTTTAAATGTTATATTTTATTTTATTCGTAAGTTCAGTATATACATAATTTGTAAAAAATATTATGAAAATGTATTTTTTTGTGAATATTTCTATAATAGATACGCATATTTATTTTTTTTTATTTTTTATTTCCGGACGCCCTGTATAGTACTACGCAACATATATTATTATAATTATTTATTCTACTGTTGACTCTCATCTCAAAGGTAGTTTTTATTTAACACAATTAAAGCTCATTAATAATATTTTACTTGAGTTCATATTTAATTATACCTCGAAAGTTATCTAAATTTACATTTCATTTCAATTAATTAACTATAAACAACATTGCTTTGTATGGCAACCAAGAGAAATGTTTGTCGTTTAATAATGTACCTATATTGTATTATATAATTTAACATTTTTTATAAAATTAGTTACATATTTGAAACCTATATTAAACAGTAGGTCCCCATATTCAATTATATTATTTTTATTGAATTTTTCATTAACAAGTTGAGTTTTTGAAAAATGTTTGCTTTGTTGCTATTAACAACAAACTGCCTAAACGGTATAGCAAATTATAACAAATTCCAAATTAAATAAAGTTAAATAAGTTAAGTTAACTTCATTCTGATGACAATTGTATTTACAATTGAAAGTTCAATATATAATTTCAATAACTATTAGTTTATTTAACTTTATTTAATTTGAATTTGTTATAATTATAATATCAAAAGTTACCAATTTTACATTTATATAATTGGTGTAGTCTATCGATATTGTTTAAATTAATTGCCGTTCTTTGAATTGCGTCTTGAGAAACCATCTGATAGGCTATTCAACGATCGTTGAAACCCTTCAGTGACGTCAAAGTCCGAACAATCCAGTAACGTAATATAGTAGTACTTTAACTATACTTACTTATGCTATTATATCTTTCTATAATAAATGTCATTACTCTAATGTTATTTATTTTTTTCTATAACAATATAATGGTGGATAATTTATTGAAACCAATAACAATAAGTAGGTATAGCCATTAACTAATCATTGCAACTGAAAGAAAAAAATATCATGTTTATCGAAATTTTATACAAAATTCTGATGGAAGGTGTCATGTAGCCTATATGTTTATGTATAAGGAAATTACAAGCAAGCTATATATTATTATGTTTTACACGATCAGGCGTAAGGAATACTTACCGCTCTAGGACTAAAAATGACATATTATATATATGTATTGCATAGTATAATAACTGAAAAACAAAAGTTTCTTTTAATTTATCGTAGCTACCCGTACTTTATCAACTATCAATAATAAATTCAACTAATGAAGAACTACGGCCAATGTTCCATCTAACTAAAATTTTCTCTTTTACAAAATAAAACTCTGCCTTTTTGCAAACGACGGAACTTTGCACAAATTTGGCACTCGTTCTAGCGTTGTATCAATATTAATCTGTGATTGGGAATAGCAGAAAGTTTCAAGATAATTAAGCCAATAAAAAAATTTAGAGAACTTTAATAAAAGCTGACTTTCAGGACTTGACCGTTGGGTTAATATAAGTATTGGAACTTTACTTTCGTTCTATCTAATTGAATTTTATTATTTTCACAACAGAACAAGCAATATAAAACTTTAGTTACTCGAAAAATATAGCAATAATTATGTAGGTACTATAAAAGTTCAGCTTCACGATAAAACAGTTCTGACCCTTTTTATACCATTAAACCACGATATATTAAATCTATCTATAAACTTTACAACTTTTTTACTTTAATTGAATTTTTAACTTTGCAATATATAAGATTTTTAAGATATATAACCTATCATTAATTTTAAATTGATGGGACACTAAAAGTGCTGAATAAACATTTGTTTAATAATTTATTTTCTAAATTTACTGTAAACTGCCCTGGGAGGCCATAAGCCTCGGTTTGTGACTTTGCTCTCACGATAAATTTTGAGACACTATAATCTACAGGGATAACATAAATAATATCTCTAATAATACAACAATTTTTAAAAATTCATATTGCTTCCTGAAATGTAAATTTTTAATTTTTATGTAAATTTAGATTTTGTGTGAAGAAAGACTTGAATTTTAAAATTAAGAAATGAAATTGTCTTGGAATATTACAAATTGTAAGTAATGATATCCTTAGGGTTAATAGACTATTACGTCAGTTTTATCTCGAGAAAATCATTTAATTGTTCAAAAAGTACAAACTGTTTTGTAATAAATTATACAAAAGCTTTAGTACAGTGCAACCTCGATAATCCGAACTTTGGGTAATACGAAATTGTTTTAAGTCAAAAACAAATTTATTATTGAGTTTTTGCGTTTCTTTTTAAATATAATTCTCTAATCCGAACACGGTCTTAAATTTATAAATTACTAGGGGTTATCGAGGTTTAAGGTTTAACCCTTTTGAAATTGTAGTTCTGTAATTTCTGGAAGAAATAGATCGCACTGTTTTGATTATTCTGGCTATGTGGGCAACCGGGATAATTCAAAATGTATTATTTAATTTAATTTCGAATATGTTGTTAATATGAAACCGAGATGTGGAGTGACGATTCGGTACGTTAGGGTCTATTTAGTCGGCCACCGAAAGCTGCATTAAGTTAAACCTCTCTTATTTTACTACATCGTTTTTCTCGTCTTAAAGTTAAATTATATTAACATACATGATCATTATCTATTAAACCATACAACTTAACTACAACATTCATTTTAAGTGTAAATTCAGTTTACCGAAAAGTAACATGACGAGAGACATTATTTTATAAATTACTTTACTCTACGTAAGAACGTTAAATTTAAACTGCGTTACCATTGTTTTAAGTCCCTCTTGTGCGATCTTTCATATCTACTAAAATTCAAAGTCATAATTACCAACTACCTCTGAAGATTAATACTTTAATTTCCTACGCGCAATTATTTCCGTTAACGTTAAATTGACATTTGTACTTAAAATTTGTCTTGCAAATTAACTGCAAATACCGTGTATTGTCTTTCGTAGGCAAATATCTAAAATGCAGTCTAATTTTCAAAAGAGTATAATTATTCTGGTGCTGTTAGTTTTAAAAGGCATAAATTTTATTCATAACTAGAATTTATTTCGTTGTGTTATACATTTTCCTCGAAACTTTTCATTTGCATTATTCAGTTTTTCGTTATCGCCTTCATGATCTTTTACAATAATGGCGACTACTTTAAAAATTAACTTTTATAATATAGAAATCTCGATAATTGCTTTAATGTTCGGAAATGTTGGACTCGTATCTGAAAAATATCGAAACATTACATATAAATAGAAAAAATCAATAACAAATACAAACTGATATACGAATAGAATAAAAGAAACAGATTAGCAATATAAATTTCTACAGCACAATAAAATATTTATTTTATAGATTCTAAAAAGAAGCAATAAATGTAAATTGAAAATGTAGACAGTATTTAATAAAAATTGAAATACGAGCTATCAGTAATTTTTTTAATATCGAAGCTATCGCAATAGCAAAGAAAAAGAAGAAATAAAATGTAATAAATTAAAGTAATAAACTAAAAATAAAAACCATTAAGTTTTAATAAATACCATGTCTTAGTTCATTCCTGGTCGGGGACGAATTCTATAATTATTTTATACACCTCCAGATTTAATAAATTGTGTTATGCTTTATACTTTAAACAAATTAGGTAAATAATATATATTTTCCGCCAGCTAAAGCAGAGAGTTCAAGATCCCCAGTGCGTAGGAGCTACACACTTGAGTCAATCAGAAAAAAATTCAAAAATAAAACTATATATAATGAATAAATAATTACCTTACGTATATTGCCGTGGGCTAATGAAATTAGAATAAACGTTAATATAATAAACATATAATAATAATTTCCTCAAACATATATTAACCAGCTGCAGCTAATCGAACCTGTTATAATTTAACAAAAATATTCTTAAAATTAAATCAAAATATCCGAGATAAACCGTTGATGAAATTCTGGATGGTTCCTTACCAAATAAAATACTAACATTAAAAAAATTTTACCTTGTTGACAGAACGACATTAAAATTTTGATTTTAAAATTTAATTTTTGAATTTTTGGAAAATTAGACCAACCAAGCTAAACAAAACTATCGATTGATTATGGCAGCGTTCAATCAATTTCAGGTTATAATTGATTGATTTTCGGAACTAATTATCATACCGTACCACTTTTCTGCTGCTGTTTTCCGGAGTTAATGATTTATTCTATTTCTCTCGATCTCATATGAACCGGATACATATTTTTCTTGCTGCTTGCCTACCATGCAACATAGCTCAAAGTAATTTAATTAAAAATCTTGAATAAAGTAATTCAAAAACTCAAAAGTATTTGAATTGCTTTAATTGAATTTTCAGCATTTGAAGCAGATTTTTTGTTTTATTTATGAGACGCAAAGCTGGTCCACAGATAAGTAAAATTATAGATCCAATTATCTGTAAATCTAGGTATAAAATAACTTTGTATCTATAGTAGGGCCTTAACTGTAAGCTTTCAAACTTATTCCCTTTTAATCCTATATTTCGCCTATTTTTTAAATTTCATAGTTTGCTCAATTTCACTTTGTCTACAAAGTAAAGAAAAAATGTTGATAAAAAAAAAATACTTAATATATAAACTATAGCTTAATTATCTACTTGAAAAGTTAATTATATTTTCTGACTTGCAAAAACTCTTGTCGCATTAAAATGAGGTTATTTATTTTAAAAGTAATTTTGATATTGTTAGATTTGTGTAACGGTGAAAATGCAGGTAATATTTTCAAATATATTTAACAACTCAATATTATTCTTTATTTTCAATTTAAGATCCACATTACTGCACCGACGAGTTTCTTTTAAAGACATGCCAGGGGGATTTGCTAGGGAACTGTTTCGTTTCGCAACAGCTGGGACTATAGAAAATATAGTAGGTTGTGAACCAGTAACAGTTGATAAAAATTTAATCAAGTTTCTTCTGTACAAGAGACAAAATTTAGATACTCCGATACCATTAAACTCATTAAACATAAACAAACTGGATCATACCAAACCCTTAATTTTCCAAATTCACGGTTGGCTTTGCAGTTCTTCCGACAGTAGAATGCCCGAAATGAAAAACGCATACCTCTCCCGTTACGATGCGAATATTATAGTGGTAGACTGGTCAAGGTATTCTATAAATTATTACACAAACTCTAGTTGTTTTGTTGGACCAATTGGGAAAATTATCGGAAATTTCATTTGTGAGATATCCAAACAGCTAAATATAGATGTAAGTACTATTCATGTAGTTGGCCATTCAATGGGAGGACAGATGGCAGGATTTACTGGAAAAAAAGTGCAAAAAAAATGCGGAAAGAAGATAGGTCGTATAACTGGTTTAGATCCCGCTGGACCTCTTTTCCAATATCTATCGACAGATAAGAAGCTGGATAAGACGGAAGCCATAAGCGTGGACGTGATTCATACTAATATGGGTTTCGTAGGATATTTTGGTTCCTGTGGAAGTGTCGATTTTTATCCAAACTGTGGTGTCATACAACCTGGTTGTCTAAATTTGCAGAATGTAAGTGATATTGAAGAAATACTGAACTTTTCATATGCATTTGGTAAGTTTTGGTTAAATTCCCTAAAGAAATTTATTTTTGAAAATAAATTTTCTTTTTTCATTTTATGTATTCTATTTTAATGAAATTCTAGTTAAAGTTTCGTTTATTTATAATTATTTTCTGAATAATTATTATCCAAACCTTCAGCAACAACCATTTTTCCATTTTTCGAATACCATAATAATATTAAAGCAATCTTTTATTTCAGGACTTTGCAGTCATATTCGAAGTTTAGATTTGATGGTTGAAAGCATTCGTAATTCTAATGGTACTAAATTTATTGGTAAAAATTGTGATTTAGTTTCTGCGATACCTATAGTTGGATTGTGTGGCAGTTTGGTGATTACAAAAGATAAAGCCGAAATGGGAGAAGATTGCCCGGCTAATCCTCCTGGAAGGAGATTTTGTCTAAAAACAAATGCAGAACCACCTTTTGCGCGTGGATAAAAAATGTGCATTACTGTTAAGCTAATGAGCTAAGTAATCTTAATATCCTAAAATATAATATATTCTGAATGAACTGTAATTCTTTACATTGAAAAAAATTACTTAGTGATAAAATTATTATTATAAATTTATTTTATTATTAGTAATTTTATTAAAATTACTACTTAAATAGATTGTACTTGTCACATAATATGTTCAATTTAATGTTTTCAAATGTATTTTTAAGATATCCTTAGTATTTTTGTCGGTTGATTTTACTATAACGAAGAAAACCAAAATTTGTTTTATCAACGGGTTATATCAACGATAAGTTGTCCAAGGTTTATCTATGAGTGAAGAAACCAGGCATTAGTGAAGTAATTTAGTAAATAATATGTTAATTACTTTTAAGAAGATCTAGTATTTGATATTTCAAGCACTGACAACATCGACAAAGTATTTGATAATTGGTAATTAAATTACTTTTGCTGAGTGCTATGTACAGCTCTGCCATGCAAGCATCGGATGAAATCTTTCTATACAAAGGTTGTTCTCGATCTCAACGAACTCTTTAGCGAAAGTCGATGCACGTCATGGTTTTCCCGTTTCAAATCTGGCAACAATAGCTCGGAAGATAAGCCAGAAAGAGGTCGACCATCGAATTTCGACAATCAAAGACATTTGGTAGTCGTGGAAAAGGACGAAAGTTTGACGACCCAAATGCGGCCGAAAACTTCAATGTGAACCAAGCAACCATTGGAATGGTATGGAAAGTGGCTGGATGAGAGTGGCTCTCAATGAAATGAGAAAACTCCTTTTCTAAAGATTTTGTCACTGGGAATTAATCTTGGCTTCTGTTGAAAAACATCAAGAGATAGGTCTGCGTTTTTCCAGGAGTTACACCTAACGGAATACCGAAATACGTGCACTGTAAGAAGGTAATATGGTGCCTTAGCCGGGACAGAAGCGGAATCATTCATTGGGAAATCATCTCATATAGGATTTGTTATTGGTGGAATGACAATGTTGAGCATCACGTTGTCGAATGTATTGCCAATAAGGGCTGGGAACTGCTTCCACATCCGCCATATTTTCCTACAGAAACGCCTGGGGACTACCACGTCAATCCATCGTTGAAAAACTGGCAGCTATCCAAGCTTGGGACCGATGTCAAAGCATGGATTACCTCCAAGAACCGTGACTGTTTTGCCCGTGGAATCGCCCGTCTTCCAAGCAAATGGGAAGCAGTTATTGAAGTAGATGGTGACTACGGCTACGCTCCGAAATGATCATTTAACGAGAGCTTTCGACGGCTTCATCGGTTCGTTCGTGCATGATCGGGCCATAGACTGCTCCCAGAACGATTTCGGGTTAATTCCAAGAGATCGGTAATAGGTACAGCTTAGTGTGATACGTCATTAATTAACCTTAGAGCTGTAGTTTTGCAAATAAATACAACTTTGTGACATTTTCTTGATAAAAAAGTTAGAATAAAAAATAAAACACTTGTAAAAGTTACAAAAAAAAAGTTTGCATAAGTGATTTCCTAGATTGCATATCGTTTGCATTGTTCGTACGCTCGATCAATTTTCAGCAGCGGAGTAGACGCATCCGGTGATTACCTACAACCCTACAACCTAGTTATATGTCCAGTTTGGATTGTCCCGACGTAAAGATATCGGATATAATGTTCTCAAAGTTAGAAAGCTTTCTATTTAATAAAATTAATCACAGAACATGCACGCAAATCTTCTGTGTCTGGATGAACTTAGTATTTTTAATTCTTATTTGTAATCTGTAATCCGCACTTTCGTGCGGTAGAAGCACATTATGAGATTGACGTTTAAACTGGCCGGCATATATGTGAAGAAATTTAAATTTTCACGTAGCAAGTTGGTTTCTGTATCGCAGACTTCTCTTTGCACGTACCTATCGAAAATTCCAAGTTAAATCCGTAACTTATGTTTAATGTACGTGCGGTTGCATATCTGGTTAAGGACGTACATAATTATGTACTTGCATCCCAAATATTGGTTCAGTGAATTCTCTCGTGTCCACTCTATGCTATAGGTTTAGCGCTTTGATAAGCAATATTGCGACTATAACAACATAAATTCTATTATGCCTAAATACCTTTGTAATTACCGAAACAAATAATCCAGAACGGATCGCAATAAAACATGCAATTTAAGTAAAAACATAAAAAAATTTCAAATAACATAACCTACGTTGGTTAAAGCAACGCTATAGGTTACCCGCAAAAGTTTTTCATTTCGAAGCATTGATCGTTTTTCTACGTGTAGAGACTACAGTTAGTATAGCGATTGTAAGTTACCTACGAAACCGGTCACGTTTCCTTCGGTAATTGTTTTCATCGGTTTAAATTGCCTATATGAAAGTTGTCTTTTAATTAATAATAAATTCTGCGATACGTTTTCAACGATAATTAAATTTAAATAATTGAACTTGAACGAACGAGGCAGACTAAAATATAATATGGAATTGTGTGTTTCACGATTCAGTAAATCACCAGATATATCTCGGCGATTGTTTCGAAACACAAAAGCATCTTTGGAAAACGATTTTTCTTAAATTTAAAATTAACGACCTCATCTAACTAGACCAGTCTAACAATTAGGCTGAAAGGTTTCATTGTGTTCTGGCTCACTTAATTATACCGCTTGGGATGATCTAATCTCTAGTCTCATCTTGTATTCAGCGAATAAACGAACAGAACACGAAGCGTGTCGTTGCTAAAGTTAACAGTGTTAGTTAGGAACGACTAACATAATTTACTCAAGTTAGAACTGGAATTTACTAACAGCGGCTAATAGAGTTTTCTGGTCGACCCAACGGGGAATTCTGTCAAAACAAAACTCGCCTGTCTGTTGGTTGCCATCAACTTGTATTCCGCCGAAATAGAAAATGTTACCAAATTAGAAAACAACTTTACATTTGACTCTAAAACTCTGATTGGACTAAAATATACGCAATATACATTCAACATTTTTATGCGATACAAGGTGTGACCGCATAAAAACAGGACGTGCCGGAAAACTGCGTAAGAGCAGGGAGATTTTGCGTGAAATTCTATTTCAAATATTTTTAATGACAAAGTACTTTGCTTTTTTCTTTTCATTCCGCCGCAAAATCTCATATCGAATGTAAACACGCGTATAGTGCTTTTAATATTTTCTTTTTTAAGTGAAAATACAGTTCAAAGATTTATCAACACAAATACGAAATTAATAAACAAATTTCAATATTCAGTTTTTATTGAACTTGAACTTGTTTTGTATATTTCTTAAAAATAAAGATTGGTCCAATAATTTTCCAATAACCAAATGTTTTCCTTTGTAGCAAATGTGTTTTTATAAATAATATGTGGCAGAACACCATCACCCTTATTAGAAATTTTAAAAAATGCATAAGCTCCTCGCATTTCCAGTTTGTACGTCACTACTGCAGTTGTACCGTTTAAAAATATATTTAAATTTTAATAAAAACATTCACCCTCGACGACAGAGGGTGTCGAAAAGTCGACACAGGAGTGGGTTTAGAACACCAGGAGTTTCTGTTTTTAGTAAAATTCGAATTCCAGTTCAATTTAAAAACATCCCTATATGTATGAGACAGATATCCCAAAGAAACGAATCTAGAAGGATAGGGGACTCCATTTTTAATTAAAATTCGGCTATAATTAACAAAATCTAATTTAAAATAGAATTATTGTACGGCGTTCACTGTTGGAAACTGCAACTGTGCTGTAACTATTTAAATAGCTGACCATCTGCCACCTTCTGCCGTATTTTTGTAAATATCTCTAATACCTTCCGGTACGGTTTATCGTGCTCTAGCCATCAAATTGATTAAAACAGCAGCCAGGGCTGATGGCAGCAGTTAAATTTAAAAATCGGATGCAGTCTATAGCAATAGTTTTAAAAAGTGCAATTCTCTTCAGATCAAGCGATGCTATCGCTTAATTTACAATATGTAAGTAGGTGAGTTTTTTTATTAATATGGATTTTGGTTACACCAAGAATGCAAAATCGAGAAGCGAAATGTAACTAAATTTCCATCAGGAAGTAATGAAAATAGAACATTTGGCACTAAAACAGATGGGAACGATCTATGATGGGGATGTAACAACGACAGTATTTTCCAATGGAGAGATTCTTATCAAACATCGAAGCATAGCAGCTGCATCAATAAACTCAACACTGTGCCTGATGCAGATTGCATATTATCATAACAATTATCTTTATAGTTGAATATTATTTGTTTGTTTTATGAATTTTTTGCAGGAATCCTTCTGATGTCGCATACTTAGATAGTCTCGGTGGAAAATTAAATTTTTCAAACTTTAAAATGCCAAGAACTACGAAAGACCATGGCATAGTAATTTAAATTGAAAGCTGACTTGACATTTAAATGGATTTCTGTGTAAAATATAAATGATCAATGTATTCTAACGTAAAAAACTGAATCCATTACAATTATTACTGACAAAATAATTGAAAATTATTAATGATCTAAATATAAAATGCTATGCTGGAGAAGTAAAATATTTTTATGAGTTAGTAATTTCATATAAATTGCAGCGGGCCAACGGATGTCATAGACTTAATAGCTCTGCTAGGTCATAGATTATTGTAAAATCTCATATTACTTATTAATATCGTTCGTGCAATTCCAATGTACACAATACCAACCATTACAATATTAACAAAATAAAGCTTCTCTTATTATATACAGTCCGATTTTGAATATTTCTCGAGCTGTGCACTCGCGATTACATACTATTATTGTGGGGTGTAAGACGATGTCCGGGCCAACAGGTTTTTATAGTTACAGTAAAAGTTCTTGAAGAATTTGAAAGAAACATTAAATAGAAGCGATTAAACTATGGACGAATTCTAAAATTCAATTAATTTAGGAAATAATTGATTTTAAAGTCTTGATGTTATTCTGTATAGAAAGTACGTTAAAAACGTATTTCTCGACTATTGCTCGACGTAAATACTTGTATGAGTGTGTTTTATTGGGCAGAGTCGGTTTTAGTTGACTTAATAAATTTGTTTGAAATTGGATTTCATTAATTATGGCTGATTTTAAGTTGAAAACTAATATTTCGCCTTTTCGAGATTCTAAATGTACAGGTTTTTTCGCCATTTTTTATTTTTGAATCATTTTGAAATTTGAAATCATTGAAAACGGGCAATCAGATTTCAGTTTTTGCCATTTTTTAGCCAAATTTCTGGGATGGTTCATAAATTTTAATGTTTATATATTAAGCGAGCGGTTTACTATCTCAAACTCACTTAAAAGCTGGATTAACCGACCAATCAACGTTCTAGTGGCTGGAAATGATTTTATTCGATATCTTATATTACATTGAGAAAAAACTTCTATATAATACACCTTATTTTTTTATGGGTCCTTTAATAGTTACAAGAAATCTTTTGTTTTAAAAATGTAAATTTCAGGGAAAAATCTGAAAAACTTATAGAAGCTTTAATTAGGTCAAAACACATATTTTTTGTATCTTTGAGTTTTCTCGTAAAATCAATGGTTTTATAAGATAAAACTCAATAAATAACGAAAAATGCTTACCTTGACGATTTTTTTCTCAGAAACCGTATCCAGTCAGAATAAATGAAATTTTAAATAAATAAATGAAATAAAAAAATTTTACGCGGTCAAGAAACAAGGAATACTTATTTAAAATAGTTTTTTTTTTGTCATATCTTCTAGTATTTAGGTAATTTAAATAATGACAATCCACATGTTCGGAATATATTGTATTTTAGTGACTAATAAATAATTTGAATTAAAGCTTCCATCCTAGCTCGCCGGACAAACGTACGCACGCACAGAGAACGCGGTATTAGAGCTCTATTCCAATACGGTTTTCTCTGTTACTAACATTAAAAATCAAAATGAAAAACAATGTCGTGATAGTTGAAGGTTAGTTTAATATTTTTATTTTTCATTTATTTTGATTGGACAATTGGTTTCTGAGAAAAAAAATTATAAAAGTAGGGATGTTTCGCCATTTATTGAGTTTTATTTTAAAAACCATTGATTTTACTAGAAAAGTCAAAGAGACAAATAATGTGCGTTTTTGACTAATTAAACCTATGTAATTTTTTCAAACTTTTTCCCCGAAATTTAGATTTTTAAAACAAAAGATTGTTTATAACTATTAAACGACCTATAAAAATTAGAACGCTGATTGGTCGGTAAGTGAACTGAAAATAGGAGTAAACCGCTTGCCTAATTGCAATAGCACCATAAACAACCATAATTTTGTTCGAAAAATTTTAAATTCGTGAGACCGCTTGTCGTCCTATTCCCGCGCGTTTATGTCGCGGCGTTCTTGTCGCAAGCGTTGCGCCGACCTTAAAATTATAATATGGTGCAATAGCCATGGTAACTGGAATAGATTTATTTTATTTATTTTAAATTTATTTTATGTTTATGTAATTTTTATATGTATAATAAATATGCAGCTTATCTGCGACATCGACATATTGATGACTGTATTACAAAGCTCGTTTATATTATATTACAAAATATATAAGTATAACTTATTAACTAGTACAATTAATATTGATTTAAAATTTAAATATTAACGGATTAAGTACCTAAATATGAGAAACCAGAATTAATTAATAATTTGTTATTATCATCAGATATTATTATTTATTGTTATTATTTAACTCACAATATATTAATACTATGTTGTATATAATATTATAATATAATATTATGTATTTAATTAGTAGATTTTGATTTAACTAGATATTTTCATTTTATGAATTTATTTTACTACACAACATACAATGAAAATACTGAAAACAATTTTTAACCAATGAAATTATTTATGAAACTTTCATAAATATAAGTCACGCAATCATACACAAGGAAAATATATATAAACACAATAAAGTTTTCATAAATACTTACAGTTAATTAATTTCTGTTCATTAGTGAAAATTTTATTAATTTAATGAACATTTCCATTATATTATATTATTATAGTTGGTTCAGTGTATGCAATTAATAATTTAATAATAATAATTAAAATTGAGGCCTTTGTGCAAATTCTGAAATACTCCAACTTGTCCAGTGACTATAATAATAGATAATAATAAAAATATTGAATAAAAAATTTGTAATAAAAATTATTTACAAAATTTATTTTAACTCCTACAGCTAGCGATGGGCGGCACTAAAGTGCTTTAACTTTAACATAAAATGAACTTATCATATTTTATACTTACTACTTTACTCTTCCATATCTCACTGTAAAGTAGACGGTTTTTTATCATAATTAATTAATGTATTAGAAACGTTTTAGTGAAATAATTATGACAAACAGTATATATTCTTCTATTTTTGATAGCAGAAAATCTTACAATTTTTATGAAGCTGATAGCATTCACACTAAAATATTTCTCATAAACGGTTTATTACGGCTTGGCACTAAAACTAAAATTTGATTATCTACGATAAAGGGGTATAGCAGATTGTAAATTGTATGTTATTATTTATTAACATTATGCATTAATAGATAATTTAAGTCTAACTATAAAAAACCCCCCAAGGGTCATTTGTATGGTTAATCTAGTGTGATCACAATTGTGACAGTGCATTACGCTTCCATTGTGTTTTTATGACAATCCAGTGGTTGTTTGATGTCATATGAATACAATGAACAATTTATACATCATCAATAATTTTTATATTTAATTACGATATTATGATAATCAATTTGATACATCGTTTTGAAAATGCCACACTTCGTTGCCTTCTTTGTACCAGTTGCCGCTACCGCCGTGTTCCTTATTACTCTATCATGCGATATTATTAAGTTACGTGAACAACTGCAATAATTTTATTAGTGAACTTACATTGCCATTACAACATCGTTCGAGTGTAATTGGGATTTTAACTCAATTAACTAGCGTTTTTAAACATCATTAAATAAAATGAACTAGACAGAAACTTTTTTGGTAATGCGCACGGGTGTAATTTCAGAGTAATAACTACCTAAAATCAAACAATTGGGTGATAATTACATGGTACCAATTGCAATAGTAGTGTATGATATCAGTTCTGCAAGTAAATCATTTTCAATTTTTTGAGACCTGACCATGGAAGCAATTAGCAATAAATAGAATTTTTTTTAAATTCAGTTTAGAATATCCGAAATTCTACTCTTCTTTTTTTAGATAGAATACACTTGATTGGCTTAATAATAACCTAATAAACCAATGAGTGGTTGAAAGAAATTACTTTTAACATCACTACATCAGTTGCAATATACTGCATATCATGTAACTAGTCATATTATGAACATTGCAAAGCTCAAAGGTTATTATATATATATTGCTGTAAAGGGAAGCAATGGTTGGAAATGTGAGGTCATAGTGCATTCCATCGAATATCAAAAGGGATTATTCAGAATTAATAATAATAATATCTGTATTTAAAATTTCATAAACTGTTTTACGAAAAGACCACTACATTGTCGTCTCTGCACCAGCCAACATTACATATAAATTTTAACGCCCTTATAAGTTTTAATGTTGCTAATAAAAATGGACTTTTCAAATGTATGATTTAATTACTGACAATGATTTTTGTTATTTACAATAAATTATAAATTAATAACAATAACAATAATTGTTTAATTCAAAATTAACCAGAACATCAAAATGAGCAGCAACAATTCGAAATGGTACAGCTACAGCCACTGTAAGACGTTCCACCTTTTGGGGGGGCAGAATGTTTAATATAAGATTAACCATAGAATTAGAATATTTTTAATTATTAATTAGTAGCCAAAACAATAACCAACAATGTGAAATCAAGTTGCAACTATAAACAACAATGAACTAAATAAAGAAGTGCAAGGTCACAAAATTCTACTTAAATGTAGGTAACAAAAATACTACATTTATACGTGGATATAGAAACCTGCAAGTTAGCAAATTCTTCACATTATGATAACGTACACTTATTATTACTAGGTCAAGAATACTACAATTGTAATTTATTGTTAAATCAGCACTTGTTAATTTGTATTTAAGTTTGTTAATTAATTGATTAAAGTGACTAGCATTCAAACTCGCTTTTGAGTGACTACGTCCAAACAGCTGGACTTCTGGGTTCCAAGCCAAAAAATTCGTTAGTGAGACTGCTAACGGCCCAGAGGTCCATTGCATCATCAAATAAGAAGATACGGTCCACAACGAAGATTTTCAACAAACACCATCTCCAGGGAAGGAGAAAACACCAACAAACACCAACAAACACCATCTCCAAGGAAGGAGAAAACACCAACAAACACCAGCAAACACCATCTCCAGGGAAGGAGAAAACACCAACAAACACCAATCAACACCATCTCCAGGGAAGGAGAGAACACCAACAAACACCAACAAACACCATCTCCAAGGAAGCAGAAAACACCAACAAACACCAGCAAACACCATCTCCAAGGAAGGAGAAAACACCAACAAACACCAGCAAACACCATCTCCAGTTAAGGAGAAAACACCAACAAACACCAACAAACACCATCTCCAGGGAAGGAGAAAACACCAACAAACACCAGCTCCAGTGAAGGAGAAAACACCAACGAACACCAACAAACACCAGCTCCAGGGAAGGAGAGAACACCAACAAACACCAACACCAGCTCCAGGGAAGGAGAGAACACCAACAAACACCAACACCAGCTCCAGGGAAGGAGAAAACACCAACAACATCATCTCCAGAGAAAGCAACAACACCAATCAACACCATCACCAGAGTCCACCAGGTCCGGAAAATTAGCAGCACCACCAACACCCAACTCCATTGTCCAACAGCGGCTGAGAGTCAGCACAACATCAATCAACACCAATTACGAAGTCCATCAGCGACAACAATCAATCAATCTGGTCCATTCAGAGACAACAATCAATTCCACTCAGCAACAACAATCAATCAACAAGGTCCAACAGTGACAATAACCCAAGTAACTATCACAAAAAATTCAGACCAACTAAATCTTAGAAGAACCCAATTCGAAATGTCTACACAAATACTTAGAAGAAATCATCGCAGAAGGCGTGCATGCAGCGTTACGGGAAGAATGAGTTCAAGTTCTTCCTACAAGAAATTCGTCAAATGCTATCTAGAATTTATTTCAACATCAAGTACTGTGGAGGGGCGCAACTTACATGATTAAAATCATGTAAAGCACCTCTCCTGCAACATCAAAATTTAATTAATTATTTTTTAGATCAACCTAGCAAAATTATCAAAACGTGAAAATCTGCCAAAATACATCAATGCCAAATTCTCAAGATACTAATATTCCAAACTACTAAACTGCCAACCAACAATCAAATCTTGCAAATGTGCCAAAGTAATGACATCTCATCAATCAATAACGAAATACCGAAGTCCAATCCCAATGCCAATCCAATTCAAGTATGCAAAGTTCAAAGAAGTGGTCCTACAAACCAGGGGAAGTTTATAATGAAGAAACAAACATAAAGCAAAGAAGTGGTCCTACAAACTAGGAGAAGTTTATAACGAAGAATCAAACATAAAGCAAAGAAGTGGTCCTACAAACCAGGAGAAGTTTATAACGAAGAAACAAACATAAAGCAAAGAAGTGGTCTTACAAACCAGGAGATGTTTAGAAGAAACAATGAAGCAAAAGCATTTAAGTAGAAGAAGAAGTTAAGAAGAAGCAATCAAGAAGACAAAGTGAACAAGATGATGAAGTTAAGAAGAAACTAAAGCAGAATATAAAGTGAAGAAAACAATTTAAGAAGAAACTGATGTAACGAACCAAACTATTGAGAAGACGAAGTGAAGAAGACAACGCAGCAATTATCAAGAAGCATTAAACAGAAACGAATTGGATTGGAAATTGGCAAACACACGACAAGGTAGCATCTACTAAACAAATAAATTTTTTTTACTAATCTGAAGGTGGCAGAATGTTTAATTCAAAATTAACCAGAACATCAAAATGAGCAGCAACAATTCGAAATGGTACAGCTACAGCCACTGTAAGACGTTCCACCTTTTGGGGGGGGCAGAATGTTTAATATAAGATTAACCATAGAATTAGAATATTTTTAATTATTAATTAGTAGCCAAAACAATAACCAACAATGTGAAATCAAGTTGCAACTATAAACAACAATGAACTAAATAAAGAAGTGCAAGGTCACAAAATTCTACTTAAATGTAGGTAACAAAAATACTACATTTATACGTGGATATAGAAACCTGCAAGTTAGCAAATTCTTCACATTATGATAACGTACACTTATTATTACTAGGTCAAGAATACTACAATTGTAATTTATTGTTAAATCAGCACTTGTTAATTTGTATTTAAGTTTGTTAATTAATTGATTAAAGTAACTAGTAATCGAACTCGCTTTTGATTGACTACGTTCGCAGGAGGTTTACCGCCTCTTTCTCTTAAATCTCAGAGCAGATTTAAATAATAATAGAATAATAAATTAATAAGTTACAATATGAACATCATAATTATCCAGTAAGAAATTAACACCTAGCACCGAATCGGAATTTTCTCGTTGAATGCACAAACTGATCCTTTAGATTAAGAAATTCTTTGGGCGTCTGTCCAACCATCGATTAAAAGACAACCTATCCAAGCAACTAAAGCCTTTTCATCGCTACTCCAATGGCCCAGGAGCTCTACCACGAAATCTGAGAAATCAGAATGATCTTTTATTGATTAATACTTGCTATGTTTTAAAATTTCCGCATTCATCGCCACCGAGCTGGCCATTTGACTAGGAATGTTTGCAGTTGCAAGAAAGCGACTAATATTTTCGTTTAGGGTTGCATGCCCTGATGAGAGTTAATAATTCTCAATGAGAAGCGGCGATCTGTCAAGCTTCATACAGCACCAAGGGTACGATCCCTCAAAGAATGCTTACATTGAAATCAAACACGACGCGAGGTATACGGCAGAGCCGTGATACTGCAATGCATCACATTGATACTGATACTGAAACCCAGTTACTGCCGCCAGTATCAAAAGGCGGTAATTACATATTTGGAAGTTTTTTACTATTTTAATTTATTTAATATTTTGCTAGGAACATTTTCTATTTAAATACAAAGTATAAACGCTTTAAAATTATTCTTAATGAGCGAAAACCTGAATATTTTATAATTATAATATACTTATAACTGGCAAATAGCAGAATAGTTTTTACGATTTAACTCGGAACTAACTTTCATGTAATTATCGCCTTTTTAATACTGACGGCAGCGCAGTTCTTCATGTAGTCTTTGTCGGATGCTTATGGAAGGTGCTCGTAACTTGGCTGAATCACGCATCCCACGGCCATAATCACTATTAGCCTAAGCGTATACGAAGACGCAGGCCACACAGTTCAGCACAGCGCAGGTTTTTATAACCAATGAATTACTGTATACGCTTGTTATACGCTTGTTATACGGTAATACTTTGGTCACAAAAACTTTAGGCTTAACGCGGAATCCAAAGCGCGGCAGCCGCAGAAATAATATCTTCTATTAGGATTCGAACCTATGAATACCTCTTTTCAATATATCCAAAGTTCACACCCAGCAATACGAATGCCCGGTTTCATCACAAAGTTAACCGCGCTGTCACTTTAACAAGCTGTTGCGGACCGCGGATCGAGTCTTCTAGATGGAATATACTCCCCGTCCTGACTGATTCCTTGAAGGTCTTTTTTGTTCGGGTTCGCACCCTTATGTGTCTTATCAACGTGTTTTGTGCAATTTTAGTTCTTGTAATCGTCTTAACCTGGTAGGTTACGGCTTAAAGACTTACACAGGGCTTATGAACCTGCAAATTTACATGGGTTTCAAACCACGACGCAGCAGTGCGCAGTCCGGTGTGCCGAACTTAGACTGTCGAGATAAGCCGGTCCGCGCATCGTCAATCGTGAGGTTCGAACCTGGCTTGCCCAGTTACCAGGAACTCGGCTAACTGTTCGTTAGCCTGTAGTGCTCCGCGGCTACTAATTCTTGTGTAGAATTACTTATAATTATCAATACACTTTTTTGGTAGGTGGAGCTAACCATATGGAAACAGCCAATACAGTATTCGCATAGCATTCACACGGTTTTTGACCTTTTTCAAAAATTTGCGAACAATTCTCAAAATTTTATGTTTGTGTAATATATGCCTTCAACTAATTTACCTCTTTTTAGAAATTTTTAACTTCCAAGTTGAGTTATCATACTTTTCGCAAATTGTTCTTCTAATACCGAAGACTGTTGAATAATTAAGGACGAACTCAATTCTGACTCAAGAGTTCATTAGTGAAAATAATTTTTTATTCATCAACTTTTCTTTCGTTGGTATGTGCTCAGCACTGTACCTGCATAAGTCTCATGAGTGCCAGGGGGGGGGGGGGAATTGAGAAGATTTGATAAAAAATGTGGGGGACAGTCCAAGTTCTACGCTTCCGAATTTCACCGAAATGTTTGCACTGGGTGGTAGGTAATGGATATATAAAGTAAATATAGATAATAAAAATTTGCGGAATATCCAGTAATTTTCCGAAAATAACAAAATTTGAAAATTACAATTTCAAAGGTGATGGATCCGAGATTTGCCGTTTGCGCTTGTCAAAGCTACGCCCAACACCCCTCTCTTCGGTCGGGCGTTCTGGACCGTTTTAACAAACGCCAAGATCATTAAAAACATACCCCGGGGCGCAACAGAATTCGAAAATGACGAAATTCGAATGCTGGGATCCGAGATTTGCCAGTGTCAGGGGTTGTGAAAACCGCCCGATCGGCAACATGAACTAAAACTTGAAAATTTTTATTAAAATTTCGATTTTCTGCATGATGGCTTTGGGCCTCTTGTACTTGAGGATATCTTCGAGCTTGTAGTTACCCAACTCTAGGACTTCCGGGTTTTCCGAGTTTCCCGCCGCCCCGTTGAGTTTTTCAGCCGATCTGCAAAAAAATCAACAACAAATAAAACCCAAATTACAGAATTAAAAATTAATTTGTATAATCTATATTTTTAAAGCTAAACCAAAAGGATAGCTGTATAAAAACCTAAAAACTGCATTTTGTGACGCAAATTAATGTCTGAAGTGCACTTTGCGCAGTGGTAATGGATAAAATAAACTTATCAAAAGACACAATCATAAATATGTTAACATTGTAGTGTATTGGCTACAAATTCGGCAATGAAACGAAAGTTTTGCGGTTGAAAACGTTTTATCAGAACTAAAAAAAAATTCACTACAGCGGACGTGATCCGGCGCCGGCGTGAGAATATAATATCTACGGTACCGTATGCAATGTATAATGCTCGTTTATAGACGATAAACTTTAAAAAGCTCTAAATTAGATATAAAAGAAAAAAAACAATTTAAAATTTCGAATTTTCCATTTAAAATTTATCCTTTAAACCTCTTATCAAAACAATATTAGATGCACTAATTAAAAACCGGAAAAAGCTGAACGTCTAATTAAAATTAATTATTAATAATACGTAAAATATTGTGAAAGCTTTAATTTAAAATAATAAGTACAATGGAAGAACATTGAGCTAATATTAAATCAATTTAATGAACTAACTTTACCTATTAGCATACCTGAACTTTACTGTTAACTCGGTGTAAATGCAATTAATTAACTCCACTTAGTTTACGGTGAATGACAGGTATTGTAAATCAGACTAAGAGCGAACCAAATACACTGCCGTTTTTATAAGCTAAGCTTGTATTTTGCCATAGTATATTTGAATATAAACGTGCTAAGCAATTAAACTTTCAAAGCTACTAAACTTATATTTTATACGAAATAAAATTTGTGCAGCGTTCTCGTTCCGTTTGTCTTATTTTAAATATACACTGAAAGTTCAAATTAAAGTTTTTGTAAATTATCTTTCAAAATTTATCTCATTTAGTTTAAAATGTTAAGTAAAGCTCAGGGTGCTTTTATTGTAACGAAAGAAAGCAGTACAAATTTGTATCCGGCAGATACCACTATATAGAAGAAACCATCAGACAACACAATAAAGCTTCCTTGTATTTTACTGTTTAGAAATATTAAATATAAATTATTATTTACAAGTAAACATTTACAATGTGTTCAAGCTGTCTTTGTTAAAAAACATATTAACGATTTATAACAAAGTGGAGTACTTACCACTGCGTTCCAAATGGAAAGGATATTTAAGGATAATTGTACTCTAGGATTCGCGATTACGTGCTTGCCTGTGGTTCTAAAATATTGATCATAAAAATTAAGAAGGTGAAAAGAGAGTAACCAAATATCACTTTGCGCACCAATTGGCGTCAAATGTTTCATAATATAATATTATGTCTTTCTTGTCTAATAACACAATATACTATTTTAATATTTCTCTCTTATTGCAGATGATGTCACAAAAAGCGATGGATCAAGTTTGAACATTTCCAAAAATTTAATATGCGGGTAGATGAAACCAGGACTAAGCTCTGCAGGATTTATTTACACATCCGCCTGCGGGAGTAATTACAGTATTCAATTTCAGGAAATAACAGTTTGTGTTAGTTGACCAATCATCAAATCATCGATAGTGTTTTGAATTGACTAATACCCGTATCACAAAATATTACAATTTAAAGCAATGTTTTCATTATAAATGTGGCAAATGTAAATACTAATTAAAATATTGTCATTTTAAGGGAACAGTAATGCAATACAGCTTCATACAAGGTAACTCACAATAATATTTAAAAAAATTGTAATTAAAGCAATATTTTTAAAAATTAGCTAGAAACGCTGAATTTACTATGTAATTACAAATTGAATGTATGAAAATGTTACAATTTCTTATTCTTAAGATAAAATAATGACAATTCACATCAGTAGATTACTAGAAATTTTTTGTATTATCGTAGATCATGTAGTAGATTACAATAGCTTGTAATTTTCTATTTTAAAATTACATTGATTATGATATTATAAATTTAGCTTATTTTGAAATAGCAATGCTAATTAATTTTTCGAGAAACCTTGTATATTATTATACTACTCATCAGAGTTGGGTATGTACTTGAAGAAATGTACTTGAAATGAGAATCAAATACTTTTTTTCTAGTATTTGTACTTTGTACTTAAGTACATTTGTGTAGTCGTATTTGTATTTGTACTTGGACGTCCTCGAAAACGAAGTATTTGTAATTTGTACTTAAAGTACAATTTTGTTGAAAGTACAAATTACATTTCAAGACCAAGTACAAATTAGTACAAATATATAAATATTTTCGCAAATAGTGAAATATATCTACCTATAAAAACAATTTGTAAAATTTCTAAAATACACAATAATAACAAATTTGTTAAAAACCGTGGGACAAGACGTTCGGATAATAATTTACAACCTGTTAAAAATAATTTTATGATGTTTCTATTGTTATGACATGCCGCTTTGACGTCTGTTGGGTTGGACAATAATTATTATCATACTGCTTACAATAATATGTATGATACTGCATATTTTTGTAACTGTAAATATTATGCAGAAAGCATACATTCATCGTATCTCAAAATGAGTTATTGCAATTTTGAAATTTATTAGTATTGCTTATCTATGGGCTCCCGGATATAAACATAATAAAAATAGCTTGATAAAGTAAACCAGTAATAAAGTAATAAATCCACCCTTTTAAATAAATAGACTTATTTCTTAACCCCCATTCAGATAACAATTCTTGTCTTGCCTTGCTGAAGTAGAAACAGGCAAGAGCCAATCAGTTCAATTTTTTTATCTTTCTTAAAGAAAATACTTCAATCTGATTGGCTCTTGCCAGTTTCTACCTAAGTAAGACAACAAGAGAATCCCTAACTGAATGGGGCTTTACTAATTCTTTAATTAAATGTTTTATTTGGGAAAAACCAATATTACTGGAAAAAATTAAATAACACCTTGAGTCGAGACCTTTTGTTATAATTTCTATTAATTTTAACCATTTCTCAAATTTGGGATGTAATTTTGAAATTTTCTTTTATACAAAAGTTTGCTTCTGATCGACCAGCAGTGACCGGTTCCGAGTTCAGATCAAACTTTTATTAACTTGTGATTTGTGAAGAAATTTGTTAAAAAATATGCAGATACGACACCGATGTTTTCAAATTTATGTAATTTTGTTTTTAATTTATTAATTCTCCCGCATTCAAGTGCAAATGTTGAAAAGGTGTTCTCAACTATTAATTTATTGAAAACAAGTACAAAATAACTAAATTTGAAATTAATTTAAGAAGTATTTGTAAAAGTACTTATAAAAAGTACTTACAAGTACTTCTTAAATGTATCTGACCAAATTTGTACTTAAATACATTTTAAAGAGCAAGTACTTTGTACTTGTACTTAAGTAATTTTTTGTGGAAGTACTTGTACTTTGTACTTAAGTATTTTTTGTATGTACTTACCCAACTCTGCTACTCATTGATGTAATATCATAATTTTTTATTGTACTCTCAATTATCCAAAATAAATAAATGTATGTAACAATCTGAATTAATCATAATTGGCACCGTTAAAATTTTTTGTTCCGTTAATTAGGATTTTTACAAATGTTAATTTAGAGAAACTGGAAATTGTTAGTTAACACAAAAAATTAATGATTATTTAATTAATGAATGTGCTTTAATAACCTGAGCTTATTAAAGCTAAAATTTTGAAATAATTCCATTAGAGAACACTTCTCGTAAATTATCAAGTATCCTTTTTAATTAATTATTGTAGTTTCGAGCAACACTTCCGCCACATTTTCCAGCAACCAACAGTTTAAGGTTAAAAAGAACAAAACTAAAACCTAGTTTAGTTGTGCAATATTTTAACAAGAAGAACGAGACTTCATTAAAATTACGAGTCATAATAGTTTTAAAAATGCAAAAAAGGATGGTAATGGCCACAAAGGGAAAACGGCTGATGGAACGACGCAAAGTGTGAATTAATAGAAAATAATGAGTCGCAATTTACAAATTCAAGTATATTATACCAAAAATATTGCATTAAAATTTTTAAAATAGTTGAGAATTTCATTATCCCTCAAGTTATGCAAATTTTTCTGCAGGCTGATAGTGAACGAAATTCTTTTTAAATAAAATTTAAAGAATCCGCGACTTTCCCTTGAAATTTCTTAATTTTTTTTACATTATTAATTTACTACCTACACTTTTTTCGAGTTACGTTCCTTCGAGTTACTTTCGTGACGGCATTTCGTTTTTATTGCGTCTCTATTTGTCTTACTTCAATGTTGCGAAATTTTTCATCTTGTGTATGATTATAAAATTATTGCCTAAAATTTTGTTGCATTATTTTTGTATAATTTATGAAGTTATGAAAAATTGACTTCTCCAGCCGTTTTTAAAATATTATTTGTCTTTAAATTTGTTCGGTGACACTTCTCCAACGCACTTAGCAAAATGTGCAAGTTTCTAACGATTTTCGGCCACGTAATAAATAATGAGAATATTTGTTCTGTAATACAGAACATTTCGTTCTGCTTAATTTGGTCTAGGACTGAATAAATAATTCAAATACTTCTATTTTGGTGTTTGTTGGAGAAGTTATCTTCATAAATATTTAAACCATGATAGATGCTTTATTTGATTTAGGCAAGACGAGAATAAGATTAAGTACTCCTTAAAATTTTATTGTCAAGTCAAGAGATATTGAAATGCAGTTTCGAGATGTTAACATGAAACCTTCCGTATAGTAACTCGAAGTGTAATGTTGTCAAGATACTTTGTCGAATGTAGAATGCACTTCTAAAAATAAGAGTGGATTAGTTTACACCACAATTGGAATAATTGTTACCTGATCAACACTTTGACTTCGATCTATCTTAGAAATATTTACTTGAGTTCATAATGCAGCAAGAATTTAGGTCTTGATTCAGAAAAGATGTCATCAGTTCATATACATTTTATAAGGTAGTTAATTTAAGGTTCAGGCAACAAAAATGTCAAAAAGAACAAAACAAGCTTACTGTAAAAATTTAGTGTGCCCATCTCCCATTTGTAATCCTGCCTGTAGTTCATTTTCTCACTTAAACTGATTTTAGGACGCGGATCGCTATGGGTTTCCCAGCTTCAGCTACACATGGTTGAAATTCTCTTGAAAATCTTTGGAATTTATTGGAAATAATTGAAATTCATGTAAATTCTTTGAAATCTCTGAAATCTTATGTAATCTCTAAATTCTAGAAATACTAGTGAAACTCTTTAGAAATTTCTGGAATTCTTAAATAATCATTGGAATTTTTTGAAAATCGATAGAATTTTTTGGAATTCTTGGAAATCTCTGAAATTCCTGGGAAATCGCTGAAATTGTTTGCAAATTATTAGAATTCTTGGAAATTATTAGAATTCATAGGAAATACTTGAATTGTTTAAAAATCTCTGGAATACCTTGGAAATCACTGAAATTCTGTAGAAATCATTGGAATTTTTAAGATATCTTTGGGATTCTCTAGAAATCATTTGAATTCTTTAGAAATCCTTGGTATTCTTTAGAAATCTGTGGAATTCTTTAGAAATCATTAGAATCCTTTGCAAATTACTGTAATTTCTTGAAAATGATGGGAATTCTAGGGAAATCTCTGGAATTCTTTAGAAATTACTTGAATTCATTGGAAATTCTTGTAATTGCCTGGAAATTATTGGAATTCTTTAAAATCTCTAGAATTCCTTGAACATCACCAGAATTTCTCAGAAATCACGAAAATCCTTTGGAAATCAATGTAATTTTTTGGAAATCACCGCAATTTTTCGGAAATCCCTTGGAATTCTTTGAAAATATATTATGGGATTATCAAGAATTATAAATATCTAGAATTCTTGAAAATCTCTAGAATTTCTTGAAAATCTTTGGAATCTTTTGCAAATCACTGAATTTTTTGAAAATCACTGTAATCCTTTGAAAATCTTCGGAATTCTTGAAAATCACTGGAATCCTATGGAAATTACTTGAAGTCATTGGAAATTACTGAAATTGCCTGGAAATTATTGGAATTTTATGGAAATATCTGGAATTCCTTAGAAATCACTTGAATTCGTTGGATATAATTGCAATTGCCTGGATATTATTGGAATTCATTAAAATCGTTAGAATTCCTTGAACATCACTAGAATTTCTCAGAAATCACGGAAATCTTTTGGTAATCAATGTAATTTTTTGGAAATCACTTCAATTTTTAGGCAATCTTTGGAATTCTTTGAAAATATACGGAATTCCTTAAAAATATCTAGGATTCTTGAAAACCTCCAGAATTTATTGAAAATCTTTGCAATCTTTTGCAAATCACTGAATTTTTTGGAAATCACTGTAATCCTTTGAAAATCTTCGGAATTATTGAAAATCATTGGAATTCTTTGGAAATTACTTGAAGTCATTGGAAAATGCTTTGGAAATTATTGGAATTCTTTAAAATCCCTGCAATTCGTTGAAAATTACTGGAATTCTTTGGAAATCTCTAAAAGTTCTTAGAAATCACTTAAATTCATTGGAAATCACGGCAATTGCTTGTAAATCATTGGAAATTTTGGAAAGGTCTTCATAATAATTTTCTGGAATTATTTAGATATTATTGGAATTCCTTTGAAATCACTGGAATTCTTTGGAATTCCTTATAAATCTCTACAATTCACTAGAAATCAGTTGAATTCTTTCAAATCATTGGTATTCCTTACAAATTATTAAAAAGTTTTGAAAATTTCCGGTATATCTTGTAAATTATCCTTGATATTATTATAATTTTTTAAAATATTTTGAATTGAAATTTTTTGGAAAACATTTGAATTTATTAAAAATCTTTGGAATTTGTTGGAAATATTTGGAATTCCAAGTCTTGTATACACAAATTTACCTGGACATTTTTTTATCCCCTAATTTTTTCTTTAGTAAAATAATTAGTATTTTGGATCTAGGCAGCAGTCGTCCTTTCCTTTCACCGTTAGCTGAACCTTCAAATACCAGACTCTCCAGCTAGCATCTTCCAGCTTACCAAAAGATGTCCATTTTTCATCTTCCTGACTCTGTGGATTGAACCTAAACTCATCAGTTATATTCTCTATTTTGTAGGGTATCTTCGAAGGTGATGATATGGTGAGGCTGTTTTTATTTATTTATACGTTTTTATTTTTATTAAATTCGGCAGTCCTAATTACCAATCTTGGCATCAGGAACCGTACTTCCACGTATTCTACCAGACCATCATCCGTTCGCGTAATCTCCACTAAGGCCAATTTTCGGCTAATTCATCAGATGCAATTCTGCAATTTCTGTTTCTGGCTCTTTCAAACTAGTCCATGGGTTTATTTTTTTGACCAATAAGAGCCAAATTTACCTAATTTAATTCGGTAGGGATTGGTAAGCTTCAGTTAGTTGAATAGGTTAGTCACTATATCAATTCGAATCAAATGCTTTCTTATTTGCCATTGCCTTTCTTATTATTTTTTTGATTTGTTGTTCTTTTGTATATTTTAATATACTCGTACATTGATCAAGTACCATAATTATTTATAAGTGCATTCAATTTAACTTCAAACTTACAAGTGCAATTAAACCTGTACTCTACTGCATAATAATAGCAAAACATAATAGTATATTACGTGCCGAGGTGGAAAATGCTAAATTTCATTTTTTTAAATAAAAAGCAGTTTTCTAGTTGGGATAAAATATAAACAAATTGCTATTTATGTCAAGCAAAAAACTTGCTTTGTATTAAACTGGTAATAATTATATTATTGGCAAATAATTTACAGATTTGTTTCCATTTCTTTATATATGTGTTCTTAAGTAATTTTTGATAATAATAAGTAAATAAGATTATAATTATGATGAAAGCTAAGAATTTTCTTGACACTTGACTTAACCTTAACTAGTTTGACACACATTTTTTGTTGGTTCCTTTTCGGCGCACCGACAATGTAACATTGCCAGGTTGGGAAGTAAAACGAAGTAGCTTTCTGATTGGTTAGCAGTAGGAGTAAATAATAAACTGCTTTCAAACTTATTAAAAATCAGGAATGTGTCGATTACTAACTCAAAAATGATATGTAGTAGATATTATATTATTAGTAATAACTGAGCAGGAAAAACGAAGGTTCTGGAAAAATTACCTGATTTTCAAACAAAATAATTGAATTTATTTTCTAAGTCAGAAATTGATAACTTTCCTAAAAAAAATAAAATGTTGATTATTTTATTAGTAAATGTTTGTATTGTATTGTTCTTAAAAATTTCTGCAAATAAAGTTAATTATTGCAGTAAGCAAACAAACTGTGGTTGGACAGCTCACACTATATGTAGCTTAAAACATGTAGGTATTACTGCATATTTTTAAATTTACCAATTTATCCTAAATTTTGTTTATGTTTTAGGATTGTTCAATTAACGATCGTTGTTTAGATTTTGAAGAATGCTTGCTGAATGACAGTGATAAAACTCTTTTACTTGATGCTCATAATAAATTTAGAAGTTTAGTTGCAACTGGAAAAGCTTTACCAGGGTTAGGTGGACAACAATTACCTACTGCATCAGATATGGCGGAAATGGTGGATGCAAAAATATTCGGTTTGAATTTCTATGGGTACATTTTTACCAATCATGTTTCAGGTTTGGGATAAAGAACTGGAATTTATAGCCCAATGTTGGGCAAATCAATGTAATGGGGCGCACGATAAGTGTAGATCTAAATCAGGTAAAATTTGAAGCATCTACGTGATTTATTGGTAAAGATTATAATGTTCTATATTCTTAGATGGTGTCTGTGCGGGTCAAAATCTGGCATTTTCGACTAGGGTTGATCTGTATAAAATGATTGAAGGATTTTATGAAGAAATCAACTATACAACAGTAGAGAATATCAATAATTTTAAGAGTTCAAAATACGTGTAAATATGAATTTCGTCGACGTAAATATCCCGTATAATAAACATATTTTATAGTATTGGTCATTTTACTCAACTAGCATATTATAATAGCACTCAACTTGGGTGTGGACGAGTTAAATATTGTAATTTTTCAACGTTCATCTTAATCTTAATTATGGAAGTCTGTTTTAGGTTATAAAAAATTTAAAAGGCCAACATATTACCTTGTATGCAATTACGCAATAGGAGGAAATTTATTAGGAACGAAAGTATACACTACAGGTGAACCGTGCGCTTCGTGTCCTGGAAAATGTCACCCAAAATACCCTGGTTTGTGCCAAACACCTCAATCAACTTTTGGTAAATTTAAAATCATAACTTGCAATCTATAGCTGGTTTACGACCTTCCGTTTTTAGCAACTCCCGATATCTGTTCTCACTCGAATAAATGGAATTGCAATCCCATTTTGATACCCGGTCAAAACAGTAAATATATAATAATAGGCGAGCGGTTTACACCTATTTTCAGTTCACTTACCGACCAATCGGCGTTCTAGTGGCTGGAAATGATTTTATTCCATTTCTTATATTATACCAAGAAAAAATTTCTATATACACTTTATTTTTTTAAGAGTCGTTTAATAGTTATAAACAATTTTTTGTTTTGAAAATCTAAATTTCGAAGAAATAATCTGAAAAAATTATAGAGGCTTAATTGGACCAAAACACACATTTTTTGTATCCTTGACTTTTCTCGTAAAATCAATAGTTTTTAAGATAAAACTCGATAAATGGCGAAAAATGCTTACCTTGAATTTTTTTTCTCAGAAACCAATTGTCCAATCAGAATAAATAAAAAGTAAAAGTATTCAGCCAACCTTAAACTATCACGACATTTTCTTTTATTTTGATTTTTAGTGTTACTAACAGTGAAAATCGTATTGGAGTAGATCTCTAACACCACTTCCTCTGTCCGTGCGTATGTCCGTCCGGCGAGCTAGGATGGAAGCTTTAATTCAAATTCAAATTGTTTATTAACCATTAAAATACAATATATTATGTGCACGTGGATTGTTATAATTTAAATTACCTAAATACTAGAAGATGTCACAAAAACAAATCTATTATAAATACTCATTGCTCCTTGACCGCGTAAAACATATGACTACATTTTTTATACTTTTACTTACATACAGTTACTAAAGAAAATATCCGTCCACTCCTATGTTATCAATGTAAATTGAACATTTTTAAGACATTTTTTGTAGAAAATTTCATTGCCTTCAATTTTGTTTCTATACATTTTTCTATTTTGTCGCCTCGTTTCTGACTGACAGCGACTTAAACAAGACTCTGTAAAATGCAAAAAATATTATCATCTATATCTCGGAAACGGGAGAAGAAATAAAAAAATGAATAGGTATGTTTTTCTGCTAAATTTTATTATCTACATTTTCGTTCCTATACATTTTTTTATTTTAACAAACCGTTTCCGAGATATAGATGACAATATTTTTTTCATTTTGCAGAGTCTTGTTTAAGTCGCTGTCAGTCAGAAACGGCGCGACAAAATAGAAAAATACATAGAAACAAAATTAAAGGCAATGAAATTTTCAACAAAATATGTCTTAAAAATTTGTCTGAAAAATCAATTTTTATATGACAAAAAACGGCTTCAAAATGTTCAATTTACATTGATAACATAGGAGTGGACGGATATTTTCTTTAGTAACTGTAAGTGGTTGGCAAGGATAAGTTTACTCCAAAACGACTAAACAAAAGATTTAATAATAATTATAAAACACAAATTTGCGTGTTTACTCTAATCAACTCTAATACAGTTTCCACTGTTATTAACAGTAAAAATGAAAAATGAAAAAAAATTGCCTTATAGTTTAAGGTTGGCTGAAAATTTTTGTTTTTTATTTATTCTGATTGGATAATTGCTTTCTGAGAAAAAAATCATAAAGGTAGGCATTTTTCGCCATTTGTTTTTGAGTTTTATCGTAAAAACCATTGAATTTACGAAAAAAATCAACGATACAAAAAATGTATGTTTTGGTCCAATTAAGCTTCTATAATTTTTTCTGATGTTTTCCTGGAAATTTAGATTTTTAAAACAAAAGATTGTTTGTAACTATCAAACGACTCATTAAAAATTTAGGTGTAAATAGAAGTTTTTCTTCAGTGTAATATAAGATATCGAATAAAATCATTTCTAGCAACTAGAACGTTGATTGGTCGGTTAATGTAGTTTCTAAGCGAGTTTGAGACGATAAACCGCTCGCCTATAAGTTAAGCCCACCTCACACGATGCTTGTTTTGCTGATAGATTGCTTGATGGGAGCCGTGACGGCTACGGTGCTAGCCATAGCTGTGCTGCTGGAAAATGACGTCACCGCTGGTTTGCTTGCTGATTCCGGTGAGGTTTTTTGTGATAGATCCCGTGCTATTTTTTTTATGGTTTATGTGATTGATTTCAGCGCTAACCAATGAAAAGGTGACGTCGTGTCATTTTCAACTACCTGCGTGCGCATTGATACCACGCAAACCACAAAGTGCGTGTGAAGCCAACTATGCATAAAACCATCACACCACCCAGATGCTAGAAATCCAGCAGCAAAACAAGCACGCAATCCATCAGCGAAACAATCATCGTGTAAAGTGGGCTTTGGAAATACGGAAGAAATTCCGTGTGAAAAAGCCTTGAGATATCATCCATTATGGAACCTAATCTGCATTGTTTTATTTTAGATTCTGCTACTCAGCAATTTTATTATGGTAGGTGTGCATTATCAGAAGCAATAGGTTTCTGAGGTACCGAAACTAATAATTTTAAATTAATTTTGTTTTAGGATTTTATAATTATTTTGAAGTGAAGCTATCAACAGTTACAATTATTTTTATTATGTCATGGTTTCATTTTTATATTATATTTTTAGTTTAAGAGAAAAATTGTGTAAGTATGTAAAACTCAAAACATTATGTTTACTTATATGTAATAAAAAGTACAATAGTTGCTTGGTTATCTTGTCAAATTTCTTAAAGGCCATATTTTCAAATATAATTAGCAGATTTGTCATATATCTCTAGTTTATTCTAGTTTATTATTAGTATTAAACTAGTTTATCTAGTTTATTCTTGACAATTTTGTTTGAAAATTGAAATTGGAGAAATTCCTCCTGCAGTAGGGGAAGTGTTATGTCATTTGAAGATATATTATAAAGTGGCAAGGTTGTTTTGAATTTTATTCGGAAGAGTGCACACACTGGATACTTCGAAGTTTTAAGTTTAAATAAAATAATACAAAATGTTTACATTAAACAGAGTAACAATAAATTATTCTAATTGGTTGCAAAATTATAAATATAACAATATTAATACTTAAAAATACTCCCACTCTACAATTAAAGATTCTTCTCGGCGTTTATACTTGTTGATTAACACACTTTTTGTAATAAATTTCATACAATGCATCTTGTAGGATGTAATTGTTACCAAATTTTCGTAACGTTGTTCATCATCCTTTGGTCGGACCTTCTTTTCGAAGACTTCTTCTTCGGCACCAGCACTATGGCGTACCTTCCGTAACTTTCGTAGTTTTCTTGATTTCCGTCTTAATTTTTTCATATCCCGATTTGTCCTTAACATATTGCTCGATTGTATAATAACTTTTCAGATTAGATTATTTGTTTGTGGCTTGACCATAACTTATTGTAACGATGGCTACATAAAGCTCAATTAAAACTAAACTGCACAACATGTAAAAAATATAGTAGTAATAACCAAAATGGAGATAAATATTTTGCACTATATCAAAATCGAAGCCATGATGTAAATTAATGATAAGTAATAGTAGCGTGGTAATCGACTCTAAGATAAATAAAGCTATCAACGGTTTACTGGAAAGTTGAATGGTTGTTTCCATTATTTTAAATATTGTTCCAAATCTCAACAATTTCCATAATCGTACAGTGACAACACATATAACCAAGCTGCCACCACAGTTATAAACTGTTTGCCATAAATTAAATTATCGTAAAAGACAATTTGATTATGTTGAGCGTCTGCCAAATTGAATTAGAAAGTTTCAACAGCTTTTGATCTTCGATTATACATAACAATACAACCAATTCTCAATACTATGATAAGGAGATCGATATAATTCCACACATCCTTCCAGAAGCTACGAAAATTTTTTGTTATGCCATACATATAATTGTAAACGAAAAAAATTGTGCAATTAATTTAAACAGAAAGAAGAAGAAGAATCCAAAATTTATTCACCACAGAAGGTGAAATGATAAAAACGTACAACAATAAACTAAAGAAAACTTCAAACTAACAGGGTGAGAACATTTTGAAGCGCAAGAACGATTAATTTTACGTTAAGTGAAACCACGATAAAATTGATTTATTTTAAAATTTGTATTTTTTTTGCCATCAAAATTGCAACTTTATCTAGATAGTTGAAAGAATTACTAAATCATAAATACGATTAAAGTTTCAATTCGATGAAATTGATTTATTTGGTAAGCCGATGTCATACGGTATAAAATTAAAAACATCACAATTAAACCATTTTTTAAATTGAAAATTAGCCTGGCTGTGAATCTTTGTAAAAATTCAAATTTAATTGATTTCTGATTAAATTACATATTTATTTGACTAACTTGCTTTAATTATTCAACATCAAAATAAGTTAAAGGAATCGCAAGCTTATAACAAGGGATGGGTGTTCAAAAAGGTAATTGATTAGGTTTTCTTTAGATACGAAACAACTTTTACGCATTTGAACATCGCAATATAAACTGTCGAAATTCCTATCACAAATAACTTTTAATGTTTTAGGAAAGAACCAATATTACACCAAAGACTCGTGGTCATTCGTAGAAGACTTAAAACAAATCACTATACCTAATGACTACATCCTTATTTCGTTAGACGTAAAATCCTTATTCACTAATATACCTATAGATTTAGCTCTCAAAGCAGTTGATGACAGATGGGACATGATCAAAAATTACACAAATATTCCTAAAACTAACTTCATTAATGCTGTTAAACTTTGTCTAGAGGCCACTTATTTCCAATACGAAGGTATCTTCTATAAACAGATTTTTGGAACTGCCATGGGAATCCCTATATCCGCTACCATTTCTAATCTTGTCATGGAAATCCTGGAGGAAGATCGTATTCCTAAATTACCCTTCACACTCCCTTTTATAAACGGTATGTGGACGACATCATTACGGCTATTTCTAAAGACCAAACTAATTTAACAACTTTCACCCGCGTTTACAGTTTACTATAGAAACAGAAACGAATAACTCACTAACATTCCTTGACATAGAACTCATTCACTTAAATGACATCTTGAAATACAAATGGACACAAAAACCAACTTTAGTCAGGCAGATATTTGAACTTTCACTCATACCATCACAAGAGTCAAATAATAGGTACCGCGATAGGGTTAGTTGATAGGTCCATCAAACTTACACACGGAGACTACAGAAAGGAAACTATCAAGATAGCAAAAGATATACCTTACGTAGGAATGGCTTCCCAGGATATTTAGTAAATAAAATAGTTAAAGACAGAGTAAACAAATTATATAATTGCAGCTTGGGAAAAAAACCACCTTCTACATACACTGTTATACCGTACGTCAAAGGACTGAGTGAGAAGATCAAAAGAACACTCAAGCAACATAATATTAACATCACTTTTAAATCCCTTAATAATATCGGTCAATATTTCAGTTCATTAAAGGACCAAATTCAAATGGACAAAAAGTCAGAGCTAATATACCGTATCAATTGTAACAGCTGCAGCCAGGTATACGTTGGACAAACAAGTCAGTGGCTGCGTAAAAGAATAAGTGGACATATATCGACCATCAGATGCAACAAGCCCGAATCCACCGCATTATCAAAACACATACTAGTAGATGGACATGATGCTGATTTCAACAACGTCAAAATCATCAAGTCGGTATCCAACTGCAATGACCGTCTACTACACGAGATGATCAAGATAAAGAGAGAGAAGAACGCTATGAATAGAAAGACAGACATAGACGGACTAAGTAACATTTACAGCCACTTACTAAATTAGGTTTTTGTTGTCATTATTGGAATCAAGTTTTTCCCTTTGGGTTTTCCTTGATTCACGATCTAAGATTTTTATTTTTGTTATCATTTGTAAAACGTGGTTTGAACGTTTATTCACTATTTATTTTTGATTTTTAAGATCATAGATCGGCCAAATGGCATTGCTTCGCAGTTTCCATGTAAATGCAATTTGTTTTTAATATTTAGATTTTGAAAATGAAAGCATATGCTTTCGAAAGCTTAAAATAAATATAGAATCGTTTAATTAACTTGTTTTGGTTTTAATTCTTATATTATATAATTTCACAAGTTACAAATTTATTAATTAATTTTTGACACCTTTTGATACCTTTTGACCTTTTGACCTTCAATCCACCTCTGTGGATTGAACCTAAACTCATTAGTTATATTCTCTATTTTATAGGCTATCTTCGAAGGTGAGGATATGGTGAGGCGGTTTTTATTCATTTATACTCCTAAATAAGTTGAAAGAGTTTTCGCTCTCTGATGGATATTTTACATTTCTGTACCTCACGATCGGAGGCTCATCATCTAAAACAGCAACATATGCTAATTTTCTATAGAAATTCGGCAGTCCTAATTACCAATCTTGGCATCAGGAACCGTACTTCCACCTAATATTATACAAGACCATCATCCGTTCGCGTAATCTCGACTAAGGCCTGATTTTCGGCTAATTCATCAGATGCAATTCTTCAATTTCTGTTTCAAGCTCTTTCAAACTAGTCCATGGGTTTATTTTTTTAACTAATAAAAGCCAAATTTACCTGATTTAATTCGGTAGGGTAATTGGTAAGCTTCAGTTAGTTGAATAGGTTTGTCACTATATCAATGCGAATCAAACGCTTTATTATTTACCATTACCTTCTTTTTTTTGATTTTTTGATCTTTCGTATATTTTAATATACCCGTACATTGATCAAGTACCATAATTATTTTTAAGTGCATTCAATTAAACTTCAAACTTAAATTTTAATCGTTGCTGATTATTTCGAGTCGATGCAGATTTTCTACTGCATAATAATAGCAAAACATAAAAATTCAAAATTGATATGTAGTAGGTATATTAGTAATAACAGAGCAGGAAAAACTAAAGTCCTGGAAAAAATACCTGATTTTCAAACAAAATAATTGAATTTATTTTTGAAGTCAGAAGTTGATAACTTTACAAAAAAATAAAATGTTGATTTTTTTATTAGTATCTGTATTGTTCTTAAAAATTTCGGCAAATAAAGTTAATTTTTGCAGTAACGAAATAAACTGTGGTTCGACAGCTCACACTATATGTAACTTAAAACATGTGGGTATTACTGCATATTTTTAAGGTGTCAAATACTAATGTTATTTGGCCATAAGAATGAACGTCGATTAGAAACAGAGTACAGATAACGTATGGTGCTGAAATTTAGACATAATTTTATTTGAAGATTTTCCAATAATACAGAGTAATTAGAGGTAAAAAATGAACATTAATTAATTTGTTCATTAACTATAAATGCCTTTTACCTTCAATTACTCTGTTTTATTGAAAAATGTTCAAATAATATTATGTCCAAATTTCAGCATCATACGTTATCTGTAAGTACTCTGTTTCTAATCGACGTACATTCTTATGGCCAAATAACATTGGTATTTGCCACCTTAAATTTACTAATTTATCCTAAATTTTGTTTATGTTTTAGGATTGTTCAATTAACAATCGTTGTTTAGATTTTGAAGAATGCTTGCTGACTGACAGTGATAAAACTGTTTTACTTGATGCTCATAATAAATTTAGAAGTTTAGTTGCAACTGGAAAAGCTTTACCAGGGTTAGGTGGAAAACAATTACCCACTGCATCAGATATGGCGGAAATGGTGGATGCAAAAATATTCGGTTTGAATTTCTATGGGTACATTTTTACCAATCATGTTTCAGGTTTGGGATAAAGAACTGGAATTTATAGCCCAATGTTGGGCAAATCAATGTAATGGGGCGCACGATAAGTGTAGATCTAAATCAGGTAAAATTTGAAGCATCTACGTGATTTATTGGTAAAGATTATAACGTTTTATATTCTTAGATGGTGTCCGTGCGGGTCAAAATCTGGCATTTTCGACTAGGGATGATCTGTATAAAATGATTGAAGGATTTTATGAAGAAATCAACTATACAACAGTAGAGAATATCAATAATTTTAAGAGTTCAAAATACGTGTAAATATGAAGTTCGTCGACGTAAATATCCCGTATAATAAACATATTTTATAGTATTGGTCATTTTACTCAACTAGCATATTATAATAGCACTCAACTTGGGTGTGGACGAGTTAAATATTGTAATTTTTCAACGTTCATCTTAATCTTAATTATGGAAGTCTGTTTTAGGTTATAAAAAATTTAAAAGGCCAACATATTACCTTGTATGCAATTACGCAATAGGAGGAAATTTATTAGGAACGAAAGTATACACTACAGGTGAACCGTGCGCTTCGTGTCCTGGAAAATGTCACCCAAAATACCCTGGTTTGTGCCAAACACCTCAATCAACTTTTGGTAAATTTAAAATTATAACTTGCAATCTATAGCTGGTTTACGACCTTCCGTTTTTAGCAACTCCCGATATCTGTTCTCACTCGAATAATGGAAATTGCAAACCCATTTTGATACCCGGTCAAAACAGTAAGAGTAAGTTAAGCCCACCTCACACAATGCTTGTTTTGCTGATAGATTGCTTGATGGGAGCCGTTATGGCTACGGTGCTGGCTGTGTTGGTGGAAAATGACGTCACTGCTGGCTTGCTTGCTGATTGATCTCGTGCTATTTTTGTTGATGGTTTATGTGATGGATTTCGGCGCTAACCAATGAAAAGGTCGCGTCGTGTTCGTCCACACGTGAGTTGACGAACACTCATTTTCAACTACCTGCCTGCGTATTGAAACCACGCAAACCACAAAGTGCGTGTTAAGCCAACAATGCATAGAAACCATCACACCACCCACCTGCTAGAAATCCAGCAGCAAAACAAGCAAGCAATCCATCAGCGAAATAAGCATCGTGTGAGGTGGGCTTTAGAAATACGGAAGAAGTTCCGTGTGAAAAAGCCTTAAGATATCACCATTATGGAACCTAATCTGCATTGTTTTATTTTAGATTCTGCTACTCGGCAATTTCGTCATGATAGGTGTGCATTATCAGAAGCAATAGGTTTTTGAGGTACCGAAACTCATAATTAAATTTTAATTAATTTTGTTTTAGGATTTTATAATTATTTTGAAGTGAAGCTATCAACAGCTACAATTATTTTTATTATGTCATGGTTTCATTTTTATATTATATTTTAAGTTTAAGAGAAAAATTGTGTAAGCATGTAAAACTGTTAACTCATGTAATAAAAAGTACAATAGAAATTAGAAAATAGAAATTTGAGAAATTCCTCCTGCAGTAGGGGAAGTGTTATGTTATTTGAAGATATATTATAAAGTGGCAAGGTTATTTTGAATTTTATTCGGAAGAGTGCACACACTGGATTCTTCGAAGTTTTAAGTTTAAATAAAACAAAACAAAATGTTTACATTAAACAGAGTAACAATTATTCTAATTGGTTGCAAATTTGTAATTATAACAATATTAATACTTAAAATTACTCCAACTCTACAATTTGAATGTTATCGATAAATCTTAAAATTGATTTTAACTGGTCAAGTAAAAATATAAGTCGATCTACAAATTCTCGGACTGGTTCAACCTGAATCACCTCTTCGTCTGGATATTTCTCTTCTTCGGTAACGACTTCTTTGTCAAAATATACTTTAACGGAATTTCTTTTAGTTCTACAGTTGATAAGATAATCTGCAATATATTCAATTTCCAAAAGTCTCTCGTCTCTTACAACTTGAACGTTTCCTTCGGCGTCAGTTTCTAAGTAAACCGCTTCTGTTTGGAGGTTATCTGTATCTTTACTTAACATAAGATGCACTACCCTATCTATTCTATCCCTTCTGGAATGTAAAGATTCTTCTCGGCGTTTATACTTGTTGATTAACACACTTTTTGTAATAAATTTCATACAATGCATTTTGTAGGATGTAATTGTTACCAAATTTTCGTAACGATGTTCATCATCCTTTGGTCGGACCTTCTTTTCGAAGACTTCTTCTTCGGCACCAGCTCTCTGGCGTACCTTCCGTAACTTTCGTAGTTTTCTTGATTTCCGTCTTAATTTTTCCATTTCATATCCCGATTTGTCCTTAACATATTGCTCGATGGTATAATAACTTTTCAAATTAGAATATTTGTTTGTGGCTTGAGCATAACTTATTGTAACGATGGCTACATAAAGTACAATTAAAACTAAACTGCACAACATGTAAAAAATATAGTAGTAATAACCAAAATGGAGATGACTATTTTGCACTATATCAAAATCGAAATCATGATGTAAATTAATGATAAGTAATAGTAACGTGGTAATCGACTCTATGAAATCTCGAAAATCTACAAAATCAGACCCAAAAACTATATAGCCAACACAAGCATACGCAATTATGATAATGGAGTGGCTTATAAATAAAGCTATCAACGGTTTACTGGAGAGTTGAATGGTTGTTTCCATTATTTTAAATATTGTTCCAAATCTCAACAATTTCCATAATCGTACAGTGGCAACACATATTAACAATGCTGCCACCACAGTTATAAACTGTTCGCCATAAATTAGATTATCGTAAAACACAATTTGATTGTGTTGAGCGTCTGCCAAATTCAATAAGAAAGTTTCAACAGCTTTTGATCTTCGATTATACATAACAATACAACCAATACTCAATACTATAATAAGGAGATCGATATAATTCCACACATCCTTCCAGAAGCTACGAAAATTTTTTGTTATGCCATACATATAATTGTAAACGAAAAAAACTACCATTACGAAAAATGCAAAAAAGACAAGTAAAACCATAGTCTGCAACTCAAAGCTTACAAACAATAATCGTATACTATAAATCTGAAACAAATTATCTGCAAATTTCCAAAAATGTAATTACAAAAATATTTACCGAATACGTTTTGGCCCATAAACCGCTACAACTTTGTTCAAAAATTAGCTTAACGCCGTTAAAAATGTTATAGTTGGCGTTATAAGTTAAGAATTCCAAAAAAATTACTCTCGATTTAGTATCTATCCATTTACTATCCGCAAGATATTTAATGTTGTAATAAGTGTTGTATAAAGTTCTTCCCAACGGAGCACTATATCCACCGCCAGGATAAATTGTGATGTAACCTGAAATAGATAATATCTTAAGGAATATATTCAGCTGCGGTGCTCTTGGTTACCAATAGTTGGAATGGGTTCGAGCTCATAGCTCCAAATGCTCAGCAGTCTAGGTACGCTAATTGTTAATGTATTGTTATCATCTAATGTTACATTATCAACTGTTGTAATATTTTCTTCGCGATGGTTTGGAGAAAGTCTCTTTGAGTCTGGAACGTCAGTTTGGTTTGTTATATTTTCCCAAGAATATTCAAAACTGCCCATTATACTATATTTGGGCTCGTATTCCGGATTACATGTCCAATTCATGTGCCTCACATCTACTACTATTGAGCAACAGTTTTCACAGACGCGCAGCTGCCTTAATTTAACAACTCCGAGAACTTTTGTGCAGTAATCGATCATTATTCCGGGATCAATTAAATTAAACTCGGAGTACCATTTAGCCGGATGAGTGGTCAGTGCGAGAGTTCCATTTAGATATTCTATAAAACTGTAATCAATGGATTACATTTTAAGGCAAGGAAATTTATTTTTCTTACTCTTCCAGCGTAGAGACATCTTCGAAATGTTGATCTTTTGTAAACTCCCCAGAAGTAATTTCTCTCATTTTTATGTTACTGTAAACATCCAAATCTTGTCTATTGGCAAGTACGACAAAATACAACAAAAGTATGTATATCAGAAACATCATCAAATCGTACAATTGATGGTGAATTTCTTCCCGTGTTAACTCTTTCTGACGTCTTTGCTGGAGATAAGGATATAATAGCAATGCTGATCAATAAAACACTTGAATAAATTACAAGCCACTCTTCTCTTGTTAGTGGTCGATATTTTTGAGCCAAATAAGGCAACAACAAATCGTAACCAAATCTAGAATAAAGTGCGGTTCTCTGATTTTCCATTTCATTTACAACCATGGAGGAATCTATTGCAACTGAAGGTATCTGTAAAATAATATTATTGTTATGTTTGTAACAATAAGAACAATAGATGCTGTTTAGCAATAATATGTAGAAAGCTGAGAAGAGAGAAAAAAAAAGTACAAGTATCCCCAACTAAATTTCTTTGTTTATTCCAAAATCTCTGATTGGCTGATCTTTTATTACAAATTAAAAAATAAACTAACCTTCGAATTATTCAACTTTAACAGGATATAAATTCCTTCGAGCAAAATAATGCTTTGTAAGAGTGCGATAATTACTGAGATAATTAAAGCAATACCTGTAATGTAAGCTACCCAAATTCCATAATAAATTAAAAATATCATGCAAACCACAATATGTATGCATATCAATGTCCTGAAATTTCTATTGATTATTGTACAAAAGGTATTAGCAAAATTAAAAATGAACTTACCAAGTTAACCAAACCAAATCGAAACTTGCAATTTGGAAATCATTAAAACCCTTTGTACTAAAAATAGGTTATTAAGCTGATTCGCTACTAACATTTTAATTTATTACCGAAATAATATAGTAAAAAGTAAGTGAAATAAAAAGGATAAAATGGAAGCTATCACAGCTATTTTGATTATTGTGTATACTTTCAAATTTCCCTCATTAAAACTACTGAATATGCTCAGTTTGGGAAAACCGTAAAATATTAAAGTAAACAGCATTGTTGTGTAAATGGATGACAAAACCAGAGTTATCCGTTCTATATAGGTTAAATCGTATCCTCGATATCTAATAAAATAAAAAAGTACAGATGTAAATTTAAATTTGGCGCCAAAATAGGGCGAAGAATTTAAAAATAAGTTGCAATATTACAAGTTACCGTTTTAAAATATTCCAAGTGTGGTAGTATCTATAATACACAAGAAAGTTTTTAATCCAATCGTAGGTTGTATCAGTGCTTGGCCGTTCATCTGTAGGTTTCACTGAAGCATAATTCGAATTTCCCCTAATCACGCAGAACCATTTCCCGAGGTTGAAAAACCATTCCTGGTGCAACTGTAAATCTTTAACTCTAATCCAATCGCAATGCCTGAAAAATTATAAACGTAACCAATAGATAGGTATGCTTAAAATATGCTGTTTTACCAAGATGGTTCCAAACCCACAGAATCATGCCATACGTAGATTTCGCCCAAGTCACCCAAATGAGTTTCGGTTGTTATGACGAACCAATCTTGACATCCCCTTTGCAGCAATTTTTTATCAGGGTCGGGATAATTTAAAGTGTGAGACTAAATATTAGAAAATGTATTTTGATTGATACCCAAAATAATTTTTATTATTATTACTCTACTACTATGTTTTATTCCAAATAGTTTAATTCCTATATTTGATGTGGTACCAGCAGTAGCCATATCACCAGTTTTAACTAATATCAAGTATCCATATAATTCTGTGATTAAGTTATCACTTGTGAAATATATCTGATGGTTAAATAAAGTTGCAGCGTCGTGTTAAACAAAATGAAATATTACCGTTCTCCGTGTCTTACCAATTATTGCAAGACATAGCGCACTGCAGTAACACGCGAAAACTACGAATATAACAAACATTATGGTAGAATTTACAAACGGTTCCAACTGTATGGGTATTTTATAGTATGGATCGTTTCTGGACAAGATAGGGTTATATTGATATGCGTAATGTCCTTGATCGTTGCATAAGCAATGCATTCGCTTCATATTTACTTCTGGTCCAACCTATAAATCATATTAGATATTAATAATTTAGTTGTGCTTCAGAGGAGAAAGCAAAAACCAACACGAAGACAGCTACTCCTCAGCTATCGAAACTAATAGAAGAAGAAGATTTCAAAATTCAAGGAAAGCTTACACGGCACGAACCCGAGTTCCATTTATGTTCTGCTTTATCTAAGTGAAGACATTCGGGAGATAAAAATCCAACTTCATAATTGACAGCAGCCGTTCGAGTAAGCGATCTTCCTGAATCTTCAGGCAGAACGGCAACATAAAGCCATGCGTCACCATAATCCAACTGATCGGATGGAAATGGCGATGTTATTAAATTATTATTTTGTGAAATTACGGTGTAACTTTGGACATCTTTGTAAGACGGTCTCGAATTGTACTTCAAGTGAACCTGCATAGATAAAAATAAAAAAATATTGTACCATACATCTATTGATGGATACCCTCAGTTCATTGTTATCCAAGTTATTGAATTTGATGATTACGCTATCCCCTTGTTGAACAGTAACACGATGGATAGTCATTTGTGAATCTACTATATCCTCAGTCCATTCACTGGAAGATGGCATAGTAACCGATTCTTTGTAGTAGTCCACAGTTCCACCTTTAATGGTATAAAATTGTTCCGTATGCGACTTGAAGTTTTCCCATTCTTTACTGCTCGTATAAAAAGATTGCGATATCGTATTTTCACTTTGAAATATCTGTTCATCCAGCCACCAGTAAGGTGTCAGTGCATATACGATCACCTATATTACAGAACTGTAAATTACTCAAAAATCTTTCTAAATTTACATACCAGTACATACCACCGCATAAACAGGTTCGTCCTTAAATTCTGCTATACCTTCAGAAGGTACAACGAAGGCATCCGGAAACCCAATACTCTGTGTTGCAAGCTTACTTCCATGGTCTGTTGCAAATTTGAACCTATTGCCACCAGAGCAAGTGTATTCTCTGGGTACCTCTCCGGGTGCTAAAGTCGCTGAATACGAAAGGCCTGCCAGATGGTTGGCTTCCTCCATGTTATCTATTATTGGTATAAACTACAAATTTTTTAAATTATCCTAACAGTAATAAAGTAGTATGCTCACATCCTGAATAACTTCGTCGTAATTCAACGAACTCAGATTCATGTCATCGTAATTTGGATAATCTTCGGTTATAACTTGTATATCCATTTTAGGAAAATATTGAAGAACATTAAATACAAGATTTTTAGTTTGTAATTCGCTCCTCATAGAATTTCTATGCTTTGAGGTAACATCTGTGATTGCTCTTAAAAAATATATACAAATAATTAATATAAAAAGGGGAAAATAAAGTTTATGGATATTAGGATCATAAGTTTCTTTTGTGCACACTGCGCACAATTGATCCATTCAGTAGAATTTTGTAGAAAATATGTAGGTTGACAAAGAAAACCTATGTTCTATACATATACTCCCAACTTACTCCATCATCAACCTGGATGGAAGTTCTTGGGTAAAATGTTCTGGACGTGCCATTGTAAAATCGAAGTGCTTATTGGCTAATTTTTTTGCACATTCCATAACTTCGCCTGCAAATGTTCTATTATATTCTTGATATATCGTTTTCAATGCACCTGCGACCGCCATAGCTATGTCCGTTGTACTTATATCTATCTGTAAATTTAAATTGTAATTTTGTAGGAGTACCAAAACAAGATGGCTCTGCTCAAAACTTATCGATGAACAAAGTCGGTAAATAAACTAGTAAGTTAACTTTGTAGGTGAGAGGAGAAGCATTATTGACCAAGTGTCAATGGTGAAACAAATACAAAATGAGGCAATCAAGGAAAGCTACATGAAAGAAAAGAGAAAGACATTAAAGAACAGAAGACAAGAAGAATGAAAGTTTTTTCCCACGTATTGCATTTTATGTATAGATGGTATTTGATGACCTCGGCGTGTATAGGTAAGTACTTACTAGGTTTAAATCTTTCATTATTTTGAACTGTAAATCTGAATGTTTCGACTTATCGGTAATTCTTCGCATTTCATGACCCAATATGTATATAGTTTGTATAGCTTTTTGAATTTTTCCGATCTCGATCAAATTATTAACCGATGGGTGATTTGTATTTTTTCCGTCAATGATAGCTTCGATTTCATCAATTGTAATGCCAGCGAATTCAACCTAAAATTTCAAAAATTTGTTGATAAACAGATGTATAATCGGTTATTCGAAATAATAGGCGAAGAAGCTCGTATAAAAGCTAACTTTCAGATAATCTAAATGGCATAAGAGACAAATATATTATATTTTATGATAGAAAATTAATTATTGCAATATTAATTTATCTATGTATTATAATATATTGGAGAGGTATATGTACTTACTTTCACGTAACTAGAACCAAAATTTTCCAAACCATCGGCATCAATTGCCCTAATGGTTACTTTTGTCTTTCCATTATCAATCCCAATATCTGTTGTCCCTGGCAAATAAAACTTGAAATTTGAATTTGAATCCCAATCGTAGAGATATTCTAAAAGTTTTGTTCATTTTATTTCTTATCAACTATAATATTTGTTGCAATATTATATAATAATACATAATAATAAATAATAATACATATTAATATATAATAATACATAATAATGTATAATATATAATAAATACAAGAAATTACAGTATTTAAAATACTTACATTACTATTTGTAAAATTCAATTTTAAATTATGAATTTCAAATAATTTTTGAATACTTAACTGTTTTGAATTCCCATTGGTTTAAGAATTGCTTTTTTAATATGTTTGTATTTTAAAATTTTAAATACAATTTTATATAATATACTTTTATGTATTTTAAATATATTGTCGTGTCCCTTTTTATTCACAAATGGAGCTGCCGACTAAGTTTAGAATTTTATAAAAGTTTATAATTAAAAAATAAAAAGGTTGTTGCTTAGAATTTCAGATAAATTTGTGTGTTATTGCAGATAACTTTTTTTGTATATTTGTATGTATGTTAATTCTGCAATTTGCATTGAAATTAAAATTGTTCGAACGAATATTTGAATCATTTTAAAGAAATTTACAGTTACGATTTATTTAATTAAGTAAATGCTAAGAATTTGGATTTTTGAAAGAGTCTCATTGTTCAAAACCTGTGCTGTATTTGGGTTCATGAGGGTTTGGTAATATGGATTTTTAAATTCCTACCACAATACATTGCAATGTGTATTTCAAATATTATATGTATTTTACAAAATACAAATGGAAATTTTTTATTTAAAATACAAAATAGATAATTTGCATTTGAAAAGTATAAAATAAAATTTAAAATACAGAATACAAATATATCAAAAATTGCTATTTAGAATACAAGATTCAAAATGTATTATTTCAAATACTGCCTATTCCTGAAGGGAGATGCTTTCATAAATAACTTACCTTTATTATCATAACCTGTATAAAATACTCTATATGATAATGGTTTCGAGTGCTGAAAACCTTTACAAGTGAAGGAAAATTCGTCAGTTAAACTAACTCCAATAGGTTTGCTGCTACTGCAATCACCATGACTAGGAGTCGCGCTTACCGCCAAATCAATCGACGCTAACCCCAATAATTTTTCTGAAATAATAATAATAGTGTGGATTGTTTAATCCTCTTAGCGTTTCCGTAAGTACCTTTTTGTTTATAAGTTACTGTTAAAGTATACTTTTCTCCAGAATATAGGACCTCCGGCTTAATAATTAATTTATCCCAATTGTAATCCGTATCGGAGTCGGTTAAAAATTGTTTTTTATTACTGGTAGGGCCACTTAAAACCCAATTTATTGTAATATCAGATATGCTATCACATTCTTTGCAAGTACTTTGAATATACACGCCAAGGTTCCTATTTACCACATTTTCACAATTCTTCATGCAACTGAAAATATAACTTTATGTTATAATATTATAATCTGGCGACTAATCTAAATTACAATTGATGATTTTTGATTTAAAACTAGATATGAGGTCATTATTTAATTATCTTAATTTGGCCGTCTAACTACTTTATTTTGCAATAAGGGCTGATTTCTTTAATATATAAGGAAACGCCATCACGCACTTACTCAGAGTCAACTGAGACTCTGGTCGCACTATCGGAAAAACTTCGTGTGTACGGTTTTATTTGATTAAAAATGTAGCAAGGTGCTGGCGCTTCCTTGGTGATGATCATCGTTATAAAGATCATCAGAAATGTCATAAATAAGTTGAAGTCAAATTCGGCAATTCATATACTATTATTAAATGCATACTTAGCTGTTACATCATATGAACCATTCCTTACTTCTATTATTTGTGATGCAGAATCCGACTTACTGTTAGCTGTAACTTTCAGTGTAAAATTATATCTTGTTTCGTCAATAGCATACTTCGCTGGTACAATAATATTGTTTCCTAAAACATATAATTTCAATAAGATATCAATAATTATAAAGTCTTAAACGCTGGGATCACAATATTTATTTTGAAATTCAAAATATATCGTACTGTTTAATTTTATTGGACAAAAATCGTTGCTTGGATTTGCAGTACATGACCATTCATAATCCAAGGTAGCTGGTTCCCATGGTGGAAAATTTTTATTTTTCGAATTATCTCCTTCAACCGAAATATCCTTATTACTGGCAACATGCCTCATTCCGCCGCCAGTTATAATGGCTTCCGGGTTTTCATCTATGATGGTTATTAAACACTAGAAACGCAATTTTAGTATACCTCCACAAAGTAAATATTATCTGGGTACCGTAAAATGGTGTCAATCACAACGGGCGGGTGAATGACAACAGAAGTTCTGTACTGCAAAATTGCATCTTTGATGAATCTGTTATGCCAGAAAAGGTTCTTGTGGTAATAAGCGTCTACTATCTGCTATTATTATGACGCTAGTTGCGATAAAAAATACAGAAATCGTCATTTGTTTCATTCCTCGACTTCTGTTGTCATTCACCCGCCCGTTGTGATTGACACCGTTTTACGGTACCTTTGCTGTTCCTCCTTCACTATTTGAATTGTTCTTCTCGGTCACCTTGACGTGTAAATAATACGAACCCGTTCCTAAGGTAAAATAGTGTAACACAAAGTTGGCTTGGTCTTCAAATTCGGGAAATTCTTTAACCAGTTCACCACCTTCTGCAATTCAAAAGGATTGGTCATGTACAGGAATTACTATAGGTTAGTTCTCATTGTCCAAAATACTGAACTATGAGAAGAAACCTTAAGTATTGGAATATGCTCTACATTACTTTCAGTTATTCTCCAGTTGTAGCTTAGAGTGGTTTCGGTACATTCTTTTGCAGGCACTGCCACAATTAGGTATTCGTTTATTCTGCTCCATTGCCACTTTTCTTCGTTACTTTCTTTCGTATTACTATAAAAAATAATCCATTACATGCAGTTCAGTATACAATTTATCTCACCATTGATCTAATTCGACAGTTGGTTTGCAATTTCTTCTAACGCGTAGCCCTTGGGAAGTATTGACTAAAATAAATTATGTATTTCTACGAAACACTCAAGTGAAAACTCTTACCAGAATTATCAATTTCCAATCCGTTGACTTGAGATGTGTAGATGAAAACCGTTAACAAAACCAATATTTTTGTCAAATCTTCTGAAAAGAGTTTTTCAAAATTATAAATAATTGCAAAATAGTCGTTAACACTTAAGTTACTTTAGTTATAATATTTTAAGTCATAAGGAATACTCACTTATCGTCATTACGGGTTTGATTAATTCGTATAATTATTAATGAGCCAGATAAATTATAGGTTGCACATCTTGAATTCTTTGTACCCAAAAACTCTAATAAATTTTTAACGCACATGCAAATTATGTCAGAAAATTACTTTTCTTTTGTGACAACTTTAGTTTTATTTATTATAAATTTCTATAGCAATCCAGCGAGTTTAAAATTATGTACAAAGATCAAATTTCTATAGTAGGCTAAATTTGGAATGAGATGGTCATTAGCTTAATTCTGAACAACTGCTGACTCTAAAGTACCCGGTTAGAATCCTGGAAGAATTGAAAAACTATCACATTACCAAGCCCTTTGTGCTTCTGGTCCTCCTGGTTCGATGATTGCCACCACCAACCATTATTAAACAGGGTTGCAGGCATTACCTAACCCGGTTTAAGCAACCGTAGGGTCTAAATGCTTAACTCTTCTCTATGGGAGAGGCTTATGTCCAGCAGTGAACGGGAAAATGGCTGAGAAGAAGAATAAATTTGCAATTGACGGAAAACAAGAATAAACTCGAAGCAGCATTTTGAACTACTTTTTCTAGTTTAGAAAGATGAGGGAACTACCGACCAACTTAAATTTGGAACTACCAGCTGCTGTTAAAAAAATGAAACAGACTTAAATTCCAGAAGTCAAAAGGAGCCAATTTGGTCATCTTCCAAAAAGGTAATATTATGTAATAAAAAATAAATATAAAAGTCAAAATTATCAATACTTTAGTTTTTAATTAAAAAAATCTTATATAACATATTATGAGTACATTTAAACTAGGACTAATACAAAAAAACAAAATGTTTAACCAACTTACTCTAACTCTACAACTCTAATATTACTCATAATTTTTAAAATTGATTTCAATTGTTCGAGAATGAAAATTAGTCTATCTGTAAATTCTTGTATAGATTCTTCAAATGTCAGCTCTTTATCTTCTTCCATTTCTTCGCTTTTCCTTTCTCGGACAATAATTATTTCATCAAAGAAGACTTTAACTGAATTTTTCCTAGTTCCACAATTTACAATATAGTCGGCAATAAATTCCATTTCCGCAATTTGTTCCTCTCTTACCATTTGCACATTTTGATTAGCATCAATTCCGATGTAAACCATTTCCTTTCTTAGCATCGTTCTATTTCTGCTTAATATAAGGAAAACCACTTTATCTATTAAACGTTTTCTAGAATTGGACATTTTCTTTGTCGGTGGTTTGTACTTGTTGATTATCACACTTTTTGAAATAAATCTCATACAATACAACTTATAGGATGTTATCATTACTAAATTGGAATAACGATGTTCGATATTTTTTGCTCTTACTTTCTTTTCCAAAATTTCCCCTTCTTCGCCTCCTCTCATTCGTGCTTTTCGTAACTTTCTTCTTAATTTTTCCATTTCATATCGCGATTTATCTTTAATGTATTGTTGGGTAGTATAATATATTTTGTTATTCGAGTACTTGTTTGAAATTTTGCGGTAACTTATTGCAATGACGGCTACGTAAAGTACAATCAATATAAAACTACATAAAATATAAGAGATGTAATAGTAGTAACCAAAATTATTGTAATAATTGTGCACTAGCACAATATGATACATTTTTTGTAAATTAACGGTTAGCAACAATACTGTGCTAATAGACATAGTAAACGTGTGAAATTCTTTAAAATCGGATCCAAAAACTAGGTAGCCAAGACAAGCATACAAAAGTATAATGATCCAATGGCCGATAATAAGTGCGATGAGTGGTTTAGTACCATACGCAATAGTTTCTTCCATAACTATAAATCTCTTTCCAAACCTCAATAACTTCCACATTCGTATAGAAGTAAGAACTATTAATATTCCCGAAAACATAATCAACACTACGTCGATGAATTTCAAATGATCATAAAATACCACTTCGTTGTGCTGGGCATTTGCCAACTTGTCTAAGAACTTCTCTGTGGCCTTCGATCTTTCCCTATATGTAATAATACAAAGAACGGCGAACATTATGATAAATAGGTCGACATAATTCCAGTAATCTTCCCAGAAATTATCCTCCGACATCTCGGTTAAATAATTAAAAATCAAAAAACCCACCAATACTATAAATGCAACCACGACAACAAAAATCATGATCTTGACTTCATAGTGTAAGAAGAGTAATCGAAACGTGTGAATCTGTAACATAATAACATTTTTAAAACAGTGTTACATTGTAAAACTATAAAAATGCTACGAAAGCAAATTGTATTGCTTTTGTCAATGTTAGATTGGTAGCAGCAGTGGGATAGATGAAAGTATAGCATTGTAAGAAATATAGAATGTACGATGAAGGCGAAGATGATAATAGAGAGAAGAGTGATGATGAAAACGAGAATGGTAAATTAAAGCTTTCAGTTTGATTTCAATAGTTTGCTTCAAAATTGAAAAAATATCTACCTGGTATGTTTTGATCCATGCACCAGTGACACTTTGCTCTACAAAAATTCTAACGTCATTGAAAAGATTATAATTTACGTTGTAAGTTAAAAATTCCACGAAAACTACTCTTGATCTATTGTTCAGCCATTCGTAGTCGACCAAATATTTGATATTGTAATATGTGTTATACAAATGCCGTCCAAGAGGTGCACTATAGCCACCACCAGGATAATAAGCTATAGAACCTAAATAATTTGGTTAATTATATCTCGTTTAGTTTATAGCACATGTGATTACCAGTAATACCAACTGGCTCATCTTCGTAAACCCAAATACTCTTTAATCGTGTTAACTTAAGTTCTGGAACGTCTTGGCGCTTGCTTCGAGAAAATATATCTCTTTTGGTATCATCTGATTTATTTTTCCAAAATTCTTGATATTCTCCAATAACACTGTACTTTGGCGCGTATTCCGGATGGCATGTCCAATTCATATGGTTTACAGGTTCTACCAGGGAACAACAGTCTGTGCAGACAAGAAACTGCCTTAACTTAGCAACTCCAAGAAGTTTTGTATTATAATCGATCAAACTTCCTGGATCAATCACATTAAAATCTGAATACCATTTACCAGGATGGATGGCGAGCGCTAGAGTTTCGTTTAAATAATCTTTCAAGCTATAAAAAATTTACATTAAAACATGAAATAAAAATTTTACGTTTTCGTACTCGGAATAAGTAGTAATTTCATCAAACCGTTGCGCTTTTGTGTAATATCCAGACATCATTTGTTTCATTTTTATATTACTATAAGCATCTAATTCTTTTTTATTTGCGAACACAATAACAAACAATAAAATAGCAAATAAGAGAAACATTATGAAATCGTACAGTTGACGGGAAATCTCTTCTCGCCTTAATTCTTTTTGACGTTTTTGCTGAAGATAAAATAATATTACTATATTGCTGTGTGATTTAGATTTTAAAAAAATTACAAGCCACTCTTCTCTTGTTTGCGGACGGTACTTTTGACCTAAATAAGGTAGCAGTAAATTGTTGCCGAATCTTGAAAATAGCCCCGTTCTCTGATCTTCTATTTCTTTAATCACGGTAGCAGGATCTATTGTCACTTTAGGTATCTGATAACAGAAGTTATAAATGTAACCAAAAGGAATATTTGCTATCACATGTTCATATGATTTCTGTGCTATGGTTAAAATTGAAAAATGTGTCTAGAGGTTGAATATGAAATGCCTGGTCTTCAAATTCAAATTTAAATTTGTATGGGACAGCAATTTAACGGTCGACTACCTGCAAGTCCCACCATCTGTAGGCTGTCAAAAAGGTACCAGTGGATGTTCTACCAAGTATTAATACAACAAATATGCAACATAATTTTTATTAATTTTTTGGGGTAGTTTTTTAATTAACAAATCTTTGCGGATCGCTAAATGTGCTGCACGTGGTAAGTCTATTTTCAAAATATTACCTATGCAGTTGTGAATTTAAAAATTGTATTTATAAAATATTTAGGTCCTCTGCTGCATCTTCTGTAAAGCGATTGCTACTAACCTTAGATCTTTTTAATTTACACAAAATGTAAATTCCTTCCAATAAAATTATGCTAGTCAGGAGTGCGACAAATGTACATAGTAATACAGCAATACCAGTGATGTAACCCACCCAAAGACCATAATTAACTAAATATATCATGCAAATTATAACATGTACGGTTATTAAAGCCCTAAAAAAATTATTACGCATTACTGTTTACAATATAATATTAATTCATCTTACCAGGCTAACCAAACCAAATCGAAACTAACGACTCGAAAAATATTATAATTTTTCGTTCTAAAAATATTATAATTCTCAAATAATTCAAGTTTAATATTTTAATTATTACCTAAATAACATAGTAAACAGGAGATGAAATATGAAGGATAAAATACCACAAATCATTCCAATTCTTAATATTTCCGCATTAAATTGAACGTCTACGTTTAAAAAATTATCGTATAAGTTCAATTCGGGAGTACCGTAATATATTATAACAATCAGCATTGTGGTATAAATAGCAGATAATACTAAAGTCAATCGTTCGACATAAGTTAAATCGTATCCTTGATATCTGATACAATAAAAAAAGAATTTAGAAAATATTTGAAAACAAAAATTTTCGATATTACTTTTTCAAAATATTCCACGTATGGTAATATCTAAAATAATCGAAATATCGATGTACCCAGTAATGAGCTTTATTAGTGACTTTTTGCTTTTCTTCTGTAGGATGCAACGAAGCATAATTCGATTCACCTCTAATCACGCAAAACCATTTCTGTACGTTAAAAAACCATTCGTGGCGCAACTGCAAATCTTTGATTCTAATCCAATCGCAATACCTAGAAAAGGTAAGACATCTTAAATAGATTTATCATCGTAATTTTGGTGTTTCAAAATACTACCATGACGGTGTTAATCCGACGGAGTCGTGCCAGACATAAATGTGATCCAAATCACCTAAATGGTGTTGGGTTGTTATCACGAACCAATCTTGATTTCCCATTTGTAATAATTTTTTATCTGGATCGGGGTAGTTCAGCATATGAGACTAAATTTTGTATTAAACCGTTATTAAAATAATAAAATGTACAAGTATTAAGTTACTCTGCATCGACGATCTTTCCCAAACAATTTAATTCCAATATTAGATGTTGTACCAGCATTAACCTTATCTCCAGTTTTAATGATTATCAAATATCCATAGAGCTCTGAAATGATGTTATCACATGCAAAATATACCTGGTAATAAGAAACATTGATCACATTGACAATTCACCAAAAAAATATGTTACCGCTCTTTGTGTCGTACCAACTGCAAAGCATAGTGCAATACAGTAACATGCAAAAACAGAAAAAACCACAAATATTATCATAAAATTTACAGATATTGCCAAATACAATGAAGGTATTATAAAGTATGGATCCAGTTTATAATATACAGGGTTCAGTTTATATCCAAAATGTCCCTTATTATTGGTGCAACGACAGTGCATATGATTCATAGTTAACTCTTTTCCAATCTATAATTTACATTGCACGTTAATGTTAAGAAATAAATTTACATAAATATAATAATAAAATAAAAGACATACCAGTGTCTTTTTCTAGAACATGTCTGAGTATTGCTTTCCCGAGGGAATTAGTATATAAATAACAATTACCTCACATGTGTTCTCCGCCCATTTATGAGTATTTATATCAAAGGAAAAGCACTGGGCAGATATAAATCCTATTTCGTATGGAATAGTGTCTCTAAATCCACGTAATTTTGCTGAATAATCTGGTAAAACGGCAACGTACAGCCATGCGTCACCATATTTTCCCATTTCTGAGGGAAAATTTACCGTTATGATATTATCATCTTTTTTCATTATCACAAAATTCTTGACATCTTTATAAGATGGTCTAGAATTAAATTTCATTGTAACCTACAACAAATACAGTAAAATACATTGCTATACGTTCTTTGATATGGATACCCTTAATCGATTCGAGCGCAAATTACTAAAAGCGATTAGTAAACTTGCGCCTTCTTTTAAATTAATACGATGAACAGTCATTTCTTGATCGACTTTATCGTCAGTCCATAAGCTTTCCTGTGGCATTGTGACTGATTCTTGATAGAACGCCGCGCCTCCATTATCAATGGGAAAATATTTCTCTGTTTGACTTCCAAAGTCGCCAAATCCATAAGCTTTCGTATAATAGAATTGAGATATCGAATTTTTAGCTTGAGAACTATTATGGTCGAGCCAGTAGTATAGTGTCATAGGATATACTATCAACTGTATTAGAAAAATTTCGATTAATCTGAAATTTTAATAAAAAACACAATTATATTACCACCGCATAAACTGTTTCGTTTTCTAATTGTTTTAATCCTCCGGAACCAATGGTAAAGGCATCTTGAAATCCAAAGTGTTGATATTGTAGGCGAGATCCTAAATTTACTCCATATTTGAATCTATTTCCACCAGTGCAAGTGTATTCTTTGTAGTCTTGCCCGCTTGCTAAAGTCAAAACATACGCTTGGCTCACTTTCAGATTTGCTTCATCCATATCATCAAATATTGGTATCAGCTACAAAGCATATAACATTAAAGCTAAGTCAATGTGAAATTAGCGTCTTACGTTGGTTTAAGTATGTTGAGAGTGTCATTTATGATTTTCTATATTATATAGATATTGTTGAACACAAAGAAGAAATGGTTATTGGAAACCAAGATTTTCGGTTTTGTTATCTATCTTAAAGATAGACATTGAAGTAGCATCACGTTACGCTTTGGATATGTATTGTGGAAGGAGTATCTATCTTTAAGAGAGATTTCACAACCAAAATAATATTATGTTGTGAGAATGGATAAGATGATGAGATTTTTTATGTGATCTGCACTCAGTATACAATGTGTTCCTGAACATAAAAAGGAAGAATCACTACTACACTTACAGGTTCAGAGCCATTCTGAATATAAGTGAAATTTGCGTCATCATAATTTGGATATTCTTCCGATATAACGTTTTCATCCAATTTAGGAAAATATTGGTAAATATTAAATACTAAATTGTCACCTTGATATTCTCCTTTAATTTTATTAATATGCCTCGAAGTAATATCGGAAATTATTCTATAAAACATTGATATTTTAAGTTAATATTAATATGGCAAAACAGTAACAGAAATAACAATTATAACATAACTATTTTATGTATATATAAATATATAAAATATAAAATAAACTTCAATAATATAGTATTGTGAAAATCTTCCATACATTTAATTTCTGTTAGGCCAAAGACAGAAAATGAGGGTTACATTTGGAACCCAGAAATATGTATAACTCAAAACTTACTCTGCTATATGTCTTGACCTTCCTTCCTCACGCCAGGGTCTTTCCAATGCCTGCACAAAGTCCAACTGTTTTTGTGCTAATTTTTTGGCAAACTGCATAACTTTTCCAGCAAATGTTATATTGTATTCCAGATATATCACCTTTAGCGCACCAGCAACTCCTAGTACTTCATCCGAAGAACTTAAATCAGCCTGAAAATAATACGTAAATTGCATCAACTATAAATAAATTGAAAGGACGTATTTTGATACAAATTTGGCATTTAGAGGAACACTGAGGTGTTCTAACTTGGTAGGTTTAGAATCCATTGAAGTACAAGTAATTAAGTAGTAGTGATCAGTAAAGATTTGTGTAGGCCCCTAATGGTAGCAGACGTTATTTTCATTATATGATCGGTTATAGAATTTTGGTATTAATTTAGAAAATGAAACTATTAAATTGAAAAAAAACTTACTTTATTTAAACTTTCAAGTACTGCAAACTGGCAATCTAAATGCAGTGATTTATTTTGTTCTCTTCGCATTTCTTGGCTTAAAGTGTGGACAAATTGTATAACTTCTTGTACATTGCCGGATGATATTAAACTATCGAACTGACTGCTATATGCGCTGTTAGGGGTAGCCAGATCTTCAATTATATTGAAATATTGAGAAGAGAAATAGGACTGCAATTTAAAAGAATTAAAAAATGTGATTACTTCCATTTCAAATCAAATCGTTTTCTTAAAATTATAATACAATTTCAAAAAAAAAAATCGACGGGCATGGTAATTTAAAACAATTTTAATTTAATTCCTCCTGCTAATTGTTTGTTATACTTTTATGCCGCCAACAATAATTATTTTTTTTTACTGCTTTATTCGGATCGAAAGCGCTTTTTGTGAATTGTACTTTTCTCTTTCCTTTTAATATTAAAATTGGTTTTTCGATAAGAGAGGTTTAACCTATCTACCACTTGCAATTTGAGAGATTTGAGCAAGAGAGATTTTTAACCTCTTTAGTCTCTAGTCTCTACCACTGCATAATATGCAGGACCTAGATCACTTGTGAGCAAAATATTTTCCATCGAAATTTTCGTTTAAAATTCAAAATCTTAAAAAATACTTACGTCTACGTGAAACCAACCAGTATTGTATAATACATTTTGATCAAATCCCTTAATGATAAGCAACGTGTTTTTTTTCTCGCCAGCTTCTGTTCGCATGGTCTTTCGGCCTGGTAAAAAAAATTCAAGTTCTGTTTTTTTACCCCAGTCAATAAGATAATCTGAAAATTTTATTTGTAAAAATTAGATGTATAATATTATTATGCTATAGTTTTTGACCAGGCAGCAGAGCTTAGTATATCAAAATTTGTGCAAAGTGGTGATAATGAAAATTTTACTAGGAAAAATAATTGAAGTAATAGAAACTAAACTGGTACATACCTCTTTCATCGTATGCTCGATAAAATAATCTTATTGTTATTGATCTATTGTGAATAAGTTCTGGACAAAAAAATTTGAACTTGCTTTGGAAACTTTCTGCTTCGTCCTTTAAAGCTGTGCAGTGACCGTTATCGGGACTCTTGCTTACAGTAAAAGTGAAATTTGCCGAACCTAAAGTTCCTATAATGTACAATGTAGTATAATTTTTTGATATCTATATTGAATTACCTACTTTTATTTTTTATATACTTTGCTATAACTGTATAATTGGATCCCTCTTTCAAAACATCTGGTTTTATGAAAAATCTATCGTTGATATGATAATATGAAAGTGATCTCTTCCCAATATTAGGGATTAACTGCCATTCTATATGAGATCCTAGGCATTCGAAACTGCACTGGCTGTGTATATATATCATATGTTGTCTATTTACAATACCCTCACAATTTTTTTCACACCTAAAAAATACAGATTTAAAAAAAAACATTTTATAAACTGACGGTTTAAAAAATAATCTAAGCGCTACCAAACTACCCACAAAAAGGAATTTTGCATCAAATAATACTTGATATTTTTCTGATCTTTGGATAAGAACTATATAATTAAATTAATATATAAAAATAAATAAATATCCTCATTGGCTAATCTTGGTTTATTTAATGTAAAATTAATTCTAGCGTAAGCCCGGTTTATATTATAATTTGATTTACGAATAAAAGTTTAAATTCACCCCTAAATAGCCAGTATATACTGCAAACCTTTTATGAATAATTTTTTTTATATTTAAGTTTTTAAAACCCCGCACATTACATAAGTTTACATCAGCTAGTATGTTACAAAAGTGTACATATTTCTAAAAAGTGTGTTTACACTTTTATTCGTAGTGGAAGACACTGGTTTTAAAAATTATTTTTAAATTCATTAGTCGACTAGTTTCATTTAATTATATTAAAAATATATTAAATCTCATAATACATACTTGAGGGTTACACGGGAAAAGGTGTTTTCAACTGGTGGGCTATCATTTCTGAACTGTCTGTAACCAATAGTTGTACCTTCCGGTTCAATAGTATATTCTGTTTTCTTAATAGAAAAATTTGATGGTACGATCATATTGTTTCCTAAAACATAAAATAATTTATTTTGTTTGAATATAAGAATAAATATTCTATTTATGGGTCTGCTACGCATTATTATATTATAAAAGATATAGTATTTTTCAATTGCCGTTGGAAGGAAAATAAAGCGTAGCAAATCACTCGATTGCACAATCAGGAGCTAACTTTGTCTATTTAGAACACAGCCCTGAGAGCATAGTTTAATTTTAATCATTGTGTGAGCTGTTAATTACTAAAGGGCGGATAAAGTTCTAAGTATAAAGAGTAGTACCTATTTTAGGTACTTTACACTTAAAATTTATTTTAATCCTAAATCACTGATTTATTGATTAATTTATCTTACTTTTAGATTCCAGAATTCTTTCTTCCTGAAATGCAATAATCTTATTTATCAGTATACTTTCTTGAACTAAAATATCACTATTAGCTTTAACTAGTTCCACTCCATGGTCTAATAATTTGGATTCTGAATCTTCATCTGTTATAGTTATTAAACACTACAAAAAATTATAATAATATTTGAATCGAATTTTAAATCATTCCATACTTTTGCAGTAGCTTCATTGTCGTTGTAATTTTCAATCACTTTAACGTATAAATAATACAAACCGCTTTCCATGGAAAAATAGCGTAGCACAAAATGAGCTTTATTTTCAAATTCGGGAAAGCTTTTCACAAATTCGCCATCTTCTATAATTTAAACATTTTAATTATTATTTTAACGATTTTAACGTTTATATAATATGTATTACTTTTCGTTAATCTCCAGTTATATCTTAAAGTGGTATTGATACAACCATTGGTCGTTATTGCCGAAATGTAGTACTCCTGGAATCTGCTCCATATCCATTCTTTACTACTACTTTCTTTAGTATTACTACAAAAAATTAATGTAAGTCTATTAGAACTCTAAATACAGCATTTTACCATCGATCCAGATTTACCGTTGGTTGACAATCTTCTCCGGAACTCGGACTATATAATGTATCAACTAGTTAAAAAAATGTTAACAAAGAATTTAACAGTAAAAACATGTACTAATGATACCGGCACTTCTTTTGAATATTAAACCTTTTAAAGAATTCAAATCATCTTTGAAATATTCTGAAAGCCGTTCCATAACTTCCAAGGAATTCATTTCTGCCATGTAGAATGAAATACTTAAAACCATTAAAATAATTCTCTTCAAACCATCTAAACCAATTCGAATTGTTGTTATTGATATTTAAGTTACTTAAGGTATACACATTTAAGTCATATTCTGTCAATTTTTTTTCTATACTTACTTAACGTCATAATTAATTTACTCAAATTATAATTAGTAAATTCGAAAACGAAGCTTTGAGTTTAAAGGAAACCCGAAAGCAAAATTTTATAGTAATATCGGTATGATATCGTAAAACACGTATTTACAAAATCATTAGATAGATATTTAATACAAAATCCCACTTTCTATTTAATTTCGTATTACTATAGCAATTAATAAAATTTATAATTTTGTATTCAAACATTAAAAATCTAGTTTTCCCTCAAAAATAAGCTATACGAGGTGAAATTGCATTCAAAATTTCAAGTAACAGTTATGGTTTGTAGATTTTTCCAGGTTTAACTTGGTTTAAACAAATGCATAATATTGATTCTTGGGAGCAAAAAATGTTGAATTTTCAATACTGTAAAATTGACGAACGAGCGGATATACTCTACAAAAAGTATATTTGCTCCGAATAAACCAAGTTATTTTTCTTCAAACGTAAAATATAATTATTAAAATGAAATTGGATTATTTTTACGGGTACTTAAGTATACTTTACTGCCGTCCTTCGCCAAAGTAAAACAATTGAATTGCAAATTTCAATTTATTGGGATTCCCACAAAGATTTCTTCTTCTCTTCAAGTCTGGGATTCCCATCCATTAAGTCTCCACTGTCGCAAAGTGATTGATAAAATAGTTGGCAAGAGGAGGGGCGACATAAACATGAATATTTTTATGAATAACTCCGCGATAGTGAAAGCCCTAAAAGTTTCCACTTTTAATTTTGTAAAAGTAATCAGGAAATAACTATAAAATTGGAAGAGCACAACATCGACATATTATATAGGTAGTAAGTGAGACCAAAAAGAAAGGTGAAGGATCAGCTGATAGTGGTGTTGAGAGGCAAGCAACTGCAATTTCAGGAGCGGGTATTTTGCTCATAAAAAGTTTCAAAATCACATAATTAAAGCAGACTTGGGTAGATAGACTTGGGTGTATCCTTGGACCCATTCCATTTATTATCTAAATAAATGATTTGCTTCTAATACATCTTACCTCTTAAGTGGCTTAAATATACATAAATGTGGTTTACTGTAAATGGTTTAAAAATGAACACCGAAAAGACACAAAAGGTTACATTCAGATTTAGGAGTGGAGAAACGGAAAACTCCATGACCCGTGAAAATATCTACATTGGCCCGACGCCGACGGTGTTGATGCTTTGCTAACTATTATCAGTACCATTGGGAGACCGTTGACGCTAAGCTGAAATGATAACTTCGGTCCTAGTGTAGGTATAACGTTGACTCCCAGTACTGGTTCAGTAATTGACCCAGCATTGGCCGGACGGTGCTTGACGCTTAGTTTATTATTGGCTGTACCGCTGGTTTAAAACTAAAATGATAACCTCGGTCCTACGATTGGTGGCCAGCATTGGTACCCTTGGCTCTCGGTACTCGTCCAGTGATAATTCAAAACTGTGACAGCACCGTTTCTTTACTTACTCGGTTAGCACGCGCGTATCGTTTCTTGTGAACGTCACCGGACGCTGCTACATGCTTCTGCACGATCGGATTCGAGGAAAGTGCCAGACGGGAAGATTGACTGGGGCGGTTCATTTGTCAAAGAATAATTCAGGTATTCTAAGGCCATTTGTCAAAGAATAATTCAGGTATCCTAAGGCCAGCTCAGCAAAGACAGAAACCTCACGTATAGTAAAAGGGTAAATGCTAGCTTGACCCCAATGTTCAGTATGCATTGAGACTGCGAAAGTACGGCCTACCGATTCTTTTGGCTTCAAGAGTTTGTAGAAAGAGGTGTCACAAAGTTACTACAGCGATAACTGGCTTGTGAGGGCGAAGCATTCACAGGAACGTATCATTTTCTTCCTTCGATGTCGGCTCTTCCTATCATTGCGAAGCACAATTAGTCAAGCGTTAGATTGTTTACGCGCTAATAAGGAACGTGAGCTGGGTTTAGACCGTCGCGTCGTGAGACAGCTTAGTTGTATATTACTGATGTTTAGTGGTCGCGATAGTAATCCTAAAATCGGGCGATGGTGCAACGCTACCATCCGTCGGATTACGTCTGAACGCCTTTAAGGCCGTATCCTTTCTAATGAAAGGTCGGGTACAGTTCGACGCAGCCGTTTCGCAGCTGACCCAGTTCGGCTCAGCCATTTCGGCGCGATTACTGTTTACAGTCTGCGCCAAACCGTACTCGCCCCGAATCGGGTTGGTGCCGAACCGTATTCGCTCCGAATCGAGTCTGCGGCGAAACGGCTGCGGCAAAACCGTTGCGTCGAAACAGCTGCGGGGAAACGGCGGCGCCGAACTGGGCCATTCCCGGTTGGGTGCGTTGTATTTGGTAGAGCAGTAACCAAGCTGCAATCTGTTGAGAATAAAATCTTGAGAAAATATCTGACGTACAAATAGGGGTGATAACCATTTCTTATAACGAAATCAAAATCGAGATAATAAAATCATTAAAAGCCATACTATAACGAATTAACCACCATGGTTAGTTTTCATTAAAAATATTAATACTGTTTTTATTAAACTATTAATAATTAATTTTAAACAATAATATTAATCTGTGTTATATTAGCGTTTTTTTCACCGTTTGTCTCATTTAGTTAACATAATTCAAAATAAAAGCACTTCAATTTTGATTAAATGCCAATAATTGAGTGTTCCTCATTTACATTTCTGTAATTTTCGTATTAAATTAATTTTCATAATGACAAAATCCATAGTCTGTAGTATTATTGATTATATTTTTTGTAGCTTCATTTCGACGTAAATTTTTTTGGATAGTATTATTGAATGCTACTGTGAAACTTGGGTTGCCTAACCTATTTTTATATAATTCAGCATTTCGTAATATTGTTCTTTGGTTCTTTTGGTCAGCAATGTTAACGGACATATGGATTTTATAAGTCAAAATCCTTTTATAAGGATCAAAGCTTGGCCCTGCGTCATTCTACAGACATTGACATTTACTTTGATCTTCGAGTTAACTCTGGTCCAAGGTTGAACCTCTGTTAAACAGCCGATCCTAAGTATTCGAGTAATGTTGAGGTTTTCATAATGAGTTTGTAGGATTAAAGGGTAATCGGATTGGAGAAAATTCGATAATTACAAAGGAGTCACAGAAAGTACATTTGCTCCGATTAAAATTTATATCAATGTATATTATTTTTGCTTCAAACTTGAAAAGAATTTTAAACAAAACATTAGAATAATAAAATTTTAACTGTAATGTGAAGAATATATAGGTAGAAAATTATTATTTAAAAAACAAAATAAAGATATTAATTTAACAGTTTTGACAAGGTAGAACTAAGAATATTTGAAACAGAAGAGAAGCTTGAAGAAGAAAAAATTAACAAATCTTTAGTAATGAGACGTAAGGCTCTATTTCACGATTATTTTCGATCTTCTCTCGCATATAACTAGTAAAAATAAAAAAAATATGCATTATATTTAAAAAAATTAAAAACGTTAAAATTGTCCAAGAAATAATTAAAAAACCATGGATTGAATATGACTTAAAATGAAAACCAAGTAAATCCAATGTGATTTAATGAATTTTGATGGTTAAATGAATAACAAAAATTATTATATGAAAAAGAAAAATATTAAACAAAAATGTTTTGTATTATTTACGTAAAATACTGAATACCACACATAATTTATTTGAAATTCTTTTTAAGCTCATATCTTAAGAAATAATTATTAAATTTCATTAATATTACTTAACTGACGGTGAGGGACGGTACTAAAGTATTTCTTTAGCTAACTACCGCAATAAAACTGTAACTACGGTGAAATAATTCAATTAATTAGAGTTAATCCACAAACTTTCTTATCGTATATCTTTACATCTTAAACTGCTGCTATAAATTATTTATTATAAAAACGAGAACGTCGAATGGCCATAAAAAAAATTTAAGCAGAAAAACTTTCCTAACTTTCCCGTAATATTGTGGGAATATTCATATGTTCAGAAAAACATTTTACAATGTTTAAATTTTAATTAGCCAAACGTATGCAGCATAAATTACTGTTTATTACAGCATTTTCCATCATGGAACCGACGATTGAGTTGCCAAATTTTTATTTTCAATATCAGGTTTTTTAATAATTACAAAATTTTTGAAAATATGGTTACAGAGATTTTTTTAAGGTAAACTGGTTGCGATTTTTAGGAATAGAAGTTTTGATTAAAAATGAGAGCTATTTTTACAAAGTGTACTCATTTTTTATGCTGGCTTTCACTGGCGTGTATGTGTTTGTGGAATGCATAGAAGTATGTTTCCACAAAGACTTTAATACATTGGTCGTTTGTTGTAATTATGCTATCAGTCACTTTTTAGGTAAATATTTTCATTCTTTAAATATTTTTATTCGACATTATACATATTTTAGGTATGATAAAAGTTGTTGTGCTGTACAGAAACCGCAAGAAAATTGGTGATCTCTTAACATCGCTACACGAAGGTAGGTTCACCCCGAACTTGGACAGAACTGGAACTTTTGAACGGAAATGCATAAGAAAAATTTATTATGAAGCTCATTATATGGTAAATTGATATTACTGTACAAAAATGCATTCCCTGAAATCTTTTTTGAACAGAATATCATTTATGGCCTTACGATTGTAATTGTCGTTGGATTGGGAATATATCAAGCTGGTATTACACGACTTACTAAGCCACAGGAAATGTGGGCATTGTCATTTGCTCCAATTTCCATAGTAAACACGAAATTTAGTCCTAAATTTGAAATTGCATACTTTTATCAAGCTATTGGTGTGATATTGATATCCTTGTGTGTGTGGTCTAGCGATGTGACTGTAGTATCTGTAATTGCACAAATGGGAGCTCAGGTTAAAATTTTGGAACGTTCTCTAAGGTAACAAAATACACGGTAAAAGTATTATATTCTTTTAAACCATAGACTGGAAAATTTTGGATTGTGCTAATGTTTATAAATTTGTGATTCTAGAGAATACAACGCCAGGGGAGTGCGAAAACAGAAAAAAGAGAAAGATTTGACTGTTGCAAAATCCAAAAGCATTGAGTTAAAAGAAGCCATTGACTACCACATTAACATTTTAGATACCGTAGATACGGTGGAATATCTTTGCAGTTACTTAGTTCTATGTGTATTTTTAGCTAATCTGATCTTGCTTTGCTTGCTAATGTATTATACATCCTTGGTAAATTTTATGTACATTTTCGATAGTTTTAATTACCAGAATTTTCCAGATGCCTCTTCATAGTTTGGCGTTTATTCAGTATTTAGTATACTGCTTTTTAATCGCAATACAAATATTCCTTTTCTGTTGGTGGGGAAATGAATTGACTTTGGCAAATGAAGATCTAGCATTAGCTGCAGCTGAAACTTACACTCCAGATGAGCCTATATTTCATGCAAAATCTTTAAAATTGATGCTAATTAGAGCTCAGAGACCCTTATTTTTAACTGCTGGAAAATTTGCTCCATTGTCTCTGGACACTTACAAAGGGGTAAGTATCGAATACTTCTAGGATTATAATCAGTAAAATTCTTTTAGATTATTAAAGGTTCATTCTCGTACTTTATGGTACTTCGTCAAGTTAACACAGAAGAGTAATTTAGAAGCAACTTCAAAGTTCTGCATTTAACCGTCTTAAATTATATTGTGTATTTTAGATTCTCACAATAATAAAAGTTATGCACAAAGCTGATAATTCATATTGAAAATTACGAATTATGTAGTTATCCTTGCTGATGCGTAAATTCGATTTTTAGCATTCTCTTGATTGTAATTCTCTCTCCTTATATGGATAGATTTTCACTTTAAGTTGATTTTTGGTTTAACGTTTACATTTATTAGTTTTTGTTAATCCATGACCTTACCGCTAGTTTTGCCGACAACCATCTGCATGGTTAGTAAAGTTCTATTACAATTGGTAATAAATACGCACCTCTCAAAACACTATCAGATAGCTTTATGGAATTTTCCAAATACTTATATTTTGCGTTTTAGTGGATCAATCCCCTTACGCTAATTAAATAACTAATAAATCTAAAAGAAAATCTCTCGTTGATCCCAAATTTTTACCTTTTCTAGCCTATTTGCGTCCAAATTTGAACATTTTCTTGTTATTTTAAAAAAGTATTTTAGAACCTACGTATAATTTCAGAACCGGAAAAAACTTTTCATGAAGCAGCCGATATGAATAGATCGAAAACCTTAATTTCCTGAAATAATTATTCTTAGTCGTAGTTGCAAAGATAAATCAAATAGTTCACTATTGCATTAGAAGATTACAATAGTTATTCCAGACTTAAAATCTGTTTTACTTTTAAATTTATAATTTGTATTGCTGATGAAATAAATGATTAAAGTTTTCTTATAGATGTGAATTTCTATATATTTTCAAAAATATTACAGATGATAATTAATTCTTTTTACAGCAGATCTTAAAGTGTGGTTTGTTTAACCAAAAGTAAATAGAGCAAGTGACACTTTAACTACAAAAGTAGATAAAGTAGGTACTTTATTTTTATAATTTTTATTTTATTATAAAATAAATAATTAATTTTTGGCGAACGAAAAATAGTTCACTCGACACTTTGTCGATCGTGAATTAATTTTTCATACTGTTTTATAAAAAAATAACTATTAATTGATGCAAAAATAATAGGGTATAGCTAAATTACACATCCAAAAAAAATTTTTCATTCAATTATTGCGTAGTCACGCCATGCGATGAGCAGAAATATTCTGTAAAATCAAATTAATTTCCAAGAAACAATTTTTCTCATCATTCAATCATGTAACACCGCAGATGTTCTTTTATAGGAAGGATTTTCTCATTTCATAAGTCTTAACAGTCACGTAACTACATTTTAAATATTTTTATTTTTAAATTTCAAGGAGATATGTATTGTTATGTAATAACTAAGGGTGGTTTTTAATTACGAATTTCTAACCATCAATAAAATTATTCTTGCGTCTCACCTAAAATTTCAATCCCCACAATATGTTTCTTCTGATATCGCCACAAATTTTCTTATCAATCAAATAATATTCAATGTAAAATTTAATTACTCAAGGTTATTATCCAAATTTTATTTAATAATATTTTAATATTGTCCAAACCATTAACTATTCAATAAAACCAATTCAGTAACATATTCTCCATTTTATTTAAATCAAATCCAAACTTTCAAAACATTTCAACAAAATCGCGGCCGTCCGCTACAATCACCGCGGACCAAGAGCCCTTATCCTACATTTTCTCCCTTCCACCACAATCTTAGCGGCAAATACCAATTTTCTAATTTAAAATCAATTTAAATTTTCTCTATTAAATCTCAAAATTTCAAAAATAAATATAACAATTTTCAGGACATCACAGTATATTATTACAGCCACGATTGATTGTTGTATGAGAGACCGGGGCTGGTTGGCTATATGGGTAAATATAATTTTTATTCTTGTATTGGGGTATGTTGGTACATTAAACGCAGGGCAAAAAGCTATCCATATTATAATAAAAATAAAATTATAGATTTTCAAACTGTGAAAATTGATTTCAAAATATTTACAACTAAGAATTATGCTATAAACTTAATTCTTCCTGAACGTGGCCAATTTTATGCATAAAATTCACCACTCTATCATATTTTATGGCACATTCGGGGTAAGCTGACACACTTTTTCGGTTATATAGCTAAAGTTCTACAGAACTTCTGCTTGTTTTGCAAAAAAATATCGAAGAACTAAGATTCTGAAGAAAAACTTTTTAAAAATTTACAAAATTGAAAGCTGAAAAATGTGTCTGACTTTTTGAAGACAGGAAAATGAGTTTAATAAGTTTTCTATTTGCGTCGCGTCGTTAACTTTCAAGTACGAAATGTAGACTAACCCAATTTATAATTGTATTACAAGTTCCTCCCCAATGAAAAACTTTGGCGTTTTCAAATCATAACCCAGAAAACTGTCTGGTTAATTTTCCTCAAGTCGAGAGGAACTTTTGCGTTAAAATAAGAAACTATTTTTCGGTAATACTAAATGTCGGACTAACTTCCAGGGCTAAAAAAATAGGTGGCTGTCAAATAACCCATATATCATTTTTGTATACATTATTTCTTATAGGTAAATGCCATATATAATCGATACTGTTTCTTCAACACTTTCAAAGAATTGTTAATTAAGTTTTACAAAGTATATTATGAGTAATAGTAGGTATATTATTGATTAGAGTAATCAATGCAGTGCATGAACCCATGCTGTAGTGGTTTGAGCGCAAACCTATTTCAGTAGCGCATTTACATCGAAAGCTTCAACATGAAACACTTGGAAATAATATCAAGTGATATATTTTCTTCGTCCACATCAAAGTCGGTGAAGAAAATTAAAAACGGTAACTGAAACTCGAGTCAAAAATTAAATGCCTTTTAAGTGATATTTTTTTGTAAATGTTTTTCGAAATGTGACCGATATTTAAAGATGATTCGATACAACAAACCGCTATCATCGCCAATAAAAACCGCTAATGAATATAAATTGCCTACTCCAATTTCGTCGGCCAATTCTCATCGCATTACTTCAGCTCAAGATAACATCATATCGCTCACACCCATTTGGGAATTTGTTGTTCGCACCAAATCTCTTCCAGGTAAGTGGTTTTCCTAATTGCTTTACTCGGCCACTTTTATGAATATTCAGCTAAAGAATAGGTTTCATGGGAGTTTCCATAATTTTTGGGAACCATACTATTTTATTGTTGCCTTCAAGACAGGAAAAAGCCAAAAAATTTTAGTTATTTCAATCTCATTGCAGATGGTTTGGATCTAGAAATATTTTTCCAATCTATAAACGAACGACTGGAAAATCCGGAAAAAGAAATTCGTCAATATGCCTTGCGTGTGTTAAGCGATTTTTTGCCCATAATAGCCAGCGGAGACATCGATAAAAGAATGCAAATTATCATGCCCAATTTAATAAGCAATTTGGGTCACATAGGTCCGGCAGTCAGAAGAGGTGCAATCGATTGTTTGCACGTTTATCTGAAATTCAGCAATAACCCTAACGAAGTTTTTAAAAAGTTAATACACGATGGATTGGAAAAAGCAAACGAAAATAAAATGAACAAAAATATTGTAGCAGGGATAATTATTGCAATACCTTTTGTTGTACAAAACGTATCGCAGGATTCGCTGTCGTACGCAATTAGAATACTTTTGGATAAAATGATTCAAATTACGTACCAGGAAATTTCCCTGAGGGCGCTAGTTCGTATTAGGGAAGTTCTGGGCGAAGATAAATTTAATAATTTAATTAAGATGAGTGGAAGTTGTAGCACAAAAAAGGATTTCGATTTACTGTGCGAGGTTTACGATATGCAAAATTGTAACGAAGACGATCAAGATATTACTACTTACCATAATAAGAATTATTGGAATGATCAAAATCAGAATCATTATCCCTTGGATACTTGGAGAGCAGGTGATGTTATAATCCGTGATGGTAGGAACGAATTTATTGAAGATAAAGTTATATTGGAAACCGAAATTAAATTAAATTCCGGCCCAGCGATTACGATGCAAATTCACGAAGAAAGCCGGAAGAATGTTGAAGAACAAGATAGTGACGATGATACAAGGTAACATAATTAATAATTTATATCGTAAAATGTACAAATTAACATACTTAAATATTTATTCGTCAATTAGTGTAGTAAGTAGTTGTGGTAATACTAATTACCTATATTATATTTGCATTAAAATTATAGTTCGTTCAACCCTTACGACAAGTTTTTCTACAACATGAGGGTATTATCGAATAAATTTCAAATAAATATTAGCTTAGCACTTATCAGATCGTTAGTAGTATTTTTATCGATATTGTATCTCTTATTACATAATTGTAACAATTTCGTTGTTATTTATAGAAATAGTGTGGGTATAATGAAAATACTAACGGATGAGAGCGAGGAGGATTACGAAAGAAGAAGAACTCCTCGACGAGTGCGATTTGGGGGTGAAATTGTAAAGCTTAGAACTCCAGACACTGATAGTAATAATCCCAGTGATTTAGATAACGACTCAATCATAACTATCACGCCACGAAGTGATACCGATGAAAAACCTATAATAGAAATACTTTATAGTGACACAAAAACACAAAAAAGCACAACAATCACAAAAAGTAATATTCCAGTTTTGAATTCTAAAAAAGTTACATCCGTGCAGTCCGAACCAAATAGTCCGACAAAAAGTGAACTCACATCGAAAAAACGTAAATTATACAGGTCCCATCCAAACTTGACCAATGCAAAAAATATCCAAAAAGTAACCACTACATCGTCCAAAATTGAAAAAACCGAGAAAGGAAAAGATAAATACGTAACCAAAGAATCTTTTCAAACAACAACAATTCAGATTAAATTGCGCGATATGCAGGGCAAAAATGAAAAACTAAAAAATAAAGGTATAAAAACGTCACTCCCGGTTAAAAAAACTGATGGTCCCATAAAAATAGAAGAGAACAAAAAAGACGAAATAAATAAGAAACGAGAAGAGATCGTTCCGATTCAAAACCAACAACTTCAGTCGTCTTTACTCAAACCTCTCGAAATCAAAATTGCCAAACCTGGAACTGATGATTCCCAAAAATTTAATTTACACAGTCCTGTTCCGATTCATAAAGAAATAGAAATTTTTCATAATCTCACTCGAAGTCCGGAACGAAAACAAGCAGAAAACGAAAACGAGCTAGATCAGCCCTTTGGTGATCCCAAAACGGGTACAGAGGAAAGACATTTAACCACCGCTGATAATATTTTATTAAATCGCAAGTCGAGGTTACCAACGAGTACCCGAAATATTAGTACAGCTGATCAAGTAAACAAAAGATTTGTTAGTAAAAATACCGATAATTACATTTCGTATAATAGCTTCCATGTGTGTAGTTCAACAAATCCCCACGGTGATCCTCTAATCCCGACTAATAATAGCGGGGATTGTTTGACTTGTTCGAGTTCCGGAAGTGATAATGTGAGGGTAGATGGTGCCTGGGATAGCTTGGGTGTCGTAGGAAGAGACACAATCGACAAATTAAATTGTAAGGTGAGTTGCTTATGATTTTTATAATATAAAAGGTAATAAAATGTCGGCTAAAGGGATATGCATACTTACGTATTAAATAATCCGTAGTTTCACTTCTGATTTGTACATAATATTGTGAGATTAAACTCATTTATGTATTGCTGTAATCTTTCTCCTCCTTAGAATTAGCTCCTTTAAAATTCAAATAAACAAAATTTTTAGCAACACAGCAATACATTGCTAGGATTTGTCCTGACAATTGAGGTTGTACTTTATTGGTATAAATTAAAACAATTATTCAGTATTTTTATTAAAATTACAAAATACGGTTTACATCTCAATCAAGCTAAGGTAAGCTCGATTTAAAATGTTAGAATAATTTTCTTTTTCATTCGCTCATTTAAATTTTAGCGTGAAGTCTGAACACCAAATACATAAAATATAAGTATTTTCTTTTTCTTATCAAACAGAAAAAGACATGTTATAGTAACATACTTCCAAAGTGATGATACAATACATGCTATATTGTATACCAGTCTAATATAAATATTAACGTGAAAGCGTGACTATGTATCGTTAATATTTAATTAGGTAACGAGCATTATCTTCTGCATACAAAAGTATACAAATCATAAAATAATTGCGTAATTTATACTAGTACTACTATTTTAGTTTCATTATTACCATAATCGACATCAATTCTATTGCAGATACCTTCCGATTTAATTTCTCGAGGTAAATCACTCTCATTTTCTCTTCTCAAATATTTCGCGTAATACTGTTTTTGCAACTCTGTTCTTTAAAGTTAATTTAAATAAATTTATATTATACCGGGTGCTGAATCGAATAGCTGAACATAGGGAATTAACACGTAAAAACTTATTTATGCAAATTCCTGTTTCCCAAATTATTTTAGAGAAAAAATGAAAGACACAAAAAGAATGCAGAAATATAAACTACGTATGATAAAAGCAATAGATTTCATGTAATCTTTACTTATAGGGTCAAAAAATGCTTTTAAAATTTTCATTTATCAGACTAGCCATGTAAGTTTCCAAGGTAATTATTTCGAAATTAAATTGAATTTATTTCATGACCAGAGTGAAAAATGAAAATTTTAACAATTCTAAAAGAATTTTTGAACCTTTAAGTCGAAACTAGACGAAATTCAAAGATGAAAGTCCAAAAGAGTAGCACCAACCACGGCAAATCTCAAATCGGGGCACTTTAAAATCCACCATTTTTGAGTACTTAGAAAAAACATAACGTTTGTTGGGTGCAGCTCACTGGCTCTCCCTCCCTCTAACCTGCCGTGTATGGCCAATCACTTCATGACAATGTTAATTGAATATAACAATATTCAAAGAAAATATTTATGAAAATTTTGGAAAAACTATCGGATTTTCCTCTGATTATATATTTTTTTATGTAGTACTCATATTTATCACCAGTTTTTCATTAAATCATGTAGAAATTTGCGACCGAGCTTTATTACTGGGCCCCTTCTATTTCATTTCTTTGTGTCTGCTTTATACACCATTCACTTCTATTTTAAATTTATTATCTTGTGTTAATATTTTGTATCCTCTTTGATATTTCTCCTTCTCTTATAGGAAATACCACTAAAATCAAAATATTAAACTATAAAGAAACTTTAAATGTCTATTAATTTGGGAAATAATTGATATTACTCAAGTTTCAATTTTTCATCAAAGAAACACCTACTTACTCAAAGTGGCTGAGACTTAACTCCATTCTATCGGCAGTATGTGATTTATAAAAGAAGATTGTTGCTATTTTGCATCCGTACCTTTCCATAATTTTTTAATATGTTTAACGGTCCCAAGAACCCGTTTAGCTTCAAGTTCTGTGATTTCCTTAGATTTGTCGTTTTGGGTGACTGTTTTACTAAAAATAATAAAAACTACCATTTAAATAAATTAGTAGATACACGTAATAAGTATCTAGTGCAAAAATGTACAAACTGAAAATATTTATAAACTCCGTCTAAATCTCCAAGTCGGGAATTGTATGTTTATATTTGTAATTTACGTTCTCAACTACCAAAATTTCATCACTAAATTTTTAAATTTCGGATCCGAATTATCCTTTCGATGATAGTATAAAGCCAAAATTTTTATATAGTTGGATGATTAGAACGTGCATACGCCCATAAATTGAATTTTGAACTAGTATAATATTGCAGAGCAAAATGTTCCATTGTACAAATAGTAAACAATCAATTTTGTATAGGTATATAACTTTGAAACGTTTTACACACAATTGAAATCAATATAAAATTACTACGTAGGTGCTATCAAATCCATTTGCTCTAAGCTGGATTATGTTGTATAGTCGGGAATTACTTATAAACTATAAACAGGCAAAGTTCTCTCTGCTCATATTTTTCAAAATGGGAAAGTTAGTCAAAACTAGACAGTTCTTCAGGTAATATTTATATTTTTAATAGCTTGTGAAATGTAAATTTAAATTTTCAATCTCTCTTATCATCCAATTTTAGCAATCTAGCAGTGTGTTGTAAAGTATTCATCTGCAGGTTATAGTATAAACAAAAATTAACCTAAGATATAATCATATTCCTGGTAAGTAGCACCAAATATATTTGGCTATGAGATATGAAACTCTAAGAAGAAGAATGTAAAAATATCTTTTTGGGCAAAAAATTCAGTATTTTCAGGTGTCCCAAAGTTTGAACGGAAATTTAAAATATCATTTACCCAAAAGGCGTTACAAAAAAAACCCTTTTACTCATTAAATTTGGGTGAGATTCAAAACAGAAAAAAGTTTTCCGACTGTTAAATTTTCAGGAAGGAAACTTTCCAACTAAAGAAATTTCTGGGAAGACAAAATATAAGGACTCACAAAAAGGATACAGCCTTTTTAACTTTCACATTAATTTGATTTCTGATAATATTTAATCCCTACTGGTTGCAATTTAATTTTAATAAGAGTTATGTATCGATTTTTGTTTTAGTAGAAAAGCTATGGGGCTTCTAATGTACTTTTTTTTCGAAAATTCCAGTTTAATTAATTGAAGTTATATTTTTTTGTATTTCATAATACACACACGTATGCAATCATAAAGTAAAAATCAGATGTTTTGAAATCATGTCATGTTGTTTGATAGTGCTGACTCTAGATACGGGTGTTGTTTTCTTAGTTTATCGAATCAAAAGTAAAACTTCCCGCGGAATTTGAATTTGAACGACAACATTACAAATTTTAAAAAATTGAAAGTAGTAAACTTTAGAACTAGTTATTGATGTGAGATTTGATAAAAAAAATGAAATGTATGGATTCTCGCTTGGCCTAAATAACTACCATTTAAAATGAAGTCTGTGCCTTTTTATGTCCTAGAAGTCGGTCATACTGAGTACTTTATGATATTTGTACATAAATCTCAAATTGTTTTTATATCATTTGAGTACTATAAAGTCTGCATTATTAATTTATTACCAACATTGGTTGTGCATAAAACATAAAACCTTATCAATTTTTTGTGTTAAGCACCAATATATATATCTAGACAAGTCCTTTGATATCAAGCATGTAAAACCTGCTTACAACAAAAATAAACCAAAACATAATAATTTTTCAAATTTACATGCATGATTCCAACACCTTATGTCAAATTTGACTGCATTTTAGGCAAGGATCATAATACATTCGTGCACGCATCAAGTTTTCATAACATGCACAACTACTTAAACGTAATGTTTGACCTCCTTTTTTCTTTCAAGATATGAAAATGTCTACAGCGTTTCTTTGTTTAAGTAATTTATAAAAGGCTAATTGAAAACTTGAAGCCGGTTCAATTTTAAAGTTCCATTACTCACTTTGAAGCAGACTCATTTCCTCAACTGGTTGCTTTCTGATGAAAATTAAGAAATTTTGGAATTAACTTAATCCAATTGATGATGACTGTTCCTTTGAATATTATTTTCAAGATATATTATTGTAAAAGATTTTGATCAATTCCCGGTTTTTCTTATCTTCCCTTGTCACGACCCTATTCAGTTTTATAATCCATACATATACATTCATACGCAATTAATTTGGTTGAACCAAAATGTTCCAAGGTTGGCATTCGGATAAAGTAATTAATTGTAAATTTATTTAAGCCTTATCGCCAATATAAAACACTTTGTTCACGATACGAACATTATTTTATTCGATTCGACCTTTACTATGTTCCTCGGAATGTATTTTTGTCTGGTCCAAATATTTTATAGACCTACCGAAATTTTCAATACTTAGTAAAACATATAATTTGCAAAATTTTCTCTACGTTTGGAATACACAACACTTATTAGAAGAAGGCAATATCGTGCAATGCCTCAAACATAATAACCAAATCAAGGTGGAACGGCTGAAAGTGATTACATTTCGTGCATAAAATGAGGACCATCACAAAGCTGACCAGCTGTTATAGCGTGATTTACTTCAGGTCAAAAGTAGGTTACTTCACCCATTACAAATATAAACATCATCAGAATTTTTAAGTCTGTAGTTTGCAATGCAACCCTTAGCATAAACGACTTTTTTACTTATAATTTGATTTGGAGAGTTTATGGACCTCGTTAAAATAATTTCGATCAAAACGGCCAAATTATATTCATAGATAATGGAAAACTATTATTTATGAAATGTAATTTTATTTTGCACGAAATGCTTTTCATTTGGAAATTATTAATGACCAGAAATGGCCTATGAAAAAAAAATTGTTCTTACATGATTAAGGGTATGACAATTTTTCGGGATTCCCCTACCTTGCCCCTTTCTCTCCAACGTAATTTAAACAAAAAATATGTAATCAGAATATAAGCAACTTTTGTTGATTAAAGTCGACATGAAGCTTTCAAAACTATTGTTTTATGAATTTATAATGTTTCCTCTCGTCATTTCCATTTTTACCATTTTCCATGGCAGTTTATGTACTTTTTTAATAGCAGTTAAAAAAAATTTCTTTATTGTTTCTAATTTTTAAAGCATTATACTCAACGCTTATGTCGCGACATTTTTTATTCGTGTAATGCTGCAGAGTTTTTGAATACCCTACATCTGAGCTGGGATAACTATTTTGCTAACAGACCAATCCGTACAGGGCAGGGCATATCATGTGACTATAAATAATCACAGATCGCCACTCAGAGTCCATCTTCTTCTTCTTCCTTTTTGAATTGATGTTAATCTAGAGTTTATTCAATTGATTCATTTTAATGTTATTATATCAAATACTATAACAATATTTGTTAGCAAGCTTGATAGCATTGAAGTAGATACGGTGAAAAAAATAGTTGATAAAAACTTCATAGTATTCTATTTATGAATTCATTCATCAATTTTGAAACTTAAAATATGTTCGTCGTCTTATATAAACATTTTCCAAAGTAAAGAAATGATTTTTCTTTCTTGTATTTTATAACTTTCTTTCCTCCCTTTCGGGTCGTTTATTTTCTCTAACCAGCTCAACCGAAAAATCGCGTGGTAATTTTTCCTTTCTTGCTGATTTTCCATGTCCAACCTCGTCATTCACAAATTAGCATTTAAAGCTTCTCAGAATGCAGTAAGATGAGCTGAAGTATTCACAAGTTCGGCTTCCTTTTACAATCGTTTTGCAGAGCCTTTATTGCGCTTGATAACAGCAATACGCATTTTGATAGGTTCTTTTTGGGTCAGGTAGCTTCTTGCTTTTTTGTCTCCGTTCCATTTTTCTGGTCCCATAGCAAATCGACAGGAATAGCTGCCATTTGAGTTACTGTCTCTTTCTGGGCAAGGACGACCTCGTGAGGAGAATAGAGGGCGAGCTTCCCCATCAATGTCTTCGGAAATTGGCAAAACAATAAGAAAAAGAAGTGGGAAAGCAAAAAAAAGAATCGAAAAGGTGTAGGGTGTAAACGTCGACAGTTGGCTTACTCGCTAGAATAAAATTTACTCTGTAGATTTGCCTGAAAAACTGATGTCAATAGCACAAAAATCTACAGAGTAAATTTTATTCTAGCGAGTAAATTTTAACTGTCTTTTATAATCCCGACCTTAAATGAAGTATTTTGGCGTTGGTTTCATTCAAATAAAAAATCTCCTTCTACAAGAAAATTGAAAAATTCGATTTTTAATCCTATTTGGTAGGCGATTGTGCCCCCTAAATCCGATTATTAGCAGCTAAAAATGTGATCTCTTATTTTTCGATTTTCTACAACATATCCAAAAATGATCCAAATAGGAGATGGACGTAATGGGTTAGTTATATGGTTATCTCATTAGTAATGGTATTTTATTGAAACTATTGATTAATGACAATATATTTTATTAATTTTTACAACTTGTTATTTTTACAATTTATTCTAACTTGATTTTTAATTATAACAAAATAAATACACTACATATACTCCCCTTCCAGTGACAACGCAAGAAACAAACAACAACGTTTATAATAAAAATGAAACAGTTTTTACTGATTTTGAGTTCTCGGTTTTTAAATTATTATCCAGAAAAGCTGGTTTAAGTCTGTCAATGCTCACGCTTTCCGTTTTAGAATTCATTCTAATTTTGAAAAATTTTGAAGTGCGTTCTAAAATTTCAAAAGGTCCGCTATATGGAGGTTGCAATCCAGTTTTAAGTTGATCGACCCTAACAAAAACGTGGGTGCATGTGCCTAAATTTGGGTGCACAAAAATATTTTTCGAATTAACGTCACGCGATACCGGTCTAATTTTGGCAAAACTGGATCGTAACTGCTGGATTAATTCATCAGTTGAGTCTGAGCATTTACTTTTTACAATAAATTCCCCAGGAACTCGAAGTTCTTGTCCATAAAGTAGTTCAGCAGAAGAAAAACCCAAATCCTCTCTCAGAGCGGTTCTTATACCAAGAAGAACGATGGGTAGTTCGTTGAACCAAGCAACCGAATTACCACAAGCTTTTAATGATGTTTTTAATTGGCGATGAAATCTTTCCACCATGCCATTAGCTTGCGGATGATAAGCGGTGGTATGAATCTTATGAATGCCTAAATATTTTGTAAGTTCAGTGAAAAGAGAACTAGTAAATTGTCTTCCACGATCCGTCGTAATTTCATGAGGAACACCAAAACGTGAAATCCAATTTTGAAAAAAAGCTTTTGCTACAGTATTAGCAGAGATATCTTTAATTGGATAAACTTCAGGCCAACGCGAAAAACGATCAACGATGGTCAACATGTATCTAAAACCAGATGATTCAGGAAGGGGTCCAACTAAATCTAAGTGAATATGTTGAAAACGTTTTGATACTATCGGAAATTTACCAAATTCGGATTTAGTGTGACGATTAATTTTGCATTTTTGACATTGGATACAAGTTTTTGTCCAACGATTAATGTTGCCATTCATATTCGGCCAAAAATATTTTCTAGTGATTAATTTTCTCGTAGCTCGAATTCCCGAATGTGATAAATTATGCATAGTATTAAAAATTGGTCTTTGTAAAATAGTAGGAACAAAAGGACGATTTTTATTCGTATTAACTTCACACCAAATTCTTGTGTCAGTAAAAGGAATTTCAATTAATTGAAAATTTAAATTTGAATTTTTACAAGTTTTAATAAAATTGTGTAAAATTTCGTCATCATTTTGAGCTTTCATGATAATGTTGAAATCTATCGAAGATGAGTTAAAAGAATTAATTTCGAATGGAAGACGCGATAGTGTATCGGCAACCACATTATCTTTTCCTTTAATGAAACGAATATCGGTGGTAAATTGAGCAATAAATTCTAAATGACGTGTCTGTCGAGGACTACGTTCCGTTTTTGATCCAATTGCATATACTAAAGGTTTATGATCGGTGAAAACGGTAAATTCTCGACCATCTATAAAATATCGAAAATGTTTAATCGCTAAATATATACCTAGCAGTTCACGATCGAAAGTGGAATATTTTGATTGGGTTGGAGTCAATTTCTTTGAGAAAAATCCCAATGGCTCCCAACCTTTATTATTGAATTGCTGTAAAACAGCTCCAACGGCAAAATTTGAAGCGTCTACTACTATACTGTATTTTCCGTTTTCTAAAGGATGAACTAAAATTGTGGCAGCCGATAATTGTTCTTTTATTTTGATAAAATTTTGTTCGCAATTACTTGGCCAGATAAATTTTGGAGCCGTTGGTTTCTTTTTACATTCTTTTAAAAGAGTATATAGAGGATCCAGCAATTCTGCTAATTTAGGAATGAATCTATTATAATAATTTATCATTCCTATGAATTGTTGCAAAAGTCGGATCGATGTAGGAGAAGGAAAATTTTTAATTGCTTTGACTTTGTTTTCTGAAGGAGTAATTCCTTTAGAGGAAATTGCATGACTTAGGAAATCTAGTGAAGAGGCACCAAAGATACATTTGGAGGGTTTGATGTTTATCCCGTATTGTCGAAGGCGTTCAAACAACAAACGAAGGTGTCTTTCATGTTCTTCTTCCGAGTGTGATGCAATTAGAATATCGTCAATATAAACAAATAAAAAATCTAATCCAAATAAAACCGAATCTATAAATCTTTGAAAGGTTTGTGCCGCATTTCTTAAACCAAAGGGCATCCTGTTAAATTCAAAAAGACCGAAAGGGGTTGTTATTGCAGTTTTAAATTTATCTTCAGAAGCTACAGGAATTTGATGATAAGCGCGTACTAAATCTATCTTTGAAAAAATCGTGCAACCATTTAATTGTTGTGAAAAGTTTTGTATATGTGGTATCGGATAACGGTCAGGAACTGAAACGTTGTTCAACTGACGATAATCTCCACATGGTCTCCAATCTGAACTGTCCTTCTTAGGCACTAAATGTAATGCTGAAGAAACTTGAGATGAGCTAGGTTGAATAATACCTAATTGAAGCATGTGTTGAAATTCAGTTTTGGCAATTTTATGTTTTTCTGGATTTAAACGACGTGGTCGGACAGCTGGTAGTTGGCCTTCAGTTACAATTCTGTGCACCACGTTGTGTTTAACCGGAAAATTAAAATCTGGTGCCGCAAAAAGTGTTGGAAACTCTTTCAATAAACTTCCGAATTTATTATTAACTTCGAAAAATTTTGGCGTTGGACAATTTGATTCTTTAGATAAACAGTTAATTGATATTGAAGTAACACTGTCAATTAAGCGTTTGTTTTTTAAATCGATCAAAAGACCAAATTTTGACAAAAAATCTGCGCCGATAATTGGTTTTTGTATAGCTGCAATTACGAATGGAAATATAAATTCTTTTCGTAATCCGAAATCTACTTTTAACAGTTTAGAACCGTATGTTTGTATAGATGTTCCGTTAGCCGCTGATAAAACCACATCATTTTTAACTTTAATGTCAACATACCAGTTGCTTGGTATTACCGACAAATCAGCACCTGAATCAATTAAAAAATATTTTGAAGAAATTTGATCTTTTAGAAATAAGCGACATGAAACAAAAGCTCTACCTGCAGTCGCTTGTTTTGGTAGAGGATTTAGTTTAAATTTGGTTCATTTGAAAAATGTTTACAACCTTCTTGGCATTTAACTGCTTTTTTTTTAAATGTGCGATGGTACCAACATAGGCCATTTTTAATGCGACTTTGTGATTGTCTTCTGCTTGGCGTTCTCTTGGAACGAGAATTACACCGGGAGGAAGATCTAAATTTTTCTCTGCTTAACCTATCTAACGTATTTTTGATTTCGCCGATTTCTTTTTGTAATTTTGTACAATCTTCACAACGTGAAGATACTGCCGAAATAGCACCACATTGAGTTGCCTCCCAAATTTTATCGGCAAGATCTTGGAGTTCTAATATGGGTTTTTCACCAGCAGATACGACAGCTAGTTTTACCGCATTAGGTAAACTACGGACCCATAAACGTTTAATGAGATCGTTATTAATACTAGCTAATTCACCCGCCGTATTTGTTAAGTGGCGATAAAAATCGCTTGGTTTTCGGTCGCCTAACTCGTTTCCTGATAAAATTTTTTCTAATCTTCTTTCCTCACTTTCAGAATTTCTGGCAATTAGTTTCTTTTTTAATGACGCATACTTTTCGGTAAGTGGTGGATGAGAAATCTCATCTAGAACGCATGTAATTGCATCTTCAGGAAGTGAAGAAAGTAGAAGATCATATTTTGTCTGATCACTTCTAATATTTTTTAATGAAAATCGAGATTCGGCAACCGTGAACCAAGCGTTTGGATTATTGGTCCAAAAAGGGGCGAGTCTGACCGACGTGGCAGAAATGACTTCCGGTTCGATAGGAAAATTATCGTTCATTATAATATATTGTCACTGGATTGGAAATTAATAAAAGCAATAAATAATAACATAAATGATTATACAGATTTCGAAAATAATAAAATTAAGAAAGTTTTAACCTTGATAAGTTTGTATAAGTCGGATGTTCGATGTCCAAATTTTTTGCAAATATTATAAATGGCTTCGTTATCGATCGTAAATAATATGGAATCCAAGTGTTTCAGGGTTTACAGGCTTGAAATGAGTTGTCGTTAGCTTTAAACGTACGAATCGTAAGTTTCCAATTAAATTTATAATCCAAACAACCAAAAATCCAAAAATATTAAAATATTTTATATATTTTATATATCCAACAGAAGGAACGAATTTGTTCTACGTAGGGGTCACCAGTAATGGGTTAGTTATATGGTTATCTCATTAGTAATGGTATTTTATTGAAACTATTGATTAATGACAATATATTTTATTAATTTTTACAACTTGTTATTTTTACAATTTATTCTAACTTGATTTTTAATTATAACAAAATAAATACACTACAGACGCACCGATAAAGTTGTACTTGTAAGTGAAAAATTCACTTCAGGAGTTTACTACATTATTATATAAATTGCAAGCTGGAATAGGTTGCAAAATAAATACTGTAAGAATTCCGATTATGCATGACTTAAAGAACAAGAGAGTTTTTTTCATTCGCAAGAGAAATGAATATTAAAATTTTCTACATGTATACATTAAATATACAAAACGAACTGGATTTAAATATACAGAGAGACGAAAATAAACCAACATTATAAACACGAAAAACAAAAATGTAAAATCGGCTTCAGAATAAAATTTTTAAATAATCTAAACGAAGTTGAAGAAAATATTTGATCATTGTAGGAAAGATCAATTAATTAATAAAATATAGTTCAAAAACCATGAATCGAAATTTTCATTTTTAACGGTTTATTGAGGAAATTGCAATAAATTTATTTCTTATAATTTTTTCGCGGGAAAGAGAGATTTCCAAAAGTTGCTAAATATTTAACATTAAATTGAGCAATTACGTAATTTTAGTGCCGATAAATTTCAAATAAATTCAAGTTTTAAAAATGTAAATTGAATTTTATAATTCGAACTGTTTAAAATTATCCGCAATAAAATTGTTTATGATTTTGCATAATGTAACTTCAACACGGAAATTACATTTTACATTATTAACAAATAAAATATTTAAATAATTTCCAATAAAGTACTCATTAAGATTCCAAGATTAAATGTAAAGAAAAGCTGACGAAAAGTAAATTTTGAGTGCGTAAAAGTTGGCATTCAAATTCTACCAATTTAAATAAATTTTCATAAAATTCTTGGCGTTTCTTAAATCATATTTTATGTACTTGACCTTTAATACAAAATTTAAGATTTTTTTACATGATATGCGCTTTTTTGGCACACATAACGTGAAATGTCAAAAAGGTGTTGCGAATTATGTGAATTTTATTTTAAACAATTTTTTTATTCAGGACGATTGGAGGACACGATTAAAAGGGCTGGAAGAACTTCATCAAATTTTGCAAAACTCTTCTTCCATCATGGAGTTGCAATCGAAAGCCGCATCGTTGTTTCATTTTTTGTTCCTGTGTGAACAAAATCCGAGATTGCAGTTAGTTGCTGAGGTAATGTTATAAAGTTAACGAAGCTGTTACTAAATTTGATTTCACAGGATATACTGAAAATTGTGTTCACTAACATGAAAATTGAAGTTTTGCAAGAACGGTTAAATCAGGTAGTAGTAAATTTATGCAAAATGGGTTCCCCCACTGGAGTGCGACTGAGTATTCTGCTGATGAGAAGGATAACTGTTGAAGAGTTTTTAAATCATCTATTGGGGAATTCAATTCTGGGGGCTAAAAGCAGCAAGGTACGAAATATCTTCGTGGTTTTCGGAAAACTTTCTCAATAAACAATATTTTTAGATCAGGGAAGGAGCGCTACAAATATTGATGACCATAAGTAGAATTTTTCCAAGTACGGAAGTAAATGTTTCAAAGGCGACTGAATCAATAACACCTTTACTTCGAGACAGAAAAAGACGTGTACGTCGAGCTTCTTTGGAAACCATTGCTGCATTGGCTCAAGTCGGAACAAGAACGACCATCATGGGTATTATAGATAAAGTGTCGTCCAATTATCTAGACAGGGAACAATTAATGAAAGTAGTTAGAACGAGGTAGGTCATCAAAAATAACCGTAATTTCAATTTTTCTGTTTTAAGAAAATTATGTCCAATAAGTATTTTATCGGATAATAGTATTTAACTTATAATTGAAAGTTTTTGGATCCTTCAGGCTACAATAAATGACATTTTTAAATTTTTAATCACCTTGTAATAGCTTTATACAATTTTTCGACTGACAAGCCCGCCGTTCCAATATATACGTCAATCGTTTAACATTAAATAATTAAACTTAATACTATTATCAATAATTTATTTAATCATCAGGTACAAATTTAAATTAATCGATGCCAATGTCTGACTATTTTGAAAAATCAATTTTTACTGGAAACACAAAATAGAATCTAATTATTTCTTGGTATAAAAAAGTAATTAACGTAACATACAAGTACGTGCTAAAATTATGACGTGCTGAAATTTAAATATGCATAGATAATTAAAAATATATTCTTCTATTAAAAACACACACCTAATTTTAGCATTAGTTTTCCAATTTAAATATCCTAGATGCGTGGTCAAAATGTTACTTGAATATATTAGTGTTAAATTAAATAATGCAACAACCCCTTAATGGAACAAGTCATTGCGTGTCTGATTTTAACGGTGACGTATAATTTCATGACGTCATACTGTGAGTGCTCAGTTTGAATGTCTTCTACTCCTAACCAATATTGGTTGTAGGAAGGAAGGTGATAATAATATGCTATCATGGACTTATTTGCTGACAAATTAGATTCTTAATCTTTATAATTTTTCTATGATTAAGATAATAATTTTAATTGTTTTTAGATTATCAAGAAAACAGCTACCAGCGGTAGATTTAAATGGAAGTATTCGTTATTCAACACCAAGTGAAGAATCTGAAAGAGAATGGATATCGATAGGCAGTGCAACGCCTTCTCCATCAGATCTACAAAACGTGGAAGAAGAGATAAAGCAAAATAATGAAGTCAACAGTTTTCCTAATAACTCAGGAACGGAAAGTTGTCAAATATTAATAACCCACGAACAAAATACTTATCCAATACAAAATGTCGAAAATGCTCTCAAATCTCAAGATGATTCGGATTGGTCGGGAGATTCCAATTGTCAAAAGGTATAATAAATGTTATACTATAAATGTTTCCCTAAAGTTAGAAAATTCCTAGCGGGAATTTTTTTAAATCATTGAGTTTTTCTTATAATTTTAGAAAAAAACTTTTATTCGAATTTTTGGGGTGAGAGAAATCCTGTTTTAAACCAGAATTGTATTATAAATTTTTGTTGAAATTAAGTTATGGTAAAGTTTTTCCCTTTTCTCTTCCACTTCATCTAAGCTTATCGTTAAACACGTTTAAATACCAGTGATGGATCTACCCTAATTCAGGTTATCGTATAAATATCTTGCACACTATAATAAAAGATTTGTTTGATCCGTTAGATTACTATAGGCAACACGCATACACAAAAATTATAACCTAATATTAAATTTTAATCTGTATTTGAAAACGTCCGTCATTGTTCTTCTTATGTTCTTCAATGTAAAAACTGGAAAAATAAGTACCTAATAGACAATAATAAATTAATTAGCATTTAATAATAATTAATGAATATAATAAATAAATATAAGAAAACACTTTCCTCAAGAATTACGTAAATCAAAACAAATTCACATAAACCAATATAATTCTTGAGGAAAGTTTATTATTTCTTTATTTTAAAACCTCAAGAGGAAATCTTAACATTGTTAATATTGTAATATCAAACAATCTCAATAATTGTGACACTATAACTAGAAGAGCCACAGGCGATTTTCTTGAAAATTTTATTCAGAATTTTTAAAACATAATTAAAAATAATTTTATTGCCATGAATATGAACACCAGTTCGGGCTTATTGTTCACGTAGTTAAATATAAAAGCAGATTTTGAAAATTTTAACGAAAAATAGACCGGAGAGCCGTCGAATAAAAGCGCATTATCTTTCAAAAAATGAAAGACCCCTCTGTGCCTAAACCACTGGCCCACTATTAAAACTGTGAGTATATGAACAACAATGCCGATCACCCTGTTTTATTATTAATGATGGCAATCATCTATCCAGAGTAACTATCTGCTTTAATTACCTTCCGAAGAATAGTTACGATAACAGGAAAGTCAGTAGTTCCATAAATTCAAACCGGGTAATCTCCAGTTAGCGTTTACCTCGACTTTTAAATAAAAGTCTTAATTTAACTTAACTTAAGTTAAAAAGAACTAGATATTTATTAACTTAAAAAAAACAGATTACCATTTATCATAAAAAAATCCCGTTTTAATTCTCAATTATAATCAATTCTAAATTTCTCATCAAATTAGACTTGTGGCTCTCCGCCATGTTGGCGCAAAAAGCCCTATCTTCTCCGCTAGTAGGCGTCAGGTTTGCTAACTCGCGGAAATTTCAAAATTTAAATTAGAAAAAACAACATAATTCTAATTTTGTTCCACGACAATACGTATAATAATAATAATAATAATAATTATAGAACATAAATTGCAAGAGAAGGTTTTATGAAGACGAAGACATTATTGTGTAATAAAGATCTAGATTTGGACATGCGGTACAGATTCATGAAATGCTACGTATGGCCCCTACGTGTGTGGAGTGGTGGACACTTAAGGTGGCAACCACGAACAAAATCGAGACATTTGAGATGTGGACTGTGTGAAGAATGTTCCGGATATCGTGGACTGACCGCGTGACAAAAGAGCAGGTAGAGACAGAGAGTTTTTGCTTAGGATAAAGAGGCGGAAAACGTCATACCTTGGATATTTATTTCGACATGAGCGATATCATCTTCTACGCCTCATCATAGAGGGAAAGGAATAGGATGTCATGGCTTCGCATCATCAAGAAATGAACCTTGAAACGTTTATTGTAACTGCTAGAGATCGAGATGCTTTCGCTGAAGTAGTCGCCAATCTCCGATAGGAGAAGAGCACCTGAAGAAGAAGAACAATTATCTAGAAATTTGGCAATTCAAAAATATGATATTCAAAAATCGGTTGTAAAGACATTTGTTTATTGTTTCGTGACTAGAAATATTTGGAATAGATAAAAAAAATTAATTCAAAATGAGGGGAAAGCGCATGAAACAGTGTATAACGTCATTGTGCAAAACAAAAAATTTACAAGACCCTCGCAAAACAAAATATTAGCTTGCAGGACTCTCGCAAGACCAAAACTTGAAATAGCTAATGTCTTGGATTGTAAATAGCTGCTACTAACATCTGTAAGGATATTTTTAGAAGTTTCACTCAACATTGTTTCAATCGAAAAATTGCTCTTGGAAGATGCCGCTGATCTGCTAGCCATACAAACCCTCCATGGCAAAAAATTAGGTTCAAGATGTGGTGGATATCCAAATAAGAGACTTTCAACCCATCAGAAACGTCAAAAGCAAAGTCATCGAAAGAGAAGTAATCGAAGTCAATGCTGCTTCAACCTGTGCCTCAACCCTCAACTCAACCAAATCATAGCATTTGAAAGATCTGGTTATACAGTGTGAACAATTGACACTCAACATGTAGGCAATGATGTCGGAAGCCAGTGACCTGGATGCCGAAATTGAAAATCATGCAAGTATGTCACCAATACCCTCTCCCAAAAGGCTAGGATTCACCACGATCAGCAACAAAGGCAAGAACAAGAAAGGTCGCCTGATTCAAGCCAACTAATAAACCGATTGCGAAATCAGAAACACGAAAAGATTTCAAAGGGTAGAAATCATAACCGTTGAAACCAAAAAGAACGTCGAAAAAGTTACGATGGCAGAAGCACAAACCGCCAATTCACGGCAGCCAGCTTCACACCAATCAACGCTATCGACGTCGCCTCCAGAAGCTATTCAGACAGCCGATAAAGCCAAGTCCGAAAGGGTTTCTCCAGTAATCCTTAAGGCCTCATTCTGGCCAGTACAGGAAGATCACCAACGTAGCCGAAGGATTCCTCGATATCGTACCATGATCTTTCAATAACTACAAGACCATGACCAAGTAATTTGATGCGAAACTCGATACAGCAAAGGGAGGCTACTTCACCTATGCAAGAAAACCAGAAAAACTCGTTAGAGTGATTATAAGGAATATCCATAAAATCGTCGACATAAGTCATCTAAAGAAAGATTTGTCATCAAACCAAGGTCTAAGAGACTTCACAGTCATTAGAATGCATCGAGGACACGAGAAGAAGCCCCTGCCGTAGCTATTGGTCACAATGCCAACCGGCCAAACTAATAAATTGATTTTTACCATCTCGATAATTTTGGACATCAACATTTTCAAATGTCAAACCTTTGGTCACGTCCAACGAAACTGTCAAGCGGCTAGGAGATGCGTGAAGTGCGCAGAACCATACCTGACGCCTACCTTTGCGAAACCAAAAGAAACGTCAGCGATATGCGCCAATTGTGGAGAGGATCGCTCTGTCAGCTAACAAAGGTGAACCAAATTCCTGAAACAGGGAACGACCAATCGAATTATTCGCGACCAGCCAGATCACAATAACCACCATCAAATAAAACCCCGGAAAAACGGTACAATAAGTAAGCAATAACGCCAGAAACTATCGTAACCATTTTGAAACAGCTTTTGATCCACAAAATTGACCAAATCGTCATTTTAAGCGTCATCGGCAGCCTGAATTTTGATAATCCATTCAATCGTTAAAAACTAAAATTCAAGCCATCAGGCGGCCCGTTTTTTCCTCTTGGGTAAGAAATACATCAACAAGTTTACGTACCGACACGACAGTTCCATATCCAATAATGAAATCAACCGATTCTCACCACAAAAATGTTGTAAAAACAAATGCGTAAAAAGGATGGAAGGCAAAAATTGTCAGTTTCCAAATGGTCTTTTTATACAGGCAGAGTATTGTCCATTCTTGGGGTCATTGATTCGAACAATAATAATAAGTTTTATTCTTCGTATAATATTTTATTTTATTTTATTTATTGTTAATTTTTATACTTTTGCCATAAGTTTTGCGATACCTATATCATGTACTAGATATTATATTGTGCGCACTTAAGAAATGTAATTGCTATAAAATTTGGCATTGTTTGGTTTGTTTGTTTGTACATACATAACATTATTATTGATTTTTTCATCATAAACAGACATTAGAAATCATGCAATGTCACTAAAAGGACGCAAAAGTTATAGTGGTATTGGTTGGCGCCGCTACTTGATCGATTATTTCTGAAAAGTACCGCATTAGTTCGTGGGTTTAACTCTATGAAAGTGATCAAAATGCATTAACTCTTGTACATTGTTACAAAAATTATGTTCATAAAATGTAAATAGCTCACCGTAGAATAATGCACATGATGCTGTGTCGGTTATTACCCTTACGTCCTGTAGTGTTAGATAATTATTTCGTGGTGAGCCAAATTTATCCAGAAACGTATAAATTGAACCATAATTATAATTTTTGTTTTATTTCAGGACGATTTAAAATCTCAAAATTTACAAATATGGGCAGTGGATCCATGGACGTTATCGACTCCTGTAAAACTTTCCACTACCAATGGTGAGTACGGTTATAGTCACACTTTAAACAAAGCTTTTTTTATAAATCTTCAATTGCGCAATAAATAATAAAGTTTGATAATCAATATTGCTAAGACAACCTCTCAAATTTTGTTATTTATAAGAGATCAATTATGTAAATGCTGTAGTCTTTCAAACAATAGCACCGCTACAGCTTGTGGTAAAACCATGGTCACATCAAATTTTATAGATATTTTACATAATATTTCTTTTTTTAGGAACCTTAAAACCTATGTATTTGGTACAACGCGAACAGATTAATAACAATAACAACGAAATTACTTCAAATGATTTTGATAATTTTGAAGGAAAGCTCCAAAAGCGATCACCGAGAAATCGATCGTTTTCGCCACCAAAAAAGAACGAACAAATTCAAACCGATGAACCAAACAGATTCATCACCATTAACGCTGATGAAAACTATGCTAGACCGATTTTTCAAGAAAAACTACAAAAGAGTTCCTCGTCAGATTACATAAGGAAAAATATTTCTCCTCCCACTTCGTCCAATTCCAGTAAGCAATTCGTTTTGAAAACCATTATGGTTATATTGCAAAAATTTTATTTTTAGGTGCATCTTTGAGAAACTCTTGGAAGAGTTTTAAATCAGGAATTCCAGTTCCAGTTGGAACTGAACCCAAATTTAAATTTAAAACTCGCCAGTGTGAGAACACAAAAGGACCGCTGTCCATACCTTCACAGTTTTACAGGTAGGAATTATAATTTTAATTTTTTATTAGTAAACGTACTAACTAAACGTGAAAGCCGAATCATGGCATCATAATTATTGGAAAATTAAAATTCTGAAGGTTTTACTTGTAGTTAATAAATACATTGTATGGTTAGCCCGATCGTAGAGTATTCAAACTTTATAGTAACTTATGCTGTTTCGCATAATTGCCCAACCCGATGTAGGCAGCCGCGGTGTCTAAATGCTGAACAACGAAGAAAAAACCACAAGCAAATTTATACAACTGATCAAACTGTTAGAGTGGAAGACACTTAAAAAAGTCCAACAATGGTGAATTTTCTTTAAAAATATCGCAAATCGATCATTTCCATTTGAAGTTCTGAGGCAAGAGTTTCTCTTGCTTTAAAAGGACTTAATATATAAATTTTGATATCATTTGCAATTGTATCAAAATCTGAAAAACGAGACTCAAAATTAATTATTATTACATACCTATTTTTTCCCGAAACAAAAATTTGCACTTAATGCAAAACTACAATATGTTGGTATGATGAGCTAGCTAGGTCTTGGCATTTGGGAATTAGTGAAGGAGTCAGTGTGGCCCTCAGGCTAAAATGTTTGGAGACCCCCGATCTAAAGGGAAAAACAGAAGAGGAGAACTTCATGTTAAATTGTAGGTAGCCCATTCTCAACTTCAATGATGAGGCAGAAGTATGTAGCAAAAGAACAAGGTTTATGCATTATGCTCAACAAAGGACGAAAGAGGCTGAAAATCTGAAAATAATATTTCACCACATTTATTATTTTTGAAGTGATCTTTCTTTTTACCATATTTAAGGTATGTGAAAAATTGCACATCTCGAAGGGACGGATGGACTATTAAGGTCAACCGTTGATCACCAGTTGGTGATATGTTGAAGATATCACGTAAATCCGTTGATAAGTCCCCTTGGGTTGATGATTTCCAGTTTCAACTATTAACAGCATCCAAGACACATTCCTTAACTCGGTTTACGTAGTCTTGGGGTCTAAATGCTGGAACCTTTCTCCGAAAGAGAGACTGAGTGTCTTACAGTGAAGAGAAAAAATTAAAGAAGATGATCGGTACCTCAAAAATAACATGTCATAACAAAGACCCCCCCTCAAATGTAACTAAGATCGGAATAAGCTTTGGAGCTTGAAAGAGCACTAAATTTAAGCAAACTCCTATTAATTTTAGGTGCTATAAGCAAAATAGAAAGGGTTTTTAATTACAGACATAATTTTGTATTTTATCACAAACGCACCCTGAACTTTTTTTAAGATCTATCAATGTCAAAACGGTAGTCAACGTTTACATTTTTATCATGGTGAAGTTCAAGAACGAGCAACGTTTGGAAATTATTAAAAACTAGATTGCACAGGTTGTGCGGCTTGAAGGTCGCACTGAATAATCATTCTCACAAAATCTCTATTTTTTTTAGGTTGGTAACGTGAAATGAACCAATCAGAGGTGAGCTACGGGATACATAGATATAATAGATAGAAATGGGCTATATTTATAATATTAATTACTACCAAACTTCTGAGTCGGTGGTCGCAACTTTAAGAGCGCTTACTGAAATTTTCGGTCGAAATAATCGTCCCATCAGACAGGCTATGCGTGCTATAGTCTATAGTGGATAAATTCGAATCAATATAATATTCACTATTAATGTTCCTGTGCCAGTGAGACAACGCACCGGTCCAAGTACCGAAAATATCGCAACCGTAAGTGCTTTAGTTCAAAATTGAGCCAAAACTTCTACAATTGGGCTCTGCAAAAATCCTGAATTTCATAGAAAAATCATCTTCATAGATAAAGGTCATTTTTGGATTATGGGCTTTATCAATAAGCAAAATATGCGTTATTGGATAGTAAAAAAACCTACATGTGCTTCAAGAAACTCCATTGCATTCACCAAAAATTACCGTGATGTGTGGATTTCATGACAGTATATTTTCTTCGATGAAAATGATCGCAATGTTACGGTCAATGGAGTTCGCTATCGCGCCATGTAGAAAGACTACTTTTGGCCAGAATTGAGTGGAATTGACATCAGTGATATGTGCTTCGAACAAGATGGTGCCACATGCCATACAGCTGGTTACACAAATGATCTATTGAAGGGGAAGTTCGATAATCATGAAATCGCGAGAAGTGGTTCGGTCGAATGATCACTTCGCTCATGCGATTTAACGTCTTTGAATTTCTTTTTATGGGATTACATTTAGTCATTGGTTTATGTCAACAAGCCAACAACGTTAAAAGAGCTCAGAAACAACATCGAACGCGAAATTGCCAACATTCCGGCCAATATGTGTGAAAGAGTGGTGGAAAATTGGACCAAAAAATCGATAGTTGCGAACGTATTTGCGGTGGTCATATTATTATGAACGAGATCCAAGTTTTTCGTCTAAAAAAAATAAATTATTTAAATGGTTTCACTTCCTAGTCGTCTAGAACAACGGTCGCCAACCTTTTGGGTTTTGCGGACCACTAAATTTACATTTACAATCTCGCGGACCACTAACATTATTTTGTTATTAATTCTATTATTAAATATTATCTAAATTATTAAATTAAAATTTTCTTGCGGACCACTTACCAGTGGTCCACGGATCAGTAAGTTGGCGACCGTTAAGTTTCCTAGGAAAAATATATAATTTTTATATTATTTTGAATTTTTGAATGATAATTTTTTGGCTTTTTATGCATAATTTTAATATATTAAATATATTAAATTTTAAAAAGTTTGTAAAATTGGAATGCGCGGGCAGTTCCTACAAATGTTTTTAAGTTGGTATGGAGTCCACCTTGGAGTTAATTTTTGACTAAAAATACAATTAAGCAACTATTAAGTAATTGGTTTAAATTAATTAAGTATCGTAACTTGTGAAATTATTTATTATATATTATTATTATTATAAATTAAAAATATAGTTTGTTCAAATTGGATTGATGGAAAATTAAAAGTATTAGAAAATTTTACTATATTTGTCAAGGTATTTGTTTTAAATGATAAAAGTTTATTTTGCCCGCTAGTCGGATAGAGCGAATTTTCAGTGCAAAAGTCGACTGATCCGTTTCACTCCGTACCACGAAGTGACGCGGATCATCAATTAATACGTAACAAAAAACTGAATTGTTGAATTGGATTTTTTGAAAAATATTCATTGGATAGCTGCATAGCATGGCCGAAACATATATTTTACAGATTTTTTAATACGAGACTTTGTGATATTTATGAAAAAGGCTGTATTTGATACCTATCAAATCGTTTGATGGTACTTAAACTGTAAAAAACTAAGTAGAATGGTGGCGTTTGCCGCCAGCGCAGAGTACAAACAAATTGTAACCAAATAAAATTTAAAATCATAAGCAAGTTTTCTAAAAGAATCACTGATAATACTGAATACTTTGAACTAATTTTGTTTCAAGTTGAACGGATTTTACAAATCCGCTGACTTAATAAATTTAATTTTCAATTAAAACGGTCTCAACAACGATTGCATTTAAAGCATCTTACATGCCAGGTGTAATATTTTAAATCCGAATCTGAAGAAATAATATAAGAAATCGGTTCCACAAAAGAGAAGATAGTGTTCCTTAACATTCTATGAGCCAGATCAGGTTTCAACATGGCTTGCCCTATTAGGACATTTATTTGTGGGCCAAATCCAGGGAGCCCTATTGGAGCAATCCATGGCTGAACCTGACTGTTGCTGGAACGGGCATTCCTAAGATGGCCCTTATGCTAAGCGCCTTAATGATCGCCCATCCGGCTTTAAACTGGCGGACCCTATTAGGCCAAGCATGACTAGACGTGATTTTTTCCGGATCCGCCCCTATGTGGAACCTGATCTGGCTCCACTAGGTCAGCCGGATGTGGTCTTGAATTCTGATTAAGTTGAACGTTACATGCCAGATCTGGACCTGATCTTTCCTACGGCAAACCGGATCCGCACCACATTCCAGCCTAAAAAATAAAATATTTGAATCATTTACGTTTTACAGATATTATAGTAGTAGATACTAATAAATACGGTTAAACAAGGTATCTGAACTTGTGGGGATAAAAATAAACCCAAACGAGATTAAAATTCTGTACCCAAGAGATACAATACAGTAACGTTGACAATGTATACCTGAAACACTTCATAAACCTTGGCAAGGAAAACCACAATGCTGAAATTGGTAAAAAAGTTCGACAAAACTGTCGATTGCTGTCAGAACAATGTCTAAAAGAAATATGAAAAGACTCCAAAATAAGATGGTTGGGCGATGATTTCGGCAGGAATTTCAGGTTACATAGAGAAGCATAGTGGCCAATGGTAGAGACTTACATTCAGGAATGGATAAACACAAGCTAATAAGAAGAAAAAATTCGATAATCATCATATTACTATTTTAATTTTGTTATTCAATCATTTAAAAGATTCTAGAAACATCATTTTGAAATAAAACCTTTAAAAAAACCGATTATTTTAACTTCATATAAATTTCCCCTTGTTTTAAATTTAAATTAATGATTTAAATAAACAGCATGTAAACAATAAATTAATAAACTACGTCAATAAATTTTCTAAGCATGCAATTTCTTGAAACTCTTACTTTTGTTAATGGTTTTTCTATCGATTAATTTTACATATATTCCTTCTCTTCATCATATATTTTCACTTTTCCCATTTATTGACCTATCCAAAAAAACTAGACTACTTAGAATGGAAGTAGTTCGTTAACCTGATCGATAGATTAAACGGAAAAATTATTTAGATTAATGCAATAATTTTTTAAGGGAACGGAATAAGTAGGTTAATGAGAAATGTAATTTTAGTTCTAAATGTATTTCATCAAATTCATCTATTTACCAAAAGACATGCAACATTTGAAAAATATTTGCAAAAAAATTGCAATGAACGGGAATACAGGATGGTTTAAATGTTTAACTTGACCAACAAATTCTAATTTTAACCGGCAACCCTAATCTGTTCTAGAATCTCTTGCGTTTCTACGTTTCCCATAAATTTTATAGTAGTATTTGAATTATTTTTAAACAGGCACTTATTTGATATTCAAAATAATTGCGTCCACCTATAATGAAAATAGATCAATTTTGACTTGCGATTAGTATCGCATCCAAATGAAATATGGGTCATATGTGAAAAAATTGCAGGTCAACAACCTTAATGTATTTCCAATACACACATATAAATATAATATGGTAAAATATTAATAGTAATTGTCGCTTGTCGATATTATGTCAGGTCGGTATTCAATAACGTCAGTTATCAATTAAGAAACTTCAACGGTTAATTATCGAAACAATTTAATATATTAATAAAGTTCAATAGACATTTCCCAAATATAATTTCAAGATCCAGTTGGAGTTTTCCCATACTAAATCGAAGCGATCAATTTTTAAGTTCAAAGCACTTAGTAATCTTATTCGGGTTTCCATCTTAGGAGTTGACAGTAACCGTATAAATTTGAAACTCATGACCTTTCACGCCATAACGGCAAAAACTAGCAATAAGGGTTCCAAGAAGTCGATAAAAAGTAATATACCACCATCAGAAATTGCAAATGTTATTAAAAATGTAAATTTTATGGCGTTTTTATCAAGTCTACATTTTCATCGATAAAAGTTGGATGATCCTCCTGGAGAAAGCATTCACCGTTTCGGAAAATAAAATGCTCTCTGGATATACCACCAATTATATAGTTGCTCATCCAGAACTTGTTTTTTTCTTCGATAAAAAGGTTGTAACGTAAAAACTAGGTCATTGCACGCATATTTTGCCGAAATCGATTTTGAATTTTTAATTTAACTGCATCGACCTCAACCACCTACGTATTAAGCTATAGATAATCCAAAACGCCACGTGACATAAGGTCGATAGTGTATTACATTGTGTTGTGTGTGTGGAAAATCCACTCTTTTGTTAAGAAATGGTGGGGGACGGTCAGTCCAATCAATGCCGCATAGTTTCATGAAAAACAGTTTCGTTTAAGTTCTCAAAAGTCACGTTCTCAAGACGCGCACCAAAATTTTGAAATGCGTAATTAATTTTGCTAAATTTTTGTACCAAATGAAGATGCTTTTTGAAAATAATTTTATGGTTAAAAAAACTGATAACTTGTGGGGCCTTAAAGAAGAAACGAAGAAAAGTTCCTGGAGAGTTTTTCCTTCGTGTTGTACTTTTTTATTTAGACCACGAAAAGTAGTAGATGTGTCACACAGTTCGCAAGTTAGCACACCAGTTGTTGCTGTAACTCTATTACCAAATGACGATATCAAGTGAGTTTGCAAAAAATTATAAAAACTTTCCATTTTCTTACATTGCGAATCTAAAATATTATTCGTGATGCTAATCACTCATTATTAAGTTTTTAAATTTAGATTTGTTTTTTTTACTAATACCTGGTGCCTTAAGAGTTTATCATGTAATTTATTGTAATATGCGGGCACGCAACTGGTCTAGACTTGTCATTCCTCATTCGGAAACTTGGTTATTTTTTGGGAACATAATTTCATGAAAATTCAATACTAGACTGTAATTATACTTATAACAATGAAACCTAATTTAATAATTAAAACATTATTTTCCTCGATTCTTCCATTTCGTGTTTACAATTTTCATTTCTGAGTGGAAACTGCGTTTTCTTCAATTTCTCTAACTCCTGCTACAGTAATTTACTTTAAACTTTAATGAGAGTTTGATTACATAACTGAAGGATACGATTTGATATTTCCATTCCATAAATACCGAAAGTTTATTTTTTCATTCCATTAATTGGTACCTAATTATTACAATGTTCACAAATAAAACTTTTTTATAAACTGTAGATGCGCAATAAGGGTAGTAAATATATACCTACCTTTAAATATATATCACTCTCGTAGTCTTGACCAGACGACCCAGAAAAAATACAAATGATAACCCTGAAGAGGATTAACCAATAAAAAAAATCTACGGCAAGAGAATAAACTACACACCAAATAAAAAAAATTTCAGTAGATTCTGATAAAAAATAGAAATTGAGATCTACAATTTTTGCTATTTACAACAAAATATTTTCACGATTCGGCAATTACCGCTCTTTCTCAGATTCCGTTTGAAGACTTACGTATTACTTTCTTGATTTAAAAATAAATTATTTATGTTAAGAGACAGCGCAATAAATGCAGTTAAAATTAAATAATCTTAATTTCTTATTGAAAGAGTTGGATATGATTTTAAACAAATTCATTTTGTAAATGTCTTTATTTATGTAAGTACGTTCAAAAAAATGTATAAAAATACTATGGAAATATTTTAGAAATATCGGGAATATCCAAAAATAATGTGAAGAATAGGGAATAAAGTAAAAAATTCTCTTAAATAGTAAGAATTTCGTTATAGCCCGTACCTAAGAGAAAACGGTAAAAAAAAATTTGCGAAATGGTGGCTGTCTGAAAAAATAAGATATCATTTGAATGTTTTTTTTACAATTTTTAATATAGTAAAAAACATAATTTTAATACAGAAATGGTAGGGGCGATAGAGAGTTATACATTGAAGGTTGGTACAAAATTTGAAGTAAATCGGTAAAATAAAACTTGAGATATCATGTCAACCATGTTGAAAAATGTAGGCAGGCATTGTCCACCATCTATTGTCTATTTTTCATAATTCTACACCAGAATACCGCCTTGAGTTAGTCGACTGCTAAGCCGAGGAGTCCGGTTCGATCCCGGGTGGAGAAAGAAATTTTGATCGTCTTCCCTTCCCTATATCAGAGCAAAACAACCAATGAGAAGGATTTTACAGCACTAAATTTTTTGTCCCTCTAAATATTTTATTATTATTAGTCCTCAAAATATTAATATCTCATTCAAACCCAAAAAGCATAAATAAAATCTAAAATTTTTAATATTTCCAAGAAAATTAATTTGTTTACTCGTAAAATACTTCAAAGATATCGATCCATTTATGATAGATGTTTATTTCGTTATTTTGTCTTTATACTGGTTTAAAATTCTTTAATATTTTCGACATTTCTCTATTTAATGACAATTTAATTCGTGCTTTTAATAATAATGTCGCAAAAAAGATTGTAAATATTCATAGAAATTAAAAAAAGCATTTCCAGCTCATAAATTTATTCTTAAATGCCATACCGACACGTTTTTTTCGCATGTTGCAATGGAAATAACGATTTTAAAAATGCATAATTTCATTTGAATTAGTCATTTTCGTTATACATAACAAAAAAAAAATTGCAAATGTATGTTGGTACCTACTCGACAATGAAGGACATAATTGCTTTCTTGTTATTGAACTTAATGTATTAAAAACAATCGTCTTGCAATTAATTAATCGGTTCCACGCTATTGATAATTTGATTATTTATTAATTTGCCAGATTTATGATTTACAAGGAGGTAACTACTTCCCCCCTCCCTCATAACCTTTCAAAAGCTTCCTTTTCATTGTGAAATATTATTTAATACCCCCCCCTCATGAATCTTAGCTCTATCCACTCTTGACATATTATGTCCAAGGTTTGTATGAAATATAATAATGATTCCTTTTTTCTTTTTTTTAAAGTGAAGTAAAGTAAAAACAGATTAGAATTTAATTAAAATAATTTTTAAGATGGGCTGCCGTCCTTGACCAAATTAAATAATTAATGTATTTGCCTATCATAATTTAATGAGAGTATACATAACTATATGTAACATAATTTGCTTATATTGAAGTCAGAATTTAAAATCGGAAAATTCTGTTCGCTGTGACAATTTACTGATCAATACTCTGCGTCGCTATATTATGTGTTACCATATAAGATATTACGATGTATTGGAGGTGTGAATTTAAAATATAAATTTATAAAGCTCTCGTGAACCCAAATACTGCACCTCTTTGAGTTATAAGACTCTTGTCAAATTATTCATTGAACAATTTCCAAAATGTAAAAATCTTCAAATTTATTTGCCCTGCTAACCTAATTTTTAATTTAAAAAAATATTAATTTAAATCGCATACAAAAGTATAATTTTTAAATTCAATGAAATGATAAGTTTCGCTTCATGCGGTGCCTTGCAAATGGTTCGTATACGTTGCAATTTGCGTTCCTCCAACAAATTTCAACAAATGAAATCCAATAATATCGCCGCGCCGTTTTATTTTCAAAGTTCAGTTTTAAACCATTTATTTTTTTTATATTCTAAATCCAATCTCATCCTCTCCTATCTTCAATAACTCCAACTTCCGTTTAAATCAAATTTTAAAAACCAAATTAAATCATAAAATTCAAAAATTTAACTGAAAATATAAAACTTATGTCCAAAATTACAGACATCTCTCCGTCGCATTGGTTGCGAACGAACGACCTCGTTTCGTCTGCCCTTTTTGCTATGTCGCGCAACTCACGGGAAACACCATCATTTTAAAATTTCCAAAATAAAATTAATATGAACAAAACTATCCCATAAAAATCATCGTTTTACAATAATTAATCAAGCAAGCAAATTAGCCTGATTATAATTTTATATATTTTTTTAGAACGAAATCTCCTAGTCCTCAAAATACGCCGCACTTGGTGGCACAACGTGCAGTATTAGCACGGGAACCGTTTTCTTCTGGATCAGACTCGCCGGAATTTTATACACCACCAGCTGAACCACACTTAGCAACAACCTGCAACGAAGTTGTGCACGAAAAGCATTTAGAACCGACGCTTAATACAGAAAGCTTTGTAGAAGTTGGAACTCCGAGGTACTACAACGAAAATTTTACAGTGATAGACGAAGGTTCGCCTACAGTTTTGGAAGAAAATCATATAGAACCCCCCAGTTTTCAAATCACAGAAACGAACTCTAATAAAGAAACTATAGTATTTAAGGGCTCAACCAATACTTTAGAAAGTTGCAACACAAATGAAAGTGAAGGTTCGTGCTACGAAGTTGAAGTTTGCCAAGAAAATAATTACGTATCGCATACTTACGAAAAAGAATCCGACACGGAAGACACGTTAGACGACGCGGGTAGTTACGAAAAGTGCAAAGTTACAGGTAGTTTAGATGACCTCGACATACACGTTATCCCCAGGTGTCTTTCTCAAAATAAATCGTTGTCTAAATCGGAAGTCAACATTCCAATATCTCAAGAAGTTCCACGAAAAACAGTAAGCTCGGCGCCTGTTTCCAACGACGTGGTACATCACATTCGTCATAAATCTGAAGGTGTTTCATTAATTCCAATACAAACAGCAATTCCGGGTTCTATTATCGAATTTCCGTCCAATAAAATTTCGGCAGCGATTCAAAGTGCCACGAAAACACCACGAACGGGTTCTTATAAACCATTCGTACGGAAAACGTCGTTTCGCGCATCTAAAAGAGAGTTAACATCGTTTTCCAATAATCCGCAACCGTTTGCCAAACCAAAAGATGGTTTGGCTGAAACATTGGAACTATTGGAACATAACGAATGGGAAATGACTATGAAAGGTCTTCACGGAATAATACGATTATCGAGATTCCATCACGAACTTACTGAAATGCATATGCATACCATTTGTATGTTGCTCGGAAAGCATATAAAAAATTTAAGATCGCAAGTTGCAAGAGCTGCATGTTTAGCAGCGACAGAAATGTTTACGAATCACAAGAAAGCGTTAGAAGTGGTAAGTAAAATTCATAACTAGGAAACTAGGTCGCGAAATTCGACTTACAATACAATTTAAAATCAATGCATAATATAAAAGCATCAAATCGATAAAATACGCATTAATTTTATGTCTATATAAATAAATTAAGTAGGGTAATAATGCGATTTTTTTCTCAGGAGTTAGAAGAAATTGCTGTTCCTTTGCTTCACCGTACAGCAGACACGAACAAATTTCTGAGAAGTGACGCTAACGCTGCATTAGATAAAATGTGCCTAAATATGGCACCTCCTAGGGTAGTTTCCATTTTATCTGCAAAAGGTGTTGGACATCATAATGCACTTGTACGTTGTACAGCTGCTCGATTATTATGTTCCATTACAAATCGTCTTGGTACAGAAAAAATATTTCAACTTCCAAAAGACTCACGTGATAAGATTTTACTTTCTGGTGCCAATATGTTAACGGAAGGAAATTTAGAAACGAGGTAAACAATAAATTAATAAATTTTTAATTTCTGTCATCGATTTTATGCCTTTTCAATTTTCATTTACTGTTATAACAATAAATTAAATGCGTAACACGCAAACGTACCTATTCAAATAATAATATAGCAATTAAAGGGCCTACTTGACATCCCATCGCCACGTATACAAAAAACTTAAGAAATCAATTTGATGTACTATTTATAATATTAAAATTTGTTTACTAAACTTATAGAAAAAATTAATCAATGAAATTAATTATATTATGAAAGAATACGCTTTCTTTTCAATTTACCGTTTATAAGTTGGAATACTGCTTAGAAGTAACTTTCATTGAATAATTTAAGAAATTTATGGAATACCTTGGTCCTTGCTTAAATTGGATCAATAGACTCATTTATATTTAACTACCAAGGAACAGCTACAAAAAATATCTTTAAATTATGAATTAAAATGTTTCAACTGTTTTGCTATTGATTTTTAAACAAAATCGTGATACAACAGATTAGAATTTATGATATCTAAACTCCTATAATTAAGCCAACCTAAAAAATCATTACAATATGAGAAAAAAAAGTGAATATCTGCAGTTACCTCGCTAATTTTTTTTTTACAAAATTACAAAAATTATATTTTGCAGGAAACACACCAAAATGATGTTAGGAAATTTATCAACCCATAGTCAGTTTAACAAAGCTATGACAGAAGTGGTACCGATTTGTACCATGAGGCACATACAGAAAACTCTTAAAACTCTGCAATAAATTCAACCTGCTTGAATTTGGCCATCGAGTTCAAAATTATCATCAACACAACATATTAAATTAATATACATAACTAATATAATTATTATCTATGTACTTACAATAATAAATTACTCTAGATTTGGTGATTTGTTTTACAGTTTTATTTCATACGTTTATAACTTTATTATGTAGAAATGTTAAAAAGTTTTATATGTAGTTTATAATATAATTATACCCGTCTCTTCCAATAATGATGAAGAAAATATAGTTATTATATGTAAAGACTTTTATTATTATGTAGATAGTTACCTACTGCTGTAGCCTGAAATTATAGATCTTCAAAAAATCAACCAAATGTCCAGATATCAAAAAAAAGTATATTTTCAGCAAACAAGTGATTCCGTCAATGGCATTTACCAGCGGATGATAATAAGAAGTAAATTGAATCTGATTGCTATATTTGTCAGCATTTTTTGTAGCACAATTTTCCGGAGAAGTTATCAATCTTGATAAATAATGGACACAGCACTTGAAAAAGTACCAAAGTATTCCACAATCTGTTCTACTTTGAAGTGCTCCTTTCAATTGGACTCAAAATGAGTTTACTTACAATGTGGTAATTTTAAATTACAACCTATATATAAAAAAATTATAAAAATAGGATAAGAATAAAAATAATACTCCTACATAATATATTCAAGTAATCTTTATTCTTCTTCACTAAACAATTTGATTACATTTCAGTAACGCAGTCTGTCATTTTCATACGTAATTTGATGTTGCCGATCGATTCCTTTCATAAATTCCGCATTTAGTTTTCTATTAACGCCAAAACTAGGGCATCATGTCAATTGTGAACCATTGTAAATTCCTATTGTACAAAAATACTATAACATCATTTAATAAATTAAAAATAAATAAATTATATCAAATTAAAATTTAAAAATTAAACAGCTAAACAAACACAATCAAACTAACTTAAATAAAATATATTTACCTAAAATTTGCCTCAAGTCAACCATAAGATTCGATACTGACACAGTTGAAACTGTATCGCCTTAAACAGGCCGAGTAGTTTTACCTGTAAACAATCCACAATTAGATACAATTTTCAGAATAATGTTAATTAAATAGAAATGAAATTTTCTCAATTTTTAATATTAACTGTTAACGTCACTAGCATCTTTAAGGCGTAGCAGAATTACTGATATTACCCCAACCAATTGTGTTATATTTTAATTAAGAAAATAATAGACGTATTTTTTACAGAATAAAATTTCCCCATACAGATATCTGGCTACGCTTATATTTATGAAAATTATAATTTCAATTTTTGTATAGATGTAGTTTCGATTATAAACCGTAGTCCAAAAATGTATGTAAATAATATAATTTACAACTTTGGTGAAAATGTATGTTGGTGGCCTAGATTTCAATGCACATGGAATATAGCTGAAAATTAATTTTACGAGGTTATACCCAATATTTTCATTTTAATTTTTATGTTGGCTGCTAATTTTGTTCAACCAATTACGCTAAGTTGAAGAAATTTCTATAGACTATCAGTTATATCTTCTATAATATTATTTTTCAAGTTTGCACTTCTGTTAAAAATTCAGTTTAATCAGAAATCGGTACAGAACGTTTTGTTGAGAATTTCTAGTTTAACGCAACTATTTTAAGTTTAACTATTTTAACTAGTTTAAATTTTTATGATTTGAACCGGAAGAGGTATTGAAATGTGCTATAATAAACCAAGAGAAAATATATTCCTCTCTATCTATATTGTATATTTCAAATTATTTTGGAAGCTTATCTTCATCTCATTTTAAATAGAGCCCATGAAATCCCACTTGTTCCTAGTAGTTAAGAAGATAAACACTTTTGTTCACAATGAGCGTAAGACATAAGAAGTACACACAAGAAATAATAAATTCTCGAATTGATTAATTCTGATATTCGCATTGCTAAAGTAAGCCTCACCCAATTCTGGCTATAAGGCGCCACTGGCTTCAACCGACAGAGGTTTCGTAAGTTACCAGAAAAGAAGCCACTAACTAGTAAAGAAACAATGTTTCGGTGTTAAAAATGTAAACTAAAGAAACTGGTCCATTTGAATTAAAGCTTTTGAATAAATAGAAAATATTAAATATAGTTTTATAATCTTCTTGGCAAATGTCTCCACCGATACAATTGAAGGATTGTGCCATTTTGAGAATTTACAGTAGGTTTTTGTTTTTACCGCAGATGAGTTACTGCGTATTGTCAACGGCGGCTTGTCGGGGTAGGCAGAAGAGGCAATGTCTCACCAAACTAGCAAGCCAACTTTCACAAAAACAAAATTAGTCGATACTTTTTAAAAACCTCTAACCCATCGGTTTCACACCCATACCCTAACACCTAAATTCCTCACAAGCCGCCACTGCGTATTATATAACAATTTGTTGATTAAATCAAGTACATTATTATATTAAACACTATTCAGCCAAGTTTTAAGGTACAACCTCGCATTTTCAACAGAAACCTAGGCCCATTATATACCATTAAAAGTTCTATACGATTTTATGTAAATCTAAAAAGAAAAAGTGTATATTTACTTTGACTAATCAATATCAAGTTTAATTATTCTTTTCAACACTGGAAGAGTAAATATAAACATTTTCGATTCATGAACAATTTCATATTTACCAACCATGGAGTGATGAAGTGCCGCTTTTATATTATCTTCATTCACAAGTTGTGGTAGAAATAATTTTTAAACATTTTATAATTCAAGTGATATTATTTTGAATGTGTTTACTATCAAAACACATTATATTGGCTGTGTTTTTGATTTATTTATAATTAAGAAAATTTATTCAAAAATAATAAAATATACTTTTTTTAACAAAACGTTAATTCCAAGTGGTAGACGAACTATTTGGTGTATAATAACGGTAACTAACTAATATGTCATGAATTTAAACCAAATGTTTAAAAATACCCGCTTGCATAATCACTATGGGGGAAAAATTACTAACAAATCTTTAAAGCTCAGGTCAAGTAAATTGCAAGTGAACGGACACACAGCCGAAATTAGATCGCCTTGAATTGTAAATATAATATGTAGTTAAAAAGATCATATCATTCATAAACTAAGTTATTCTCAATTATTTCTTGGAACTAATAATTATTTTAAATGGATATCGTATACCTACCGACTTGCTGTATTCCAAAAAATTTTAAAATAGAGTTGTCGAATGGAATAAAACAAATAAAGCTACTGCAGTTATGTTATATATTTTTAATTTTTTCGAAAAATCCATGCTGAAAATTATGTAAAATTTGGCTTCACTTGACCAATCCATAAGGATGATTAGTATATGGCTAAAGCACAATTTATCAATCTCCGACTTATTCCTAACCAAGAGATTATTATTGTTATAGAAATTATAGAAATCACTGAAAATTTCAAATAATCCCCAGTAACCCAGACAGAAAAAGTGTATTCCCCATGTAAAACTTGGACAATTTTTTTTGCTCTCCAACTGTTTTTCAATGATTTCTAAGGGATTCCAGAAATTTTTTTAGGATATTACTCCCCAGAGATTTTCCTTTGGTTAAGAGATAACTGCAAATTGATAAATGGAATCTAAATCTTCTAAAATTACGGAAAGCCTAAAAAAGAGTTTGATATTGAATCGACAAAGAATCTTAAAAATATAATGTCATCTTCTTCGAGAAATTTAAAGACAAAATTACTTTGTATTTGATTGGGGAAGTTTGGCACAGCACTGCAATATAATAAAATAAATAAATCAGACAATTTAAAAGAAACCTCAGGTTCAGATGCTAGCTAATTTAGCATGGAAGTGCCCTATAATATTTTTTATAATTTGAAGAACAGGCCAGCACAGAATTAAGGTAGAACACCTTGGGCGTTTTTGCCGTTAGGGCAAATAAATCTTGTCCTACAAGCCAAAGACAATATAAGAATATAGAAGAAACTGAATTAACCACATTCCTTCGTGCGGTTAAATAATGAGACGAAGTCTCCCTGTTCATATAATGCGATATTATAACACCGTCTTCAGTTATTTCCTGTTAATATTGTAATTTTCTGCATACTTTGTCTTTCGACTTTTGGTGACTTTTTAAAAGAAAATTAAGAAAAGTTCTACCGATAGCAAGACAATCCAAAAAAAAGCTCAAGGATGTTGAGTTTTCCTGTTATGAACCCTGTTCAGAAATCAAAATGCCGTCATGACCGTTCTTCCCAACAGGTTATGCAAAAGAACTGCCGACAATTTAATAGAAATATTTTAATTACTTTTACTAAGTATTTTATAATTGAATTCCGTATACCTAGTGAAGTAATTTAGTAATTATTGATATGTCCATTACTTTAAGATTTAGTATTTGGCATTTTAAGCACTTTCAACATTAACAAAGTATTTGGTAATTGAATTACGAATCACCGAGTGCTTGGTACAGACCTGATCCAATGTGATTGGATTGAAAAAATCGTATTGACGGCAATAATCAATTCGATTAATATAAAATCATTCACTTTCCCTCCTTTGGAGAATAATCGTATATAAAATTTATAATATAGAAGGCTGGTCTTTATAATCGAACCTCTTTTATGTTCTGGTGTCAAGAGAAACATGACCATGCAAATGTTAGCTGGAGCCAGCAGCTGGAGATGTGGTGAGAAAAGAATTGTCTACCATACATGTTATATGAAGGTGGTCCTTATTTGGAGTTGGGGCAAATTTTCATATGGTAGGCCCCCTCAATTCGGTTCCTAATAATTCACTAAGTATGTAATATTTTATGCAAATCTAACAACATATTGGGTAGCTAAAATCGACAAACTAATCATTGCAATGTTTTGCTATGAAATGAGAGTTTCATCGTCTCAATTTTGTTATTACCTGTATATATTATTATACGATAATTAAATGTAACGATATTTTTGGAATTGCAGTAATAGTTTTCTTTTGTTTTTATTTATTTATTTTATAATTAATTTGTTTGTTTGTCACTATGAAAATTCAATTGAGACAAATTAATAATTTGTAATGATAACTTCGTCTATTTTTAGACACCTGAAATATTGTTTTGAAGAGTTAGTTTCCCCCTTGCCCTAAGTTTCTAAATAAAAGCATGTTATTTAAATGCAAAAAAAAAGTAAGGATTGAAATTTTTACTTCATTTCTTATAATTTACTTGGAACAGAATTGAGGGGCGGTCTCTCAATCCACCCTAATGTATATGGTACGCCGTTGGAACTGAATCAGTGAATTTCTTGGTTCGAGAGGCTAAATTATTTAGAAGTTGAATTTATAGGTTTCATTGAAACCTGTAGATCTTGTATTGGAAATTACTGGTGCAATTCTGATAATTTTTATAGACCTACAATAAAAAAATATATATAAGCAAGTCAGTAATCAATTAAAATAGCATTATTTTTGCATTAACCATTAAAATGTGGTTTTCAAATTGGTTACTGACTACCATATAGATCTATAGGATGAATTATCAGAATAGTACTACAGTAATGCTGTGGACGAATTAGTTGTTACCGTTCAGTTTCTTCCTAAAAGACTAATGTAAGAATATTAATTATAAAAAGAAATACAATTATATTATTTTTTGCTGAAGCTGGTACATACCAATTTACATTTTTAAAATTACTAAGCAGAACTGCAATTTTTGATACTGATGGGTAAACCCACATTCAGATAAGGCATTTCATTTGTATTGCATAAATTAGCGTATAACTTTTGCAAGTCTTTCTAACCGACCGATCATAGTATAATCTCGGAATAAAATTTTATTTATTCATAGCTCACTCACTCTCTCGAGCACCAAAATGAAATAAATACAAAGAAAATCTATGTGATTTAATGATCGTAATTTATACAATATAAATAAAATGCCCCTATCAGAAACCAGCTTAAAGCTGCTTAGAAAATTTGTGTAATGTCAATCACCACACAAATACTCCATATGCACTGAAAATGGTTAAACATCTACCAAAAACGTAGGTACTATTATTGTTACCTATTACAACTAGATACTGTAATTATTCAAACGCCAAATTTTTTTAATCAAATTCACAATTATTCAATAATTGCACAAATCGTTATATACGCCATTGTGGATTTTTATAAACTTTGCCACGCCTTTTTATAGCATTAACCACTCACGAGTAAGATCAAATGAACTCAACCGCATCAACATAAATCGATTAGTTTTCAAGATTTAGATTAGAATCTTGAAGTAAAATGTAGTTTTCCATTTATTAAGTATTTATTACAATTTACAAAATCCGATAATAGAATAACCGCAAAATCGCTTTTATTGCCAATTTTCAACAAGTTAAGGTCTGCCAGCACAATCGTGACATCATCTTATGTTTCGGATGTCACATGATTTTGACGTTTTCTTGCCAGTAAGAATAGTCATATTGTTGTCGATGTTATACATATAATAAATATCTTCAAAGAACATTCAGTGGATATACATATAACACTATTTACTTGGTATACATACAAAGAGATTGGAAGTACTGACTGAAATACTGAAACATGTCTTCATAAAATATTTTTAAATAATAAATCGATCAATTACTAATATGTGGTTTACATGCAACAGAAATGGTGCATTTCGTTTTCACTATCAAAACAACTTAAGTGTGGGTACCCATTAAGAGCTTCGTGTGTAGGCCAGCTTCTTTTGTTACAGAGCATACATGGTGACTAAGGCTACGGTTACTATGCATGCGAATTCTGACGAAAATGTGTTCTGACCATGATAAATAACCAACGTTAAAATTGGTTACTTCCAACTTTACAGGAGGGTTTTCATCGTCAGAATACCTTTACGTTAGAATTAGCATGCATAGTAACGGAAGACTAACAGGTCCAAGTGAATTAGTTAGTGTTCAGTAAAAACTGCTATTGCACTTTCACGTAAATTTTTTTTAACAAGTGAACATTTAAATTAATATAAAAAAAGAATCGTTTAAATAAATTTCACCATATCATTAACAACCACCTAAAATATGATGACATCGAGAGATGTGTGTAGAAAACTTGAATGGATTGCCAATAGGAAAGCTTCAGATCTCGAAGACTCAACATATTCACTGACATTATAATTTAATATTGAAAAAATTGACTTCCAATTAAATTATAAGTTTTGTAAAAAAAAATTCAGCTAGTAAGAACAACTTAATATCTACAATTACTAGTAAAATAACTTGGGCATCTAATAAAATATTATAAAATGCAATGTAATTTATTTATTAAGAAATTTGTTTATTTTTTTTAGCAATTTTCGTTTTTTTTAATTTCTTGCTTTTATAAACAACACGCTTTGCAGCTAGTGAGTGTTGTAATACATTCGAGGAAGCTGGTAATAACTTTCATGACAATTTGGATCCTCGCAATGCAAATCGGTGCTATAATACATCATATCTAACGTTGTATCTAACAGCTTTCAACATTTCTAAATTCCCTTGTTATTCGGAGTTTGTTCACTTAATGGCTACCCACTCTAAGTGTCAATAGACACTTCAATGATTCTTAAGGCTCATATTTATCCACTTTGCAAAGCTGGCTCACATAACAACTTTGGGATTTTATTGTCTTGGTAAAATTTACATATTTTAAAGGCGCACTGCGCCAGTTCATTTATAAAGTAAAATTATAGAGTCACACAGAGTAAGATATTCACACTGAGGCACCTTTGAGCATCATCAAAAACTGAACGCCCATGATTTATATAGCAGCAGCCTTACGAAGTGGACACGAGCCTTTAGAAAGCAACAAAATTTACAAAAACAAAAGAATTTTGGTACAAATTCCACGAAAATGATCGTCAAATTACCGCAGTCAAGATAAATAAAAATATTAAATTTATTAAAAATAACAAAGTATAATATTAAATATTATGAAAATCTTACCTCAAGATGTTCTAATTAATCGATAGCATAAGTTTTTTACAAGAATGCAGAAACTTCGTCTATTTATTAAGAAAAAAATAATCGATAGTTTAAAAATGTCTTCACCCACATACATTTTTAGTATTTAATAAAAATAACCACAACAAAATTAGATTTTATCGTCAAATTATGTCAAAAATATTCTCTAGTCAAAATGAGACTGCTGGTATTCGCAAAGAAAAAATGTCTTTTTTTCAAAAATAAGTTTCAATAATCAAGTTCTATTGTATTCTAGTGCTGGTTTCATTCAACAGAAAATTCAATTTAGTTTACTCTTTAATAAATTTTCGCCGGTTTATTGATAGTTACGTACGTGTACTCCAATACAATCTAATCATAATTTTTCTTCTCATAAGTTAATAAGATTTTGCATAAATTCGAACTGTTATGGTATAATAAAATATTTACGTTCCAAGTTAAATAAAATAGTTTTAGTCGTCAAGAGAATCATCTAAAATCAAGAAATATTTTAAATATTATACGTATCTACTCTTTAATTTTCAATTAAAAGCCTCGAAGATCAATAAATACCTAGATTGGTTATTTTTAAAAATAATAAAAACGCATAAGTAATACGAAGTCACTTTCAAACTACCTTCTTACGCATTCGACTTCTTTGCATCTTCTTTCTTCATTTCTTCAAATAGTAACAAATCTAGCTGTAATAAAAGTTAGAAAGAAAATTAATAATTTTTGGCAAATATTTCGAGAAAATTCGCCCCAGTGTGATTTATCCAAATCAATGAACGAAAAAGATGTGATGGAACTACAGCTCTCAACGGAAGAAAATTATAAACAAAATTTTTGAAACGCATTTGTTAGAAACAAAGAATGTACTAAGAAGTAAAAAATAATTCCTCTTTCTCAGCTGCGCCTCATGCAAAAAAATCATCGATATCAGGATAAAACGTAGCACTTTAATCCCTTGTTGTATAATTACTATTTTACTTTTTAGAGCTTTCTGGTGTATTTATAATAAAAGCGTTTTTAAAAATTCTTATAATTTTGGGTTAACAAGATGAAGCAAAGCTCAAATCCTTTCAATATTACATCAGATAAATATGATCTCACTGGCCGAGATTGAAATATCGATTACAAAGCATACGGGTGAAATTAAATAGAAGTTCAATGGAAATACAATGATGATATCAATCACACCAAATACATTGACTTTAATTTTTTCTTCTTCAAGTTTCAAATCAATCAATATTTAAAATAATCTATCTACTAATAATGGAAGAAAAAATATTTTCTTGAAGATAATAATAAAATTCCTACACTTGGAGATTTGAATTTTTTACGCGGCCTTTTGAAGTTTAAATAAACAAAAATTGGAAAAAATGAAATTATCGATATCTATGATACATTTTTCTGCTGTTCTGATGATCACAAGATCAGGCACGATAGAATCAATCCAAGCGTAGGATTTTAGACCTATATTACAAGTTAGCCAGCGCAATCTTGGCGGTAAGAACCTTGAGATACAATGAAAGCATTAAAAAGAAACGGAATTAAATACAATACTAGATGTTGTTCGAAGCAGTATTTAAAAATAGTGAAAAAATTATTAAGTGATGACAGTCCGATTCCCCTCAGACTTACAAAATTATTCATTGAACAATCACCAAAAACTAATCACATTCATTTCAATTGTAAGTGATTAGTGATTACAACTCTACAAGCTGCAGCAAATGGACATGTAATTCGTAAAAAATACTGCACACCAGTAGAATCTTGAAAAACAGAACTGAAATATTGACTTGAGTTCCAGTTATAGGCGTCATTTGTGAGGTGCGGGTAGAAATTGTACTCCATCTATAGCTGCTCTTAAATGTATAATTCCATACATAGATGCAGGAAAAAGTTGAAGATTATTTATTATTATTTCTATAGCAGATGTTAAGTGCGGTTTGTTCTACTAAAAATAGTAGAGCAAGTAAAACTTGAACAGCAGGGTAGATAAAGTAGCATTTTAACAGCAATAGTACGTTAGTTATTCATTGAAATTACAGTGTTTGATTTATGTAAAATAAATATTGTGAAGTAATTTAATTTGTAATTGGGATTTTTTATATACTTTTTTTTAACATCCGCTATAGAAAAAAAATTTAATTGAATTCGGGAAAAATAATTCACTCGGGACTTGGTCGCTCGTGAAGCAATAAAATGAGAACTATTGTTTAATAATGATTGTGATTTGATTACATTTTACAGTAGCGTCCAGTGCGATGACTTGAATCACTAAGGGTTGTATGACACAATAAATTTTCAACAAGTTCTATACAGAACAAAGCGCGTGCAGTCATAACCCACTTATTATATGCATTGTACCGTCACTGATACTTAAAATGTTTATCTTTTCATAAACTAGTAAGCACTGCGTTTCAACAAATAGGTAACTCGATAAGCGGCACTTACCAGTTTGTAATTACAGCACTCGGTTTGGACAAATCAGAACACCGAATTCTGATGAAATATCTGAAGCATTACTCGTCAACCAATTACCTCGCCTGTTTTCCTGAAGGCGGAATTAGTATTATTCTTGAATATTACTAATATATTTTCGTCTCCTTTCGGATGTTACAATATTACTGTTACCCAGAAAATGACTACAAGCACTGTTAAGTGCATTAACTATATACCACATAACTGAAAGGGGTGCTCAATGTCAAGCATCGGTGAAAGGGAAATACTGTTAGGCAACACAGAGGCATATAAACCTAGACAAACGGTAGTCAAGTATAGTGCAATCTTTCTATCTCGCAAGCTAATATACGGCAATAACCACCAAAAATCGCAATACTTATGATCATAACAGATATATTTAATTATTATTAAAATTCAAAAATTAAATAATTCTGCAATCATAATAATTGTCCCATTCAATTTATAATTTATATGTCATTCTCAGTAATTCTTTAATCACAGCAACTTATTTTGTTAGAAGTACACTCACTTTACTTTTGAATTTTTAATACTAATTCAAGAGCAAATATGAAGTTTTACGTATCTTCAAAAACAGAGAGAAATCTATTTCGATTACCATCTTATCCATTATAATGAAAAGCAGGAGACCATATTATCAACATTCATACAGATATCTTCCACTCGTCACGAGGGTTACGTCATTGCCAGCTGCTTAATACAACACGCCAAGGGGGTAATGACTAAATAATGCAAAAAAATCATCGATATCAGGATAAAACGTAGCACTTTAATCCCTTGTTGTATAATTACTATTTTACTTTTTAGAGCTTTCTGCTGTATTTATAATAAAAGCGTTTTTAAAAATTCTTATAATTTTGGGTTAACAAGATGAAGCAAAGCTCAAATCCTTTCAATATTACATCAGATAAATATGATCTCACTGGCCGAGATTGAAATATCGATTACAAAGCATACAGGTGAAATTAAATAGAAGTTCAATGGAAATACAATGATGACATCAATCACACCAAATACATTGACTTTAATTTTTTCTTCTTCAAGTTTCAAATCAATCAATATTTAAAATAATGTATCTACTAATAATGGAAGAAAAAATATTTTCTTGAAGATAATAATAAAATTCCTATACTTGGAGATTTGAATTTTTTACGCGGCCTTTTGAAGTTTAAATAAACAAAAATTGGAAAAAATGAAATTATCGATATCTATGATACATTTTTCTGCTAAGTTCTGATGATCACAAGATCAGGCACGATAGAATCAATCCAAGCGTAGAATTTTAGACCTATATTCCAAGTTAGCCAGCGCAATCTTGGCGGTAACAACCTTGAGATACAATGAAAGCATTAAAAAGAAACGGAATTAAATACAATACTAGATGTTGTTGGAAGCAGTATTTAAAAATAGTGAAAAAATTATTAAGTGATGACAGTCCGATTCCCCTCAGACTTACAAAATTATTCATTGAACAATCACCAAAAACTAATCACATTCATTTCAATTGTAAGTGATTAGTGATTACAACTCTACAAGCTGCAGCAAATGGACAAGTAATTCGTAAAAAATAGTGCACACCAGTAGAATCTTGAAAAACAGAACTGAAATATTGACTTGAGTTCCAGTTATAGGCGTCATTTGTGAGGTGCGGGTAGAAATTGTACTCCATCTATAGCTGCTCTTAAATGTATAATTCCATACATAGATGCAGGAAAAAGTTGAAGATTATTTTATTATTTTTTCTATAGCAGATGTTAAGTGCGGTTTGTTCTACTAAAAATAGTAGAGCAAGTAAAACTTTAACAGCAGGGTAGATAAAGTAGCATTTTAACAGCAATAGTACGTTAGTTATTCATTGAAATTACAGTGTTTGATTTATGTAAAATAAATATTGTGAAGTAATTTAATTTGTAATTGGGATTTTTTATATAGATACTTTTTCTTTGACATCCGCTATAGAAAAAAAATTTAATTGAATTCGGGAAAAATAATTCACTCGGGACTTGGTCGCTCGTGAAGCAATAAAATGAGAACTATTGTTTAATAATGATTGTGATTTGATTACATTTTACAGTAGCGTCCAGTGCGATGACTTGAATCACTAAGGGTTGTATGACACAATAAATTTTCAACAAGTTCTATACAGAACAAAGCGCGTGCAGTCATAACCCACTTATTATATGCATTGTACCGTCACTGATACTTAAAATGTTTATCTTTTCATAAACTAGTAAGCACTGCGTTTCAACAAATAGGTAACTCGATAAGCGGCACTTACCAGTTTGTAATTACAGCACTCGGTTTGGACAAATCAGAACACCGAATTCTGATGAAATATCTGAAGCATTACTCGTCAACCAATTACCTCGCCTGTTTTCCTGAAGGCGGAATTAGTATTATTCTTGAATATTACTAATATATTTTCGTCTCCTTTCGGATGTTACAATATTACTGTTACCCAGAAAATGACTACAAGCACTGTTAAGTGCATTAACTATATACCACATAACTGAAAGGGGTGCTCAATGTCAAGCATCGGTGAAAGGGAAATACTGTTAGGCAACACAGAGGCATATAAACCTAGACAAACGGTAGTCAAGTATAGTGCAATCTTTCTATCTCGCAAGCTAATATACGGCAATAACCACCAAAAATCGCAATACTTATGATCATAACAGATATATTTAATTATTATTAAAATTCAAAAATTAAATAATTCTGCAATCATAATAATTGTCCCATTCAATTTATAATTTATATGTCATTCTCAGTAATTCTTTAATCACAGCAACTTATTTTGTTAGAAGTACACTCACTTTACTTTTGAATTTTTAATACTAATTCAAGAGCAAATATGAAGTTTTACGTATCTTCAAAAACAGAGAGAAATCTATTTCGATTACCATCTTATCCATTATAATGAAAAGCAGGAGACCATATTATCAACATTCATACAGATATCTTCCACTCGTCACGAGGGTTACGTCATTGCCAGCTGCTTAATACAACACGCCAAGGGGGTAATGACTAAATAAAATCTGTGAAATAGAAAAAAATGGGTCTGCATGAAGCCTCGTGAAATCTTTGTGAAGTCTCATAAAGTGTAATGGTCTTGTGAAGTATTCACGAAGTCTGTGGGACGCAAAATTCAAAGTGATCACACCATTGCAATGCACGCATTCCCCTTCCAGTTACATAGTATGGTTTCGAATAGTATTAAACCCACACCCACTTACTGGCTCATGGGACTCAGCCATATTTCTCCTCCATATCTCATCAGATAAGCTTTTTCCAAGAATACAAGAAGGTTATTGAAAATTTGCAACTATTCGCTCACAAGAATATTCGTAATGCCATGGCGTCCTCGGAAATGAAATCACGCCACCCAGCTAAAATTAAATCAGCAGCTCTTCGTTCTGAAAATATGAATTGGAAACAAAACTGAAGATTTGGTTCCCCAATTAAGTTCCCCATTAAGTATATCTATCGAAGATCTATTGGTTTCAACGTGCTGCAAAAATCTTGAAGACAGAATCCCAAAAGGTAGTGATAGATGACCGGACCAGCTGAGTAAGTGCTCTTGAATTTTCCGAATCTCTTGATTTCGATCAATTCAGCTTGCAATTTATTTTGAAAGTAGAATACTTCAAAATAGCTTGCCGTTTGCTTGATTGTTATTAATCTTCTACTTGTTTAAATTAATCTTTAGGATTCGCATTATATTGAATTACTGAATTATTTTATTCTCACTTTTTAAATTCTCAGGCTGCACGAATTTTTATAACGTATTTAAATATGTATCATAATGCAACTCTAATGCCCGTCTTCCACTGCGAGCGGAGCAGACTCCGTATTGACTTCGTTTAAGTTACAACGTATCAATTACATAGAAGTGCTTCCATTGATAAAGGAGTTAGTGGAGCGGACTGAGCGAGTTAAAAGAAATCCGCTTTGGCAATGGAATGCAAATTACTAGTATTCTGTGAAACTATTTCTTAGTGAAAGGCAAAAACTAATTTGCTTCGTTCTGCTCAGCTATTTTCCACTCGCAGTAGAAGGAGGGCATAAATATTACATTTTATATTCCATTAGTTACTCATTTATGCAGGTACGACAAACTTTACGTGCACAGTTTAACTTGCAAGTATTATCTTCAAGGTTCCCACTAAGAATTAATAATTAAAATCAATTATTTTACCATAATAACAAATCTTTTAATGGTAATTTTAAAAAATTACAAAGAATGCTTGTCGTGGATGACTTTTAAATCGCAGATTCGAAATAACAACGCTATTATCATTAAATGGCGCAAGAATATTTAAAAAATTAAAATTAGTTATTTGATAATATCGTCGTGCCATGATTATGAAATTTTATAATCAGTCATAATATTGATAAGTAGTAATTTTTAAAAAAATTCGATTTAAAGACCTCTCGTTTTGATTAAAAACCAATTTAGAATACTTATTTTGATTAATATTCATTTATAAAAAAATACAATATAAAATTTCGTTTAATTAGTATCTAGTCCTACTTAAATATATTATCTCTTTATTTTATTCTATTTTATAGATAGATGGGTAAAAATAATACAAATACAATATTGCATTATTAGTAGCAGAACTACTTAAACTCAATGTTTGCTTAATTATGTATTTCCGTTAGTCAGAAAAATAGATTATTATTCTGCTAGTTTTTAAAGTATCAACAAATAATGCAGTGACAAATTTTAAATTATTTTAATTTATTGTGATGTAAAATATGACAGATGTTGTTGCAAGAATAGCTATTATTGATGCCTCGTTAATGGGTTTAATCACCTCAGATCAATTACATTATTTCTATATTATCGTTATTTCATTATTTACTGTTCACCGCTTCACATGTCATTTGTGCAGCGTTTTTATCGAAGTTTACATCGTCCGTTTAAGATTAATTTTGGTTTAAATTCAATGAATTTTATGAGGGGTTAATTATTTTGATTCAATTATTTAATTTTTTTAAATCATCGTATCCGCTCAGCGAGACTTTAAATCGATAAAACATAAACAACCGCGATGTACTATTCATTACATCGATGGAGGTTTGACAGAACAGCGTAAGCGACAATTAACAAATTTTGAGGCCAAAAACCTGATTTATTCGTAATCTATTTCGTAATTAATTATAAAGTAAACTACTATAACACCACATTGATAAAAACGCGTTTTCAAATAATTTTAATGTGCATTTAAATGTGGAATATACGTTAATGAAAATTTGGTAACATCAAATGATTAAGCAACACGAATAGCAGTTAAGTATATGAATTGAATGAAAATAATAGGCGCCATATAGAAGTTTGGCGCTTACGGATCTCTGAAATGTAAATAACATGAAAAGTAATTTTTTTTTACGAATACACGGTTTCACCAGTTGAAGGAGCTTAGGCTAAACTATAAGAATATGTAAAAAACTCATTGTCAATTTTGGCGCTTAAGCTGTTCTGTCAGATTTCCATCGACATGTCCAACGGTAATATATATTAAAACTCATTTTAACTTATTTTTCTGACCAATACGAATAAAATAATTAGCAAATACTAACAGTTTGAGTTTAAAGAAATACAAACGAATATCTTACATTAGTGATTTCTTTAAAATCTTATTTGTAAAAATTATAAACCTTGAACATAAAACAAATTTAGAGTTTGCTAATTTTTATTCACACCACCCAATGGTTCAATTCCTAAACTAACAAAATTTTTCTGAATTTTATTGCGCCATTTAACTAATTAATTAATTGAAATAAGTCGTCTCGATTGTTTTAAGCACCTAGTAATTTCAATTTTTTTTTTATTCATGACTTTCTTCAGGTCTTCCAAATTTGGTGGGAACCCTATCTAATTTTAAATGATATTTATATCGTACTGCACATCCTTCATTCTCAGCTTTTTGATTGTTCTAAATCAACTTAATGAAGTATTAAATTTGCCATTAATTAAACTAAATGTATAGGAACTTGCTTAATTTTTTAGTAAATTTTAAACAGCAAATGAATTGATAAAAAAGTGAATAGATAAATATTTTAATACAAATATTTTGTACATAGACAAAAGTATAAATAGTAATTAATGTAAGTTGACTAAAGTTAATATTAAACCAGACAAAAGCAAAAAAATATCAAGATACTAAATATGGCTCGAATGTCAAAAATTAATAAAATTGGCAAAAAAATATGCTGAGATACACATTCTAACCTAAATAAACTAAAAATTAATGTTTCAAGTATAGGTATACTATCATTATAATATATCAAGTAATTATCATATCAAATATGAAAATAAAGCCACTTCTGTCTTAATGGAAAAATATCAAAATTTCCTCAAATCATGATCCTAACAATTTTAAAAAATGATACATTTATTACATTTCTACAGCAACGAATCAAAGAGACAAACGTACTATTACAAATTACTACAATAATTATATTATTTATTATTTTAAAAATTAGATGATAGGTTTCATTTCATGCCTACTAACATAATTAGTAGCGACGCCTTTTATTAGGAAAATCATCACGATTTCCGCGACCTTCGTTGACCCAGTGTCCTCGACCCCCCATATTTCCGCCGCCACGGGGGCCCATATCACGACCATCAAAACGGTGATTGCGTTCAAAAGAATTCATGAATGGTTTTTGTTCCTAACCAAATATAAAAATTAAAACTCCAATAACAACAAGAACCTATGTCGTATTTTAATAAAATTCATTTTATAAGCAGGTAAATATTAACAATGATAATTAGAAGCTTCAATAGTTTTCTCAATATCATTCAATCAAAACAAGATCATGGTACACCATCAAATATTATGTTGAAATATTAAGAATTTTAGAAAGTTCACTTATCTAGTTTGTAATATTATACTTTGACCAGCAACTAAATAATAACAATGCATGATGACCATACGATTTTGTAAAGCTAAGTTATTATTGGTCAATGAGCGTGTAATTACTGCATGTTAATGGTTGTCAATCAATAATCACAATCGGAAAGAAAATCACTAGATATTATATTAGTTGTAGTTGTAAAAAATAACGATTTTACGTTTTTAAGAAATAAAATCCTCAAACAGGTTACCGTGTCATTCCACTATACTAAACTAGGTTTATACAGAGTAATTTATTATAACTTTTCTTTTCAGTCAATTTTACTATTATCTCGTAAAGAAATTCCATTAGAAGATCAGTCAAGTGGATTTTAAATATTGCAATAATTATGAAATGGCAAGTAATTTACCTCTTGTACTAAATCCAACCATTTCTATATTATACAGGTGGCAGATCAAGAAATAATAAATTTATTTATAAATCATGCTTTTCAAAAATTGATGAACAAGTTAGTCCCATTTAGGGTACAATAGAATTTGAGGATATAGCTCAACGTAGGATTTCAAGTCTGTTCAGAATACCAATATAGCGCCCCAATGTGAGGATCGAAATTGCAACGATATTTTCTAAACTAGTTATAGTCGCCAATTTGAGATTTCCAATGAAGATTATACCATGTTTTACTATCAACACGATTTTCTCATTTTTGGATATCTACAATACTAAAACGATAGATCAAAATTTTTTTTCCGAGTACTGGTCAAGATAACAAATCCACAACTTTTTGTACAAACTCAACCAATTTCGTATCTCTTAGATAACCAAGCTTCCCATGGTGAAGGTCGAAAACTAGGCACCTTGTTGTATGTTATTACCAAAAATATTAATTTTAACTTTTTCCTTCCTAATCTATAGATCACCAAGGGGCTTATTCTACAACTTTTCGGTGTTTTCTTTTACAATATAAAAGTGTTGCTTCTCATTTCGGTACATCTGTTGTCTACGATTTTAGTTTTCAATGTAATACTATGTCGTAAGCTCTCTGGTCTCAATTACAATAAATTACCATGAATTAATCCCTATCCCCTCCTCATCAGCCATCACTAGAATTTCCATAGCACCCTTATTACTTTCCACTTCAATATATCAAGTAATTAGGCAAATTATATTTGAAAGAATAATTACATCAGTGTGGTGCAAGTTTTTTTGAAAGAAGAAATAATATCTTGTATAGTGAAGAATGTTTTAACAATTGTACCTTCAAAGGAATTTCAATTCCTCCATAAAATATAACTTTAATGTCATTTTTATGCATATTTGAATATAAATAATTAATCGAGATTTAATTTTAAATAATCAAAGATTAATATAAACTATAATAAGTTCATATATTATCAAAAAAATTTAAATTAGTATAGATTAAAAAATTGCACTTTCCTCAATTGTATATTTTATTAAACGAGCTAGTTTTGACTGTAAGTCTTTTTCAACGTGACATCTTACATTCAAAAAATTAAATTTTACAAAAGATTAAAAGATGATGATAAGATATCAGGGTAGAATTAATTTTTGAATTTGTATTTATAATGTTATAATTTTTAGTTGATAAAGGATAGGATTATCCGAAACCGGTCCTAAAATAAAATATAAAATTGAGGAAAGTGTATAATTATTTGATTAAAATGTCCTCAATGGGTCTTAATATAAGTTTTAAATTATTCAACCAAATGTGCAATTGTATTTTTCTTAATATACCTATCAGAAAATCGCAGATCCAGAATAATTTAGATTAAATTCACCAAATTGTACATTTAACGACCAACGTGTGTAGTTACATTATTTATAAAATAAAAAGAAAAGAAATATCCTAACTCTTTCAAAAGTGTTTTATTTCAAATAATTTTTGATAGTGTCCAGATCTTATAACTTGGCATACAGAACGTTTTTCGGTAATAAATGTTTGCCGCAATTATTCAATGTTAATACTAAGAACGTTTTATTTTGTAATAAAATAGAATTCACCATAAGCAAAATATTTTATGTAGAATATAATATTACACTGTTAAGACATTTTTTAAGTACTCCTGCAATTATTAATAATTAATGGAAAAAGGTAGATCCTTCTTACATAAAAAGCCTTCAATAGGCTTATCATATATTTCAATTCCAATAAACCACTAAAAAGTGTGCTATGTAAGGAATAACTGGTTCAGTTTTCTTGACTGTAAAGTTCAAAAATTGTTAAAACATAAAGCTTCAACTACAACATAATAATACATCAACATTTGATGCATCATATCAAATTTTAATTTCAACTCAAAAAACTAAAGCAAAGCCAATTGAGTTAGCAACGTTGCAATCGAAAAATTTCTTTCTAAAATAAAGTGTTCAAAATGATCAGAATTTTTGATTCTAAAAAAAATTTCATAAAAACGGATCTTTTATTTAATATTATATGAACAATACTGTAGAAATTATTAATGCCAATTAGTCACAACTTCAGTGGTATTTAATCAATATTCTCCTCAAAAATTCTACAAGCAATCAGTATTTCTAAGATGTTACAGAAAGACAGTTTTAAACTTAATATCGCAGATCTTATGAAGAATCTTCAAATCAGAGTAGAAAAAATTCAAGAATTTGTCCAAGTTTCTTTCAATGTTGCAATTATCGTGAAAAGTATGCAAAATTTAAATATTTTACCCCTAAAGCACATTGTCAAAATTCGTTAATTGCAAGAGTAAAAAAAAAGATTTTTCAAAACCAGAAATTACAAAAAATAAAAGTTTTAGATAAAACAAAATAGTACATACCATTCCGCCATCACTGCCAACTCCCAGTTCGTTTTGCACTATAATTTAGAAAAAAATAAATTATTATTAAATTAAAATTTAGTAATTAAATATTTAATTTAATGAATTAAACCAATAAAATTAATATTCTGGTTTAAAAAAAAAAGTAGGTAGATAAATTTACACCACTTACAATTATTATTAGGTTGAAATCCGCGTTCGTTAGGTTGATCATAAGCTTGTTCCTCTTGCTCTAACATGTTATCAAGCTGATGTGCTTGCATGAACAAACTATTTTCTGCTTGTCTGCGAATCAATTCCTTCTCTTGGTAATTCATCCTGCTTTGTAAATCGTCTGTTTGGCGTCTCATCATTTCTTCGTTCCGTTGTCTGGATTCTTCTGCTTGTCGTTCCTTGATTTCCCACTCCCTCTTTTGTCTGTCACGATCCATTTCACGAGAACGCAACTGCTCCCTAAGCATTTCAGTTTCATGTTCAAATCTCGCATAATCCATTTGCGCTTCCAATTTTTCCTTTTCCATATCAAACTCTTTCTTGACTGCTTCTATCTTTTGTGAATGTAATTCATGCAATTGTTTCCACCTTAATCCATATTCATGCTCAAAGCTGTTGAGGTTGGCAAAGCGTGGCCCCACTTCACGTTCCTTCATGTAATCAGGATTTTTCTTGGGAATATTTTTTTCTGGATAACCTTCAGTATCGTCAACCACATCATATTGCTCCACAATCACTGGTCTCAAAGAAGAAGTCAAGAATAGACAATCTTCTGTACATTTTCGAATGGCCAAACCTGCACTACCTTTTCTAGCAAATTCAATTATAGCATCACCTGTAGATTTTCCACGATCATCTACATTAATGATGCACCTTTCAATCTTAAAAAGACAAAAATTGAAATCACCTTTCATTTAAAAACCTGAAATTCTACCTCTCCAAATATGCTAAAAGTCCAGTATAACAGCTCGTTTGATACAAATGGAGTCAAATTTGAAACTTTAACTGTGCTGCCACAAGGTGCATAACGGATTTTCAAAGATCTGCTCTTTAACTGATAACCATCCAATTCCCTTTTAGCTTTTTCTGCGTTACCATGATAATCCTGTTTAAAAATTGAAGATAACAATAAGTTAAAAAATTTAAATTAAATACAGTTATCTGGAACTTCATTTATATAATTTGCTAGAGCGCTCCTCCGCTGTACCAAACATGCAGAGTTATTTAATATTTAAAAGCAAACTCGATTCGCCTGAAAACACCCAATCAATTCTAATTTATATTATGGAGGTTTGTATTTACCACGAGATAATTAATAACAGGTAATGATAATAATAAACACAAACGATCAAAAAAAGCCCATTCTACAATGCAAATTAAGAAAGTTAAATTTAACTGTTATTCAGCCTAGATGTCCAGGAGGCTCGTGCCGATCGTAATATAATAATATTTGCTATAATAGCTAATAAATAAAAGCATAGGTTTGTTCTTAATATTACAATTATGTATCACATTTATTACACCAATTACTCAGGTGCAAGTGAACAAGACAGCAATAATCAAAAGAAATTCAATTAAACATCATAAATTTAAAGCGCAAAAGCAACCGGTAATGAAATGAAGGACTGTAATATTAAATTAGCAATTTAATTTGTTAATCAATTAAAACTTTTGTTTTGCCAATTGTACTTAAGTTCAATTTCAACCTTATTCATTACTACTCAAGTCCCAGAGAATTTTTTTAAACTTGATTTTGTCATAGGTGGCGATTTCAACACAAAACAGCTTAGTCAGGCCCATATTATGCACTAGGCTGACTAGGCTAAAGCCTTAGGCGCCTTTTGCAGAAAAGGCGCTAGACTCTAAAATTACAAGTGGCAAAACCATTATTAAATTTAAGGGTTTAATTTTTATTTTTTTATTATTAACACATGGAAATTTTCAAAAAAATTATTTTCTTTCTGCTTTGTATAGCACGTATTTTATGTTTTAAGGGAGCATTCGCAGTTTTCAAATGATCGATTTTTTTAAATTTTGCTTTATTAAAGAGATAGTAAGTTTAAAATAAAATTATTTTATCAAGATTTTTATCCTTATTGAAAACTTTCAACGAGTTTATCTCAAAACTGCATTTTCAAAGTTGGTGGACATGATATCTCAAAAATTAATGAACCGATCTTTCTACAATTTTACACACTTCTTTAAGATAAGATTTTGTTTTTCGATGATTGGAATTGGTTTAAAAGAAAAATCAGTGGATTTTTTTAACAAAAATCGTGTTTATGACTTTGAAGTTCTCTAAAAAATTCAAAATTCAATTTTTTACAAAATTTTTTGTCCACTCCCGAGATAAAAGTCATTTACTAACCAAATCTTTTACGTTTTTTGATTTCTGATGATCCTGTCTCGACTTATCATGTCCACCGGAAATCACTTGTTTTTAGGACTCGAGGAATAATAGTTAAAAACTTCTACAATTAATAATATTTGTCAATATTTATATAAATATATTCAACCGTTTCTTAAAAAAAAAGTCGAGAAAAAGCTTCTTTTTTCGCCCTCATAACTGCGTATGCCCCCTTAATAAGGGTCACCAGGGCTGGGCAGTATTTGAAATACATGTATTTGAAATACGTATTTAAAATACATTTTGTATCTTGTATTTGTATTTGAGATACAAATTTTTAAAGTATCTTGTATTTTGTATTTTAAATACAAATATTTTCTGTATCTTGTATTTTGTATTTTGTATCTTATATCAAATTTTGTATTTCTAATACTTTCTGTTATTTTGTATACAATATACAGGGTATATCGACGGTTATCAGTTTTTAACCAATAAGAACTAAGAAAATTTTTAATTTTCTTGATTCTCATTGGTTAAAATTTAATACTATGTTTTTTATTTTAAATACTGTATTTTGTATTTTGAATTTTAAATACTCAAATATTTTGTATTTGAAATACCTACTGTATTTTGTATTTTGTATTTTAAACACATATTTCAAATGTATTTTGTATTTTGTATTTAAATACAAGTTTTCAATGTATCTTGTATTTTGTATTTAAGATACCCATTTGTGTGTATTTTGCCCACCCCTGGGTCTGACCACCTTGACTGCACCAAAAATGGTACTAGTTTCGAGATAAATGCAAAAATAGTAAGAGTGCAGTTATTTAAGCGACAGTGCGGTCATTGTTTAGCTACCGTCAATCAGCGATTTCTGATCCATATATTTTGTCTTCTGTAGCTGTGTTTAGCATCTTGAGCCTATTTAAAAAAAGATGTACAAGTTTGGTGACCATTTTCGTGTTTCGCGAAGTTCCAACCGCGTGGCTTGTTAGTATTTTTGTTTAAAAATACCTGTAACTTCGGCAATTCAGAAAATTTTGACACTAGCGACGGTTTAAATTGTAGGTAAAGGTTGAAAAGTTAATTACAAGAAACAATTTAAAAAAATCGATTTTCGAAAAACTCCAGGGTGGTCAGACCTCTTAAATAGGCGCCAAATTTATATTAGCCTAGGGCGCCGAATAAACGTAATCCGGCCCTGAGCTTAGTTATAAATCAAAATGAATAAATCAAGACAGATAATTATTTCACACAATAACAACTCATAATCTCCACCAGTATCTACTAGGCTACATCACAATAAAATCCCAAATCTGTTTGGTATATGCATAACAAAATTAGACCAAAATCACTTTTTTGTATTATAAAAACTAAACTTAAAAAAGTTAAAGTTAAAAACTAAATTATAAAAACTGAAGTTTTCACCATGACTGCGTACCTTTAAATACTAGTGCAAAGGGTACTACTTCCTAATTAATTTTATTTATTTGTAAAATAAACGTTTTTGTTCCAAGAAATTTTGCATTTTTAAAATTTATGTATTAATTAAATAAATAACTTAGTCATTATTTCAGAACGTAGAATATTAAATGATTTTAAAGTCTATCAGTAAATGCGTTGAACCCAATCGAGCATTTATCCTAAATAATTGTTGTTTTCTGATGATAAACAAAAATATTTTTAATTGTGTCAGAATTGTACCAGGTTTCATTTCTGGCCTAATTTGCAGTGTTATATTATCTATTTGTCAATAATTAACAGATACGTGATTTCAATAAAAAGAAATAAATAAGTATTATGAATATAAAAACTCACCAAACGAATAAATGCAAAATTCTTCTCTTTGTTGACAAAAAGTTCGTGCGTTTCTCCATACCTCTTGAAAATATCATTCAATTCTTCTTCCGTAACTTCTGGAGCAATGTTTCCAATGTATAAACGTGCCCTACCGGCAAATTTCTTTTCAGTGCTGTCGACCGGAGGTAAATCATAAGTTGGTCCACAAAATTGCGCCAACTTTTCGTTTAAGCGTTCGTCGGGATTACGGCCACCCTGTCCTTGTTCGCGTGGTCCGCCACCTGAGTTAGGACCACCTTGATAATTACCCCTTGGGCGTTTTGGTCCTTGGAAATTATTATCATTTTTGCCCTAATGGGGTAAATAAGTTAATAACAAAAAAATAACAATAATTTGTTACTCACAAAGTTTGGATTATTTGGTCGTCTATTACCGGGTCCAAATCTGCCGGGACCACCGCCACCACCCCTGGATCCTTGAAATCCGCCGCGGCGTCCTCCGCCATAGTTATTTTCCTGACGTCCGGCATTTTCATTATTTTGACTTTCCTTTTGATTAGAATTATTTGTCGATACGTTCTCGGTTGAACTTTCAACTTTTACAGCGGTTGTGTCTGGATTGGGGTTTGTATTTGCCATTTTGGTTAATTTAGAAAATTGTAATAAACTCACGATAAATATTACACCACTAAACTTCACTACTGCGACTGAAACTGCACGTTCGATTGCGCGCGCCACCTGGTGTAAATGATCTTCATAAAGAAAATCAATATTTAACATTAATTGCGTGTTTGAAAACCACAAAATAATTTGGATATTTACATTACATTATTCGAATGAATTATTATTAATTTATAAGCATTTTTAAGTCAATAAAAAAGGTAAATAAGTTAAAATGATTTTAAATAAGGTGCCTGCATTTTTAAATAGATGGCAGTTATTATGAAAGGAAAAATTATTATAAGGGCCGTCACACACGTGTCTCGAAAAATTAATTAAGATCTAGATAATAAGTCATTTCCACTACCCACTCTTTCGAACAGCTGATTGGGAGTTTCGTGTCAAATCCAATATCAATCTAATGTTATGTGATTTGTGAGGTTATGGGATTTACATTGGATTTGACACGAAACTCCCAATCAGCTGTTCGAAAGAGTGGGTAGTGGAAATGACTTATTAATCTCCTCACAACAGCGGATTTTTAATACACTTTTAGGTTTTATAGCTGGTTCAATACAATTCATAAATAATATTTTAGTATTGATATAATTAATTAAATATCGTAACTTGTGAAATGACTGGGAATATTCTCCTGCCTCTGAACTGAAGCTAGATATTAATCTAGCTCTAGGTAGATATGCCTCTGTCTTCCAAACGAAAATCATGGGTATACTACACTGTGCGGAAATAGTCCAGGAAAAGGAAATCCAGAGCAAAACAATTCAAATACTTACAGATAGCAAAGCGGCTCTTATGGCACGTGGTAGTCATAAGATCATCTTGGGTATGGTGCCACAATGCATCCGGGCACTGAATGTAATATCTAAATATAGTGTCCTAATTCTCAGTTGGGTAAAAGGACACGAAGGTAATGAGGGCAACGAGAGGGCTGATGAGTTGGTGAGGCTGGGCTCGGGAAACACACCATGTGGTCCCGAACCTTTCATAACGCCGACTGTTAGGACCTTAGATGCCTTCATAAGCAAAGAGACACGAAGAATGCATGCGAAGAGATGGGCTTAGCTGGACAAGCTAAGGCAACAATGTGTTCGCCATCCGAAAAACATGCCAAATATTACCTACAGCTGTCCCAGGACAATCTACGCACTATTGCTGGGTTTCTCACAGGACACTGTAAGCTAAATAAACGTCTACATACAATGGGACTGGTTGACAGCTCAAATTGTCGAGGATGTAACAAAGCAGACGAAACGATGGAGCATGTGCTTTGCTATTGCCCATCACAGGCGTCAAGAAAAGGATCCATGTTGGGGGACTTCTGACCTAACATGGCCAGTATTAGTGACACACCGCCCTCCAAAATACTCAAGTTTATCTTAAGTTTGGGATGGCTTGAGGAGTAGAAAGGAGGGTGGGCCGCTAGACAGCGGAGGCAGCATAATGGGCCCGATATGTGGCCTGAGTGCATGCGAACCCTATGGTTTGCCCTCCACATCCAATCCAGAATCCAGAATATAACAGCCAAAATTACAGAATTAAAAAACTGTAGAACAGCAATAATTACTCTAATTTTTACGGAAGAATCTTTGATCTTGGCAAATTTGTGAGGTTCAAATCAGTAAAAATCAATTACAACATTTTTATTTTCTTCAATACATTGGCATATATCAATCTCGCTTAATCTTTCAGCATAGTTACATTACCTTTTCTTTGACTAACTCAGAACAGAATTCCTCCTGTGTATAGAATTCAATTTTTCAGCTCTTTCCTTAAAAGATGAAGAACGTTCACGATTGCCAAAACTTACAATAATTGTGATCTTGAAGATTATGTAGTTTACTTGTTACTTTATTATTCATTGAAACAGGCAATATTAAACATGAACATGATGCTGCAGCGAAAGATCTAATACAGGAACAATGAGAAGAAATAATATCGCCAAAACCAGACAAATTTTTCCTTGAGTTAACTTCTTCATTAATAACAACTTCTAAAAAATTTGAATTCCCAGAACTAGAAATTTCCGAAAGGCAAGGTAATGGTACAGCGTTGTGAATTAAGTGCTTTTTTTCGTCATTCATAAAATCTTGTCGACTAAAATGATCCTCACAAATTGTCCAATTAGTTGTATTTTTTGAACGTTCTACATTACAAACATTTCTCCAGATCTGATGGTACTGAACATTTCTAGGAAATCTAAAGAAATGTTTGTTTATGTAATTGCCTTTGATATTAGTGTAATAATGATTGTTACAGCCTGGATATTTGCAGCTGTACTTCTTTCGGCCAATCAATTCCAATGATGCCTGAAATGAAAAAAAAATTAAATAATGTAATATGGTAAATTATCAAACTCATCATATAAATTTGATTTAACTTGAATACGCCCAATTAGTGTGACGTCAAATTGTATCCATATAACTTTCACATTCAAATTTGATTGGATACTGGCATCATTGTTTATCGATGTACTAATAAGATGGAATTTTGTTTTACGTAAATGTAAATTTACACAGTGGCAAAAGCTGCAAAAGTATTAAACTCTCGGTGGTGGGACGAACAAATATAAACAAAAAAATAAAAGGACAAGTTATGATAGAAACTGTGTTGTGCTATGAAAGTGCGGAAGGGTGGTCTAAAAAGGACAAAAGAAAAGTGCTGGCAATTGAAATGAACTATCTCCGAAGAAACTCAAGTGTCCAGAAGAGACAGAAGAACTGATATGGAAATAAGACATCGTATGAAATAAAAGAATCGCAGATGAAATAGAGACAGAAAGTCCGAAATAGTTTGGACTCCTACTAAAAATGACAGACAATCGATAGATAACGCCTGTTTTCTTAGATTCCGTTCGGAAAGAAGAAAAGTGAAGACCAAGAAGGTTCTAGAATAAGGGTGAAAGCTGCAATACAGAAGATATTGCATATAATTGAGAGGATAAATTTAATTTTCTAACAAAATACAATAATATTTTACTTAAACTTGATACGTTTATCTTCCACAAACATTTGTCGTCCATATAAAATCATAATTTTTAAACCAAAGTATTTTTTTCTTCTTATTATTCAAATATTCACTCATTCACTGGTATTCTCTCCTCGGCTCGACTTCCTTCATAAAATTTCCCAAAACTTCGACATTGCGCATTTTCAATAAGTTTTCAAATTAAGCAAAATAGAAAATTAAAGGCTGCTCTATATCACAAAATATACACAGCAGTATAAATACTCCTATTTTTTAAAAATCATTTTGAATTTTCTAAAACCTAAAAAATAAATTTTCTTCTGTTTATTCGTATAATATTTTTTATCAATGCAGTTTTGGTTTCTTTTAAAAATGAACTTATCAACACTTATTTCTATGTGCATAGCAGATGTTTGCTTGTTATCTTTATTTAATAATTTTCCCAGTGCAATTTCTTTTCATTAAATAAATCTAGGCGTTATTTATGGTAAAACGTTAGGAACGAAAATTTTGGTAAGAAAAACTAACTCAGCTTAATTCGGCCGTGCTTAAACATCAGTGCATCATTTTCAAAATTAAATGTTCAAAAAGTAATTCATTTTGTATCATAATGAATGTTAAAAGTACACCTTTCCGAACGGTAGTAGATCAACATTTTCTAGGCGTTTTTCAGTCTTTTTAGGGCGGATGAGCACCGTTTTTGCCTGCCGAGTACAATTCTCTGCAACTTATCGAGACCTGCCAATTAAAGTAATAAATTATGCTCTGTAGGTAAATAATTTTTAACTACTGTTTCGTGATCATTATACAAGTTAATAAATATATAAACTTTCCTTACCTTAACCTCTAACACCCAGTATACTATACATTAGCATATTACTGAACGAGATTTGAACACGAGCTGCCAAGCGAGTTCGTGAAATCTATAAGTTTGGTAACCTTTTTTTTAGGAGTGGTGTACAATGTATTACATAATTTCGCATAGCGTTCATGAAAAACTTTCATAAAATCGTCGTGTACTGTTTTGACAAAGAGTCAGTATGAACATGATTTTTAATGCCCGGAAGAGATTGTTTACGCTTAGTAGTTTAAAGCTACACGTATGATAAAAATATTGCATTAATACATGTTTCCTTGTCAAGAAGTTCCAATTTTATATTGATTCGTTATACAATCAGCATTTCCGCGTGCACGTAACATCTTAACAAAACAGGTCTACTAACGAGTAGACTTTTTAGGGATGGTAGAGCATCGTAAAATGAGAGACTATTTTCTAACTGCTAAAAAACGGTTTTATAAGGATAGCTTTCCGAATTAGAGTAAAAAACGAATTCTCATGTAAAACTTTTCAATTTGAATAAAACAAACGCCAAAAAACTCCAATATTTTACAAAAACTAATTCAAAATATTTTTTTTACCGCAATCATTCATATTCTCAGAGTGAACCACACTATGGTTCACTCTAATTTTTAAACTCCATAATGCAGTCAATTCTGTTAAAAAAACAAAATAGTACGAAAATTATAAGTTAGGAAGTTTTGTAGTATCACCCGAAATACCTTTTTAGGAAAGTAACCACTCCCATATTGCTAGGAAAGACTAGCATCTTTCTAACTAATTCAATCAAATTTATTTTAATTATACGTGTAGATATAGAGTTGGTAGTTCAGTCGATCGGATTCATAATCAACAAATCGATGAATTAAATAATCCCACTGCAACACAAAAGTTTTTCATGGCACATTTTTTATTATCTTGTTTCCATTTTTATGTTGCAGGAGGAAAAGTGGCACTTTACTCCTCAAAAGTTTTCCAATCGAGTAGACGATTTTAACATCGTGAGTTCTGGATGAGGTAGATGTAAAACAACTTCGCAATTTAAAAAAATTACAAAAATGGATATATCTCAGCTGCTATTTTTCCTATCAATGTAGATAAAAGGCAATTTGTTTTACCTATAAATTCAATCCTAAAGAGTCAAGTGTGTTTTTAAAGAAGTTCCATCGTCAGAGGGAAGTTATTGTGAGAGGAGAAAAAGAAAATTTTTTTTGAGATAACACACCCTTTTTCTATGCTACAAATTTCTGGTGGGAGATCAGATCAAAATCTATTATGCATAAAAAATTTCCTTTCGAGTTTGAGATTTAATTATGAACTTTAAATGCAGTATTCCATTCAACATTCAAGCAAGTAAACAAATTGTGAATTTCAACTAAAACTATTAAATGTCAGTCAACTTAATCATTTTAGAGATTTACTCAACTTGATGATGCTTTACTAGTATAGATAATGCAATAATTTTGCATATTTATTTTATTTAAAATGGATTACAAAATAATAAATATTTTTATACAAATGTTTTAATTCCATACAGGTAAAAGTACAAATTAATGGTCTAGGATTTAATAACAATGTTTAACAATTAAAATTAATGCAATTAAAAATTAATGTCTAAAAATTTCATCGTAAAATATAAACTTCAGCAAATGTGCCAAAATATAGAACTTAGCTTATGTAATTTGTTGTATTATGTAAACCATAAAAAATAATCTTCAATGTTGAGACTAATATTAATTTTACATCTAATTAGGTTTATGAAAATTAATGTATTTAATTAATACTCCTCATTTTGAATCTAGTAGCGGCGTCTTTTATTATTAAAATCGTTATTACGATTTCCGTGACCTTCGTTGACCCAGTGTCCACCACGACCCCCCATATTTCCACCACCAGAGGGTCCACGACCATCAAATCTTGGAGGACGCTCAAAAGTATTCATGAATGGTTTTTGTTCCTAACCAAATACAAAAATTAAAACTCCAGTAATATAATTGTAGAAAATACCCTCAAAAGGGAAATAATATAAACCCAGTTGCATATGTATCGGACCAAAGTAAAACGTAACAGAATTTTATTTTTCCAAATTGAATTATTATAAAAGGTGAAGTTTCCGTCCTCTGCAATACATGTGTGAAATATAATTCTTCACAAGGAATTTTGTAGTCTCTTTTCATCGACGATGCACGATAGCATGCATGCTGCTATAAGACAATTTTACAAGAAGAATTGCTGCCTTCCATTGATTAGATTCAAATGCCAGAAGGCTGATTTATATTTCAATAGAACGATGCATCATGTCATACTGCATAAACGGTAACATTATGATTTCAGTAAACGAATATCCCTGTCTTAAATGATCTTCAAGCAGCACTATACCTATTTCCTATTGAGTTTGCACCATCCCCGAATTAAAGAATAAGAGTATTTTAGAATATTGTGAAACGTTAGTTTATAATAAACATTTATTCGGAAAAATAAAATTCATGTAGGACTGGACTCGTATAAACTTTAAAACCTTCCGATTTATAGCAAAACAAACCAAAACTCTTAAGCACCAAGATATAATTATTAAAATATTAATAGAACCGAATTTTTCATTTTTAAATTATTTGATGCACAACTGTCATCAAAAGAAAACAAGAGTGCTACCTGTGAATGATAATTTACAAAAAAGAAAAGTATCAGAAAAATCGTTGTAAGTTATAAATCTAAAAGTGCATAATCGTCAGCATGAGCGCCAATTGTCTTCTGCTTTTAAAAATTGCTTTATTGACGTAAATGTTGTTATATTAGAAATATAATATGCAATTATATCACAGGGTGTATCGATAGTGAAAACTTTCTTACCATTCAGAATATATTTAATTACTATAATATTAATAAAGCAATTTATTATAGCTAATTTAGTAATTTGGGAATAGCAGATTTAAACCAATGTTTTATAAAATTCGAGTTTGTTCCTTGCCGCATTAAAGCAATTCTATGGACGCCCAAGATAGACGATTAATTCGTAGCTAAGAGAAAAATTTTTAAATTAAAAAAAAACGGTTCATTAGTAAAGCTCACATTCAATTTCATTTGATTCTTTCTACCCTTCACCACTACAAAAGTTAATAAGTTTTTTTTTGTTGTGCATAAACAAATACATATTTATGATTGATTAATTTTACCTCTCTTCCCATTTGTTCTAAAATAATAAACGATGAAGAAAATACAAATCTCCGACTTCCAAATTGACAGAAAAATAAATTTGAATCACAAATAAGTAAAAGCCTTGGTCTGCCTAGCCACATATTGGCATTGATAATAAATTTTAAAATGTATTCATTGAGAAGAAAATTATAGAATAAATAATAGCTTTTTCTTTAGTAGACCTTAATAGGGGTATTATATGTGTATTGTTTCGGATTATTGTCAGTGTGGATTTATCGATTAGGCGCCCGTTTCAAAAGTAACACTTTAAGTCAGTATTTTGTTCGACATCATATTAATTTATAGAATAATAAAGACAATTCTGGTTATACATTTAATTAATCCAATGAAGTAATCAGTAAAAATAAGAGTTTCGTTTTAGCCCCAATTTTAAAATTGAAAGTATTTCAGTTTTCAAGAAACCAGCAATCTACCGAAAGAATTCACCAGCTTACTAAGCTATAACCCACGCTTGTAAACCTGGTCGTGCTGGATACATTATTGTAATCTCGAAAATTGTAATATTGAAGCTACATTTTCAATATTTTAACGTACAATTAGTACCTAGTAAGTCAAGTTACTAAAAGATAATATGAGTTGCGACCACCAATATTATAAGATTGTAATATTTATAGTGTATCGTAAATTCATTTGAAAGTTAAACATTTAAAATTTGGCAGTATTACTTTTAGCAATTCAATTTGCTAGGTTATATAATTGCACACTAGAGTTCGTGCCAAATAGAAATAGAACCGTCAATCATAATAGTTGGTAACATTATTTTTAAAAGGTAGGAAAAGAATAGTATTGCATTTCTATGAGTGCATACGGTGATAAGAGAGAGAGTTACATTACCGCTTAATAAACAAGGGTTAGAGGTATGCAAAGAACAGCCCATATAGTCAACCAGTACACTATAGTCGCGAATATGAGGTGCAATGATGTTTAAAATTCATAAGGTCAATCGTTTTTAAAAACATATCACATTATGATTTGTTTACATCATCATTGGCGTAGAAAAATAAAATTATTTTGTTTTAAGTTAAACAAACGAACTAACTAGTAATAAACCAAAAAACGATAAGAAATAATAAATATGAATAATTAAATTTTTAATTATATAACAATTATGACGGCTTGCAGCTTTGCAAGAAAATGTAAAACTAAAACAATAAGTTTATTTCAATAAGATTAATCAATAAGAATAAGTCACGGTGCGCTACTGAATGACTTAGAGTTCTTTAACTGGTTGGAGATATCTTAGAGGTATGGCCTACTTTGATTGACGGTTCTATTTCTATTTGGCACGAACTCTAGTACTGAGTATCCGTGTTTTTCATGTGTAATAAGATAGTGAAGATTTGACTACAGAATTACGGAATACCTTAGTGTGGATGAATTGGCTGAAACTGATGTCTTTTTTATAATAATTAAGATAAAAATTACATATTTTTAGTAATGCAAAACATACAAAAACCAGTAATAGAGGAATTGGTATTATAATATCAAATAACGATTTGTGATTTGGCATTCCAAATACTTTTACTTTGAGCAAGTATTTGAACTATTTTTACGAAGAGCTTTTGACTGCACAAATTATAATTTCAAAGATAATGGACTATAAATAGAACGTTTATATAAAAAGTGGGGTCCCCAAATATGGAAAGCCATTAGTTAAAAGTAAGAAAAGCACTGTTTTAATTAGAACAAGATTTGAACTCAATAAAGTGTATTGGGTGTGCCATCCATATTAAGTTATCTAAGGTAAAATAAAGTTTTGAATTAAAAATGTTTACATACCATAAATCCACTATTTCCACCTCCTCTAATGTCATTGTTAGGTGGGAAGAAATCTTGCTCCTGTTGATCTAATATGTTGTTCAACTGATGAGCTTGCATAAACAAATCATTCTCCGCTTGTCTACGACTGATTTCCTTCTCCTGATTTTGCATTCTACTTTGCAAATCCTCCATCTGACGCTTCATCATTTCCTCATTGCGTATCCTCAACTCTTCTGCTTGTTGTTCCTTCATTTCCCAATCTCTTTTCTGTCTGTCGCGATCCATTTCACGAGCACGTAGCTGTTCTCTCAGCATTTCTGTCTCGTGATCATTTCTCGCAATATCCATTTGTTTTTCCAGCTTCCCTTTTTCCATCTCATATTCATGTTTCAATGCTTCAATTTTTTGCATGTGCAACTCATGTAATTGCTTCCACCTCAATCCATACTCGTGTTCAAAGCTGTTAGGGTTAGGAAAGCGAGGTCCTACCTCACGTTCTTTCATGTAATCGTGATTCCTTCTGGGAATGTTCTTTTCTGGATAGCCTTCTGTATCTTCAACCACATCGTATTGTTCAACAAACACAGGTCTCAAAGATGCAGTTAAAAAGAGACAATCCTCAGAGCACTTACGAATGGCCGAAGCTGCACTACCCTTCCTAGCAAACTCGATCACTGCCTCTCCAGTTGACTTTCCACGATCGTCCACATTAATTGTACATCTTTCAATCTAAAAATTAAATTATTATCTGCTGTTCCTTTACAACGCATTGTAGCATTTATACCTCTCCAAATATGCTGAAAGTGTGGTACAGCAATTCATTGGACACAAAAACATTCAAATTTGACACTTTAATGGTACTACCGCAAGGTGCAAAACGTATTTTCAAAGTTTTTCCTTTCAAATGATATCCATCCAACTCTCTCTTGGCCTTTTCGGCATTAACGTAATAATCTACACGAATGAAAGCAAAATTCTTTTCTTTATTATAAAAGAGTTCATGAGTTTCTCCAAACTTCTTGAAGAGTTCATTCAATTCATCTTCGGTTATTTCGGAAGCTATGTTACCAATATATAGGCGTGCTCTACCAGCAAACTTCTTTTCAAGTGTATCAATAGGGGGTAAGTCAAAAGTAGGACCACAAAATAATCTACCCAACTTTTCGTGCCAACGCTCCTCTTGATGGCGACCACCCACCCGATCTTGATCACGTGGTCCACCACCATTAGGCCCTTGAAAGCCACCCCCTCTTGGTCGTTTCATACCACGAAAGTTATTGTCATTGTTTTGACCCTAAAATGACACAAAATCGGTGGATAGCAAAAATAAAGCTTAGCAAAAAAAATGAAAACTTACAAAGTTTTGGTTGTTCGGTCGTCTGTTGTTACCGGGTCCAAATCTACCACCTCCTCTTCGGGACTGAAAGTCACCGCGTTGGTGATTTCCACGAAAGTTGTCTTGGTTGCCCGAATTTTCATTTCTATTTTGGTTACTGGGGTTATGTTGGGCTCCATTTTCACTTGAACTTTCAACTTTTGCTGAGGTTGTATCTGGATTTTCATTCACGCCTGCCATTTTACCTCAAATCTTGAAATACCTAACAAAAATTCACCAAAATTACGAGGAATATTTTTGGCGGTCACGCCGATTGTCACAAGCGGTCAGTGATCTTACGGAAAATAAACGTTCTTTAAAATTAATTTAAGCCTTTTACAGAAAACTAAATACATACCTGCTTATATAGGTAATTTATGAGGTTTATAATATTTTTGTTGGCTAAATTTCAATGAAATAACAATGCAATATTAAAGAAATGAAAATGGAAAGCACAATACAAAGTGGCACATAGGTTAACCAAATGTGTTAGCTTTAGTGGATTCTGACTTTTACTATAGATGGCGCAACATAAATTTTTTTAATCTAAAGCACGCTCTACACGGATGTGAGAACACAAATTTGACGGACGAGTGACGGTGATATGAATAAGCGAAGTAATTCAATGCTTAGGGGCCCGGGACCATAAGAGACCCTACTGTCCACTGCGACGGATATATTAAATTAAAATCTTACTTATATACTAAATTTTATTATAATTTATAAATAAATAAAAATCTTATTTAAGAGGGGCGCTGTGAGAGTGGGGGTTGCTAGATAAAAATAATAGTCGAGTTATTTTGCATAAGATGGCGCTACAATAACAGTTCAATTTTAATATTGGAGATGCAAACCATCCACATGACTCTTTTTACACTTAATTTTGCCTTTTTGTTGTTTTCTTATTTTCTTTCATACGCTTAAATAAATATAATAATTTTAGGCCTTGATCAATCTTTCAAATTATCCTTACCAATACAAGAGCTTTGATTTATGTGGATAATTTTTGATTTCAACCTGATTAGCAATTTGGCGAGAGAAAACTTTGCCGACTATTTTTCTTCCATTTAAGTACAATAATTTTTTATTCGTTAGCAAACATTCAAATTTGATATAGTAGTTCTCACGGAACTTTAGACCTCGTCATAATAAGCTGAATGTAGAACACACAACTGATTATTTGCATTGACAAATGCAAATGATATGTATGACAAGGATAGAAATAAAATATTTTGTCATCTTCACGCGATGTAATGTCGACATACGTTAGAAATATTGGAATTTGAAACATTGTAAGTTAGAGAAAGACAGAAGATAAGTAGTACAACCTTAAATACACATACTGCTTAATTAAAATTTCCAATGATTTGACTTTTATTAGCAAAATGTCACGATAAGGTTATAAACAATTTTAACCTCCTATTCAGTGGCGGGCTCGTCCTATTGTTTGCAGGTTGCACAATCGCCAAAAATTACGCCATAGGAGCAATATTTAATTTAATTGTGTGTACAATACTTGATCGGCAAACGATCAAGTTTTTTCGAGGTACTAAAAAAACCCTACCTAACATTTTAGGAGAATAATAAATAGGAAAAACTTCAACCCCACATATCTAAAACATAAGCCGCCACTGCTCCAATTAATGTATAGTTTTAGGTTAGACTATGACAGCAGTTTAAATTTACCGCTTCTATTTTACTTCACAAAAAGTAATGTTTACAAACATACATTTGACTGGTGATTCTCATCTTAGTTCGTATGGTTTAGAATTATGACGAGGTCTAAAGTTCCGTGAGAACTACTATATGCAATAATTATCGTGAGTAAATTTTCGAATCAACTTTTTGCGCCGCGCCATCTATTCCATATACGCTACACTATTACACGTCAAAAACAGGTGTGAATTATTGGAACTAAAAATTTTAACACTTTTTTGTCTTAATAAACCGAAATATTGTATCTGCGATCCTGAAATTTTGTAATAAAATTATGTATTTAGTAACGCATATATATAGATAGTTTCGTTACATTCTGTTAATTTTTTTGTAATAAATGTTGTCTATTAAAATGCTCATAATTTCGAAAATATTCAACAATTAAAGCTGAAAACTATCTATAAATTCAAGTTCAATATTGCTTATTTTGATATTTCTATAAATTTATCAGAATTTTGTCTATATAAAAAGATTAAGATCTTTTAAATTTGTTCTATTTTTCTATTGTGGCGCCACCTAGTTTAAAAGTCCGCAGCGGTCCCCATCTTAAGAGGTTCATGTTCCCATCCCAACCAATGACCAATGTTAGTAAACATACAGGGCCGTCTTTAACCTATTGGAGGGGCACTTTAGGATAATGGGGCTTTTATGCAGACATAAAATTGAAGACAAATAGCTGGACTCTTTCTTACAGTAATTTAAAGAGTTTTGTCGCAGTGGCGTAGCTATCATAAGGCAGTTCGGTGCGGCGCACAGGGCCCTAGACGGTTTGAGGGCTCCACGAGGGTCCCTAAAAAAAAAAAATTTTTGACGAAAACACTTTAAAATATTCCGAATAGACATGAACATCATAAAGTTTAACTCCCTATCTGTCATCTGTCAAAAATTACAAGCTGTCAAAGTTGAAACTTCAAGATTGAATAACTCATGAAGTACTGAAGGGATCTCAAGCAAATTTGGTATATGGGATAATAAAAAACAGTAATGCAACATGAAAAAAATCATTTTTTTTTAGAAAAATTAAAAAAAGACATTTGTCTCTCGATATTCTTCGGCATTTCTACGTCGATGGTAATCAAACTTTTTGGATGTATGTCTTGTGGGCTCTAAGTTGTGAAAATAATGTTTTGGCAGAAAAAAAAATAAAAATGTCATCGTATCTCCGGAGATGTTTAGTAACCGATTTAGATAAAATTTGATGTGCTGATTGGAGATATTGAGGCAGAAGTGACGATAACTTTTAATCTTGGATTACCCCAGAACTGCAGTAGTACCGATTTCATTAAATATGTGCTATTTTATGTAAGATGATATCGCGATGGCTCTATATAATTTTATTTAAAAAAATAAAATTACGTGACGAGCAGTAAATTAATAAGATTTTACCGGATTTTTCTTTGCATTGCATATTATAACTTACACTTCCACAACCCACGCAACACTAACATAATTGAAAAAAAATATTTATTAAGTACTTATAGATTTTGATTTCTAAATTTAAAAAGAAAAACACGTTTCGACACCTTAATATTTTTGTAAACCACTAGCTATCTATGACCATTAGGTTGGCAATCGCTGATTTATACAGTGCAGTAGCAAGGGTATGGCGACCGAGGTATTTGCTTCAGGGGCCATCCGAAAGGAGGCACTACGCCATCGCTATGGAAGCCATGCCCGGATTGGCCATCTGGCAGTTCTGGCAAATTTCAGAAGAGCCGATGCTCTAGTGGACCGCTGAGCGGGCAAACGTTCATTGTTATTTGGGGGATGATAATCTTTCTTATTGAAATTCGCAAATTATTTAATTCTAACGAAATTACTGATTTTCTACCCCATGACCGTGGACTGGTATGATCTGAATGCCAGGGCCTGTTTTTCTTCCCAGTCCGTCACTGATGGAAGCGCTAAACATTTAAGCGAACACCCGTTTTAGAGTCTTTTTTCTATAATTGTTGTTGTACGCTGCCTTTCTCGGACTTACACCCAGGACAACCGCCTCAATCGTCCCACCTTTGTTACGGGACCGTCTAAACAGGGTTGTTCATAAATTACGTCACGCAATTACATTATCCACACTTCGTCACAAATTACGTCATATTACGTCACACATTCTTGAACATCTCCTTTTTTATTATTTTCATTAAAATTTTATTTTTCAAAATATATTGTAATATCAAAAATTTGAGAATTACAGAAATATATATAAATTGTAAAAATTAGCAATACGCGACAATTCAATTTCAGAACCCTCTCCCCCATGGTTGCAAATCAGCACGCAGGTCCGAACCCCCGTCCTCGCTCGGGCGTGACGTAATTTATGAATGCCCCCTATAACAGTAATCGACTAGATTTGCAGTAGTACATCTTGTTCCGCTGCATTGTATATATGAGTATACCAAACATTTCATCGTACCCCAATACCCCTGATTAGTACACCACTGTTAGATGCATGCGCAGTTTAATATCTGTTAAAGTGTTATCAACAAATTTTTTGTTTCGATTTCTTAATTTAAATATTTTGAATTTCAAAATTCAAAATTTCTTCTCAAACACCAGTGGGTTGGCGATCGCTGCTCTAATATTCATAGCCAGTTAAATGTGAATTTAGAAAAATATTTAAATGTCTAAATATAAGTTATCTTGATAATAATAATGATAAAATTATATCGTTGAGAATACAAGTCTTAATTTATTTAAAAATAGATACAGTTGTGGAAATGTAATTAGCCCAGATCCTATGTAACATTTTGAAGCCGTGTTTTATCATATAAAAATTGAGTTTAGAGCAAAAATTTGTTAGACGTTGTTTGTTGAAATTTTATATCACCGTTTCCGAAATATAGTTGAAAATATTTTTGGTATATTATTGAATTTACATTGCTAACATAAGATGTGTCGTATTTAGACTAAATTTTCGAGGGGGGGGGTAATGTTTTTGTTTTAACTAATAAATAAAAATTATAAATTTTAAACTTACTTACTGGATGACAAATGGATTCGATGTCATCTAACGTTTTTCATGTGGAATTGATCTCTTCAGACCAAGATTGACGAATAGAAATTATAAATTAAACTTATAATTTTTTTACTATTTACCATAGAAACTACGAGCACTTGGAAGTCGGTTGAAAAGAAGAATTTAATTTTTAATTTATATTTGTCAATCTGGCTTTAATAAGATCAATAATTATTAATTACGTGAAAAACCTTATGGACGAGATCGAAACCATTGGTCATCCAGTAAGCCAGTTCGAAATTTATAATTTTAATTTGCTAGTAATTTTATTGTTATAAACAAATTCTTTTTCTTCAAAAAATCTGATTTTCTAACTTGATGATTCACATTTTTGTGCATGCATCCCCTCTCCATGACTTACGATGAAATGATAGCAATTGTTTTTGTTCAATACTTTTAGTACCGTGCCGGCCGGCTGTAAAAGTAATATTAATATAATATAATTGATAATTATTTTTTTCGTATAAAAAATTATTAAATTGACTGCAATAGTAATGGCCATTGGCCAACCCAAGAATTAGTTTCTTTTTTAGTAATAGTGAGATCATTATGAATAGTTCCAAATGATATTAATATATAATATTATAAAAATATTATATCGTTTTAAAAAAATTTTACATTTCAACAAGTCAGGTGCAGTCATAGCTATGCTTACCTCTCCTGGAATCAAATATTATAATAATAATATGAATTGTTTTAGTGGTTTTTGTATATAAAATTAGTAATTGAATTTAATTTACGATAATCTACTAAATGATTTCTCATAGAAAAATGAATATGGCACTGTTATGGCATATAATATGGCACTGTTAGTGGTCATAGAATCATATATTTTTTTATATTTATTTTTCTCAAATGATTGACTTTGGTACTTTAATAATTAATTATTTTTACCCGTAAAAAAAGAGTTTCATTTAATTCTTGCCCGGGGGGATGCCCCCAGAGAATATTAATTTTTTTTTACAAAGTAACCCTTACTACAAATGTTTTGATAATTTAATGACGTTTGAGTGGTATATTTTTGTTGTGTATATCTTTTTCAATGACGGAGGTCTTTAAAATACCTACTTATGATTATCTTCGGCAAGTTTCATCTCGGTCAGTCTTCTCAACAGATTGACATAATCGGCTTAGGACTTGAAGGTTTGTATTATTATAATCAGTTTATCTGCTATCTAAAAATACTCAACAAAAAAGAAATGTGAAAATAAAGTATCTCCCGATCCCCTCTCCTTCAGTTGAATTAGTTATTTCAATAGTATTATTATGATTTAATATAAATTACTATAATATACGGAGTGAATTAAGAAAAAAAAGTACTTACTACAGAAAAATAAAAGAAAAGGTATATATGAAAAATAACCAATTCATGATGAATACAAAAAAGAAGAAGCAGATAATGTATGATTTAAGCAAAAGCAGATTTGAAGAGAAGTAACTAATAAGTTAATAAAGGAGGGGATTCGGTGTGTTTCCTAATAAATTAAATACTTAATAATAATTCTACAATAAAAACCAGGTGTTTGCCGCTTCGTGTTGATACCTGCCGCTGCGTGGATGCCTATATAATATTCTTTTTTGGGAGATGTCGGCGGCGACTGCCAAAGTAGTTTTGAAAGGATTAAAGAACGCGTAGACGTTTACAAAATAAAGAATTATTTATGAAAAGGCGGAAATGGATCACAAAGGACATGGTAACGTGTAAATAGAAATCTTAATTAAAGGAGAACGAGAGCGACAGTTTCTCTGAGAAAAGACGTGAATAGGGTACATCCAGTGGACGTCGGCGTTTTTTATTTAATAATTTTTATTATTAAAGAGATTCAAAGCGAACTGATCTGCTAGTTTTATTCGACACCTAATATATTCAACAAAAAGTAATGAATATATATTACATATTTATGCTAAAAAGTTACCTTACATCCAGTAATATTAAACGTGGTAAACTGGTAAATATTATATTTATAGTTTCTGTAGTCATTTAACTATCAATTTATTGTCTTTAATTTATAAATAAATAATTTACTTACGAATGGCTGTTAATTTGTATTTTATACTGTTGATTTACAATAGAAAGTATTTTATACTGCTTATTGCAATTAATGTTAAATTAAAAATATCGAAGTCAAACAACAATGTATGTTAAAATTTAACATATCATACAAAATTTGAAAGAAAGAAAACTATTTCTTTAATACTTTGATTAATTTTTCATGAAAATTGTCGGTAATTTTTACTAATTGCGGCTCGTTGGTCTAGGGGTATGATTCTCGCTTTGGGTGCGAGAGGTCCCGGGTTCAAATCCCGGACGAGCCCTGTTTTTGTCGATATTCGAATAATTTTTTTCAATTTGCAACACTATTGAAGTGGTTTTTTTATTTGCTGAAGTATCTCAGCGAATTTCCTTTTCGTAAACTTACCACTTTTACCACTTTATCAAACAACCGTCATTTGGGGTTTCACGTGCCCTTGAAGTAGACTTGGGTCTTTTTATAGCTCACAGTAGCTAAAAGCCTTAAAAACTGTTAGTAAAATAAATATGAAGTAAAAAATTGAATCTGAATCTTTGAAAAAAAAAGAAAGAGTTAATAGGACATTAAATAATAGATTAAATAATAATAATCATTATTTAAATATATTTTTGTTTTAAAATTTTGTTTGTTAAATAAGTTTTGAAGATAACGCAGTATATTATCATAATAATCTATAGTATTATATTATGCAATATAAATAATTATATGTACGTAGGTATGTATAGTATGCTATCTATACATTCATAATATACTATTATATACATATGTTATATCTACCTATGTATAATAATATGTGTAATTTATATATTAGGGAAATTTCAGACTAAAACAAAGCGATATAACCTCACTTTTTTGACATTTACAGATGATATTTCAAGCTAATTTGGAGCTTCTGTGTAATTAAAACGATTGAAAAGTATATGAACACATAATATAAAGAATTCCGAAGAATTCGCTATAACTAGAACTTTAAATATCGTCAGAAAATGAAAATAAATGTCAAAAAATGAGGTTATATCGCTTTGTTTTAGTCTGAACTGACGTCACCACTAATATCCCGTATTTGTTTTTACGATGCTATTGCATATTCCGTAATAGATGTCGATTTAGTATGTTTGCTATGATGAATTGATTTTAATATTTTACAATGCATTCTATTTAATTTTTTCTTTACACAAGTAGGTATTATAAATAGATATATTTTCTATGATATACTAATACATCATTAAGGTTTTCATTCAAAGTCGAAGTAAAATAAAATAAAAATTGTAAATATTGTATATTGTGATCCACCATACAACTTGACAAGTGTACACTGAAGAGCAGATGAGTGATTGGAACACAATGGGCATACAAACTAACATAAAATTTTGTATCTATTGTAACGGGTACATCTAAATAGAAGATGTGAAAATAACGAGATATGATATATACAGAGGAGTTAGAAAAAAATAAGTACCTAATAATAATTGGATAATGTGCTCCAAAGAATTCAAAAGTGAACGTACTTTTCCTGTACTGTAAATATTCCAATTTTTTCTTGAATTACCCCGTATAAAAATATAAAAAAATGAAAATACATAGGAAGAAAGAAAATCACAAATGGCATGACGAATTAAAAAAATTAATTGCCTTTCACTGATTATACGGCGATAAGCTTTTAACATGTTAATAATAGAAACAAGTTGCTACATAAAGAGTTATTTAATAATTTAACCAATAAATAAATTATACAAATAATTAACTCTTAAATTTTTTTATATCACCCGATATAATGATTGTTAGCAAATTCGTACAATAACCAGGATAAATTCGGCACCACTAATACAGTGACGACGCTACGGGGGTGGCAGACGGGGCGATCGCCCCGGTTGAAAAAGTGTTCGCCCCGGTAAGAATTCACTAAAAAAATTAGAGAATTTTCAAGCGCTCACGATAATAAATTAAATTTTTTAAATTGGAAAACCAATTCTTTATATTTAAAAAAATTAACAGAATCGTCAAGATTCACTGGCTACTATTATTTATTAGGTTACAATGTGGTATGGAGTACCCCGTTCATTAAAACTGAAAACTGCAAAATCTAAATTTTGCAACATGAGAACACGACTGCTAATGATATTGGACTTGCTATTCCCATTCCGTTTAGCAAACTTTTGAGTAGCGTTTAATCAGTATTTTTAAAAGATTATTTATACTCCGCCCCCGTACCAACTTGCTAATTTTACTTCGCCCCGGCATAGAACTAATGCTGGCGTCGTCACTGCACTAATAACAAACTAAACGACACCGTTCGGCGTTATTCAATACCTTTTGATCGTTGTATTCCACATAATAACAATGATAGTTATGCTAATTTTCAGAGGGCAGCCATTGTTGCTTATTGCCATGTCATCAACCACAATGCAGATCTCGCAATTGTCAGGAAACAACTCAACTAAAACCTATCATTACAACATTGATTTCAACCTAACAGGACGTAGAATGTGAAGCACATGCCAAATTATAACACCAAATTATCACAGTCTGTATTTTATAAAAGGTGTTGGAAATTGAGAAAACTTATAATTATGTTAGGAAGCCGACCATGTTGTTTCTTTAAATATAATCAACCACATACCCTTTAATTTATATTCATTTTTAGTTTTATCCACTATGGTTACGATCGATAGTCGTATCATTAAAATGGTGCTATTACTTTTTTGAGCTCATTACATAAAATATAAATACATAATATCAAAATTAATTTAAAATTTTTAATATCTTCTTTAACATTTTAATTATTACTTTAATCGGATTTAGCATTACAAAAGTAATATTTCATTTTAATTCCTATCTATATTAAACAGAGGTACAAATGTGAACAACTTTTGTTCATATTACGAGCATAACGGAAAAACTATAAAAAATCGTGACATAAACCAGTAGGTAGTAAAAGTTTCAATATTGAAATTGATTTTATAAATAATGTTGTATTTAGAGCTTATTAAGAAACATTTACTACATTCATTATGATTATGATGATTGCTACATGATTTCGTAATTTCCAAGATAATTTATTCAAATTAGTTAGGTTTCAAAAATATTTTTCAAGTAATTACTTACGTACTAAATAAGTTATTATACTTTTAATGTTCCAATTATAGCTCAAAAATTATGAAAAAATTTATAAAAGCGTATTTTATTATTTGTAACCTTCATAAATTTTTTCATAATTTTCTATCGACTAGAAGAATAGTTACAGGTTAAAAACCAAAAAATCTTTTAGACGATTGTAAGTTCCACCGATGGGTCATATCTTTATTAATACTACATGTAAGTTCCACCGGTCGATTTTAGCTCACTATTTTCTTACATGTAAATTCCACCGATGGTCAATTAAATAAAGGCGGAAGTTCACTTGTAGCCGTGCGGTTATCGTCAATCTTCTACGCTTTTTTCCTTCAAAAGTACGATTGAAAACCATTAAATATTCTGAAAGAACAAAGTTTAAGCTTTCTTAACAAGGTCAAATCTCGGATCCCAGCTTTCGAGTTCTGTAATTTTAGAGTTTGGAACGCCCGAGAGCAGCGAGAGTTTTGGAGAGGGCGTAGTTTTGACAAATGCAACCATGGCAAATCTCTGATCCAGGCACTCTAAAATCCACCATTTGTGCGTATTAACTACAATCCAGTAGTAATACTTTAAGTTACCAATGTTGGAACTTACATGTTTTACCCGGGTAACTTTTTGACCAGCGCAGCGGTGGAACTTACATGTGTACCCTCGGCAGCTTAGCAAAAAGAGGACTGAAAACTGACCATCGGTGAAACTTACCCCTGTCCTAATCTTTTATTCCTTATCCACAATAATACCCTCAATAAAACACTTGCATTGAAATGTTAATTTTTGACATTCTATCGAATGACTATCACACGTTTATTTCAACCAAATTTTTATAGGTTTTCTTCTCGTGCAAATTAACCCTTACTCATAAAATGACTACCTGCTGACCTAAGGTGATGTGAAAATGTTAAATAGTTTCGAAAGATTATAAAATTGAGAAGATACATACTACATAGACTCATACCGGCTTTCCTTTTCTACTTACTGCAGACGATGAACTGTTATGGAATTAAATTAGTCAATTAAAATTGAATTAGTTAGTTAATTAACCAAAGCAATCTTAATCTCAAACTGCATAATATAATGTGATATTAAAAAGTACATATCAAATAAAAGAATCCATCTTTTGATAGATATAAATCAAATCCATTTAATAACTCAAAATATCCTCGCAGCTTCAACTATATTAGACGATAATATTTTAAAAAGGATACGGCGGACTAAAATTAAAGTTTCTCATTTATACCAGGAAAGAAAGTTAGTCGAGCTGCAAAACAGTTTTTCAACAACGCCATCTTTCAGGTAGAGAAGTCTGAACACTGAACAGGATTCACACTGGCTATATGGCATATCTAAAGCTCTCTGAAAATGGAACGATGGAAGCCAGATTGAAGCCAAAATGAAGAAAAATAAGTAGGAATTACATAATATAACAATGTTATTCACAATTTTTTCTGTACAATTCCGTCGGTAATGGCAGTACTTACAATTAAAATTGCAGTGTTTTTATTTTTGTGTGACGGCCATTATGCTTGACAAGGTTTTCACAATTTCAATGGTTTCTGGAAACTGAAATATCATAGCCCCTATTTATCCTATCAACATTAGGATATAAGAAATTTAAAAAAAAAGGTGACAATATTTATCCGCAGACATTTACGCCTAAGGAGTCGTTGATAAATTACGTAACGGTTGGAGGGGAACTCATGACAATAAGGGGAGGGGGTTTCTAAAATTTTGACGTCAGGTACAGTAACTGTACTAATAATTGAATTAACTGTTAATAATTCGAATTATATTTATTTTCAGAATCTCAAGTTTTTTCGAAATTAAATATTTTGAAATATGAATTTTTGAAATTAATATTGTCGATTAAATGTTATTTAAGCGGGTTGCATAGATGTGTGGGGTAATATTTGGAGGGGGAAAGTAGCAAGGGAGGGGGAGGAAATAAAAAAATGCTTAAAATTACATGAGGTAATTCATGAACAACCTCATATTTCTTGAAAAAAAATTTTTTTTTTATTTTTAAACGAATAAAATTTAAGCATTTTTGAGTCTTTTTCAGTTCCGGGTTCTCCGCAATGCCCTTTTATTACACTGTTTTACACAGATATGTATGTATACAGAGATTAGAAGGTAGCCTAATAATAATAAAGTAACTAAATTCTTCGGGAAAATCCGGTGTACAACTGAAAAGAAATCTGACGAAGTGTACGAAAATTAGAGAAAATTCTAAAAATCCTGAGAAAATTGATGGGTTCATTATTTTCTTTTTATGATTTTTTATGAATTATGAATTATTTGTTTGGAGGACATTTGGCATGAAATGACATAAAAAAATGGGAAATAAAAAGAGTAATCATTAAAATACTTGGAATACTTGGATGGCATTAAATTCGCTTTTCATGCTTGAAGGCATTATCATGTGGGATCAGGATCTTCGTTTGTAAACACGAAAGCTCTATATAAAATTACATTATTTCCAACAATGAAGCCATTTATTTGATTATGTTTGAATTGTATGCTATGCCTACACGCGGAACGTGTGCTGTGCATGACATATTAAAATCTCGATAAATACACATTGATATAATACTTATAAAAATGGCGCGAGAAAAAAAGACAAAAATAAAATAATTATTTAAAAATAATTTTTTTTTTTTTAAATAATTACAATATAATAATTTTATTGTGGTTAATCGAGTATCTAAATTTCTTCATTAGATCTAACCGATACATCTGTTGGTCCTACAAATTTTTATATAAAAATAAATAAATCATGAAAGTCACAATTTTTTATAAGATTAAAATGTATTTAATCCTTAGAAATGGTATAATAGCGTATAATCTTAAGTTTGGTAATAAATAACCACGTTGCAGATGTACGTTGACAACACCTACAATAACACAAAGAAAAATGTGGTCACATACATCACCAAACATCAACAATAAAAAAAGAAAACTTAGAAACTTAAAAACTCCTACTTACAAATATTTTCTTTTATGCCATTTTTAAATCTTCACCGATCTTCTAATAGATCCATCAAAACTGACAACCAACTTGTATCTTAACCGTTCCATCATCCAATCCTTCAACTAGAATTGTCACCTTTAAATCTGATTAAGGTTTAAATTCCAGAAGTCATTGTTACGCGAAAAAAAGAGTACATCTTGTACATCTGTATAAAAGGTTAATGTAAACGCGTGTTCCTTTTGTAATGTGAGAAACAAGTTCACAATGAGCAATGGTAAAAAAATTAATATTAATGAAACACAGAATCGCATAGATTCAAAAGCATAAAATTTTGTTGCCCCGAATATTTCTTGACCCTGTACGCTTTAGCAAATCTCGTTTGTAAATAAAGTTCAGCTAAAACATATTTCCTTTCGCACATCCTGAAATAATACACTGCAAGAGCCACTCAAAAGAAAAACCATATAAAATCAAGTTTAATAAACAAAAAAAAAACATATTTTAACAAAAATGAATTTTATTTATTTTTAAGCTTTAATTTCATTCATTTATTAATAATGAACAGGAAGCATTTACACGAAGAACAATTGGGCAATTCTTAAATGTACAAGAAGTGTGAGTGGATAATTGAAAATATAAAAGGTAAACAGCTAAAAGCTATTTATTTAATTTTTGTTGAACAAACATTTTAAACAAAAATAAAGGGAAGAACTTGAGCTTACTTGTTATACATTCAAGAGATGATGAATTAACACTGGAAAGGTCAACTTGTTTTTAAAATGAATGTTTTTTTTTTTTAGGTAGGTACTCTTTTATTATTATGTACGGTTGGTACCTAAGTAGGTAAGTATTGATTAGATTTTTTATTGATTCCGCAACTTTTGCGTCTCGAGAGTCAAGAACTTCAAACCGCCAGTCTACTGGTGGTCAAAAGAAATAGCCAAAATTAGAAAATCGTGCAATAAAACGAAAAGGAAAATGTTCCTCATAGCAATTAACCACCCGGAAGAAACCGAAACCTAAGAAACTAACTCAAAGAAGAAAAAAGGCTCTAAAAACAAAAATATGGAAGTTGAAAAAGAAGAAGTGGGAGTCTACAAGATCTTGATAGAGACGTATGGGGACAAGATTATAAAATCGTTTGTAATAGAATAGGTGCAAGGGCCAAACTAGACCTTGCTCCAGAACACACTCAAAACGTTATCGAAACACTTATCCCCCCCACCCAACCTTGATGAGAACCATCCGAAATAGTGAAAAGCCAATCCCAGAATTGAAAGTAGAAGAACCCGAAGATATAGCCACGGAGATGAAGACAAAAAAGACCCCGGGTCCTGACAATATTCTGGCTAAATTCGTCAAAAGATTCTGCGAAGAACGAGTGCAATGGGTTTTGAAACTTCTTAATAACCTGGCGAAAGAAGAACGATTTCCGCAGGAATGGAAAACTGTCAAATTGGTCCTCCTGAATAAGCCGCCAAACGTTCCATCGTCCTACAAGCCCATCTGCCTGCTAAACCACCATAGCAAGGTTTATGTAAAGTTTATTCTGGCTAGATTAAATAGCGAAATTGAAAACCGTGGCGGACTGGTACCAAACCAGGTCGGATTCAGAAAAGCGCCCTTTTCTGAATCCAAACTCACGCCCTCAAAGTGCCAATAGAAACGGTGAACCAAGCCAGGATGGGTACCTGGAGGACGCGGAACTACGTCATGGTCGTTTTCCTTGTCGTAAAAAATGCTTTTAATTCGGCCAGGTGGTCGAGCATTTTGGAAGAGCTGTCAAAGAGAGGCGTAAATGAGGTCTTACAGAACTTGATTGCGGACTATCTGAACAGCAGAGCAATCATGTACCAAGACAAGACAGTTACTTATTCGGGGGTGGCCCAAGGTTCCGTATTGGCACCGCTCTTTTGGAACGTGAGCTACAACGAAGTCTTTTCGCTACCGGTACCACAAGGCGTGACCTTGATAGGTTTCGCCGACGATATCAACGCGATTGCAATGGGAAAGACCGCAGACGACATTGAGGAAAAAGTTGAAACGACCATAGCGAGTATAAGGGGACGGATGAAGTCCAAGGGATTGACCCTAGTACTCGTCAGTGGAAGACGAAAACACAGAGAGATCCGGATCCGCCTACCGGACACAGTCATTACACCGTCGAAGACCATCAAAGTGTTGGGGAACTTATCCATTGAGCCACGTATAATAGCAGCATCGGCCAAAGTGGAGAAAGCAGCGGCGTCCATCTCTAGACTCCTCTCTAACATCGGGGGATCCTCGGAGAAATGAAGGAGAACTGTGGCCAGTGTCGCCGAATCCATTAAGCTTTACGGGCCATATGGACTGATAGGCTAAAGTTGCAGAAGTACGCGGGGCTAATGCTAAAAGTACAACGGAAGATGGCACTGTGCATAACAAGGTACAGAACCACGTCAGCGGAGGCGTCTATCCTTTTAGCTTCGCTTGTATCAGTTGACTTCCTTGCGCAGGAGCGGAAAGTCGCCTTCCACCAACCTAATCACAACAGAAACGAACTGAGAAAACTTTCGATCGAGAAGTGGCAAGTCAGATGGAGCATCTGCGGAAAGCGCATATGGATGTACCGTCTCATCCCAGACCTTACAAACGCGACCATGGGGAAACGACTTACGAGCTGACCCAAATACTGTCGGGTCACAGATGCTTCGAATCGTATTTGTACAGATTTAAGAAAATAATCAGCCCTAACCGCCAATACTGCCATGACGCTGAAGACTCAGTAGAACACACGGTATTTGAATGCCAAAAATGGAAGGCGCAACCCCTGACTCCCGCAACTATAGTTAAATATTTGCTGACATCCCAAGAGACCTGGGAAACTATCGAAAAGCTAGCCAGAAAGATCATCGGAGAAAAAGAAACCAAGCAGAGACAAAAACAGAAAACAACAGAAGAATATAACGACGCTTAAGATCAAGTGCGGTCTCGCTACGGACGGAATGGAAACGAATCCCGGAAGAGACAACGGGAGGTGGTTTTTAGTGGGTAAAAATCCAACACTACCGTCCAGCACGGACTGGTGGTGCTTTGGTGAAGATTTTCCACCTTCCGACGCCAAAAAAAAAAAGAGTTAGGATTAGGTTGGGTTACATCAGGATTAGGATGGGTTGGGTTAGGTTAGGTTAGGTTAACTTTTTTATGCTTCTTTATTTTAGTTGACTTTGTCGTTACATTTGTAATTTGAACAACGAAAGTAAACTGACACAGAAAGACTCATCGATTTCTAAAATAAATAAATATAGCATAAATTTAAAATTGCAATTCACTGAATTGGCACTGTAAAAAATTTGAAATTTTCAGGGTAATCTAAAATTCTTTCTTTTTTACAAACAGTAGGAAGAAAACAAAAATAATTGACTAAAATTGAAATTGGTATAATCAAAATTGAAAAATTTTTTTATTTATTTAAAAAAAAAGAGATAAATAATTAATATAGAAAATACGATTGTAGACGAAGTTATTGAGGTAAATAGAAGGTATTAAAAGTGGGTGCAGTGTATATACCTAAAATAAATAAAGTTATGTATAAAATAAATAAATATATGAATTTAATTTTTTAATTTTTATTTTTTAAATCGTTGTTAAATTAATAAATTGAATTTTACAACTCGCATAAAAATTTTGATCTTAAAAAAAATGTAAGTCATGAAATTAAATTTATTTATTTTATATGTAAAAATTAAAACTCCTTATTATAAAATAAATTAATAAGTTATTGATTATATAGAACAAATGAGACAGCAAAAATATAGCCAACAAAATTAATAAAATTATTTAAATGCAATAGTAGATACTTAGTAATATTAATATTAAAGTTTGATTTTTGTATTTTGTACTAAGAAAATATAATAACTCAAAATGTAAATATTGGTGTTCAAAATCACTAAAAAATTTCAAAGGGATTGATTGTTTCATTACAAGACATATCAATTAATGTTTGTTTAAATTAAAACAATTTATAAATTTAATTTATTGGGGGCGCAGGGGGTGGGGGAAATGCTGTGTTTAATAGTGCTTTTTGATATTTTTCACTGCTATGTGACGTCATCAACCTATAAAAACCAAACAATAAACTAATGAGATGCGCTGTGATAGAATCGCACATTAAGCGCCAGCTAATGATCTGGGGAGTTTATGAATATATATTTTATGAAATCAATTTTAACCTGTTCTACAGGAATAAAATTAAATATTTAAATGAAAATTGTTTACAATATTTTAAAATATTTATTAAAATTGCTTTAATTATTAAAAATTGAACGCCGATCTTGATACCATACAATAAAAATAATAAAATATGTTTTAATTTTTCTTTCGCAGCGAACTCCAACATTAATTATTATAATAACGCAATAATTAAGTAAAGTTAATAATGTCTTACGCCAATGCGATTAAATAAATAAAAATTCAGGTTAACTTTAATAAAAACATATTGAATAAATTAATCGATATTAATTATTGCTTTGGTTAAAGTTAACGATTGCTAAGTTGTTCAGTATTTACCAAATAAAATTTTATATATTGTAAATAATATACATTTTAATTAAAATTTGACGACGTTGCAATTAAACAACTAATTTAGCATAACCCAACGCGCAACGCCATATATGCATTAATTTGCATTGCAAAATAATTTTTCTAATCTTGTTGACATCATCTGGCCAATTATGAGCTTTCATTTCGCGTAGAAAGAAGTCGTCCGCGTGAAAACGACGATGTCGAATCAACAACGTGGTTCCTTTATATTCTAGAGATTTTTGTTTTATTTTCAGTGGGGCACTTGAGGTGTCACTTATACATTTATCACCATATCGCCATTATATTTTATTACTTTTTAAACAGGTGCGAATACAATGCAATAGTAGGCAGGTATACAATTTAAAGTGGTAAATTGTATAAAGCAATCTACTTATTAAAAAAGGCGATGTCAACCATTAGAAAGGTATTATCCAGGTGTTGTAACCATATTTAATATTAATAAAGACGTTGGGAAGTCTGGACTTACAAGAGAAATGTAAATGACAGCGTGATGGCCGCGATACATGTAAATTAGATTAATAGGAAACCAGAAAGCAAAACTAACAAGTATGGAAGCTCTTCCGGTACATGTAATATCATCATCAACTTCACTGAGTGACAACTAAATTATACAGCACGAGACAAATTATTGTACAAATATAATGTGTACCTGAACAGTTATAAGACGAAATTTATTATTTGAAGGTTTTGTTTAATCACTAATTTTTTTAAATTTTCTCATCGGATATTCAATTATGTATTTGCAAGGAGAAATTTCAAGCTGGCACTTAACATGTAACACAATTAATTGTATTTTATGTGTACAATAAATAAAGATATAGTCGATAAATTTCTTAGCGAGTTTTAGGCGTGGTTGAAACTAGTTCCACCTTCCATCCCTTTGGCCTATAGATTTTTTGTTTAGTAACCTACGTGAATGTAGGTGCACACCAACATTGCTCAATAATACATTTCGTTATAGATTGCAGAAAATGCAACCCACCGAGGAGTACCGCAAGATACTAGAATTAGTTCTATTCTGTTCAGTGTTTTTTCCCGACCAGGCATATAATGCTTCGTGTTTACTCAAACATTCGTGTGTTTAATTTTCCTGAATGAGCTCTAGTTTGGTAAAATTATCTATTACATTTCAATTCAATATTAAACAATAAAATTGACTTACAATGTCGTGCACGAGGTTTCTTTGATCGTGTACAAATGCGGATACAAATTGAAATATTTAAAGGATAAAAGCGATGAGAACTATACAGCCGTATAGTATTAATATTTGTATTCGCATGAGATAAATATAACTCGTTGTTTTCATAACTATTGGGTACTTGTTTGGCCATGTTTAAAGATCGTGGGAGTAAAACAGGTGAAAAACGAAATCCCTCATTTAATTATAAATATTTGAGTGCCTGATTACTGTTCTTTGACCGCAAAATGCGAAGCATCGCTAACTCAATAAATATAATATGGTTGCAACTTTAAATAATAGGGATCTCGTTAAATATTTTAAATACACGATATAGCACCAATAATTATATGTTGAAGTTTATTATTTCCTGTCAATAGTATAACTAAAGTTTTAACACCAAAAAGTATTATTTATGATATACACGATGAGAAACTTTGCATTTGTTTATTAAGATTCCTAAAAAAAAGTTTATACAATAATTACGTCTATATTAATTATTTTGTGAATACCATTTCGTTTTTATATGTAATTGTAGTTCATCAAGTATTAATCTTTATTTCTTCGTTTATTTTTAAAAATAACACTATGGCGTGGTCGGGAGTAAATTCGGCAGCATAGACTCGACGGAGTAGAACCGTCGTATTACTGCAAACCAGTGTTTTACTGTGCTGCAAGTTTCTCTTTCAGTACACATGTGTTAAAAAATTATAGGTAATAAAATTTAGCACGTAAATCGAAAATTTTAAATATACGTTAATCGTGCTAGAATTATTATTTATGTTAATTGAAAGTCAGAACATCTTAATGCTATTTCGCCGGGAATGCTAAATAATGAGGAAGAAATGATACAAGTTATAGTTTATTAAAAAATATAAATAAAAGCGGCCGTTGTGTTGGTCTTTTAAATAAATAAATAAAATATTATGCTGATATCAAACGAACCGACACATAATTTAAAATTTAAAAATTTTGAATCGCTTCCAATTACGTTTTTATTAAACTTATTGTCAAAAATAGCCAAATTATGAATATTTTTCGCTGCAAGATGCTGTTAAAAATTTAGGTAATTACTTGTTAGATTGATGTTGGTTGGTATTGGATTCTCTGAAATAACATTACATTCAAAATAAGAAAATTTTATGTTCGTGTACTTTATTTTGAACATATACGGCACGAATTTGACATGTTAATCATTTATTTGCAGCGGTTCCGAAACAAAGTGCGAAAAAGAAAAAATTTTGTGTTGGTTACATTGTAAAAATTTGGCGCTTGAAGAATTTCAAACTTTCACGGCTTTTACTTAAAAATTTATATGCGTACTTAATGACAATGTTATATCTTAATTAAAGATGTATTATAGTAAATTTTAGACCTGCTGACGTTCCCATAGGGGGGCACGACTGAAACCACAGGCGGGTGTGATATAAAGACGTGTTAACATCACATTAATTCGTTTAATCCACGATACAAGATTTCATGCCTATATCACATATACCTACATACTTTATAGACCTAATTTGTTCACCCACACAAAATATAAGGATTTACAATGCAATTTTAATTTTTACATAAATATTTTGTATAATATTAAATGTTCTTATTACTTTAATATCTTCTTGAAATGTAATAATTATAATACAAATATTAAATATTCATAATTTCGATAGTTAATGTGTACTTACAATTTTACCGTCGCACCGCATCTCCACGGGGAGTCCCCTTAAGCAGTTCTAACATTAACTAGCTGGTGACCAGGGTTTGATAATGTGATTGAATATTCCAAACAGAAGCTTTCTCAAATGAACAAATTTTAAAAAAGGTTAAAAATTTTGATATAGATATAACTTTTATTTTTTACTTTTTACTTTCTTGCCATATATGGAAACTACTGCGCCAGCTTACAGTACGTTCAACATTGCTTATTGATCATCAAACTTGAACAACTGAAAAATTTTGTTTATTTTATCGCCCTGCCATCTGGGCGGAATGGAAAATTGCTAAAACAAATAAGTAAAATATTATTATAATGTTAAATTTATAACAAAAAGTGCGATAAATACTATGTCTAGTTGTCTACTTAATATTTTTTTGCCACTCCAGTATTAAAAAATTCTGATAAATCCTTATCGCACATCTTTGCATTAACAAAAGATAACTAAAAGTATAAAAACTGCCGAAGAGTGCGAGGAAAATTTATAAATTTAGAGTAATTTGAATTTGAATTATAGACTTTGTGCACAATGAGCAGAACAAACCATTTGTTTCTTTGCTTGCATAATTTTCTAATTATGTTAGTAAGTGAACCAAATAATTCTATTTAAACTTCATCTTGTCTGGGAGAATTTAGAATGTGAAATTGTAGATCACTTACAGGATACGGCTTATAAAAAGTTGCACTGTGGCCCACTATAATAGTAGGTTACATAACAAGGGCGTAAAATAATTTATTAATATTAAAATAAAATTAAAAAAGAAATTTTCGATCTCTAGCATTTTCAGGTCAAAATCCACAGCAATATATCTGAAAAGACTTGACATTTATGCCATTGTGAAATTGACTCGGCATTGTAAGGAACACGCTAATAACATTTTTTAAATTGTCGGCGGTACTTTTTATTTTCAATTATTTCTATTTGTGTGTCAAAATTTTATAATACAGATTGAACTTTTACCTCATATCTTCTTTCAAAGTCGTCCAACCATATTTCTCTTTCTACTAACTGAACTTGAAAACAATAGCCATAATGTTAGTTGCAATTTCATCTAGCTTTATTGTTTGCGACAGCTATTCGTACGTGTACCTATATACACTTGGTGGTCCCATCATTGACACCGTATCAGAGAATTTGAACCTCATGCTTTTCATTTCTTTTTGTTTTGTACCTAATTTTTTAATATCGATAATTAAATTTTTCCGAAATTCATTGATGGGCTACACTTAAATATTATCTAGATTCTTTTCCCATTTTGAGCTTGACGCAGGAGATTTAGAATAAATTTTCTTACTCTTGGAAACCAAAACGTCTTTAGCTGAAGAAAACTCAAAAGCGATATTTAAAATATTGATATTCTATAGGGTTTTCCTTTTCTTTTAGTGATTTTTGCCTTTTTCTTGTCAGTTTTCATATGCTGCCTTGGGTTCCTTCGGTAGTTTTTTTCTGTTCCTTTCCTTGTCTTCCAAATTCGCTTTCACAGGTGTAGCTGTGAAGATAACCGAGTGACACCGTAGACAATATAGTTTTTCTTGGAGTTAAATTAGGACCGTGCTAGGTCCTGGATGTGGATTTATAAATTCAGATAAAACTACGGTATTCTGTAATTAGGCACTTATTCCTGACAAATGAATTATTAATTTATTATTAATTGTGGAATTATCTCAAAAACTGTTAGGATTGCTTAGCAAAATTCCAGACGCTTTGTTTTATTGAAATTGTGGGTACTTTATTTTATGTTTCTCAGCATAATCGTAAGCTGCACATGAACTTGGATGAGTGGATTCAAACAAAACCTTAATCCAAAATTATAATACATAAACACAAGAAAAACATGAAATTGAACTTATTAGGCGCCTACGAGATAGAAAAAATAAGAAGAAGTCATTCAGGATTCAACCAATATTTGGCGGTTTATTTTAAATATAATTCATATACGCAGATAAATAAGTAAACGATATTGAATTTTAAGAACAGAATAACACATTTTTGTACAAACTTGATTGCGAGCTATAATGTCACATTTTGCATGTGAGGAATAATTACACATGCATCATTGTTTTATTTCATTTATTTGTACAGAAATTTTATAAGGTGACTGTGGATTATGTGGAAAATGATTTTAAAAGTTATTTTTACAAATTTGATATCTTGACACGTAAGTTTATTTGTTTACTGTATTAAAGTTGGTAATTTATATGAAACTTTTGTAGTTTATCCTGATGATGATCAACTTAACGATCGAAACCGGTAGATAAAAAGATCTGTTTTATTGCAACGATATACCGTTTTCATTGATAACAAAATTATATTGAAATAAAAGATATCGACTATATGTTTAGTTCTTCTATCTTGTAGGTAAAGGGTTTGATACTTGACTTTGATGCCTTGACATGCTTTGATGTTCTTCAGATATTACAAATATAATCAAAATTGGCCAGCCTAGCAAGCCTGCTCAGAAGTAAAACAACAACACTGAGAGCAAAATGCTCTCGCAAAAGACAGACAGCACCTAATAGAAAAGAAGAAGAAATTAAATACGGATAAGTATATCGCTGATAATCTTTTCATCCGGATAAAAAGATTATAACTTCTAATTATACTATATAAGCAGTACCATTCTAGTGAATATGTAACAAACAAATTAACAAAGAATACATTTTAAATCATAATAATACGTAATAACAAAGTACAGTCCAATAAAAATGAACAGCACTTCTCTATTCTATTCAAAAATGGTTGGAACGGAAGCAATCCAGCCGTTTATATTGGGAATTTGTGGTGGAAGTGCTTCCGGAAAGACGACGATAGCTTCGACAATTTCAAAAAAAATTAAACATTTAGACGTAGCTATTCTGAGCATGGATTCATTTTACAAGGTACTCGATGAAAAACAGCACGAAGCGGCATGTAAAAATGAGTATAACTTCGATTGCCCTGATGCCTTCGATTTCGATATTTTGAAAAAGACGCTTAAGCGGTTAAAAGAAGGATTACAGGCAGAAGTTCCTGTATACGATTTTTTGACTCACAGTAGAGCTACGAAAACAGTAACTATTAAGCCTGCCAAAATTGTAATATTTGAAGGAATAATGACTTTCCATGATCGACACATTCTGGAAATGTTAGACCTGAAAGTGTTTGTTGACGCCAATGACGAACTGCGGTTAGCACGACGTATGAAAAGGGACGTAGCTCACAGAGGTCAGAATTTGGAAGGCATCATGATGTTGTACAATAAATTTGTCCAACCGGCCTACAAAAAGTACATAGAACCGATGAAAAAGCATGCGGATATAATTATTCCAAATGGCGGAGAAGGCAGCGACACCATCCAACAGTATATTGTACAATATGTTAGTACAAAAGTTTTTCAATGAAATACTAATTTTATTTTTACCCAATATGCATTTTAAAATATTAATGTAACAAATAAATTCTAGCTGAAAATAATAAACTATTTTGTTTTGAATAATTTTTTGTAGTCTTTTAAAGTAATTTACCCTATAGGGTTTTTTGACTTCTGGCGAGTATACAACTTGTATACGCTGAAAAAAATTGGTTTGTCTTTATTTTGCCGATGAACAAATTCATAAATACAATAATTTTTTTCATGAATATCTACTATGAATTGTTCATCAACTTATTTTTTTCAGTGTAGCTTGTTGAAAAGTAAGGTTGAAACTGTTACCAATAAAACACAAGATAACTAGGAATGGGAATTTATTTTTTATCTAAATTAATTTTTAATTGAACATTTAATTTGTCTTCTTGAAGATTTTCTACCTTCATTCAAATCTCTTACCCTTCTCTTCAATACAGGCTCTGCATCGCTTGAAAAAGTGTTCGCAAGCAGCACGCACTTCATTTTGCGGCATATCATCCCAAGTTTGTAGTATAACACTTTCTTGAAATGGTTTAAATCCTTAACTTGATAATTGTCCAATTCTTGCAACATGTAGCCCCATACATAAAAGTCCAATGGGTTCAGGTCCGGACTGAAAGCAGGCCATTCTTTTTTATCAATAAAATCCGGAAAATTTGCTCTGCAATAATTTTGAAACATGAATGCTTTATGGGAGGGTGCAGAATCTTGCTGGAAAACAAAATCTTCATCGCCATACAGTTCCTTACTCTCTGGTCCTATTAAATTTTTAATTACATCCTGCAAATAGTATTCCTTATTGATTTTTCTTACGTCCAAATATAAGGATTCGATTTGGAACTGGGCCATTATCGGCTAATAGAAAGTCGTCAATTTCACCATTGGCACAATGGAAATTTTTAAAGCTTTCTGGAATTACCAAATCTTCTACTTTATTAGGAACAGGTGGTGCCAAGTAGATTTTTTGTCGAACTCTCCTTACAACTTTTTTTAAAGCAGTTTCTGATGGCAACGCAACTTTAACACTTTCTAGTAATCCATGTTGGTTATTAACACATTCGTTGATTACCTGAGAAGTGGGTTCCATAATGATTTTTGCCCTTTTTCTGATTTGAGACACTATCATAGTTGCTTCCTTCCGCCATGGCTGCATTACTATCATGAGTATGTCCGTTCAATTCTTTCAAAAGGATACCTTCAGTTATTGTGTGTATTCGAACTTGACATTTGTGCGACTTTTTTCTGTCGCTCGCCCAAAACTTTTTGGAATTGCACGCACTAAATTTTTCAAAATCAAACGTATAACTATTTAAAGCAAGTTTTTCTTTTCCCTTTTGACTTAAAAAAAGTTTACACTCCATTTCAAATCCAGTTATTACTCACTTACTTAATACAACAGATGTCTATTTGGCATACATTGTCATAATTTATGGTCCGGCGAGATTTTGACAACGGGAATTTTGGCCGCGGGATTGTGGTTCGGCGGGATTTCGGTCCGGCTGGATTTTGGTCTGGCGGGATTGCGGTCGAGGAATTTTGGTCCGGCGGGATTGTGGTCCAGCGGGAATGTCGTTCAGCGGGATTATGATCCGGCGGGATTATGGCCCGGCGGGATTATGGCCCGGCGGGATTATCGTCTGGCGGGATTTTGGCGGCAGGATTTTGGCGGGGGGATTTTGGCCGCGGGATTTCGTACAATCCCGCAATATTTTATATATACATCTCGTTAATCTATTCTTGTGCATTAAGACTTCATCAAGAAGTAACTTAAAATTTTTTTTTACATTTTACGGATCAGCTAATGTTATTTTTTTATTAAATAGTTCTAGGTATAAACAGAGTGGGACATTGAAAATATTTGTACAAGCAAATTATTGTTTAATTAGCTCATTTGTCCAACTTTTAATTTTTATTTGCTTGTTCAAAAATCTCAAAATTTGAACGGCATTTTAGAAACTGAAGTCTAAAAACAATAATGCAGGGATTAATTATTAATTATCTACGAGCAGGGATTTTATTTTTATATAATGGGCAATCACATTATGAACGTGATAAAATATTAAAATTATGACATCTAATTTGTCCTAGGTTGAGGCGAATTTTGGTCTATTATCCCTCTACGAGAGACGGATTAAGGTACCTCTTCGCTCTTAGACACACATTTTTTATGGTGCTTCTTCTTGATTGAAAATATGAAACGATATTTTGTGCTGTTATACTCCTGTTCGGTTTTAAACTATTTAGCTTCCTTTAAAAAAAGGCTTTTTAGTTCATTATTTGTGAAAAATATGAAAGAATAATTTAAAATTTAAAATAGCCTATAAGGTAATCCGTTTAATAGTATTTAAAAATCATTAAATTAAATTTTAACCAATAAACATCAAATACGTTTTGAATTTTTAAACTTTATTTTAGTTAAAATTGTACCTTTTTAATATATTTGTATTTAAAATTTACAAAGTAGATATATGTACATTGAAGTAAAATTGAAAATTTGTATTTGAAAAACAAAGTATAACATAATAATAAAAATACAATATACTTGGAAAATTTATATTTTAAATATGCAAAATATTATGTAAAAAATAATATAAAAGCAAAGAACATCTAAATATAAATTAGTGGTTTGAGTCATGTATTGTTATTTTACTATAAAATCTCACTGGATGAAGATATCATGAAGCGGATGTACTATTAGAAAGCTTACCTTGCTATGTACCCTACTGCATCATTGATTTTTCGAATTTAGAAAAAAAAGATATTTTTTTTCCAATATAAAAAATGGGTTAAATTTTGAACAAAAAATAATTTGTCGGGTGGTTTGATCCGCCTTAAAAAATCTGAGAAAAACAGTAGGAAACTTGCAGAAATGAAATAAAAACGCACAATATCAATGAAAATAATTTTTTTTATTGTTCAAATGGCTCCAAAAAGAAAAAAAAATTACTCAATTAGTTATGCGATTCTGAAAAATAACAAGTTATTCTAATAAAAATACAAACAGTTCACGCAGCATACATTCCAAAAAGCAATTTTCTATCATTTCCAATCGATAAATATTTTTCCCAATGTTTGTATTTTGGAAAAAAGAATAAAGGACGATGCAATACTACGGAAACTTTATACACGTGAAAATTCATCGATATTATAACACATTAACGATAGTTACATTGAACAAATTGTTGGAGAATTTTCACTGAACGATTTTTTTTTAAATCAAGCAAAAATTTTTTTGTTAATTTTTGGAACACGTGTCTGATATAAAATATATCGAGTACGTCTTTTCTTTACAAAACCTTATGAAAAGTGAGGTATTATTGGTCTAACAACAATTTAACACTATTCACCTAAAGATCTCACTGTCAACAGCCCAAAAAAATTGCGGTGGCTCAAACCACCCGACACTACCCTACTTATTGGCAGACATTAGAACAATAATATTATACTTGATCAGAATCATTCCACCATCATCAGATGTAATTTTTGATGATATAACAATAATCCTTAAATTTATTATGTAATAAACTGCATTATGCAGTAAAAAAAATTTACAGAGTAAATATTATTAAAAAGTTAAAACTCGAAAATTATTTAAATCTAAAACTTTATTTATTTAAGCAGGAACTTGTGTTGCAAAATAGCCGTGTATTTATACGAATTATAGTTTTTCATGTAAAAAATTTTGTACTAACATATTGTACAATATACTGTTGGATGGTTTCGCTGCCCTCTCCGCCATTTGGAATAATTATATCCGCATGCTTTTTCAACGGTTCTATGTATTTCTTATAGGCCGGTTGGACAAATTTATTGTACAACATCATGATGCCTTCCAAATTCTGACCTCTGTGAGCTACGTCCCTTATCATACGTCGTGCTAACCGCAGTTCGTCGTTGGCGTCAACAAACACTTTCAGGTCTAACATTTCCAGAATATTCCGATCATGGAAAGTCATTATTCCTTCAAATATTACAATTTTGGCAGGCTTAATAGTTACTGTTTTCGTAGCTCTACTGTGAGTCAAAAAATCGTATACAGGAACTTCTGCCTGTAATCCTTCTTTTAACCGCTTAAGCGCCTTTTTCAAAATATCGAAATCGAAGGCATCAGGGCAATCGAAGTTATACTCATTTTTACATGCCGCTTCGTGCTGTTTTTCATCGAGTACCTTGTAAAATGAATCCATGCTCAGAATAGCTACGTCTAAATGTTTAATTTTTTTTGAAATTGTCGAAGCTATCGTCGTCTTTCCGGAAGCACTTCCACCACATATTCCCAATATAAACGGCTCGATTGCTTCTGTTCCAACCATGCTTGAATAAAATGAAGAAGTGCTGTTCATTTTTATTGGACTGTACTTTGTTATTACGTATATTATGATTTAAAATGCATTCCCTGTTAATTTGTTTGTTACATATTCACTAGAATGGTACTGCTTATATAGTATAATTAGAAGTTATAATCTCTTTATCCGGATGAAAAGATTAACCGCGATATACTTATCGAGAATTAATTTCTCCTTCTTCTGTGTATACTGATGTTTGGTAACGGTTTTATTTACGTGCAAAAGTTGGTTGGGTTTCGAATTTCGGTTGGTGTAGAAGCCTTTTGCCGTGAAAAGGTATCGGAAAACACCGAGAAGCGAATCGAAACGTGCAACGAGACGACGAAAACGCAAGTTTTATGGGAATCAGATTTGCTACAAAGATGTTTGGGTGGACATACCCAGAATGCCAATGAGAGCTTCAACTCCACCGTTAGGCGCTAGTTCCCAACATTTACATTGTGGGTTAAAAATTATTGAGATTGCTGCGGTTTTGGCGGAAGCGTATTCAACGAAGGTTATGCTGCGGTTCTCCCAATTATGCAGTATCTGGAAATAACTAATTGGGAATAGCTGTGTGAACTTCGCGGAGGAATACGTCAAGAAGAGCTTGAAGAGGCAGAATCGCTGCAACCTCGAAGGCACTAAAGAAGCTCGACAAGCTCGAAGACAGTAAACATTGGAGTACGAAGAAGATCTGCTGTATGGTCCCGGAATAGTGGAATAGCTTGAAACAACTCTAAGGTACCAGACTTTACAAACTACATTTTTGCAATTTGCGGCAACGATAAAAAAACTACATATCCAATTCACTTCACTTGTCGATGAACTTCTACTATAAAGAAAAGTGTTTTTGAACAATAAAAAAAAATTCCTTTATGCATATAAATTATTGGTGAAAATTTTCTGAGTTTCTTGGTTTACAGACACCGTACTTTCATATAGAATGTAATGGTTTTTGAATTTTTTGCTTCAGATAAAAAATAAAAACTAGAGCTGCCGCAAGTGACGTCGCGGGAAAAATTCGTTCAACAACGATAGGTTGCAGTCAGCTGATAAATACTTATTTTTGATTTAAAAAAATGTTTTTCAAGTCTTCGAATGTTACGTAAAATAGCCTTCAAAGTTGAAATCGATTGGTCCAATCGTTGCTTTAGAAAAAAAGTCCGAAATTCCTCGTCATACTCAACCGTTTATATGGGTTTCCCCCCTTAAACTTTGTTTCACTTAATTTTGGGTTTAAACTGACATTGAAATACCGACCCTTGTCTGTCTGAATTACTTTGATGTTCTGTTTTGGGAAGACGATATCCCATCTTCTTCCTAGATTTGAATGAGTATTTGGTGTTAGCAGTTCATCGGTTCACTACTGGGCCAATGACCGTCTCTCTTATTCAATTATTTCCATAATTATTACCTTTCAGTATGTAGGTGAACAACTAATTCTACTATTCCAAATGTAATAGGTAAGAAAATGATAGATTTTTTGAGTGGGACATGGTGAAACTATTTTGGATTGATCGGAAAAATTGTATAAAAGATCTGCACATAGAATACGAAAAGAGAGAATACTCTTTATGTAAATACGCCAATAACAAGAACCTGTTCAAATGAAGGAATTTTTTTCACCGGAAATAAAAACCTATGGGTGTTTAAGTATATTTTGTATTTTAATGTTGAACTGATGAATTTAGTATGTTTTTCTTAGGTACAATATTGGAAACCCTGAAAGTGTGAAAATTGTTTATAATTTGTTTTGTTTGTATCTCTCAGCTGGCTGTTGTTTTATATCTAATTTATGTAGCAGATGTTTTGATTGAACCAGAAAAGTAATTATGAAGACAGCACTTGTATGGTAAAAACTTGAACGTTAGTAACTAAGTTATGCCTTTAAATAACGCCATGTCTGAAGTTAATAGTCGGCCGTAATACTTGTACACATATTTATATATGCAAACTACTAATTAGTTTGTCTCTCTTACATTTATATTTGAGGATATTGTTAATGAATTAACTACAAAATACTCATAAATTTTTATACTGTATTATTATACGTATACATAAAAAAAACTGTGGCTTGATTAAAGTTTCAACTTAATGGCAATAACATTATTTATGGATTTATTTTAAGAGACTTAATTAGCTTACATTTTTAATAACTTTATTATGACAATTTTTTGCATGTTGTCGAAAACAAAAAAAGTTTAAATTGCCTAGTGGTTTCACTTTATAACTTTCTTGTTTTTCTTCATTACTTATTTCTTGGTCAGTAATTTCTATACAAAATTATTTTTATGATGGTGCAGAAATCGCAGTATTACTATGTAGACGTGTACTAATAAAGAAGTTATTTAGCAAAAGAGCTGTCGACTTCCAAATAGTGGTTAAGATATAATTGTAATTTATTGTACAAGTTCGTTGCTTCACGTCATACTATACCGACTTTATTAATTTTTTTTCAAAACTGCGACTAGGTTTTTTCTATCTCTTAAATTGGTACAGATCGAAATTTAACTCATATTTTGTTAGACCTTGGTTCAAAGTTCATACGTCCGAAAAAAATTATCAAGAAAATAAATTACAGTCGAATTATCCATTTGTCGTTCGGAGTCACTAAATTTCCAGCAATTAACACTGTTTACAATAACAAATTATTATCGAATATCCCGCACAGCGCATTTATTTAAACAGCTTCTAATTTTCGTGGTGATCTGACTTCATTGGAGTTGAAGAGTTGATGTACCTCATCTTAGTTCAGCATAATTTAGAAGAAAGAATGTGTGATTAAATGTAATCATTCAATTAATTTGTTGTTTTTTATTTTAATTGAGAAACAAAGTATTTTCTGTGAATCGATTTTTTAGCCTTCGAATAAAAAATATTGAGCTTGTGTTCCATTGTAAATAACATTGAAAGATCTCATTCGTTAAGATATTTTCAATATTGATTTCGACTCTCTATCTATTGAATCTGATAAGATATCACTAGAATAAATTATTAATATCAAAAATAAATTATTGAATTATCTAAATTAACTTATAGTTATGAGAGATTACAGTGATAAGCTACTCTTTCAATATTTCAGCTTTTCATATTATGTATTTGCCTTTTTGTGATCTTTTCCTTTTGAAGTTCTAATTGGAAAAATAAACGCAAAATTTTATATTTATACTGTGCGGTATAACATAATAACAATGATATTTTTTATTTGTATAAATTAACTTAAGCGCGGCATTTTTGATGTTGAAAGAAAATAATGTATGATGTCTTAAGTAATGCTTAATCCTAAAGTTGTTTTAGGAAGAGTAGCAGATGTATTCAATTAAAAAATTTAGAAACTGGAAAACAAGCTTTAATTATTCATTTTTTCCCAATTTCCATACTATCTTGAAATAATTTCACTTCTGCTGCTTCCTATATCATCTATTTTTATTTTAACTTTTTGACTTTTTTTTAAATTACTAGTAAATAATAATAGTATTGAATGGAAAACTGCAATTTTACAATCAAATTGTGTGTTTGAGGTCTCTATAGATAAATAGATAGACAATCTTTATTATGTAATCAAAATTACGCAAAACGTCAAAAATTTATAAATATAAATATTTAAAAATAACAAAAATAGGCACACAGCCATAAAATCTTACAACCAGGCAATCCAAAACCACCAAAACAACTACAACAATAAAAAAAAATACCAGAAATTCCGCGAAAATCACTAACTCTAAATATCTCTAGACACACAATAATACAGGCCCTCTTGGGTAGTGGTCAGTCTGTGTTATAGGTCAGTGTTATAGGAGTGAATCTCTGAACTTTTTTTTCCAGTCAACTATATGATCATGAACAAATTTCAAACAGTTCAGTATGAATACACATACGGCAAGGTAAGTATGTTCTCTCTACTGAAGGAGAACCTGCATGAGTCTCTAGAAGCAAGCCCACACAAAGCTCGAATCGTCTCTTTTCCATTATAAACACTCTGCTCACCCCACTCGACGACCCCCTGAAGATAGTTCCATATGAGATGCGGCTGTAGAAGTAGGCATAATAGCATACCTTAGTTGCTTCGAAGCCAGCACAGCGCTTTAAGTTTCGAATACAAAAAGCAACGGTAGATAGGTGTTTATTCATTTCCTCAATGTGATGCTTCCACCCAAGCTTATCATCCACATAGACTCTCAAGAATTTCACAACTTAAGGCTCGCTGTTCCGATTCAAGAAGTCCATAATCTGAGTCTTTGCTTCATTCAAATATCTTTCAAATGTATATTAAGATTTAATTCATCCTTCAAAGGGATATTAAGATTTAGAGCGATCTCTACACTTATTTTCTGCTGATCATTACCTTTAACTAGGAATGATGTATCATCCGTATATATACATGCCCCATAATTAGGCACGTTCAGCACAAGATCATTCATGTAGATCCAGAACAATACCCAGGACAGATCCTGATTTTTCAATTTTTTCTAATTTGCAATCCGTTGAAAATGCATTTTCTTGTATAAGCCATATGCTTTGCAGAAACTCTCGCTTCTTTCTACCTCAGCAACCACGCTTAATGCGTCTAATGTTTCTTTCATTTTCTTCACATCATCGGATCAGGTCACTCTGTTTTTCTTATTTATTTCCACCCTCTTAGTGATTACTGGAAAGCACATTTTTTGAATTTTTAAAAATTCACGAAGGAAGTAAGTGTTAGACTCCAACAATTTCAGCCCAGGGTATGGACAAGAATGTCTGATTAAAAAGACGAATACCATCCTCAGTAACCTTAGTAATTTGTCTTATATTGCTTAATATGCAATAGTACAATCTCCGTGTTCGTCTGTCCGTCCGTATACATAATTCAAATTTATGGTTTATTATGAATACAAACTACTGTAAAATTTTGTAAATGTTGTTTCCATTAATTTGTGATTAGTAAGTTTGTTCTAATTACAGATAACTTTTGATAACTGATCAGCGACGGCGCCAGCATTTTTTAAATGGATGGGCACAAATTGGGCCCAATATATTTATGGTGGGCACACAAAATTTATAAATTAAACAGAAATTATAAAAATATTATTGGTTTACTACATATTAACATTTTTTTTGTAATTTCTTATAAATTTTGGGTGGGCACTTGGTGTGTCACTCCAAGCAACAGTGCCAACCCTGGCCCCCTTGGCGCCGTCGCTGTAACTGATAAACTGAAAGTGCAAAATTATTACTAGCAGGTCAGGCGACCCATCGGCCTCCCAGACTGAGTAGTAAGTGATTGACGTGGTTGTTCGACATTCGGCCACACTGGGGGAATATCGTTACCATACGTGGAAGCCATAATTATTGTTTGACCTGAAAGTCCTTAAAGTCGTCTAAAGTTATTTGTAATCGTTGGCATTCAGCATTAACTTGCTCTTCTTTCAAGTAAATGTTTTTCAGCATTTTCAGAGGAAATTCGTGGTAGCCTCGGGAAGTCCAGGCAGACCAAACTTTTTTCAGTTTTAATTGAAAAAAGACCAAAAAGTTCCAAATATCAAAATATAATGTTGTTATTAAAAAACGAGGAAATTTATTTAAAAATGTTTGATATTTACTCCGTGATCCGGTGTAGACGTAAATTAATTATAATAATAATTAAAGTTCTTATATAGAGTTAACGGTTATAGTTAACCTTTTTAAGGATTAAAAAATTAACTGTATCAGAAAGTTAAATAATTGCCTGTAATATTTAGTTTAGTGTACCACTTCCAAATGTGAACCAAATGTTTAAATTTCTAAAAATTTTCCTTAATTTGAATTTGTTTATATTTAGTTACAACCTTTCTTCTTATTAATTCTATTTTATGTGTGGTCTTCTCTATCGCAGCCTATCACTTCGCTATCTTTCATTACTCAACATATAATGTATATTATTAACATTAATAATGTGGCTGCATATTCAATCAGAATGCAATTTATTGCTTCGTAATAGAACCCTTCCATGTTATGTATTGTCTAGCAGCAGTGTGGCGTAAAGCACACACGGCCAGCCTAAGGAGCGGAAAACCGCGGTTCTATCCTAGTTGTAATCTTGTAATTCGAAATGTATACAGTTTAAAAGATACATAAATAATCAACTGTATTAGTAGTATTAAATAATGATAATAATTCTGCAGACCACTTGTACACTGATGAGATTCTTTGTGTCTTCCATGTTATAAGGTATTTCACCTGCTTGTTTGTAATTCGCTAAAGCAAAGTTCAAAATTTAAAATTTTTATTTTAAAATCTTGGAATAAGATATTTTATTTAAATTCTATTTTATTTATTTTAATAAATGTTGACCATTTACTTTCGTATTTAATGCAAATTATTTCTCTAAATGTAGCAGATATTATATATTAATCGATATAAATTATTGGTGTAACCCCCTGAAATTATCACAGAAGTCTTCATAATTTAATTATGTAAATCTACCATTTAAATTTCTTTGTAATTTTATATTTTTCGGTTAATTTTCTTCAACAAATAAGTAACAGTAATTTTTCCAAAATTAACAAAATTAAATTTTTAAATTATTGCATTATATTATGCAATACCATTGGTCACTGACAACAAGCAGGAGATGGAGCCTGTGAAAATTTCTTAACAAACCTTATATTTTTATTCAAATCACTCAAAAATGTTGGATTTCACAGTGCCTGGACCCGAGATTTTGCATGTTTGCGCTAAAAATATCCCCCCTCGTGCGATCTTCGGATCGCAAATGCACTCGATAATGTAGGAGCTCTAACAATGTTTCCGCTACAACTGCATTCAGTAGAATGAACACGGTCTCTCCCCACCTAAATTCAGATTACTAAGAGCTACGTAGCGTATACGTACCATCAAGTGAATATTTTATTAAAGCTAACAAGAACGTAAACTTGTAAAATTTTCATGAAAAAGTCTATTTTAAAAATTAAATTGTGAAGTAACTGTTGGGCCGATTTTATTTATCCTCACGTCATAAGAAAGCTTAACATTTGTCTTTCAGAATATTTGATGATTTTCTATCGTACTTTTGAAGGAAAAAAGGGTAGAAGTTTGACGGTAACCGGAGGTTTGCAATATTGTGGCGTTCGGTAGTTTTTGTAGTTGGTATTTTGTTGTTTTATGTTTTTCTCAATTTTTTATGTAGGTACATGTCGCTGGCCCCCCCCAAATCGAATTTTTTACTGAAATTGGTGTCAAACGTTTGAGCTTCGTTTGAGCTTCAATGCGCTTCCATTCCCGTTGTTTGAGCTTCAACCGTCGCGGAGCTATTCGCGAAAACTTTTGGGGGGGGCTGTGGACATGATAGCCCTCCCCAAAACGAATTTAGGGGAAAAATTTGTGTCAAACGTTTGAGCTTCGTTTGAGCCTCAATGAGCTTTCATTCTCGTCGTTTGAGCTTCAGCCGTCGCAAAGCTATTCGTGAAATATTTGGGGGGGGGGGGGCTGTAGACACGATGGGCCCCCCCAAGTCGAATTTTAGGGTAAAATTTGTGAACATGAACCTTTTTTATGTTTGGGTTTTACTAAATGCTGAATAATAAAAGTGGAATTACAGTGATGTTTAACGTAATATTGGAAGGGGGGGGGGGTAGGTTATTGCGATTATTTTTGTGGCTAAAATTATACTAACCGATTTTAGTTTATACAAAAATTGAGTTCGCTATACAGAACTAAAAGCTCTCAATATACAATGAAAATTCAATGAAAGTTTCATTAAATCTATGAACTAAAATTCACTATTTTTATGAAAAATTTAATAGTATTAATGAAAGCAATTCTTTATTTTATATGAAGGGTTCATAGTATTTATGGATTTTATTCTTGTTTTATAAATTCCATCATTGTATTTATGAAATGTTTTTAAATGAGTTCATCGGTTGAATTTTTCTTTTCAGTGTGACCACAACGGTAAAAAAAAGTCACTCTATATTGTCTGATAATGCCGCAGTAGCGAAATATTGTAAAAACAATTACCCCCATCCACGTTTATAGATAGATCAGTGTGCTTTGGGAACTAAAGGCTACGCATTACGGCCCCTAGCTCCCTAGTTCCAAAAGTACTAAAATATACTTCTATTATTTTATAGGCTAATAATCTAAAATTTTGATTGTTTTTGTTTTTTATTTTTTATTATGATAAATGAATTAATGAAAATTGTTACGTTTAGCGAAGATTATTATAATCAAAATTAAAAATGTACTTCTTCGCAAATGGTTATTATTTTTTATATAATAAAATCCACAACTAGTTTCGTACAACTGGTGTACATCATCTGGTGGCTACAGAAAAGAATAAATATTAACAATTAACATATTAAAAATATGATTATGCAAACCTTGAGTAATAAATTAAATAAATAGGTTTAAAATAATAAAATTATTAAAAAACTTATTTACTAAATTTGGAAATGAATTATTTGAGAATACGTATTAAAAATTTTAAAATTTTTTTGAAAAAACGTATTTTTTGAAGTTGTTTGTCAAAAGTAAGATGTCATTGGTAGTCAATGAATTTTTTTTTCAAAAAAATTTTAAAATTTTTAATACGTATTCTCAAATAATTCATTTCCAAATTTAGTAAATAAGTTTTTTAATAATTTTATTATTTTAAACCTATTTATTTAATTTATTACTCAAGGTTTGCATAATCATATTTTTAATATGTTAATTGTTAATATTTATTCTTTTCTGTAGCCACCAGATGATGTACACCAGTTGTACGAAACTAGTTGTGGATTTTATTATATAAAAAATAATAACCATTTGCGAAGAAGTACATTTTTAATTTTGATAAATGAATTGTTCCGATCGTCTACTATGCGCTTACCTATACTGGAACTTTTATTATTTAAAATATGTTCAACCCATCGCACACCTATGTAATTGCTATGCACTATAATAGTTGAATACTTATTGATTATACGTGATTATTTTTGGTCGGTGCACCTCGAAAAATTGTCACGAAAAACCGCCCCCAAATTTTTTAAAATACTTTTGTTGCCTTATGGTTGGTGGGTAAATTATGAAAAAAATATGGAATGTAATTCTAATCAGTAGCTTCCATGTCGCATTGGTTTCATTAGAATATGTTTCGTAGAAAAACAATTTTGAAGTTTGGAGTTCCAATCCCTATTTTCTAAAAATGTGTTAAAGTTACGGGTTTCATATTTGGCCCAAACTTAGTTCCAATAACTAGCAATATAATAAAGGCGCCAGTGTCAACAAAGACGCCAGTGCAGATTTCATTTGGAAATCCGGTGTGCCCCTTAATTAAAGCATTTATTTTTTTAAATTTTTGAAACTTCTAAGGTAGAATACCTAACTTTTATAAGTATAAAAGGCTACACAAATATCAAACGTGCAGCGATTTTTCATAATTTTGTATTTCGAAATATGAAATTCCGCTATGATTAAAATATGATTAACAAGTTCAAACCTCGGCTCGAATATTTTTTTTCCAGAATTTTTCAGTTTTAATTTAGATACTTATTTTAATGCCTTAAATACTGATCCATCACTAGTGGGTTGTGCGGTAACACCCACATGTGGGTCTTGATAAATTTTATATATTATTAGACCTAAAACGAGTTTAAGCTAAACTTGGATTAAAATGATGAATTTAGCAAGTGTTACCAAGGTAATTAAACGAGTTTAGCCTAAACTTGATTTATTTTTGTCTGGAGAAACTGGAGATTTCATAGAAAATCTCCGATGTAAGTTTTTTTTTTATTTAAATAAATTAATGTAACGTGGAGATTCTAAGGATTCTATTTTTGCATTCCACCCACAACTAATGGAATCCTTACGTTGAATTAAATCAAATTAAATGTTACGTAATAATTGGAGATGATATTTAATAAACGAATTCGACTCACGAAGTTATTCCGCACACATTTATTTCTAACTAATTCTTTAATAGACATTTAATAATATTGTTTTAATGAATCGGCCTTAAGGAATCTTGTTCTGCGTGTAATCTAGTTTGTAAATTGAAACGAAGGAGCGGAGCGGGAGAGCGAAGAAGCCGACTGCAAATTACATTAAAATGTGGATATTCAGGCCTGGCGAAATAATTTTTTTATATCGTTAATTTGTTTAATCAATCGCATTAGTTATTTCAAAAATGAAACAACTAATCTGACACTAACAAGCAATAACAGCAATCGGTTAGATCAAAGTGAAAGCAATGTCTCATGAAGTGTATATAATTATAAATTATTAATCAATAAGTTTGTAATCAATCAAGTTGGGTGACAATTTACAGATACATAAATAAGATATTTACAATGTTCTTTTACATATTGTTAGGTTGAGTAGCGGACGCAAAAATTATTGTGTCAGAAAATTTTTGAAAAATTTTACAGTCAGCAGATCTGCAGATTGTAAGTTCCGATTTTTGCAAGGTGTAAATGTGGACGAGAGATGGATGTTCCCGCCTTATCGTTGGTACGCCACTGATTTTTCTCGCATCTTCATAAAGTTTGCAATTCGATAAATTAATAGTTACGACCACATGGCTTATAGTTTAATATAAAATAGAGCCTACTTGTTTTACATTGAGATGCAAATTACGAAGGCGGTTTTTTGAAAAATGTAAAAAATAAGTTGCAATAAATTTTGATTTATAAAGAAAAACATTGCCATTAAAAATAATTACAGCTCCGGTAGTAAATATAAAAATTAATAGTGAATTGAGTTGTTTCCCACGTATAACTAAATACGGACAAGTTAAATGAAGAGTGCAACTTCATAATCTTTGTTGATACCCCGTGTGTTTTGAACACGATTAACCTGTTGATTACTCTAGCGTTTCTAATTTATGCTGACAAACACTACTGAAATATTTAAAACAAAGAAGAGCCGCTTCATTTGCTTATTTTTAACCAGCACAGTTAGGTGAGTTTGTTAGACTCATTGAAAAATATTTAAAAAATTTATTATTTTAAATATCATAAAGATGGATTATCAATACGAATAATAAATCACTGTCTTAATATTATTTCTCTTATCTTATTAATCATTGGAAAGTGTATGTTTTTTTGTTATTTTATAATTTATTCAATAGGTTTCGATATCGTTTCGTTAGTTTTCAAACATTTTGATGTTCGTACCACTCCATGAGCACCTACCTCTTTCATTCTCTTTTTTGTCAAATTTGTAAGTGCAAGTTTTTTTTCTTCCATTGGTTTTGTCGGTATTCCATTAACTGCATCATCAACCACAAAAGGTCTTCCTAATAGAGTTAAATTTAATAATCGACTAGCATGATTTTCTTCAGCGGTGTTCTGTGCTACTTGAGAACTCTTTCATAGATTCCTATTGATAAAAATGAGCAACGATTGAGCTGTTACGCTTTGACTGCCCGATTTCTAAAGACGCTACGAACATTAAACCGTCGATATTTGATCTTATCGAAACCCTAAGTTCTATTAATTGTTAAAAAAGTACACGTTATCTGATATGTCTTATTAAACGAAATTTCTATTAGCTCTTAACATTTATAATTTTGTGCTTCTCTAATTTTTCACAAACGAAACTATACAGTTATAGTTTTGAAAGTATAAAATTGCCATTTCCCAAATTATTTCCTAGTGAACCATAATATTTTTTATGATTTTGCTAATTTGTTACTAAAGATTCGAATTTCTAATTGGCAAAAGAATGAAGAATGCTGTAGAAAATCATCCGTGACTTGATGATTGAGTAAGGCAAGCTTGCTCTCATAATTTAATTATATTGCGGTCTTTAGTAATATATCAATTATTTTAATCTTTGTTTGGTGTATTTGAAGGTTACTCAATAATTATTATAATAACCACAATATTAATTGAATCTCAATCGATTTCATTATCGTAATTATGAGAAAGCTGTGAAACCAGTATCCATTAGCGTAGTATACACAACATAAAATTATCGAGCACAATTTTTATAATAAATTATTATTGTTTATTTCTTTTTACATTGTCACGAAATAACTTGGAAAATCAAAACCTCTTCTAAATATTAGAACCCGAGTGTTCAGACGTGCTATATTTTTCATTGGAGAAATATTGTTCCCACAATAGCACGAAAACCAGAAATAGTATTAAGTTTTAAACGAAAAAAGATTAAAAAATTCCAATAACATTGAGTTGTAAACTTTAACTAATGGGATAAACTAAAAGTTGACAGTGTTTTATAACACCAAATGCTTAGAAACTTAAATTTTTAAAATTAATTATGCACAAGTCATAAAAACTATAATAGTGAATAGAAATATGGGGATTAACTCATAAAAGAGCGGTTCGTTTGTAGATTCGTTGTAACCACAACAGGGTTAAAAATTTTAACCGCAAATATTTAAGTATAACCCAAAACATTGTTAAAAATGACATAATTAAATTATTACATTTCATGTTTTTTGCACAAAAAAATCCATTCGTTTTGTCAATTGAATGAAGTGGTAATAATCACTTCTTCACAGGTTTATTTTAACATTTTTAATGTTTGAATGTTAATTTTCAATTTAAAAAAAAAGTCCAATTTTCAGTTTTAAATATACAACAAAATGCCAGTAGAAGAGCCGGTTAAAGTGTGGCCGAGTCTAATAGGGGCTAAGTGGATACAAATGAAATAATTGATGTTTATTTAAATTATTCAAGTTTGGTCTTAATTTCACTTGATCAAATGAAAATATCATAATTTTGTCTGAAGTTTTTCATTGTCTCTACCTGACCTCAATTTTACTTTGAGTTGGAAAACCATGTTTTTAGCAAAGAAATCGACTTCTTGAAATCTTGAAATCACGTGAAATCACTAAAACGCTGCTTCTGTAGTAGCTTCATGAAATATCTAAGCTTGACCGATCACATGAACGAATTTTTGTTTTTAAATAATTGTAATTTTGATTTTGGCTCTAATTTCCGTTAGCGACAATTTAATTTATTTTTATTAGCGTCACAATTATTAAAACCAAATTTTTACAAAAACAATGTAAAAATATGTTTTAAAAGCAAACGGCATTAAAATACTTGAGTATTAATCCCACTAAATTTAAATTTAGTAGCTCCCATCGCCGTCGTCGGCAATAAAAGTATAACTGAATTTAAAAATGATTTTTATATTAAAAAAATAATAATATGTATTATTCGGAACAAATGTACGTTTTGTAACTCGTCTGTAACTTTGTAGTTGTCGAAAATAATTTTTTTCTAATAATGTTTGAAAAATTCTTACTTTATCATATTCAAAAGTGTGTGGAAAAGTATAAATAAAAAAAGGTCAACTACATCAATAACTTATTAAATTTATAGCTACTACATTAGAAATCAAGAGGAATTTTTAATATAAATAAAATTAAAATATACTATTACATGTATTTGATGAAATATCTCGTATTACGATGTATTGGGACGTGGAATTTAAATAACAAAATTATTAAATTTCCCGAACCCGAATACTGCACTCGTTTGACTATGAGACTCTTACCAAAAAGAGTAATTGCCAAGGTTCACTTTTCCAAAACAAAATCGTAATTGTATACATTTTCAAAATTATTTGTCCGGCTAATTTTATTTTCCAATTCAAAATGGTAAATTTTTTCCTATTAATGGGAACGATAAGACTTCGTTCTATGCGGTCCTTGCAGGTGTATGCTGACAAATTTTTAATTTCTCACTGCTTTTCATTTAATTTCCACATTTCCAGTTTACCTCTTGCTATCTCAAAGTATTATTCCGTATACGAGTACAACTTCCCATTCTTTGATTTTTTAAATTATTTAAATATAAATCATAAATGTTTTCATTTGATCCAGGATCGAATGACTTCGCTGTACAAATCTAGAATTCTAGATTAGAAATCTAGCATAGACAGAAAAAGGGATACGAAAATATGTATAGATAGGTATTGAATCTAATAAATCCCAATAAAACTATAGTTTATTTGAAACAAATATATTATAATCATTATTATGGCTTTATTACACTTTCTTTGATTCAACATTTAACTAAATTCAGACTAATAATGTTTTTTTATAGTGTTTTAGTAACTAATGTGTGGAACATTTAATTGTTTGTAAAATTTAAAATCTACAGGATTGGTAGCAGGAATTACAAGAAAAGTCACTAAACGTACATTTGCTCCAAATAAAGCATGATTGTTTTTCTGATAATGTGAAAATCTAATTAATTAACTGAATTATTTATTTATTAAATAAATTTTGTAAACTTTGGATTTAGGGTTGGGTGATAACGTCATCATAGTGACAAACAAAAATAACTATTACATTGTTTATTGTCCATTATTACATAATATATTATTGTGTAATTAATTACAAATCTAATTTTTGTGTATTTATTTTTATTTTGTAAAAATTTAAAATAGAATTATTATCGTATTAAAATTAAAATGTTGAAGCCGATTTCGATAGAAAAGGAGAGAGAGTTCATTTGAAGCGGCCGGACGGACGTCCGATATTGTAGTTCAAATTTTGAATAAAATTATATATTGATTTTGAGTGAAATTTGTTAATGATCGTGAATTAAAAGTGTTTCTTTTGATGTTTGATTTTGATTTGGTTAGATAAAATTTCATCGTTAAATGATAATATTTCAATTTGATAAATTTAATCTGCACAGATAAGGAAAGGTGGATTAGAGCTGGATTGATTTTGATAAAGAAAGGATATTTTGGAATTATAAAATAAAACGGTGAGGGTTATTTTCTCCCAAAATCGCACCTTTTTGGGAAATTAATGATCGGGAAAAAAACAAATCAATATATTATTATATTATATTATATACGAAATAAGGAAATTTAATTTTGTGGGCTTGGAAATCACGGTATTCCCCTAACATTAGATTCTTATTTCTCAAATATGAACTCGTTTAATTCAGATAATTATTCGGGTTCTTATCTTATTCACAGTGCAATGATGTTTTCTCCGCTTTAAGAAATGTGGCCTGAACTATATATTTTGAAAAATTTCAAAATCATAACAACAAAAAAGAAACAATATTAACAATATGAATACTTAGCCTTATTAGAACGAAGCATTCCAAAAAGAATTGGAATACAGCCAACTATATCAAAAAATTGTGCAAATTGTAAACCCAAATTGTACAAATTTTCAATCCGTGTGTAGGTACCTAAAAATTTTTATTGAAAACTTCAATTCCGTTTACAATAAATCTACCCAATATTATGCATTTTATGCTTTATGATTTCACACCCAAATTGTTCTAATTTTTAACTCAGGGTATGTTATAAAAAGCCAAAATTTAGTACTGAATAGGTGTATTCTTTTTCAACAGTTGTGTATAACGTTTGAAATAAACAGCATTTTCAACTTTGTTTTTCAAAATTTTAAGTTTACCTCTATTTTTTTAAACAAATTAATTCTATTTTGAAACATTTCTTATTAGAGGAATTATTAATAAAATGAATGTATTAAGTATATTTTAGCCACGATTTTTGGTACATTACATATATAAAATATAAATTATTTCTTAATTATTTCTGACATTTTTTTAAATTACGAGAAGCACTAGGCTTCTCTAGACATCTTAAGTAGATTTTTGTTATATGAAATTTAACATATGAAATAAATTAAATCAAATCGTGAAATTTGCTTTATTTTCCATTAACAATTTGTGCACAAGTTCCTAGTAAAGACTTTCATAAATCACTTCACAAAATGTTTAGCACTTATTTGTCCCCTTCCAGACACATTCTAAATATTGGTTACTTGCTATTTATATTCCTAAAAACAGCTGAATTTTTAAACAAATTCCGATTTAAATATTACACTTTCATTGCTCGAATATATTAAAAATATATTAAATAGGTACTTTTTGTTAAAATTTACAATTTATGTAATAATTATCTAGGGGAGTGTCGATTGGTCTGAGCCATCGGGTGGTTTGAGCAACCGCAATTTTTTGGTCTGTTGACAGTGAGATCTTTTGGTGCGTACCCTCATTTTCGATGAATTCGATGAATTTTCACGTGTATAAAGTTTTCGTAGTATTGCAATCTACCTAATTTTTTTTTTAATATTTAAAAAAAGTAAAGTCATTCTGGTGGTTTGAGCCACCCATTTATTTTCGTGTTTTGCATTGGGATAAATATTTATCGATTGGAAATGATAAAAAATTGCGTTTTGGAATGTATGCTACGTGATTTTTTTGTATTTTTATTAGAAAATTTGTGATTTTCCAGAATTGGATAACTAATCGAGTATCTTTTTTCCTTTTTGAAGCCATTTGAACAATAAAAAAAATCATTTTCATTGATATTGTGCGATTTTATTCCATTTCTGCAAGTTTCCTACTGTTTTTGTCAGATTTTTTAAGGTGTCTCAAACCACCCGACAAATTATTTTTTGTCCAAAATTTAACCCATTTGTATATTGGAAAAATAATTATCATTTTTTTCTAAATTCGAAAAATCAATGATGCAGTGGGGTACATAGTAAGGTAAGCTTTCTAACAGTACATCCGCTTCATGATATCTTCATCCAGTGAGATTTTATAGTTAAATAACAAAAAGTGGCTCAAACCACCCGACAGCACTCCCCTACATGTTATAATTGTTGTTCGTATTTTCAGAAATAGAAATTTTTTAGATAAATCGTTGTCAACCACAGTAAAACCAGTAAAACCTTTCATAAAATACTTGACGCAAATTACCCCCCCCCCCCGCGGTAATAAGGTTTAATTCTCCTAAAACTTTAAAACCACCTTAAATTTTTTTCTAAAATCGGCCCTAATGGCACTAAATCCAATTAAAAGAGTGAGACTTTCAAGATTTTAAGCTTTCAGAGCACAGAAATATTTTTTATTTTATCAACACAGATTAAAGATGGATAGTTTCGGGAGTAGAAAAAATGTTATCAACATGAGAGTATATGTCCTATTTAATTTTTCAAGTAGTTTTAAATCAAGGGTGCAAATCTCTTATACATAAATGTAGTATTATGAACCCAGCAGAATAGCATAAAGCCTATAATCGACCGATTGGGTAGCGTAAAACTGTGGTTCAAATCCTGATCGCGTCGGATACACTACTGTGATCTAAAGCCCAATATCTTGAAAACAATATATAAATATAATTTATAATTATATTAGCGTTCATATACACATACCTACTTTAAGTCTCAGGGAAATCTTTTAAAAGCAAGTGAAGAAGGTAAAATGATTAAGGCGGAACGCCACTGTGAAAATTTGAAAATATGAAATTTTTTTTGCTTAAGTAGATACATAATATCACACACACACTTTAGTAAAGCATATGTTAGCGTCCTTTGCTTACGGCAGCGTCGCATTTCTTATAATAGCAGGTCAGATATTAAAAAAATTGAAAAAGTAAACGACAGCACTGGAGATGACGATAAAGAACTATCGTAGGGCACGGGACTTGATAGTTTGCTGTAAGTATCAATATTTTAAGGAAAACATACGTTTACATCAAGAAAAATGCAACAAAAACTTGAAACGCGTTTTCTCAATCTTGTCCCAATGATGACTCAAAAACTAATAAGCCGATTTTCAATCTTTTTTTTTTAATTTCTGTAACTTCAGTAGCTAAGTCTATGCGTAGCCAAATTTTTATATTTTGAGAATTACTATTTTTCCAAGCTTTGAATGTAAAAATATAAGCTTAAAAATGAAAAACTTCAATCCGTCGCCATTTTGTGGAAAATTAAAAAAATAACAAATGGATAACGACAGCTACATTCGTATAGATATCAGATAACCCTATACCATGCAAGCATTGGGAGGGTGAATTTTTTTCAATCTTTAATTAAATGCTCTTATGCACTTAGCAAATTTTTGAAAGTTTTTGATAAAAATATACATATATAAAACAAATTTAATATAAACTTAATTAAATATCAAAATACGATCCCTTTAATAATTAGTTAATCCTGTGAAAAAAATTCTTGAAAATTAACTATGTTGATGTCAGCTCTCACAGTGGCGTTCCCCCTTAATAACTAGATATTTATAGGTATCATAAAAAAATAATTCATTAGTAAATTTTTCACCTCGGATTCTAATAAAGTAAGTTATAATATTTATGTCCAAAATAACATAACTATTTTTGAATTAATAAATCCAAAAACTTTTTATTTTATTTCAAATAAATAATAATGTAATTGCCAAGTAATTATAGTGATCTGGCTTCTATAATAGATATAAGAAATCATCTATTATCAGAATATCAGAAATCAGAAATTTAAATTTTGTGTATTTCTGTAAAGTACAATTATTTAAATAGCAGATGAAGAAAACTATTAAAAATATAACGATCAAGGGGAATAAACAATAATTACATAATTTACAATGTATATGACATTAGTAAGTACGATTAAATGATAGCTTTAATTTAGAATATTGCAATAAATTAAAGTCTGCATTAAAAATAACTTGCATTCAAAAAGTGATCTTTTATAAATTAAGAAATTGATATTTGTACATGAATTAGTACCTACTATAAAAGTTGAAAAATTTTTGTAGTAAAATTAATATCTTGTCATAATAAATTACTTCTTGGTTATCCTAGCACAAAATTATGTATGTCCTGCCAAATTCTCCGATTTATGACATATATTAAAAAAACTCAAAATTATATAAATATATGTACAGGACATTTGAAAATGATTGAGAGTTGGGAAAGCCTCATTTACTTACCTATACGATAAAAATGCTATAATTAGAATAATTATTCATTTTGCGTCAGTTATTACTTATTAGGTATATCTTCTATAATTTATTGTCAATATTTGAAAAGTAGACTTAATTAATTTTCCATCTATTTTTATTTTTTACGGTGTAACTTTTTGATACAGAAAAATATTATATGTAATTTGAAATACCTACCTATACTTTGTTTTGATGCTTACGAAACAAATAAAATTAAAAAAATTTGTATTCAAGTTTTCCAAAACTGCAACTTGGAGTACCAAAGAAAGCAAAAAATATAATTTCTATAATCCATATATTTAAACTTTTCTCATTTAAATCCAATTAGGTACATTTAAATTACATATAAATAAAATTTTATATTACAAATATTTACATCGAATTTTGTAACTACATTTTTAACAAAAAGATAAATAAATCACACCGCAATATATATCACTAATATATCCAATCTGTTCCGTCGAGGAAAATCGACCTTTAAAAAAAGACGAAATTAATCTACTGATGATGACTTTTGAGTTAATTAAAATCAAAATTAGTGAACATAAAAAAATTGAAACTTACCAAATTTCTTATTCACAATTTTTATATCCAACTAAAAATTTAAGCTATTGCACCAGTTTCTCTGTCTTTTATCAAATTTAAAAGTTTTAAACAAACCATCAGTCATACGTTGGTTTGTTTAGTGATCACAGTTACGGGTTTTAAAAGTCCTTCGGGCATATTTTTCGGTTCCGGCGAACTCGAACAACTTGAGTGTGCCGTTGATGGTTGTACAAATTGTGATAAAAACTGCTGGTGAGGATGACCTAATTGTGATGGAAACCTTAGTCCGGCATAGAAATCTAAACTTGGTGCCATTTGTCTCATCATTTCTGTTGGAACTAGAAGGCGTTCGTTGAACGTTTGCGGCGATATGGGGGTAGGTTTTGGTAAAACTGAAGGTAGAAACGGATTATATCGTTGGTATACTGAAGCCAAAAGTGCCGGATTTGGACATAATCCCATAATTGCGGGATTGTAGGTTGGAAAGGGTCCTGGATACATTCCCGTAGGTCCAAACATCATGGTTCGTTTGAAAGCGGCCAACCGTGATCTCGATGCTGCGGTTGACCGTCGCCGTAACTTTCCCGTCGTACTTCCGATAAAAACATCTTCTGCGGACGGATCTAACATCCAATAGTTTCCCTTACCAGGATCGTCGTAATGTCGGGCCACTTTAACAAAACACTTATTTAAACTTAGATTGTGTCTGATGGAATTTTGCCATCCTTGTTTATTTTCGCGATAGTACGGGAAGTTTTTCATAATGTACTCGTAAATTCCGTTTAGGGTTAACCGTTTGTCGGGACTATTACGAATTGCCATCATAATTAAAGCGTTGTAACTGTAGGGTGGTTTTTCTTTATTATTCTTTTTGTCTTCTTTGCTCGGGGTGTCGCATGCACTGTTTGTTGACGTTTTACTGCAATCCAGAGGTGGCGGAGTTCCGGTAACGTCGAGATCTGAATCCGAATCCGAACCTTCAATTTCGGAACACTGGACGACTTCAGGACTGGAACGATCTTCGAACGCGGTTTCGGGTAAGATGGAACTAATCGAAAAAGACGATTTAAGAGGAGTGCGAGCCATTTCGGTAGGTTTCAAACACTGTTCCGATACAAGTTGAATCATTTTACATTTCCAATAACACTGAACGTTTTGTAACTGCAATTTTAAAATAATTTGAGAGTGAAACGCACAAGCTTACTAAACAAGGTTTACTATAATACTGGTAGGAACTTGCTTTGTAGTAAGCTTATATTAAAATAAGAGTAACGCCCATGGTTTAAAAACCAATGAGAAATTTACGGAGTGTTTGTGTTTGATTTTGTAGATGTTGGCCTCTCCCTTCGTTTTATGTACACGGGTGTGGTTTTCTTTTGGGTGGAGTTTCCACTTGTATAGAGGGAAATGAGTTATCATCTTCACATCATGTATTATGTATTATGTTGTTTGCTTCGTTAAAAACCGACATATGTTTGCATGTTGTGTTGTATCTTTTATTGTTCGGTTCGTTAATCGTCTACATCGCTCTAATTTGACTAACAGGAAATATTTAACAGAATCTAAATTTGCGTAATATTTTATTACTACAGGTGATTGCACTTTTTTAAAATATTTATGAGTTTTCTTAAAAGTCTTATTTTTTGTGGTAAATTTTGTTTCAGCATTAGACGCCGATTGTTATCAACATTTCAGTTTTTCTTTATACTTAAGGTTAATTTAATTTTATCTTTCGTTTTTATTTTACAATTTTTTCTTCTTTTCAAACCGTGTCAAAACATAAGATTGTATAATTATTCGATACATTATCGGCCAACCTTAGTAAATAAATTAAAAATATAATAAATCATGCGCTCGTTAAGGTTTTGTGTTTCATTATTAGTATTTGCAAAAATATTCATGTTTTATTTGTTTGCCTTTCAATTCGCATAAGTATTTGAAAAAAATGGTACCGAAAAACGCACATTTTTATTTAAAAATGCAAAACTTTAGTTTTAGTTTGTTATTTGGAAAAGTTCAGTGAATTGCACTTTTTACTTACTTTGGTTTTTAGTTTCACTCTAACAGCATAAATCCAACATAAAAAACATTGGATATTTGCAATAATTCCAACCCCCCAGACCCCCCCCCCCCCCGCTGCTCTCAGATCTCGCCAATCTCTTGAAAACCGGGAAATCTGGGAATATAACATATACAATACACCAATATACCAATAAAAGTGATCAAAAGGAACAGTTTTAGAGTCAATATTTCAATGGAAACATAAATATTCTTAAGTTTAAATTGAAAATTTTGGTTTCTTACAAACCTGCTGAATTATTAAAATAATATCCGGGTAACACATTTAACATCCAAATGTAAAGAAATAAGCTTTTTAAGATTCCCGATTCCTGATTAAGGGCATTCATTTTGATGGTGAAGGAAAAACATTAGAATTTTAACAAGATATTCAAATATTTTTACCACTATAGGCTCAAAATAGAACTTTGATATTATTAATATAAAAACGAAAGATTCACGAATTAGGCGTTTTTAATTGCCTATAAATAAATAATTGGCTACGAAGTACTCCTCATCTGTAATAATTTGTAACTTACAATATGAGTACAATAAATAATTTAAAAAAAATTTAAATTGAATGTTTTTAAAACGTGTCTTGATATTAATCTGTATTTGAATTTTTTGCGCTTTTAAAATCTTTTCCTTGGGTGCAGCCGCTTAAAGCACTATTTGACTTGAATTCGGCATTAAAATATATTCAAAGTAGAATATTAAAAAAATAGGTGTAAGGACCATAAAGGTAGATTAAGTACCCGCAAAATCCTCAATCAGCTGCTGTGAAGATTTATCTTAATTTTCCGAACCCAAGAAGCCGCCTTCTTTTTTCTGTGTCGAGATTTTTTTCGAACTGTAATTAAAAAGTCGGTCAAAAATAAATAAAGAACTGTTTAAAATCCAAAAATTTGTTAAAACCATAGGTATACCTTAGAGAACTATACTATAGTATGAATTAAACCTTACAAACTACGGGTAACCGTTTTGGTTAATCCATGTTAAAAAATTATTTTTTTTAGTTTTAAAAATAGATTTTGCAAAAATATAGCTACCAGCAGTTTATGTGACCAAATTAGGTAGAGGAAACTAGTGCATAACCGGGTTATTGCTGTTGCATTTATATTAATTAAAACACATGTAATAATTATTTAAGTATTGTAAATTGGCATCAAACTTTTATTTATTACATAAAATTTATTATGTGTAACAGCTTGCGACGTTGACTTATTCTGCTCCCCTATATTCGCAATGAGTGTGTTGTATCTGCAGACACAGAGACACACACTGAAAGAAATCTATTACAAAATATTTTACTGTACAAGGTAGTAAAACTTAATATAATTGTAAAAGATTTTATACAATAGTTATCTTTCAGTGCTTGAAACTTATGTTAGGAAAATTTACTTTCTGAAATTATTCAGTTTCCTATAAAGAACGGAACCAGGTAGTACTGCCTCTGTTTGATATATGGTATGTACGCCACTGACAACAATTTAATATTAGATAAGCTTTCAGCAATGGCTTATGGTTTCTTTTTCTTCTTAAGGTGCCTTTCTAGTTTTGGAGGTTGGCGATCAACTTCTCAATAATTGGAAAGCGACTTTTCTTGGCAGAGTACCTTGATGGTTTGCCTTGCCTTCCGAAGGAAGACGGTTAGAATTTCTAACTTTGCCCGGGATCGAACCGGGCTTCTCGTCTTTAAGATTCAAGCCATAACCTCTTCTTCTGTTTGTTATGCTCTCTATTAGTAGATAATATCTAATTTATTATCTTATGTTTTTATTTGAATAAAATTAAAAGAATAATGCATAGATATTAGTATATACTACATTGGGTACCGAATTGTCTGAAATAGTACTACTAGTACTAGTACCGAATAGTACTGTTTCTTTCTATGTATGTATATAATATACTATAATGCAAATGCCAATACAAGTAAAATAATCGAAAAAACCTACTTATATAAAAATTTAAATATTGAGAAGGAACCATAATTGCTCAAAATTTTATTATTTACCCCGAGACGAGGCAGTTATTGAGCTAGTACCTAGTAGTTAGCGCGACAAACTGCTAACACAATAGCCTTCTCTCTCTCTTATACAAGAAATCAGCTTAGCCAGCTAATTCAAATGTAAAATAATGACTTCAGAAGACTGCTTATCCTGGTACTCCACAGTGACCGTGTCATGATAAGAATGATAACTCAAAGAATCAAGTTTTAAAATTAAATTTGAAATTTTACACAATTATTTTCAGAGATAAAACCTCTAGTGCGCCTTTGCGATTCACTTTTGATCTGAGGAACGTCAATGCATCAAGACCTTAAAATTTTAAATTCTCATCAGATAAAATCGATACTACGATTATTAAAAAAGTCGATCACTAAATGAAGACAACAAAGATGAGGAACAAAAAATTGCAATGTATTAATTTTATAATTAATGGTAACCTAATGGATTCCAACATTCCAAACACAAATGAGTTATTTAAATGGAATGAGAAGGGACTTTTTTAAATCACTTGAGATATAATTAAATGTCAAAACACCAGAACACCCATGAATATCTCAAACCCGTCTGGACTTAACTTCTAAGTAGGGACGTATCGCTTTTAACAAATTTATCGATAAGCAAAACCACCCAGAACGTCAGGAGATAGGCACTCAAAAATATAGCCAATAGGGATAAGTACTGATTAAGCTGCCTTAATTGGCACAACAAAAACTTTGTGTTAGGTTTATGTTGTGTATGGTATTAAGTTGCAAAGATTTTCTAAACGTTTAGACCAAAAACCATAAACTATCGTCGCGTAAAATGAACACATCAAAGAATAGCGGCTACCGTCTTTCTTTCCTGTCGGCAGATATTCTTTGTTGGTAAATTTTAGTTGTCTTTTTAGGATTCCGCCTACAATATGAGAATGTTGAAAACGTCTGTCGTTATTCGTGATTAATTATTATTTTGGGCTTGTTTTCTTTTAGGTAGTTGTTCTTCCATAAAGTTAGTGGTAACACCCATCGTCTCTCGAGTGAGTTTCCTAAAACAAACCAAATATGGATGACTTTTCAAAAAATTGTAAGCCAAAAACCAAACCATTGATTTATACCAAGATATAATTGATTAACTGCGGTTGACAGTCATAAAAGTAGTAACCATAATAAAAAAAATTTTATGGTAACCAACTTCTTATTATATTATAACGGTGCCAAACAACCAAAATTTATTCCTATCAAACTCTATTGAATGTTAAGCTATTTCTTAATTTAAAATGGCATTAATTTATAATTTAGAAGATTCTTTTCTTTAAGTGTCTATAAAAAAACTTGTTTTAGCTATAAACAACGCCGAGGCCGCTTTAAAATATTCCTTTTTGAGGACCCTCAGGTTTGAAATAAAATTTTAAAAGTTCGCTTATTGATCCCTCGCCTCGCCGGATATTATCTTTGATTCATCGAAAATAATATTAACCAACAAAAATATTAAACAATCAAGATCCTTTATCAGCTTTGTGTGATGTATTATAGAGCAGAAGAAGTGCCCTTATTAAATGTTTATTTAAAATTCGGCACGTGTAAATCGTTTGCTGTTTTCCACTTGAGGCGTCCGATCGGATGCATCAATACTAGCCGAACGTGACTTCACAATGAGAATCAACATCCATAAGGGGTTGATATGCACATTGATGTACCACGTGCGCATAAACTTGCTATTATCGGAAAAAAGTATCTAAAATATTTTTAACTAAACGAGTACTTGGAAGGAATATTAAATTTCAAGCAAAATATCTCAAATGTAGGTCCTTCGTAAAACCACATAGTACATACAGATTCAGCAATTATCTTCAACTTCTTTTTTACGAAACAAAAAGGTTTTATTTATTTGATATTTCATGGAACTCCGACTTAAGGTATAATTATTGATATCCAGTCAGCATTTGGTGGTGCGAGTTTTGCTGTAGTTGACAAACCACACGACAAAGAGTGGCGGCCTGCTAGCATATTCATGCCGAAAGCGACATTCGCGACATGACACCCATCCAGAGATGCTACAAAATAGAAATGAAGCTAATTTAAATACACCACTTTTGCTTAGAGGCAACTGTTTGGAAACGACAGAAAATGTTATTGCACAAATGATGCTTAACTGTATCCAAATCCGTTTATGTCATTATCATTCAACAAAACCACTGTCGTAAGGATATTTCAGAAGTAGCCAGGAGACTATTCAATTGAAATTTTTACTCGCATTAGCATCATGTTTAATGTTATTAAAATCTCTAGATTGCATTGTGTTCCGAAAATTTAGTGTGTTTGTATGATGCATACGTCTGCGATATTTGCCAGAGGCTACAAATTCCGTTCCTAGACACCTCGACTACACGACTAAGTAAATTAGTTTTGCAGCTTGCAGGATATGGCTAATATACTCTGCAATATAATTATGTAAATATGCAAATTACTTATAATATTTCGCAAGGCTTCATATCATTTTCAAATTTAAAATCAATGTTTTTACATGAGTTATGGACAGACCTAAGCTGCCAATAGTTTTTTACCGGGTAACTTCTTTGATCGGCCCCAAATTAGATGAAAATAATATAAAATGTTTACTTTATGTCAAATCAATTATTTTTAAAACAAAACAAAGACGTCAGTAAAGTACTTTAATGACGCCCGTCGGGTGCCGGCAGTAAAGTACTTTATAGTGTCTAAACGCATAAGAAGTTAAAGTAAAAATTTTGTTTGAATTGAATAATTATATTTTAACGTTTTCAAAAAAATAACGTATTTACTATACTCCGAACCTTAGAATATAAAATAGGAAGGAAGGAAGGTATGCATATCAAAGCCGAGTCAACGTGGTATCCTATGGCGGCCGGTTAATATAATTGCCAGGGGCGTAGCATAGTCACTAAAGTGTTTTGAACACATGCATGACGATCGAGTTGGAGACCAATATTCCGGAATTTTGATATTTTTCAACTAAATAGCCTTTCTCATCTAAATTTTTGGAAATATAAATTATAAAAGCGGCGTTTAATGTAAATAATTATATAGGATTACTTCGTAATATGTACGCCAATGATTCAAGCAGATTATGGTCAGTAACCTCACAAATTAATGTTTTTGTTATAAAATTAGTTAAATAACTCTAAGTACTTACTTGTGCCAAGTTATACCACAATTAATAGTTTTTTTAATCCTAGAGGTCCCACAAACACTGCAACTCACCATAATTCAACTTTAAAATTTAAAAATATAGGTCACCGATTACAAACGTGGTGCAATGGGCGGAGTTTCTACCCACGACTTTTGACTCGTACTCGATGCATGTGTTATAGTCCATTTGCTACTTCCTTCCTATTTTATATTCTAAGCTCCGAACTAATGTACTTTTTGTGGCTTAATGTAATTGTCAGATTTCCTCAACGCTAGACTCTCCTGCTACGAAAATCTTCTGAAAGAGTCCGTACTGGATGGTAGTGTATGATCCATCTGTATAGTTCCATCTGCACCTATAGCTGGTGTCCCATCGTCTCTGCTAGATGTCCAGAGACCGCTATCGGTTTTCCCTCTTCTCTTGTCTTGAATTACAATAAAGTGATTTTTCACTTTTCACTGCTCAAATTCCGGAAGAGATTAAATTTTTTATTGCCGTCTATGTGCTTCGGAGGCAAGGGCGGATGGGACAACTGGGACACCGGGAAAATGCCCGGTGGGCCGGTGAAGCATGGACCGGTTTATTGTTCGAAGACACGAATTCACTTGATGGTACATGTACACTACGTGGGTCCGGGATATTCGAATTTCAGTGGGGAAAGAGCGTGCTTCATTCCACTGCATGCGTTTGCAAAGGAAACATCGTTCGAGTTCTTACATTATCGAGTGCATTTGCGCTCTGAGGATTGTTATAATTTGCACAAGGGTTGAGAAAACCGCCCAGAGCGGTTTAACTGCCCCCGACATTGTCAAATCTCGGATCTCATCATTCCAATTTTGTCATTTTCGAGTTGCGTCGCTCTCAGGGAAGTTTTTATGATACAGTGATTGTCAAACGCGGCCGAAGTGTGACGTTTGAAAGTCACAGCCACCCCCATGTCGGATCCAGATCAAATACAGCCCTTGGGAAAATTACTCTGTTTTTTAACTTTGCAGTTATTTTTGCAAAAACCCTATTCTCAATATTTGCAGCCATACAAAGGGCTATCCTGTGGACCAAGTGTATGCAGACTCAGAAAAATGGTATTGCACAATATAATGCAATATTTTAAGATTTTTTTTTTATTAATTTTGGAAAAACTACCGAATATTCCGCAAATTTTATTTTTTATATAATAAAACCGAAACCGGTAGACATTAAGATTATATTTATTTGCAAGAAAATACCTCTTCCCCTAAAATAATCAGTTCATCTGATTAGAGAAACCGAGCGTAACCAGAGATCATAACCAGAGAACTAAGATTATCTTTCGCTATTGAAACTCAAAATCTGCACTTACATTACGGTTAAGCTTAATTTTTGTATAATTCTAGCTTCAGAAACCGGGCATGAAATGCCCGGGCCGGTCTGATGTATCCCATTCGCCCCTGTTCGGAAGGCACGTGAATCCGTTGTCCCCCTGGGTTGATGATTACTAGAATCAACAATAAAAATCGAGGTCACATGTACATTTCCCAATCCGGTTTAAGCAGCCGTTGGGCCTTAACGTAGAAACATTTCACTATAAGAAAAAGGCCAATGTCCAAAGTTGAACGATCCTGCACATCAATGGATATATGGAAGCTAAGAAACGCAGAGGAGTTAGCGTGAAAAATTCTGGATGCACTTGCATAAGTTCAATATAATGTATAATTCAAATAATGAGTTGAAAACCTCACCACACAGAAATAATCTCTCTATAAAAAAGATCGATACACCTCCATTTTACTGTGAGAATAAAAGCAGGGAAAACTTTATCAGGCATGATAACAATAAGCTATTAGTTCCATTTGTTGTAACTCGGCTTACTAGGTTCTTCGATTGTACGCTAAATTTCATCTAACTTCAATTCAATGGAACCAAGATCCATAACTTAAGAAGCCCGAAACCGAACCTTTCCGCCTAACCTTGTGAAATTCTCTAACCCAAACTATTTACTACAAAATTTTGATTGAAAACTCACACTCCACGTTTTTTAGTTTTCTGCATTTGCACGAAAAATCGGAAGAGTTAATATTGGGTGAATGATGCCTGAACTTGCGAGAAAATTAAGAACATAAGTTAAAAATTGTAAAAGTAAAGAAAAATTTAGAATTGAGTCTGCCGAAGGCCGGACAACTACCTTGATCGTCGACTACAAGTCTAGGTTACTATAAACTGATCATACGATGTATAAAGTGGACACTTCTGTACATTTCTTTTTTTATAAGTTAAATATCAGCGATTTGAAATTCTAGAAGGTGGGTTATTTTTAAAGTACACAGTATAGGCCTAATTTTTGAAGGATTAAGCTTCGGAATCGAGAGTCCACACATTTTTTCTACAGGCAAATGTTAAATCAGGCTCGAGCTAAGCTTGGCACTTCAACTATTACTTAGGTTTACTTTTATAGTAATTTATTTTTAGTAATTTACATTACATATTTAATTATGTAAGAAATTAAAAATCGAGTATTTTTCGATCGAATTTTCTGCTTTTTTTTCTTAGTGTTGATTTTCTGTTTCACACATTTTATTATAATTACTCCATGACATTATGCAAAAAAATGAAAACATTTACATCTATTAATTACTTATGTACCACGGTATGGTGGTAAAATGGGGTTCCTAAAGAATATTAATGTTAGCCTTTATTAAGTTTGACTTTTAATATCAGATCGCGTGTTTAAAATTTTGAAACAATTAAAACAACCATGTGGATGTGTATGGTTCACAGTTTAATAATTTTTGTTAGATAAAAAATATATTTTTGACTATGCAATTCCCAATAATTGGATTTCAGCTTAATATAATCTTTTTATTTACTGCACAAAATTTTATTCCCAATTGCTGATACATACCTGCATAATATTTTAAGTTAGCGTGAACCCATCAATATGGTTTATGTAATTATTAATAAATATATAATTATCCCTTCCGTTAATAATGCGCACCATATGGTATAGTAAAATTATGTTGGTTTAGTGTACAGAGATATAATTAAAAAGTTAATTATATTAATTTTTATACAATGATAAGGGGAAGGAAGATTTGATCATTAAGTAAAAGTTTCTATTTGAATGTAAAAATTTGCAAAAAATCGCCAAAGGCGCTTAAAAGACGCTTACGTATTAAGATGGTACATGGTATATCAGGTTTTACTTATTTCACTACCTCACAGCATATTTTATTATGGTGATTAACATCTAGAAGTCACAAAATTGATATATCTACATATAATATTCGAGATTGAAACTACATCTGTTACAATTTTTATTATAGTTTGTGTTTTACTTCTATTGAAACCGTAAATTGTAATTTATGATGTATCATAAACTTTCTACTTCAACAATGGACGCAATAAAAAGTTGTCAATCCATTTTAAGACTTGGTCAACCTAACACTAAACTGCTGGAGATTATAGAACTCATTATACCAAGTGTAAACATAGTTCAACTTTTACTAGAAAACCTTTGGAATTTATGGTGCACTATAAAATAAAAAAAGCTACAAACTCTGAATTCTTAAGAAACAATAAAATTTGAGGTTAAGCCAAACAAAATTTATACAAAAGTTTTGATATTTATGATTGTTATAAAAATTTTAATTTATCCACACCAAAAAGTGCCTAAAAAACTATTCGGGATTGGAATATCTTGCATCGCATAGTCCAAGGTACAACACTTGCGTTATTACCGAACCATGGGGAAATAATGGATTTATGTGAGAATTGTGGAGAATTTACATCAAAATAAATTAAAAAAGTCTGAATTATTCAAGAATCTTCACGCATAGGCCAAGGTACAACACTTGAGCAGTTAACAAATAGAAAAATTATGGATTTCTGTGTAAATTGCTGATAATTATTTATATTATCAAAATCAATTAAAAGGTTCCGAATTATTCAAGAATCTTCACCTTGGCGATAATTATAGAAATCATCAGGTATAAAGCTAATTACTAATATTCAGTTTGCATTAAGTGCGCGTTTATTGAAGCATAGTGGCATTTACGAAACATAAACATGCCGCGTTATCTTAATTGACAGAATTTAAACGAAGAGACTTGAGCGGCATTTTTATCTCCAAGTTACATCAAGCTCTCAGAATAATTAAATATATAAATATTATCTTCTGAATAAATATCTACCAAAATGTTGTAAGCCAGAACTATCCAAAAAATGACATGATGGACAGACGTATTTAAATTTCGTGTGGCGATTTATATTATAACAACTACCTAATAACATTTTTAGGTGTAATTCAGAATTATAGTTTTTGTATTTTGTGAATGATGTAGTGTTTTTGAGATTATCACCGTAACGTTTTTGCTTCACGCTTTTCTAATTTTGTTAGCAATGGTAATAAACTCATCAGTATTAAATTTAGACAACTGAATATGTTCTGTCAGATATTTCGTGCAAACGTTGAATATCAATCAGCTACACTTTTTGCTACCATTTTCTTGATAACAATTGTGTTGTCAAATCATAATGGATATTATCGAACTCGTGAAGTGCACATTATTTGCTGGTGGGTGGTATTTTCATGGTAGTTTACGTGATAACAAAAGTTACATACAGAGGATGCCTCTAATTGTGAAAATCCTTTGCCCAATTCTCCATGAGCGATAGTCCCGTTGGGACAATTTCTTATGATGGATGATCTTTTCTAATTTTGCAAACACGTAAACACCAAATATGAAATGGTTTGTTTTTGTATTTTGGTAGCTACATACGGGAGGGGGGAAACAATGGAAAAGGAATTTTGGTAAATTCTCTTTTAATTATGTAACAACTGGTAATTTTTGCGTTACCATCCTTTGCTTCTGTAAGTTGACAATGCACAGTTCTGAAGTCCAAGAAGTCATAAATCTGCTTGAAGGTTAATGTATATTGCTTTACGGTATAACCTGGTACTCACTGAGATATTTGTCTTGCTACTGTCGTTCAATACGGTGACAATACTGCAATAAAACGTTCATGAGTTTAGGACCAAGACACATAGAGACTGATTGATTTCTTTTTCCAAAATAAATGCATCCTCAGTGTCTTGTGTATTTTCGCATTGAAAACGTACGAACAAATATTTGGCCGTGAAATTAGAGATTATTTGTGTATGCCTCTATGAACAGTGCGATGAATATTTTCTATACCGAATAGCCCATTTTGAACGCTCACGTTACACTTAATTTTAGATAAATTAGCGTTTCGTTTAATTTCGAACAAATTTGTTTAATGCAAATGTGCGTTTTTTATTAAAAGCTCTTGAGAGCACGAGCTATTTTAACGCTTTATCAATGAAAGAACATCTGAGAAGAACACCTCATTGTCTTCATTTCAATCCATTCAATAGTCAACAGCCCTTAAAAAATTCGTGCTTCGAAACAAAAGCTCCACGTTTTATAAGTATTTTACTAAATATTGATTGCATATTGTTTAAGCAAAAGTAAACCGAAAGGAATTTTTAAAGTACTTTATCCTCCAAGAGTCCTCTTAAAAAATATTTTGTCAAACACGTTTTTAGCTTTATAATTTTTTTTTATCCAAGTGAAAACGATATTGATTTGATACTCACAATATTTAAAAGCAAACAAAAGTTACAATAAATGGAGAAGGCCAATAAAATATTTTTCAATATTTACATTAATATTTCGATCGATTGTCCATAAGTGCCGGCTTTTTACAGTGCGGTGAGCCAACCTAAAAGTACAAAAGTCAATAGTTTCTTTATAAAATTAAATATAAAGACATCAAAGATATTGCTACCGAGGCGATTGTGACCAACACTTTGTAGATGCCGATTCCTTAGGGTTGTTATGTTAGGTTATTTCAGTTCCGCCTTCTTTGTAAAAATGTTGATGTCTTTAACTTTATCGATGCCGAATTCTATTCATGATATAATATGAGGAACTTGAAAGACCTGCGACGTTGGAAGTTTTTCCAAAAAAATAAAAGGAGACAGGTAAGTTCAAATTCCCCATAGCGTCAAATTTGCAAAAATACCTGTATTTATCATTTTTGCTTGACGTGATGATTATTGGTCCTCGAACTATAGATTTAGACATCATCGCTACGGATTACCATTCGACATTTTAAATGGGTAATTGTACATACTTCTCACCACGAGAAATTCCTTGTAATTTTTTTTGGCATTTTGGAATATTTTGATCAATTTTGCATTTTATGACTTTATGGTTCCCAGTAAAAGGAGTAAACGGTAACCACAATATTGATATTACGGTTAAAAGGTTTACTCACCTTACTTAAATAATAAAAACTTTTCGGAAAATATTTTATGGCGTAGGAATTAATTTTGGACTTTTGTTACCAAAAAGTTTTGAAAACTCTGTGCAGACTTTGCCTTACCATTAACAACGGAGCTTTCTCTGCAAATTACTGCTAATGTTGATAACTTTAGGAGTAATCCTCTTAATAAGTCTGCAAACAAACTTGAAAATAGAAAGACAAATTTTTGGATGATTTACAATCTTAAGCGTCTTTGACTAAATTTATCCATCTTGACTGAACCTAAATTTCTATTGGCATGTTGTGATTTTCGTTGCTTGTTTCTCAAACACCCCACCGAGTTCACTAGAAAGCTCCTGTTGTGCACAATACAGAAGTAAACTGCCTAAATTGTTCAAATGAATAAACTAGAAATCACGTGGTGTTTTTATATTATAATGGTACATTAGGAATAAAATTACTAGGTATTACAAATTCGACACGTTCTTTCATTTGTAAAACAATTTCGAAGAAAAACAAGCAACTGAAAAATTTTGGATATTTTTGAGAATCATTTTGAGATAGCCTTGTATAACGGCAAAAATAGACTGGGCAAAAAAAATTATTTATAATAGGTAAACAGATAAAAAATATGAAGTTATGTTCAAACTAAACCAAGAAAAATTTAGAGTATGTCTAATAACACAATATACCTACTATTGTTTTGCAAATATCAAAAATACTTGATTTTGTCTTTAACTAAAAGGTTACCTTATATTTTTTTTAAATGGTTATAAAATGAAATTAGAACTAAATAACTAACTAAATGTTAATATAGACTGGGAGGTTTGGGGGGGGGGGGTCTGAAATATCCCATAGGAAAGACGATAACCACGAAAGCTTTTTTACAATTTCATTCTTTTTCTATTACCTACTCAAAAACCACGAAATATCAAATGTATTAAAGAAGTCAAAAATTTTCATCATAAAAACGTTGACTAACATACATACTTACTTGACTTACAAGAGAAGATTTTCTGAAATTGAAAAAATAAGTTAAAAACTAAACCATAAAAAAAGTTCGCATTCTCCAATCTGTTTTTGCAATGCCATTGTTGGCATTTGAAAATATTAATAATAACAAAAGATGCAAGAAATTTTGGGAATATTATTTTTGAAAAACCGGTAAACATCATTGTAATAGTTTAAATATTATTGGAATGGAGCAGATTGTTTGGACATTGTCAAGAATGAGGAAAGGTCTAAATAACCACAACAGTACGTTCAAATTTGGGGAAATGTTATCTAAATTCTATTTAATTTTGTACTAAGAGGATAAACAGATTATAATATTGTATCTGTCAACCACTAAAGATGAACATAAAGAAATATTGAAATGGAAGCTGCAAGAATAGAATTAGAATGTTAAGAAGCATCAGAACGTAATTTAAAACTGATCCCACTAACATTTGGTCAACATGAAACTGTGCCGACATTCAAAACGGTTTTAGAAAGACCTCCAACACCGAATACGGATTACTTTTGAAAACAAAATTTTTTTACTGTTGCAAACAAGTTAGCTATAAATTCAGCTCTTGTTTGATTGCTACCTGCCATTCTCGCAATCAAAATGTACCCAAATCCAAATGAACATGATAAAAAATGTCAAAATGAATGTTTTTTCAAAGTCGTTATAATGCAGCAAGCAATTGTATTTTTACCCACAATAATCGCTCAATCAACTCGCAAAAGCTCGCTCATTCCAATAATAATAAACATGTTAGTATAACCGAGGCATAACAACCGCACACCCCGCATAAATACCGGCAACAATCCCCAACTAATAGCCTTAAAACCCTCGGGATAAGATCGGAAATCGTTCTGTGTGCTTAGATTAACACGTATGTTTAATAAATAGCCGGATTTTGGCAGCTGTCCTCGAGTACCGAAGCCCTAATCTACAACTAACCCCTATATATAGTTGTACGACACGTTAAACTTTCAATTGTATTGTTAACCATCATTCCAAAGCAATATTTGGTTGACCGAATTTTTGCAATTGTTATGACACAATGGTGCAAACAATTTGTAATAATATCGATGCGCTTTTGCGGCTTGTATAAATATATGTACGACTTTACTCTCATGAGCTCTTTTTTGCTCCGTTGAATGGAAATTGATTTTCAAGTTGATCGGCCAAAAAACTTATTTGTGAAACATTTCGATGACAATTTCCTGAAATTAAAAATTCCGCATCGCTGTCAAAACCATAACAAGGGTGCTGCGTAAAAGGGATCGCCCTGTAAAAGAAGCTTATTTCAAATTACAACCAACTTGAATAGGAAATAATACCGCGGTTATATGAAACACTGTGTATAGAAGTGATAAAAGTTGCAACCACAACATCAAAATTAAAATTTAATTTTGGAATTTAAGATACATTTGCCATTTGCACAGTTAAATCTATGGTAAAATGCATCAGATGCTGCTGTGATCTAAAGGTAACGGGCTCAAGTATATTGTTGAGAAGAAAGATTGAGAAGATGTTGGGAGACAGAATCTGCCTAATATGGAAGACTAAACAAAATGAATTAAATAAAATTTTTGTTTATTTTATAAAATTATGAAATTGGTCAAAATAAAGTGCTTTGGTCATGAGTCAAAGGGGGGCAATTGCCCCCATTGCCTCCCCCTGTATCCGCGTCTGAAACCTTTGCTTAAATTCTAATGCACTATACCTATATAAAAATAATCTTTTGGTACATTTCAGCTCATCTTCCAAATAGATATTACTTTTGGAAATAAAATTTCTTAACAGTCCTGAAGATTAAGGCCTAATGAAAACCTTCGAAACGTTGACAAAGCAACCTTTGCAGTTCTATTAATAAATATTACTTTTTATGAATTTTAAAGGTTAACCAAAATTACTGAATAATTTCAAACTACCGGGATAAATAAAAGTGTAAGCCCATGCCTAATTTACTATGCACTACACCAACTTCCTGTACAAAAAAATTATCGCAGTCGGTAGGATTCGAACCTACGCTCCCAGAGGGAATCTGATTTCTAGTCAGACGCCTTAACCGCTCGGCCACGACTGCTTGTGTTTACTGTATTTCTATCAGTTTTTGTTCAATTGTAAGTAGTACATAATATTTTTATTTTAGATGCTGACGTCGCGTCGTTGATCACATCTTAAAGTTAAATAAGGAAAATCCGCCGCGATCGTCTACTCTGGGCATTCTTGTTTTTGTGCGCAACTACTGAATCTTGACTACACGCAACCCGCGCAAGTGTGACTTAAGCTAGTGAGTGAGCAACAATAGGGTCATCATTTGGTCATCATTTTTTGGTTAAAAAATTATCAGCTTTAGATCTAAAGCTAAAACTTAGATGAATTTAACTTTTAAATCTTGTGGGCTTCTGTAGGAAACGATGAACATGGATTCTATTCGGGATAAAAATTGGGAGTTCAACAAAATATTAATTAATTTAGCGAAACATTAAACTACTTTTTATAATGGGTTATCAATAAGTCAAATATTTTGCATTCCTCTTTTTTGATAAATATTTTTTTAAAACAAAACATTTTTAATACAAAAATATTATTGATATTAACAATATATAAAGCAATGTTTTTAAATTTCTTCTTTGAGCGGCCATAGTACCGAAACTATTGTTTTTTTAGTGTTAATGAATAAGTACAGTTTTAAAGAAAATTTTCGTATTTAAACACTAAATTGTATCCTCTAGAATCAACGGATTTTGAGTTATGAATTAAATTAATAGAAAAAATGTTTAAAAATTCGAAGTTATATTTTCTTTGTTTTTCTTGAGAATTCTACAAAAATCTTTTGAACGAAATGTCTTACGAAAAAATAATCGAACTAATTAGGATAGCAAATTTAACTGGCTACATCTTTAGTCTTGTAAAAAAAATTTGTAATACTAACCAATTTTACAGAAAATCCGAAAATGAAAAACATAAAAATTTTGATTTTTGATTATTTTATGAAAAATTAGTTAGTTACCAAAAAAATTTATCAAACTAAAGTTGTAGCCCGTTAAATTTTCTAAGGGTTCACAACAAAAATAAAAAAATAAAAATTGAAATAAAAAAAAACTTTTTTCAATATAATTCTTAACTCGAAATTCGTTGAATTATAATCTAGTTCTGTAGATAAGCGATGCCATATCATCGCCCCCCCCCCCAAATTTTTGTAGTGGTTTAAAATATCGAACTCTCTCGTACTTGTGCAAAATATAAATTGAGTCTGATGCAATAAAAATTTAAAAAATTAATTCATTGCTATACGACATATTTACCCATTATTAAAAATTGTAATTATTGCCATCGACCCGCATGTTAATAAAATAATATCCAGTGGATGCTATTATTCTAATAAATAGGTACCTATCAACAGAAAACTTGGCAATTTATGACTGCAATCTGGCCACTTTCCCGGATATAGTAACAATAAAAATAAAAATTACTTATTCTTCAGTTAAAAAATGTAAAAATTTCACTTGAAATGAAAAATGTGTGAAAAAATAAAGGAATTACTTTGAAATTTGAAATATCGATAGAATAATACCTTTAGATCATAAACATAAGTTTTTTTGTTTGTTTTGAAATCTCCACAATTGGAATCCTGGTAAAAAACTTCTGGAAAAGTCAAAAGACTATTTGGATATTTGAGTTTTTTTTCCAATATTTAAATTTTTTTAAATAAATGCCCTATATGGGATTTTACATTCTCTTCGGTATTCGATTGCTACAGTAAAGTTTAATAATGTCACGATGAAATGAGCAAAAAATAATTTGTAAACAGTAACCAAATTCTACAAGATTTATACTAAAAAATGTTCCGAATTGCTTGTTTGGATTCGGTATTGAAATTTTTCAGATTCTTTCCTCCGATATCATGATGTAAGAAAAATGTTTATTTTGTATAATTAATTTTTTTTGATAAAACCTAAATAGTAAACATTTTTCATGAGAAGAAAATATTTACAAATTTAAAATTATTACCTTGTTATAGAATACATAGAAGGCATTCAAAATTGTGGATTAACGTGTTCCTTATGAGTTTAAAATGCCGACACCACTTTGCTTCAGGGTGGCATCGAAAATGATTGTTTCAGGATTTCAATTCGGCGTTGAATGTTTTGACACGGCCATCTGGTTAGTGTTATAGATACATTTAAAACTTTTTGATGTTTTGCCGAAAACACTATAACGAACCGTTAAACAAGTTTTTAAACTAAAATAAATTAATTAAATTTTATCTGTCGTGGTTTACCTCAGAGTGATAAATTTTTCTTAATTGAAATCGAAATATTTGAGTCGTTTAAGATATTTAAGTGTTCCTCAACAATTTGTGGTGTGTCTGTTATCTTTCAATTAAATTTTATTATATTGTCCAATTTGCATTTTATTATTAAGTATTAAAAGTTTAATGAAACTACCAACTGTTAATGTTTGGTAATGCAAACAAATTCCCAGAGCCACGAGAGCAAGGGGAAACTGTGAACAACCATACGACTATTTACCGATGTTTGGGGTGTCAAGCAGCAGTTGCCTTAAATAAAATATTTCATAAATCATATTTAAGCTCCATTGTGCGCGTTCTTGGTGTAACGGTTAAATTGGGTTATAGAAATATTTGGTGTTATATATTTTATTCATAAGGGTGCGCCGATGTGGAAGATGTTGGTTAAGTAACATGTCATGTGTCACTTGCGGTTCGACACAGTTTTTCTATAATTTATATATTTATACACACATACACACATACGTACGTACGTACCTTTATATATTAAGTTATGGTTCGTATACATAGAAACTTTGGGACTAACCCTCTTTAGTTTGGGATTATTGTGAAGCAAAACGATAAGTCAATATCGGCATAGAAATGAAATAATAGAATTAATTTTTGCAAATTCGATTTATTTTATTGCCTTTGTTGTTTTGCAAAAATTTTATGTTCCTATAATATATTCGTCTATAAGGCATGATGTACCTATAAAGAATTGTTGCACTGGAACGTTTAACCATTTGTAATAATTGTATCTTAATTGCTTCCCATTGTGAGAAGATATGGGTTTATCAAAAAAATTGGTATCATTAATTTTCGAACACAAAAAAGTGATTCTAACAAAGACTTGGTACACATTCCATTATAAAATCTTACAAACATTTAAATAGCAGGAATAAAACCATCATTCCAGATAAAACTTCAAAATAAAATTTAGATAATATGTTTAAATTTTTTTTAAATCTTCGAAAAAAAAGAAACATTTATTAATTTTTTCCAAAAATCTCAATTTTTAGTCAAGCTTGACCTTGAAAAGACAAAGCTGGAGTAAAAATTCTATTTTGGAAGCCAGTAAAATGTTGACAATGTTACTATTTCGAGTTTAAAAGACTTCCGACATCCAGCAGCCGTCATAATCTTGTAATACTTAATTTTGAAGGGTTGTAAGACCCTTGCGACGAAAAATTATTTCAGATACCATCAGCAGCAACGACAGGCTATTGGGTGTGCAAAACACTGAATTCAGAAGTAATACACGCGTACCTAAACACCAGAACGAAGCTGAAACGACCTGCCTCATTTTGGAATGTGACTTTAGATAAATAAAGTTTGTAACATAATCAATGTCAAAAATCAATACGTTGATGGTCGAAAAGCATCAAAGATGCTCGAAACTTTGTAAACCAAAATCCAAAGAAACCATGAAACCGTCCAACAAATTTCTACAAAATAGAAATTCTTCGGTTAAAGCCGGTAAAGAAATCGTATCAAATTCGTAAATAGTGACACCAGGTATGGCAGACCAGATATCCATAAAACAGCTAAAAAGACTACCGATTCCAAGTTTAATGGAAAAGAAACTGGCAGTAGTTGATATATTCTTCTTCGATCACCCAGAATTAGAGTTTGTCCATATAAAAAAATAATAATGTTAATATTGTAATTCAAACTGCCTGGCTTAAATATTCTTGATTTTCCGGGCAAAATAATTATGATAGCTGAGAATATCATTATAGTTTCTGATATAATTATATAGAGGCAGAGCTGATGAAGACTTTATAAATGGATATAAAATTGAGCCTAGCCTACCCGAAACCAAAAGAATGTTCAACAATGCAACTAATTTTAATTTTTTTTTCAATTTAATTTATATACTTTATTATTTTCGAATAATATGGAGTTTAATATAGTTACTGGTAATATACTAAGGTTTCTTACCTTTAAGCCTTTCAATGGCTGCGTTAAAATAGCATTCTGTTGACGGTACGTGTGTTCGACGTAAATAGATGCTGGTCGTGTTGTAGTAGGAGAAGACCGACTTCTGACAAAAGCTCGTGCTAACATCGTTTTTTAAATTTATTTTAGATTGTATTCGGTTAATAATAATGACCGCATTGAAGATGAAAACTAAGATGTCGCCTTTTGAAATCCGAAATGTTTTTAATGAGTTCAACACAAACACGGCAAATCTCGGATGGAGACACTCGAAAATCTATCATTTTTGAATGCTTAGATAAAATATTACGTTTGTTAAGTAAAACTCACAAGCCCGTCCTCCAACCTGCCGAGTGTAACCAATCACTTCATGATAATATTAATTGAATGTAAAAATATTCAAAGAAAATATTTATTTAAATTTTGAAAAAACTACCAGATTTTCTTATGAATAATACCACTTTTTTATTAAATCTTGCCGAAGTCTGCAACCGTACTCAATTTTAAATAGTTTTTAAGCTGTGGTATGTATACTAAATCAAAAATCAGGTTATTCTTATCCATTGAACCAATTAGGTTGTAACGCCGGGTACAATTGATCCAAACGGCCCTTGAGAACCGAGCGAGAAGCAATTCGTCGAAGAAATCTGGTGAGCATGCGAATAGAGATCTGAGTAAATCCAGTGGAATGCTATTGATTTATCTTAGGAAGCGATGAATAATTCTCGAGAAGTTGGCCACGATCTAATTTTGGGAGAATAACCTTTTTTTCCATAAAAATTCATCTTACAAAAATTGTCTTAAAATTCTTTACAAATTCTGCTTATTTTCTCGTAAATCTGTTTTTAGTTTTTATTATTTCTTACCTTCCACGATCTGAAAATTGATCGAGTTTTCTGGTTTTGCTCTTTTGCAAAATACCATGAAAATTCAATGTTAAATATGTACTGAGTGAATGTAAAAAATAACTGAAAAATTCCCTAAAAATACTCAAATTTTTTTAACATTCCTTCAATTTTTTTCCGGAAAAGCAACAAATACCTCAGGTAGTCACCACTTTGATATTTTCTTTTGTTTTAGAAATGATTTTTTTTTTTCAACTAATATTTCCGAGACACAAATCTGTTGAACAAATAAATGGTAAACCAAGTAATTATTTTAATTATTACCCAGTTCATTGTGATTATGACCAATAGCGTTTAAATTTGTTAAGATGACTTTGTGAAGAATATGTTACATATACACATGTCTGTACTTTTGATTGGTTAATGTTAACTTATCAAGTTAAAAAAATCGGGAGGTCACGGTGAGTCGGTGCGGCTTTCAGGCCGCACCAAAAGGGCAGTCTAGTTATAATTTACTATATAATAATATCAGGTCATAGAAATTGCAATAGAATTTTTTGAAAAACTACATGTAGTTCTTCGCGTAAGTTTTCATGCCTACTAAATTTTAGAAAATAAACCACAGCATAATATATTGAAAGATACTTTTTTTGGTTTTCCTGTAAGGGGGGTTTGTGGATTATGTTATTTACAGAGTGCGAGACTGAAATTTTTTGATTCCTTAAAATAAACAAAAATTGTAAACTGTTGTGTAAATAATACCAAAGAAATTGTGTTGTTAATTGTTTTATATTATTATTTATATCGAGCGCTCCACTTACAAACTTCGTAATTTAATCTACAATTTGTAATTTCTAGACGGTTGCAAGGGCGTATCCAGCTATAGTTCATGGTGGTGGGTAATTACATATTTCTACGATAAAAAATGAAAATAAGTTTTGCATTTTAAAGAATCATGAGGGTAGTTACTATTTTTACTTTAAATGGTATCTTTGACTTTTACTCAAAGGTGAAAAGCAATAAATAAGTTTGGTTAGAATAAAAACAATAGTTTGAGTTATTTTTTTTTAACTTTGACCTAGAACTTACAGAAGTGGGAGGGGGTTTACAATCATTAACTAGACGGTGGTACTTAGAAAATTCTAAATTTACAAAAGATTACCTGCAGAGCTATCAAATACCTAAATGAGGTAAAAAAAATAAGGAGCAGAACTCTGAAAAAACTTACAATGTTATTTACTTTGTGCTTTTGGTGGAATTAACGAGCTAATTGAATAGAAAATTCAAAAGTGTAAACTAGTTTGTAGTAAATTTGATAAGAGGTAACAAGATATTCTAATAGATGGTTTAAGATAATGTTTTGTGTCAATATGAATACAAACATCAACGAACAATGAGTAAATAAAAAGTATTGAGTTACTGTATTTGAAATTTTCAGATACAATGGAGATTGCATTGTTATTTCTTTTCCCATAAGGTACTTATTCAAAATTGATACAATTTCATATTGATTATCATGTTTTTGTGAAATATTGTATAACAAATGAAGTTGTTTGTGCAAATAATTTCAATACCGAGCAGCTTTCATTCACCTCGAAATCGTCGAAGTGCAGCAACTCTTCCATATTTGGATTTGGTTCAATCGAAAAAGATGGCTTGCTATTTAGTTGTGGTGGAATTTTAAAAAAGAGAGACAAACCTAATAGACAAACAATAAAAATCCTACTGGTAGTTTTACAAATTAAAGATACACTGCTAACAAAACATTCTCCATTGTTATTCTTTTATTAAAATAAATGTAACAATGAATTGGTAACCGTAACAATAGTAAAATGCAATGGAACAAATTGGATGATCTTATCGCATCCAAAATAACATCAATTGAACGCGGTCTGGTCTACTGCAAGTTAGAAATTCGATATTTTTGGATAATTGAAGTGAACATAAGGGGAAGATTGTTGATCTTTTATTCTAACTTGAACATGTATGGCTACTTATCACATCCAAACAAAGATGCCATTTTTGGGACCATAATTTTTTTCCTACAAAAAAGCCTGCAGTTTATCATACGCAACGGAAATTTAGTATAGAGATATAATATACTATTGATTTTGAAACAGAAAAAGTGGTGATTACATGTAAACTGTTTTATTTTATTTAGGATCAAAAGTAGCTAACAATCATCACATAAAATATTCATACACGGAAATTTAACAACTGCCAAGTCCCACGGGCTATGTCAACTCAATTATGTTCTTAGTTTCACCACAATTCAGCCGAATTAAGCGGTTTCTTGTTTTTCACCAAATAATATCAAATCCAAAATAAATATATGTTGTCATGAAATTACTAATTACAAGGGACGTAAGTAGATATAACTACTTGATTGCTACTGTTCATTTCTAACCGTAATAATATTTTTGCTTGGTAATCAATAGAGGCAAGTTTGTCGTTGAAAACTGATATTTCGAATCGATTGCTTCTAATGTATTGAAACAATGAAAGCAAAACTATTACTTTTATTATTATTACTATCAAATAAAACATCAAACTATATTTTAAATATTTTGAATTTTTCTAAAGTCAAAATATTGAACTACCTTCTACGAACTTTGTCGGAATCCGCCTTGCAAGCGACAGTAAAATACTTTAGAGCCTAGGAGTTAACATAGAAGTAATGTTAATTAAATTTTATAATCAAAGTTTTTGGTTTTTTTTACTTGCATCCAAGTAATATTATACATACAACTAATAAATTGTAAGTAAGAAATGACTCATTCCATATTGCAATGCACTGGGGTTATGAAATTAAATATAAAATTTTACTAACCCGAATACTGCACCATCTTGAGGTATGAGACTCATATCAAATTATTTATCAAAGTTCACTTTCATAAAACAAAATCTTTAAATTTATTTGCCTGTTTAATTTCATTTGTAAAATTCGAAACTGTAGATAAATAAGAACTGTAAATTTCCATGCCCTCCTTTGCCTTGCACGTGAAAGCCTCGTTGCAAATTTCAATGCAAATTTTAAATAAATAATTTCCAAATTCTCGCCGTTTTACAAATTAATTTCAGATTTTCCTTTTATCCAAGTTTCCAGATTACCTTTCTTTATCCTAAAGTTACCATTCCAAAATAAAACTTCAAAATCCAAACTTAGGATCAAACGATGATATTTAAATTCTCCATTTCAAAATTAAATCACCTTTATTTCCTTAATTTCAACCTTTTTTATCACAAATATATTACAAAACTCTTGTCCAAATAATGAATCAAAATCGTACGTGTGTCCGTCACCTTGACTGCGGACGAACAACTTAGTTTCGTCCGTAAGTTCGCTCTACGTCAAGAAAATCGCGGGAAATAAACCAACATTAAAATTTTTAAATATTTACAAATGACACAAACAAAATTATAAAACTCCGTACAACCCCTCTTATAATTTAAAAGGAACACGACAATATGTACAGAATATGTACCATCTCAAAATAATTCAGTGCCTTCTGATTTAGCTGGCAGGATGAGCGTTGGCGGCATGTGTGTTTCTGTGCACTTCACGCATCTCGGACCTGCTCGACAGTTTAGTTGGACGTGACCAAAGGTTTGACAGCGATAACATTGGGCCGAACAAAACTTTGATGTGGACGTAATCATCGAAAGACGATGGTACGTTGGCGAATCCTTCGGCTACGTTTGTGATCTTCCTGCACTGGATTTTCCGTTGACGTAGCTTTTGTAATATTTCGAGCCAAAGTGAGACCTCTTTGAGAATGATTAGAGGAACCCCTTCTGGCTTAGCTTGGTGAGCTGTTTGATTGGCGGTTAGGACAAGATCAAACATGCTGGTTGGTTTTAATCTGGCGGCTGCGGGTTGGCGGTTTGTGCTTTGGTCATCGTAACTTCTTCGATGACGTTCCACTTTTAGCATTTTTTGTTGCATTCTTCATTTTGGTTTCTGAAGTTCCAGTTTCTTTCCTTTAAACGATAATGTTTCTAATTTTGTATTCGGTTTGTTGATTAGCTTGGATCGAGAGATCTCTGATTTTCTTGCTGTTGTTACTAATTGTGGTGAATCAGATTTCTTTAACTTCGTTTCCATCTTCTGACCTTTCGGGAAGGGGTGGTGATGACATATTCGCGAGACTTTCGATTTCAACATCGAGATCGCTGGCTTCCGTTATGATTGCCTCCATGTTCGAGCTGTCTAAGCATATCTTCCAAGTAGGTCGATTGGGTTGAATTGTAAAGGTTAAGGCACTGGTTGAAGCGGCATTGGGTTCAATTGTTTCCCATTCTTCCCTTTCGATGGCTTTCCCTTTTGAGTTCTCTTATTTCGATATCCTTTTTCGCCATAAGGGTTTGATGGCTATCGGATCGGCGGCATTTTCCAATAGCAATGTTTCGACTGAAACAATGTATTTCTTGGCTGTCCGGATGTCCTTTCCCATATCAATTTTTATTGAAGTTGGGCTTCTTCGTCGGATTCGGTGCCCTCCTCTAATGGGGAATTGATATGTACTTGTTCGGGCATTGCCGCTGTGTGCGGCTTCTTAACTCAGTAACTGCGATGTAACTATTTTCATAGGTTACACGCACCGTTAATAGAATGCAACTAAGCCCCGCCTATTTCAGAGAACCAAGTATTTCTTGCAAAATCGAGACTTCCTCACTTTAATCCTGTCAGCATTATATTTTAGTTATTTGCCTACCAGAAAAACATTAAAAGGCCGATTATCCGATTTAAACTCCAGCAGTGGCCTAAGAACTGCGGTCATCCAAATTCTGCCTTGTTATTGCGAATAATAATAATAATTGTAAATAAAATGAAATACAGAATATTTTATTCTTGAATATCTGGAGTATAATATGCTATATCGGATAAATCATATCGGTTAAATGTAACTTCTTTATTCGTTTTCTGTTTTTATTTTATCAATTTTTCAGAAGTTACTTTACCGTTTCAAGTATATCTTGTTTATTTGCACTAATTTATGCACAAATTTAATTATATGCATTAATTATCACATGACGATCGTAACTAATTTAAAAAATTTATCAAACTCCCTCGCTTAATGCGGCGGCATTTTTCTTTACATTCTTTTTTATAAATGTTTTTAAGTTTTAACATTTTGATTTATTTAATATTTTTAACTGTTAAACAACTGCTACTTTGTGTGCGTGTCTTGTAAGTTTGGACTTAAAAATCTATGCATAATATATTAGATTTTTTTATTATTGAATTAAAATGTACATATTTAAGAGTGTAACAAAGTAAGTAACACAAGAAAATATTAGAAGTAGCGAAGAAAAGCTAGTAATGATTGGTTATCTAAAAATACGCTAAAAATATTAACCAAAAACCGAAATGTTTCTATTGTTAGTGTTGGTTAGTCGAATCTTTTATTGCTTTTTTAATTATCGTTTTGACGTTTATTTCTTTTTCTAACATAAATTTTAATGAATGTGTTTTCATATAAAATTTGTTATTGGATCATTAAGTTTGCTTCATAATAAAATAAAGCGAAGGTATTAAAACGAATCCAAGTGGATGAACAAAAAATGTTTTTGTTTCTGGATATGTAAGATTTTAATAATGTAAAAATATGGGCATCATAAAGTTGGAAATGTATAAAAGAGTTTGGTTAAGGAATGTTGTAGCGTGTTTGCATGATATTAATATGGTGTTAACACATCTTAGTATGACACCCGCTGCAATGGCCCCTCATAGTGAATGCCAGAGACCTCCAACAGTAACTTGACAGATCAATTTGAATGTAATTTGAATTATTTTTATTGAGTTGAGATCGAGAAAGAAAAGACTTGTATGGATATTTCTCACCTGGACATTTGGGGTCAAGATGAGTCAAGGCCCGTTTAATAAAACTACATTTCTTTAATTTGTTTCAACATTATTTACCTTCATAATTCATTACTTCAATTTATTTCTGAATTATTACTTGCAATTGACTCATATCCGTACGAGAATAAATAAATCATCAATTACTAAGATTCAAGAACCAAATGTAAGATTCCTAATGGCCGAATCCGGCAACTTTTTCTGTCTTGCTTAATTAGATGCGTAGTAAGGAGATAAAGCAGCTGGTCCATTACGATACATACACTCAATTATCTTGTTAAAATGTTAAAAGTTCATTCTGTTTACTCACCCATTGATGAGAGTAAGTGTATGAATGAGTCGTGTTGTGACAAACGAGGGGTTCTTTAAATTTTAATATATTTGCTAGTTAAGACTGTCATACCTAATGAATCTCGTCGTATCATATCCTCCACTTACACTTTAGTACTTCAATTGATAAACAAACCATAAGAAATTATTTAAGCAATTCTAATCTTCAACAATGCAGATCAAAATAATAGCTGCTACTTCCTACCTTCTAACACAATTAGCTATTTTATTTTCGTCGACAACATCACGATCGGGGAGGTCCAATTTCACTAAAGAAATGCATTTTCTTCAAGACGATCTTATTGTTCATCTCGATTATTTTTTTCTTCTTATACTTATTATTAACGTTTCACTTAAGCAATTGTTTCATTAAAACCCCAAAGGAAGTAGGGTCATAATATTTATTTTAACTCGTGCTCTTAGTTTCATTCATAAGGCAAAAAGCAGTAGAAAACAAATGCCGTTTAATTTATCCGAATTAAATAATTAGCCGCTTTAATCGTATCTTTTTTTTCGGCTTTATAATTTAAATTGTTTTTATGGCAATAAAAAGGAAGATGAACTTTTAGTGTACAGCTGCACACAATAATATATAGGCACGAGTCTTCTTTGCCCTGTGCCTCCGTGGTCACGATTGGGTTTTGAATAGAAATTTAAAATAAATTATATTTTTAAATTATGTAACTTCAAAAACATATTTCGGAAGTGACGTTTAATTAACTTCTTGATTGGACTCGTCAGACTTCTTGGTACATTTATTGATTCATCTCCGTCTTACACGATAATTGTGAACTCTCTCGGTTGATGTTGGTTACGTTTTATAATATTGAAATAATGAATGTTATAGTTACATCACATGCAACAATTATACACGAAGTTAATTGTTACGTCAGTTTGATTCACAAGTTACAATTTATTTAATGATTCTCTTGTTACCCGATGTCACGCGTTTGCAATGATTGGTGTAATTGGTGACCGCAGGGTGACAACATCCGTTTCGAGATATTTTATACACGTGCCTTTCTAAAAAATTACACATCTTATATTTTTCCGTAATTACTATTTCATTATAGTTAACTTTAGAAATTGAGATTGCACTTGTGCTTAGACGTACAATATCAAATGCAATAGTGCATTATTCGCATCAATCATTTTCTGGTCCAGCGATTTGTATATACCTATAATATTACAATCATCATATTTTCTACTTTTATTTAAGAATTCCGATACACAAAGAGAAAATAACCTAGGGATTATATCGTGTCATATTTTTCAATATCCTACCCCAAATACCATTTTTGGCTAATAAACAGCTAATAGCTGACGATTTTATAGCTATTAGCTATTTTATAGCATTAAAATCAAATTGAGAGTGATACTATCTGGCAAGAGATTTTCAGAGACCTACACCCCTGATTTGGGAAAAATACATTTTTACTCTGGGGGGGAGGGGGGGGGTATTTCAGAGAACCATACTTAAAAAAGTTGGTTAAGCTACAGAGTGGAAATTTTATAAATATTGAAAAAAAAATGAATTGTTTGGTGTTTCCCGCGAGTTGATCGTGATAGCTCGTGATAGTAAATATAGAACCTATCTTAAATCCACACCGTGTTGATGCACATTGCACACAGAAAGGCCGAGCTAAGAAATTCCGCCAAATTCGAGATTCGAACTCAGAATTTCCGCTCTATAACTCAACCAGCGATCACATCAATCCACTGATGTGGTTTGAATTTGATTTAAAATCGATCTCGGGCGGAGTAATAAATTATGACCGTCTTCCCTTGAAAGGCAATATGAAATCATTGAGGTACTGCGCTTAAGAAAGTTGCTTCTAAATAATATGAAATATGACCATCAACGTCGGGAGGACCAGATATGGTACATAAAAAAAGAATATTGTGAAAAAAAAAAGATTTGTGATGGTGAATTGTTATTTTGACTTGAAAATATGAAAGTATGTGTGAAAGTATGAAAGTGAACTTAAAGAGCTGAAAATTTTTAATAAGAGTCTCATGCACAACAGGTGCAGTATTGGGATTCGGGGAGTTTCATAATTTATTTTTTAAATTTCTCGCCTCAATATATCGCATTTAATGGCGCATTTATGACATGTAATTTTCTTTTAATTTTTGAAAATGGATTGATATTTAGGAAAAATAGAAGTCTTTAAAAATTGTGACTGACTAGTTTGCGTTCCTTTAATAATAATTTTATCAAATAATGTTTTTATCCTCACCTTTTTGTGATTAATTTCCAATTCATTTCTACTAAATTTTTAAACAATATATCAGCTTCTGTTCCAAAATCAATCTTTACAATCCAAACTCAGTTTTAAAATTCCAAAATTCCACTCAAACAATGCGACTTATTTATTATGCAAATCAAAACAAGAATTCACCATAAAAATAACTTTTTATTCGGAATTATACACAAAATATCTCAAAATCGAGACATAATTTGGAAAAATACACGACAATATATAATATTAATAATAATATATCTTTTTTTACCACTAACATGAGAAATCACCATTATCTACCCCATTTCTCTAATGAGAAGTAAAATTTCTCACCCTAGGTAAATAACGATAACAAAAAAATACCTAGGTAAATAATAAAATAATTTCTATATTTTTAAAGAAATGAACAGAAACTGTATTATTATTAACTTAATTCTAAGCAAGAACCAAATAAACTCTGAAATTCACGACTGTAAAATGATATAACAATAATTATTATAGTAGATATTATATATAAAGAACAAAATTATTTAAAATTATAGTTAATTGTACAATTATGACAAGTCATGTGTATTCCTGCATTTCCTGTATTAACAGAACTAACATTAGTAACTGGTTTATTTACTTCTGTTTTATGAATAGTTCCCACATTTTGTGAACATTCATTGACAATTGGCACTAAATCGTCAGTAGCCTGGAAGATTTCTGGAACAATATCTTGACATGCCAGAGAAGTTGAAGGTATATTAATACTTAAATTTTCATTGGATAAAGTAGGTTTTTGTACTAATTCAGCAATTCTCTTCTTGTCAGCAATTGATTCCTCAATATAACCTTCAGCTACTGTAGCTGACTTCCACCCACCGTGCCTTTTTAGGCTTAATAAGTCTCCTCCATTTTCTGCCAGGAGCGTTGCTGAGCTGCGCCTTAGAGAATGACCAGTATATAGCTCAGAATTTTGTAATTTCAGATATTGAGCCATGACATAAGGTACTTTACTAATAGTATTATGCCCAATATTTTGTTTAATATGTTTACCTCTACGGTATAAAATAAAGAGTTTACTCATATCAGTTGGTCTGTTAGCTAAGTATTTTTTAATAACATTAATCCATTGTCGCTCAACAATGACAAACTTCCTAGATGTTCCATTCTTTGAATTACGAATATTTATAATTATAATATCATCTCGGATGTCTAAATCATCAAGAACCATATTGCACAGTTCGTCTGTTCTGCAGGCACCGGCTACCCCAATTACCACAATAGCCTAAAATATAGTTCATAATATAAAAAGCTAAACACAAAATAATAATGAAAAGTATTTACCTTTTTTGATAGATATTCATCATCAGGAGCTTCAATTATAAATGTGTCTATTTGTTCTTTCGAAAATACACGGGATTTTTTTGGGTTTATAGCCACTGTTTCTCTGCTTTAGGAATGCAGTGAGTTTGAAAAACTTCGTAATGTCGATGTTTTCTTTTATTGCAAGAGTAGATTTTATCATGGAATAATTTGCCCACAATGTTGACACTTTTTTGCAGCCAGCTTTTTCTTTGAAATATGCCAATAAAACATTTTCTGATATTTTAACTGCTTTGTTTTTTTCACACCATTTTTTCAACTCAGTGTATGCATTCAGGTACAATCTTTTCGATTTTTCGGGCAACAAATCGCTACTTGCACTAGTTGCCGCCTTTCTAAGTTCAGGTGGGGTGCATCCTTCCATCTCTAAATCACTGTCACTACAATTTTCACCCATTTTCCAAATTTTATTCTCACGTTTTACCTAAACTTTTAGATAAAGCCTATTTTCTGGAAAACTAAATTTAAAATTACGTGTAATAAAATTAATTTGACAACTAAACACCCACACTACTTGATATTTCAAAATACTTGAAAAATAAGTAGGAAGCAACTAAAGCTATATTTATCAAAATCTAATCAAATCAAATATAGTAATATATCAGTGTTAGTAGTAAAAAAAATTCTATATATACTTCGGTTGAGAAGGCCATTATACACCTCACACATTATATCCTTCGGCGCTACGCGCCTCCGGATATAAACGTGCTCGGTAAATAATGGCTCACTTCTCAACCTAAGTGTATAATATACTATTTTATTAGCTAAAGCCATTTAAATACTACGAAGGGCAATTCATTAAATATTTGGCAACATTGTTAAATGGAATTTATGATTTATTTTATAACATTAATGAACAACATTCATTAAATACAATGAACGTATGTACGTTCACATCATACCATAAAGTGCAGTTCATTGAATACTTGGCAATTTTTACCTCTAATCAACCAAAAAAATTAGAGGTATGGTAATTGAAAAAAAATTTCAATTTTTTTTACATTTTCGAGATCACCGTGTTCAGAAACGTAAAGATCTGCAAGAAATAAAAAATAAATATCTGTGTCGGTCTGTCCATCGATCGGTGGCCAGATTTTGTCGTTCGATTTATTCCTGAACTATCCAACCAATCAGGACCAAATTTGGTATGGTAGTAGGGTTTACGGTAGAAAAGTGAAAATAAGGTATAAAAATAATTGATATAATATATTAATTTTACAATAGTTTATGAATGTTACGTTTTTAAGAAGATTCATGGCTAGCTTGTTTGGGTGAACACTTAACTTTGTTTTACACTATATATATTTGTATTTCACCTTTTACTGATTTTATTTGAAAATCGTTGTGAAGTGCGAAGTACTTTTGATTGCTATCTCTGCAGGAATCCAATGTTGGAGTTGCTCGCTGATCCGCAGAGTTGGATACCTCATATCTGGGATTTGGGTCCTAGTACTCGTAGCCAGTACAATTCTCTAAATTTCAGTCCAAGCTGTTTACCCTTCGTCCATATGTGCTTTTTATACGTAAGACGCTTATCCAGGTGCATACCTAGATACTATACATTTCCGCCTGTGGTAGTGTGCGGCCATTGAGGGACACTTTACCCGATGCACTTGCCCAATAGTAGAATTCTTTTTCCTAAACCCAAACTGGTGTTCTGGTACAATGTCTTCGTCCAGTAATTTTAGTTGGATTCGTGGAAGCAACAATCTCTCAAAAACCTTAGACGAAGCCGGTAAGAGACTGATTGGTCTATAGGAAGTTGGCTCTTGAGGTGGTTTGCCATGCATACATATTAAAATTATCTCTGCAACCTTCCATTGCATCGGGAAAATATTCAAACGAAAGATTGCGTTAAACGCATAAGTGATTAATCTGATTCCCTGGTCTCCTTCAGCACTCTCCCAGTGATGAGATGATACTCAGACGCCTTTTGGGGATATAATTGGAATTTGATATCATTTTGAACTTCGTTTATTTTGAATGGTTTGTTAATTGTTCGTTTTAAAATTAATTTGATTTTTCTCCGTCATCTTCTTGAAATTATGATTAAAATGGTTGGAAGACTCTTGCCAGATGCTCCGCGAAAGTATCCACCTTCTCCTGATTTCTTCTCGCCCAATTTTCATCTGCTTTTTTGATTGGAGGTACAGAAGGTGTTGGTCCTTGCAAGTTCCTCATAGCCCCTCCATAAGGAATAATCGCTCGAATTTCCAGATAATTTTGGATTTATTTGTTTTTAAATTCGCTTAGAAGCTTTTTAAGTTCTTGTATTAACCGATTTAAATTAGTCTTGTCACTTGGGTGTCTAGTATTTGCCATATCTTTCTAAGATTCTAACGCCAGGATAAGATCCTGTTCTGACTTTAGCGGTAGAGTTAGATAGATATTTTCGCTAATTAATTCCTTGAATGTAGTCCAATCGGTGTGTTTAATACTACTGATGGGGGTTTATTTCTTGTTACTGTTTGAGAACTCAATTCTATTAAGATCGGAGAATGGTCCGACGATAAGTCCAAACAGGATTCAGCTTCCAGGTAGTTCTGGGCTATACCATTCGTGATGCAGAAATACAGTAAATTTGGGTTTTTGTTTCTGTCTGTTGCCCAATATGTTGGGTGACCTGTCGACACATAGCTGAGGTTTTTTCATAGAATGATCTAATTTCATACATCAATAAATTTATTTCATGGATACAATGAATTTACTTCATAGAATCAATAAATATAATTAGATTAAATTAATGAAAATAAGTTCATAGTTTCATTGGTTGAGAATCTTGTTTTATCATCAGTAAAAAAACATTAGGTCTTACAAGCTTAATGGTAAGATTTGGTTCAAGACCCATAAAACAAAAGGATTAACTTCGGACCATCGGTGCAGTCCACATAAGTTCATAGAAATAGAGTGAATTTTTCAATTTAAATTTGCTGTTTGTTCATTTCGCAAAATGTATATTGGGGTACACGTCTAGAAAATAGAATCTGGAATAACAGCAAAGTGACGGTATATTGCAATGCTCTACATCTACACATAAGGTAAAAATACGAAAAACTAAAACTGGCAGTTTATAACTTGAAAAATGGAAAAATGTTGATCAAAATGTCTATTCACTATTTCTGATCTTTTTGGATATAATAAAATGTATAAATTCCATACATACTATACTGGGGATTTGAGTACGATACATCTTCTGCGAAGAATGTAACTTGTATCAAACACTTTTGATAAATGGCAACTCATAATTGATGAGACTACTTATAAATGCACAAATAAATTTTTGATCGGTGTGCGCCTATATTGGATATAGCTGCAAGATTAAACGTATACTTATTCGATCATCACGATTTCCGAGATAGTAATCCAGAACAGATGTCTAGAAAGCATAATTTTCTTCTTCTTTGTTTTGGTGATGGTTTTAGTTAAAGCTTCTTCGATATTCTTTTAAGCACCAAAATGTATTATGGCGGAATGATAGTTTTTTTCTTCTATAAAGTGCGCGTGTTTTGATGCATTGTTCGGTAATATTCTTTTTAAATGTAGCCGCATATTTTCTTTGGCCGTAATAATGTTATAGCTAATAGCGTATCAATAGAAGGAATACATCAGATAAACAAGCAGAGGTATGAACTAATAGGTCTTGATGTATCTATATGCTCGGTTGAATATCAAGACGGGTTAAAACGTCTTTAGAAAGCGGTGATACAAAAGGTTGCAATGCTCACTTCGTTGCTAGCTTTTTTATAAAAACACGTCGACAAAGAAGTTTTTAAGTAGCGGTCGACAGATGAATGAAAATAACAAGAACTGAGGTTCTTAACTCCATTAAGGCTTTTGTGTCTCTCGGTCAGTATCTGACACATCGCTAGCAGGTTAAATCGCATTGTGTTTTATTCGCTCTCTTATCATTTTATTTTAAATACCGACGATCTCTAGAATCCTTTAAACTGTGAGCTCTTTTATGAGGTTTTGTCAGAAACATCTTAGTTTGTTTCTGTTGTCTACTATGTACAAAGAGCATCCGCATTACGATTTGATGAAGAAGTTTTTATAGCGTTCCAAAAGCCATTCTTACCGTAGACGGATTTTTTGGAAAACAAAAGCCTCATTATGTACACGTATATTCCGATTTCTATCATAACTTTTACCAACCAAACCCGGCATAAGTAAAATATGTTTCCTTAACAATCCATTAAACACGATTTTGAAAAAGTGAGTAATAATGGATTAAATGGTAATGGTTATACGTGTTTTTGTATTGATGCGGGTTCTTTTGAATGTTGTTTCAATATCTTATGTCACCGATCAAAGCAATTCAAACAATTGAAGCGTAGATAGTCGAAACGAACATGGCCTTTTAGTCCCACGGTAGGTCAAATATCAAATAATGGAAGGGTCATAATATGTACAAATATTGACCTCTTCGACTTAGATACATTCCCAT